>OU744318.1:34276211-34964114 GCA_916610145.1 Eristalis arbustorum
TTCAAAACTCTTACTGTTGTGGACAGCTCCCATTGCTTTGTCAAGGTCGATAAGACAAGGATTTAGACAAGGCGATAAACTTTCATGTGATTTTTTTAACATAATGATTAGCCTAAACATTAGTTTCTTAAAAGCGAGCTTGTGAACACCAATGCGGCTGAACTTCTCTGCATTTCATCAAAAACCGAAAGAGATGCGAGACGGGTGCCAAATGGAGTATTACTTTAGAGGCAGGAAATACATTCTCAGTCACTTAGAGCTTAGTTTCCGGATCACCGACCGACTTTATGAGTCGTTAAGTCGATGCTGAAATAATCCCCCAAAATCCTATTATTTTTCGTTTCATGCAGCGTTGACCCAAAAGTCACAAGCAACTGCTTGGTGCGCCTAATTGGATTTCTTTATTTTCCAAGAATTTCGGGAATACTTCACTCTTCCATTTCACTGGCACTTCCTATTCGCATTGTGGTTGCTACATGGTGCCTATCCACTGGTCATCCATATCCTTCAAGTCATCAGGAAGCGATTTCTGAGAATCAGTTCACTTATCCCTTGTTAGCAGGCATTGCATGCATCTGAGCAGCCTAGCTACGCAGCGATCGATGAACCCAACCTGACCAACAACGGCAGCATGATGTGATGAATCACAGCCATCCTCAAGATAGACTCTCAAACCACAGCTCTCCCGCATGCAAACATGAAACACCCGCATGAGGGCATTTTTCAATACAGATCTCGAAACTCCGATAACGACTCACTCACCGGGCCCGAACGCAGAAAGGAACTGAAAACCGAGCACGAACCGAAAATCCAAAAGCATTCCACCCCTCGATTCACTAATTGGACGGTTTTCAATTTCACATGAAAAGAGTGTGCATGCATAAGGAGCAGTAATTACCCATCCTCACTTCGGGCCCGGCTCGCCTGCACATGCCACCGATGCACGATAAGTCATGGCGTAATTCCTCGAAAGTGTCCTTGCTTGAATCTCTGCAATTGCTTTGCACAAAAGCGCAAATGTCCCTTGATGTCAGTGCATGGGCTGGCTGCGCTCTGTGTGGGTGTGTGTGTTGTGGGAGGGGGATCTGTGTTATCATATTTTGGCATCTTCGTCCTGTGCGCCGAGTGGTTTCCTCCTTGTCCCACTCAATTCCACACTCTGTTTGTTTCTCATCGCCGTGCCGTGGAGTGTGGTGGCTTGTGGGCGAAATCGACCAGAAAGGCGAGCAACCTGTCTCGTTGTTGGCTCGGTCGGTTGTCCTTATTATTATTAATCTCGTCCTCCGTCGGGGATCATTAAAAATTCCTCCAAACGATGCGGAATGAAATGCCAGCTGGGTGAGTGCGGCTCTGCATTGAAAACTTTCCCGGACGGCATTGTAAACACTCGAGTCCTGTAATAACTTTTCGAGTAAGAAATCCTGGATATTACCGCGCGTCCCCGTCGCGTCTGCCATTCACTGTGCGCGCGCTATTGAAGATGCAAAACAAACAGACCTTATATCAGACGGAACTGTGGAACGACGGCAAAGGGTGGTTGCTAGGCGACGTCAACGACGACGACGACGACGGGAGGAGAACCGATTGCGGCCGGAAGCGTTCTGCACTCATTAAACGTGGCACAAACTATCCCGAAAGGACATTCACACCGAATGAGGGTGTGTTGAACTTGGGCCGCCAAGCGCCGGCATAAACATTGCCACCGTTTGCTGCTGGAAAACAGCTGCTGTTGATGCTGTTGCGTGGTGGGTGTTCTAAATTTCGATACCCCGCCCGGGGGCAACGAGCCTGTCTGGTGGCATTATACCACGTAATCCCTGAAATGTTGACTTTAAGTGGGATGATTACGCAAATCGGCTGAGACGGGCTGTTTGACGGCGGTTTTTGGTGCTGGCGCCGTGGGTGGTGGTGGGCCTTGCTTGCACATGTGGCGGCGGAATTGAATGTTAAAGGTGAGCCATTGAGTGTCTTAGAGGTTGGAGTCACACAACCGACCGAAAGGACACGGCGGATGACTCATGAATGTCACCGAATTCCCACGTCTGCTTGTCCCACACGACGAGGGTAAATATCGGCTAGAACCGCAAGAGAGGGAGAAAAAAGCCAAACACTTCATCACACTTGATGGCTGTGTCAAGTCATCGCGCACAGACGTCATGTCAACCCCAGCATCGGATGAGCTAGCATTTTACAGCGTCTCCGAGGAGCTTCTGTTCTCGTTTTTTTTTTCCACGACATGTGGTCACAACAAGCATGCTGGCAGCAATTTTTCTCAAGGACCCCATCCCCCTGCCGGGCATCACTGGGATGAAGAATATCCATTAATATCTGCCAGCCAAGTACACCGAGGAGGACTTATGGTTGCGCGATGACAACGGCAAAGCCAGGCCCCGTCGCCCGACGTCCAAAGTGAGCTTTAATGATAATGAAAGAGATTGCAAACGGAGGATAACAATGAACGAGAAATGCCACCCGACACGAAGCTGCCGAGCGAGCGTCCTCTGCGCCGCAATGATTAGGCCTGCACACGGCGACGCACACACATGTGCTCAGTGCACAGTGCACAGTGCACACCACCTGCTGCGGAGCTAAAATCAGAACTCCCGCATTTTGGTGGAACACACCGAGAGCCGTCGCACCGGCCCGGAGAGCCGCCCATTGTTCGCCTCGCATTGTCTGCTTTGCACCCCACCGTACACACTGGCCGTGGAATGCGACCTTTGCACCCAGCGTGTGCGTTTTAATGACATCGTAGGCGCGGGCGACGTGTATGCGCATTTGGGGTGATGACACTTATTAGCAACAGCAGCGTCCTCAGGTCCTTGCTGGCGCCGCTGCTGCTGATGCTGCAGCAGCTGCAATGAAATGCACTCGCACGATGTTTTTGTCTCCCCCCCATCCCCACCGACAGCAATTGTTCGATGTGGTGACGTGGCGGAGCGTGGGTGGGGCGGTTTGGGGTGGCTGGTGCCATTAAATTGGCAAACACGGTTCAACTGGTGCAAGGCTTTTAACCCCTTTCTGGGTGCCTGCTGCAGCATCCACTCGAGAGGCCTGTTATTTTACGCGCTTATCGCATGCGAGCACACAGTCGAACGACGACATTAGATGCACGTGCGCTGCATGTGCCAAAAGTCGATTGTTGAGCGGTTGCATTGAATGTGTGGTGTACGGGCGTGGGCGTGGACGTTAAGGGCTGTGCTTTTTTTTCATAATTCGTTCATTAATAGATTTTTTTTCCGCGGAACAAGCGAGAGAGAGGGAAAGAGAAAATCTTTATTCGCGCTCGATTGGCGAGGGTGTCATTTGATGCGGTAATTGGTGTGCTGCAGCAGGCGGGCGACAGCCACGGAACGACTAATGGCTCAAGTTGCCATAAAATACAGCCGATAATTGGATGGTTCGGTCGGCAAAATATGGGCGGTTCATTGACAGTTTAATGATGACTAGGTGAGCCGGGGAAACAAAGGCTTCGGAGCTCATCATCCGCAACGTACGAGCGTGTGTATGCATTGATTTTGAGGAGTTCTGGTTGAATTGTGAGACTCGATGTTGATGTCATGTGGTGGTGCGGAGTCTCGTTGCGTCATGTTTCTTAAGTGGCTGAGGGTGATGTCTATGGATTCAGTCACTCTCATCTATGGTGGCTTTATGGCCGTGGCTCAGTTTGACGAACGCGTTGGATCCGTTGTGCATATGGTTTACTTTCGTGATTCGTGGTATCTTCGTTCAACCACCGAGATTAATAAATCAGTCTTTAGGAGGCAAGCGTCCCTGTCCCAATTGGTAAAGTGGAATGCGGCCTAGGCGTTAATCCACAAATGACTGGTCCTCTTCACTAGGAAGTACTAAATTCCTGAATTTGCCCCCCACTCTATGGGGGACACCTCTCAAGCTGAACAGCGGTGCAAAATCCCTTGGCCTTATACTAGACACGAAACTGAACTTGAAACTGGAACTGGTTAGGAAGGCCTCTACGGCACACTTTTGTTGCAAAAAGACGATTGGGTGCAAATAGAGAATACTACCCCGCATAGTCCACTGGCTATTCGCATCCGCAGTCAGTCCCATACTGCAGTATGGTGTCGTTTTTGGTGGATCGCAGTCCATAAAAAAATCAACCATAAAACTACTCGAAAGGATGCAAAGGATGGCCTGCGCATGCATTTGTGGAGCACTACGAACCACTCCCTCCACTACTTTGAATTTATTTGCTACTCAACCTCCCACCGATAGAGCTATTCGGTAGCCAACAAACAGCAGCCACGGAGATTAAGTTGAGCTCGCTACGCCTCATCAAAGAACTAAGATCTGGACAATGTACGATCCTTAGAAGGTACCACTCTGTAGACCCGACCTCACAATACCTGAACTCATCTTCGGGATGAATTTCTCAACCAGCAACCCCCCAGGTCTTACTGGGAGTCTGAAAATCAAACGCTGGGGGATCCACTGCAAATTTTCACTGATAGATCGAAGGTAGATGCAGGTGTGGGTGCAGGGTCTATTTCAAGGATCTGAACATCCAGCGGTTCTTCCAAGTCTATTCCACGCTGAAACCATTGCGTTAAAGGAAGCTCTGTCCAGGCTAAAAAAAACACAATATGTGATCAAGAACAGATATTGTCATCTGTTCCGAGAGCCAGGCAGCACCCAAACCTCTGAGCTCACTCACATTCAACTCCAAGACGTCCCGTAATTGTCGCCTAACTCTTAACGCGATGGCCAAATATTTTAATATCCTACTTAATTGAAATGATATGCAAAGCTGACGATGTCATTCGCGTCAAGGCTGGTATCTGACTTTCATGATATGATTTGTGTCGCTCAGAGCTGGAATCGAACCTTCGACGTCAAGGTTGGGGTCGACGCACTTAACCACAACGCCACGGGCCACCCCTGGATTGCGTGAATACAGATGTCAAAAAGCCAGATAAGGCATCCGATTCGCATGCGCATTTCCTTGCGACAAAAACCGGGCAATGACAATGAAGATTCCTTGCTCAATGTCTCCCATAGACTAAGGCACATAGTTGTATCTGTGCACTGATCTGCGTTCTTTTTTCCCTTATGGTGTTAAGCGCTAATTGTGGTTTCAGCTGGGCATTTCTCCGATTTTTGCCGTGGTGACTGGTGCATCTGCAGTCTTATATTCGTTGCGTGAAGAGATCTGAATTCCATTGCCAATCGCTATTACAAAACTTCTACTGGTCTACACAAGGTGTTCATCTTTTTCTTTGGCTGGCCCTACAGTACGGGCTGAACCTGGGCCTCATCCAACATGTCCATCTAGCCCGGCCTTGTGCTAGTTGCTTCCAGCCACGCACGTTCAACTTATGCAGGTCCCCTTCTAGCCGCGTGCGCCACCATAGGTGTGGTCTTCCTTTACCGCGTTGTCCCTCGGGGTTGGAGTCGAAGACTTTCCGTGCCGGAGCATTGGTGTTCATTCCAAGCACCATCCATGGGACCTAAGATAATTCGAAGGACTTTTCTCTCAAAGCGACTAAGAATATCCTCGTCCGCTTTAGTCAGTGTCCATGTTTCCATACAGCAGGACTGGGACTATCAGGGTCTTATATAGAGATATCTTGGTTCTTCGAGAGATGGCTTTATTTCTCAGTGGCTTACCGAGTGCGAAAATGCAGCGGTAGGCCAACGTGATCTTCCGTTTTATCTCCGCTGTAGTTTCGTTGTTTGTATTAACTTCGGAGCCTAAGTAGACAAAGTCTTTCACTACCTCGAAGTTGCAGCTGTCTATAGTGACGTTTTGTCAAAGACGTCGGTGTTGGTGGACCTTTTATGAAGACAGCATATACTTCGTCTTACCCTCATTAGACGCAAGCCCCATCTTGGCCGCTTCCTTCTCGATGTTCACCAACGCCCCACTTACAGCCCGTTGTGTTCTTCCGATGAAGTCAATGTCATCGGCATATGCGAGCAGTTGCATAGATTTGTGTTGACATTTGGGTTCCTCACGATCTTCTCGAGAATAATATTAAAAAGTCGCATGACAGTGCGTCGCCTTGTCTAAATGCTTTTCTGACATCAAAGGTCTCAGTACAATCGTTAATCCTTCTGTTGCCCGGTCCATCCCATCGCATCTCTTGAATAGCGGTAAAGTCCGCTTTATAGCGGTCCAGTGCCTCCGCAAGTTGTTCGGCTGCTCGTGGTCTATTAAGCGTCCTGACATTCCACGACATCACTGTGCTTATGTCGTTTGCTAGGGCCGTCAGCGGTAAGATCATCCCTATCCGAGACTTGCTGTTGCTTCGAGTTACTGCCACGCGTAACCAACGAACCTGAGGGACCGGGTCCTAGTTTAAGCCCCTGGCCAAAGGGTTGCTTCATCAGAAAACAATTATGCCCAGCTATCGATCCGAAATTCAGCCTGATCGAAATGAGTAGTCCGAATCCTAGAACTCTTATCGACGTGATAGCCGGACACTGTCCCTTTGGAACTCACAACACCAGATTAGACTCTTCCACCAACGACTTCCGCAGAGACTGCAGAGGCAATTGAAGCGCTTTCTCTTTCCGCACTAGAAGCCAGTTGGCGATATAGGATCGACCAGATCCATAGCGTAACACAAGGGCAAGCCTTATCGAAGTGCTATTCCTTAATTTGCCCTGCTGTCAACCATTAGTCCGGCACTCCAACCTTAATCCAGCCCGGCTGTAGGGGCAACATTGAGCCTGTCAAAAGCGGCACTAGTCACATTCTGTCACGCGTACGTCTGCAAAAGCCTTTAACTATTGATTTTCAATGGAACATCGAATACTTCAAGCAACAACACATCACATGGCATCTTCCAAACCTGAAGTTAACACGGCGATCCCGAATCGTTGCACATCAGACAGTTCGTCAGTACAGTGACTCTATGGATTATCCCTGCAGTCGCTTAAGAGCGCATTTATTCATAGACTTCCCTGCAAGGATTGTCTTGCATTTTCTATTCATTTCCTCGCTAAAGCCCTCGTCTCACGACTAGTCCTTTGAGTCAAGAACTCCTTCATTATTCACCTTTGCCCCCGTAGCCGAAGACATCCGTCGCCCATAGACCCCTGCACTTTCGAATGCAAGGAATCCACTTTTCCGGCTGAATGCTGTTGAGACCAAACTTCGTCTCTTCGGCGGGGATATTCATTTTCAAGTCAAATTGCTCACGAGAGTGCCTTCATAAATATTCTAAGCACACATAGCGTCACCCGCCGAGTTCGGCAAACACCAGCGGGCCAGCGGATGGAAGGGAAAAAATGAAAACAACTTTCCATTAAGCCAAACCGCATTGGAGCTTGTCTCATTTACCGAAAACGCTCACTTCATGAATATCTAACAGAATTCCTGAGCGCAAAATGAAAAGTAGTTCCTCACTAAGAAGAAAAAAACAACCCACACATGGATGCGCAGCCCACCGCCGCCACCACCACCCAAGGGACACATGCATCCTTCTTGTCGGGACACGGCCCCTTCTCAAGTGAGGTGACTGTGCATGAATGAATACTTTATTACCCAGTGGTCGATGTAACTACTCGTACAGCAGCTCGCCGCTGGATGGCATCCATCATTTCGCGGCCGTACCAACGAGTCCTTTTGCGGGCCACGTATGCGCCGCAAGTGCCAAACGAAAGTGAGTAACTCGTTTCAATATTCATTCAAGGCTATCGCAGATCATCTAAACGGGAAATCATTAAATTTCGACACGAGAACTTCTGCCATGTCCTTGGCCGGCATGCGGCATCCGGCCCACTCTCTCCCTCCCACTCAAGGACTTCGAGCAAATTGAGTTGACTGCAAAGTGACGGACGGGGATTCGATTTTATTAGTTTTCTTTATCGCAGAATAAGGATCTGTTGTGCTCGGCTGAGATTTGATTGCGTCGTCCGTCCGTGTATCGGCACATTTGAGGATAATGAAAAGTCCATTGAATTTAATTTGCATGGCCGAACGGGCCTGTCGTCGTCGTCGGTAAACAAACAATCGAATGCGCATAAAAGCAGGCAACAAAACATCTGATGCCGCAGGACATCGCAGGGACCCTCATGAGCCTGAAATCCCCTTAAAACCCCTTATTTTTTGTTAAGAGAACCATTTCCGTTTAAACGAACGTCTGTTTCTATTTTATTATGATTCGACCACTTTCCGTTTCTCTTTTTGCGCCAGCCTATGTTAATGGACTTGACCTTCAGGGACCAATATTTCTGCATGAGCCACCGCACAAAGTTGAGTTTTCAAATAACTCTGGAGGCCTGATCGAATGCTCGGGTCACGGAAGTCCACAGCCAGAGGTAAGTGCCGGCGATTAGTGTGGTCCTTTGATGAAAGGGATGCCGGACTTAGTGTTTTGTTGTTTGTTTTACAAATTTCGGATTAAATGGGTTTATCCCTTGTTTTTGTTGTGTTTCGCAGATCGAATGGACACCAATACCACCGCAACAGGACCTCGTCTTCACCCTATCAAATGGCAGTCTTATGTTTTATCCCTTCACCGCGGAGAAGTACAGGCACGAGCTTCATTCGACTGTTTATAGGTGAGTAGCGATGGAATGGCATGCGCGTGGACGGAAGGAAGATGGATTGTTGCTGAAATGCGGGAAATCCATCTGGTTTTGCTGGCTGGCTTTTTGTTACTTAACTATGAATGAGGAGATTAGGGTAATTAGCGAAACAGGGAGGATATTGGAATGACGTGAAGGATAGTTGACTCCGATTCTGTGGAATAATGTAACAGAGGTCTTACTCGTCTGAGATGTTAAGAGATGCGATAGTACTGTTCTTCAAAGAGTAGGGGAGGCTTATAGTCCTATGGCAACTCCGAACTACACATGTGGACTAGGTTTGAGCATTGTCAGTGACTGAAGAGCTGATATTCTAATGCTGCGGCCGTAGTATCTCGTGGCTCAGAAGTGGCACTTTCAGGACCCAAGATGACTTCCTTGTGGGACTCCAACTTTTATAGCATTGAAGTTCTTTCCTCTTGTACTACCCATGTCATAAAGGTAATGACGCCGTGTCCTGAAGAAAGACGTAAAGGGTGGTTAAATTAACGGCCGATGTTGATATTGAATAAAACACAAATTATTTAGGAAATTATTGTCATTTTTTTTTATTATGATAATATTGGTATGGTGCAATTATGCATGGAACAAAATATCGGTCAAATGGCAGCCACGACCTCGGCGGCACACCTCCATCCGATGGTCCAAATTTTCGATGGCGCTGAAGCATAATTGAGGTTCTATGCCATTAATGTGCTGAATTATCTCATCCTTTAGCTTTTGAATTGTTGCTGGCGTACACCTTTTCGTTCAAATAACCCCAAAGAAAAAATCCAACGGTGTCAAATCACATGATCTTGGCGGCCAATTGACATCGCCACCACGTGTGATAACACGGCCATTGAATTTGTTGCTCAAAAGAGTCATTGTTTCGTTAGCTGTGTGGCAAGTGGCACCGTCCTGTTGAAACCACATATCGTCCACAGTCATATCTTCCAACTCGGTCATTCGGTCACTGCGAACACCATTCAGAGTAACTGCCTGACCGGCCTCATTTTGGAAAAATACGGCCCAATGATGCCGCCAGCCCATAGACACCACTCTTTCTGTGTGCATTGGTTTTTGGACAATCACTCTTGGATTATCATTCGCCCAAATGCGGCAAATCTGCTGTTGCTATTTCTTGCCACCATTCTGATCACTGACGACGCTTGAAATGGTCAAGAGGCTTCAGTTCTTAAGTCAATTGCACCTTGTAAGCGTGTAAATGCAAGTCTTTATGCATAATGTTCATCAACGACGAGCGAGAGAGGTGCAATTGTTGCGCACGGCGACGAGTTGAGGTGGACGGCTCTTCAGCCACACTATCGCGAACAGCAGCAATATTTTCTGCAGTACGAGCTGTACGAGCATGCACTGGTGTTTTAATATCTCCCTTTTGGTTTTTCCGATTGTACACACATTTGGACGATTTGAACGCCCATTTTCATAATAAGCCTCAATAACTTTAACGCGTTGCTCGATTGTGTAACTTTCCATGGTTCAAATTGAGTTGAGTCTGAGTTTAGTTTTCTTAATGTCGCACTTCGAACCGTAGTGTCAATAAGAAAGCACGTTAGCAATCTTGTCACCTTCCTTGACGAAGCTGACTAAACGCAATTAGTTGAAGCTGATTGGTCTGCTTAAGCGACTGGATTACCTAAAGCCAAGGCAATTGCTTGAACAAAGTTTATTTTCCCCATTCGTTTATTAGTGTTTTAGCTGTTGTCCAATTGACATTATATGTACGGTTCGGGACGAGATTTGTTAGCGCTGGTCTGGTCACTGGTCCACTTAGACCCAACCGAGCTTCACTTGGTTGTTCTTTGCAAGGAATTGTGGTGTGTCATAGCAAAATGTTACTATTCTAGAGCCAATTGAGTTGACGATTATGGCTTCAACCCTGCCTAGCTCTCGGAAAATATCTGACTTGTGGTGCCCTTAATATCCTTGTGGACATTGTATCTGGCGTACATCACGATGGCATGGATGTCGTCTTGAAACTTGACTTAGGACTTGACCCCATAGGCACGGAAATCGTTGTGTTGGGTAAAAAGACTTCAGCTCCGATTGCAGAGTCATCCTTCAACCGTTTGTGAATTATACCAGACTTCTGAGGTCTAGTGTTGGAACACCCACTCCGGACCTCACCACCCATTTTTTCAACCTCTGCTGAACCGATGCTACCTTACCATAATATCCGGCAATGTGCAGAACATGCCTCTTTTAGGAATAGAGATCAGTGGGCTAAATTGGCATTGACTTGGTATTGAGTCTTAGTGCCAGACTTCGTCAAAGGATTAGGGAAGCCCAATGAAATTGCAAACGTGATCTTGCTTACTTACTGTGAGGTGGAAACCTAAGCTATATACACCTAAATTAGGCCTTTTACGCGAGATTTGGTCTTCCTCTTCTTGTTAAACCAGGATGCTCGTGGATCCTAACAACAGAACTATGGGCGAGCATTCACTCTATGGGGTCAGATTCTTTAGAAGCCACAAAAAGTCAACCCAGCTATTTAGCTTATCATCCAGCTTCGGGTTTCATATAGCAGAACTCATTAAACCTTTGTAGAGCCTGACCTTGATACTTCGATTCAGGAGAATAGTTGGTGCTTGTTCGCTGAAGTTGTTGTAAAATTATGACTGCGTCTAGTTCGAATGAAAATGAAATGAATTGATGAGGGTCAGAGGCATTACAGCTTAAATGCTGGCCATATTTCCCTGGTTTTGAAGCAGGTGGTGTCTTCAAGCCTCTTGTAGGCAACGGTATCGATGACCTGTTGGACTGTTATTAACGCCATGGACGGCCAATCTCCTCCCAGTGAGGGAAAGGAGTCTGTACCACAGCTAACTAGCTTGTTCATGGACTTTACAATTGCCCAGTATGTCGCTGTGCCTCTCCACTCTACTACGCTCCAGTTGAAATGCTTAACCATCTCGTTACAAACAACTGTCAGTTAATAAATCATGTTTTTGAGTTGAAAATTACTGTAGACTTATGTTAGGTTATTCGACTGCCAGCGAAATTGCACACTTAGCCCATTGTTGGTCCAATGGTATCACAGTCAGACTACCACCACTGATACTTCAGTGCAAAAAAAAAATTAAGCCTAATAATGACTGGTCCAAATTTGAAAACCAGATAAAAGCGTAAAAACTTTCACTGGGAATCCAACCGGGGAACCCACTAACCTAGGGCAGGCACTCAACCAACTGTGCCATCCAGCCATTACCGTAGAATTGCCTCAAGCTAGAATGTCTGCAGAAAAGGGTATTAAGTACCCAAAGTTGCTCAGCAAGTCCCACAAAACTAGACAAGAACAGTTGAGCACATCCTTTAGAACAGCCTTGTAGAAAGATTTTGAAGTGGCGTAGAACCACATCGCGGACTAAACCCCTCTTACTTTCATTTGTAAGCTTTACGACGATCAATTCTTTGAAATCAATTTCATAAGTACAACAGAACTTCCTTTTGTTCACGAAAAAAGTCAGTCACTCCCAAAGCTTCACTCCACTCTTTATTAAATATTCTTACATATGGGTGGCGTTACAGCCCGTAGGGGGCCGGGGCCTAGCTTCTCAGCAACCACTCGTGTTGTGCGTGCTATTGTTCTCTCACGAGTGGAAGGGACCTACAGTTTTATGCCGACTCCGAACGGCTTTGTTTGAGTAGCTTTTTCTAGACAGGAAATACTTTTTGAGAATTTTCAGTGACTCGAAAGAGGTGGGGTAGTGAAAATTGTTTTCGTCGCACAGAGCAGGAATCGAACCTACGACGTCGAGGTTGGGGTCGTCGCACATAACCACATTAAATATTCTTACTTCTCCCAAAAATGATTTACAAAATAGACGGTGCCTAGCATCGCATTGTCGGAGTTAACACCTTTACTAAACTTTGGCGACGTCTTCTATAAGGTTTCAGAAGCTGTCGGTGAATTCCTAGACACATCCGAGTTTTTTCATTCAATTTTCCGCTGAGGTCGTTTTTGTGGTGATGTGTACATCCTTTTCGAAAGTTGGTTAGCTATCGGTACTCTATTCATTTCAATGTCTAACAGATGTCGTTCTGTTATTCCTGCAACTCATCCTTTCTTTGTGTCTTCCTGACTGACTTCGATTCGTTTTGAGAAGCTCGTTAGAAGTTGTGTTATCGTTCCCAAGAATAAAACGCTAGCCTACACTGTCTTGATATCAATTTAAGGGCCCCAGCCGAAGCACAGTACCACCTCCTCTTCCATTCTCCACCACATACCCCGATTCAGATCATCGGCCAAGCAATCAGCCGAAAACCTTCTCCTCCTCCTTACAAACATTCCGGTTATTATTTTTCTCAAAACTCATGTCCATAAAAAAGTCAAAAAAACAATGCAACCACATACCTGGCCACAATCCAACCACTCCTCTTGAGAATATCAATTTTCCACCCTCCCTCCATTCCACCCTCACGCCACACAGTCGCATGATTTTTAAGCGAAACTTTTCATTTTCAGATGCAAACTCCGGAACCTGGTGGGAACAGTGCTGAGCAGGGAGGTGCACGTTCGTGGTGGTGAGTAGACTCGTTTGTTTCCTCCTTTTGTTCCCCTCAATTTTCGTACACCACCTCCACAAGCCCGCTCCACATTGTTCTCGATTCGACTTCTCAAAAAAATGAACAAGGTGCCTGCAGAGTCTTCCCTTACATCTGGAATAAACCCTAGGCCAGCCTGGAACGAAAGTATGTCATCGGGGAATCCAGTGAACTCGGAGTAAACACTCGGTTTGCTTAAAAGTTTAAATTACATCCGCACGATCCCAATGGTATCGGATGTGAACAACAAGGGAGGAAACAAGAAGCACAAAATGCCCCAAACTCGGGCGCAGAATTCGAACCAAAAAAAAACGTGAAGAACATGGACCGGCTGAAAAGTTTTAATCACATCCCCCGTGACCTCAGCCCCGCCCGACGGGTGAGTTTAACTTCAGCTCCATTTAACATTCGCTCCACCAAATGGCACCGCTTATGTCCTGTCGATGACCTAACAACTAACCCCCCGCGCGCACAAACTACGCCGCGCCATCGGGCATGGCGTTGGGAGATATTTGCACCAACCTAAGTAAATATGGGCGCAAAATTGAGGAAAAGTTCAGTCATACGTAAAACAGGATACGGTGGTACTGGTGGCATGGGCGGTGGTGGCAACTTGCGGCTAACCATGGAATGGAGCCCACGAGTGTGACGTGGGCCCAGACGGCTGGCCACTGAAGACAATTTCCTGCGAAAGCCCGAACATGGACATGGGTTTAATAATGCAGCACTGGCAGTTTATTTGTTTCGATTCAGGGACTCTCAGCCCGGCAGCATCATCTCCCTGCAAGGAATGCGGACGCTGTTCGGCCCTGTGGGCAGGGGCTTGATTAGTATGCCTACCCGGGGGAAGGCAGGAGAAATACTTTAATTAAATTGTTTTGCTCAAGTAATTTCATTCGCAAGGACGTGTGTGTGCGTTGGGGTGTGTGCCTTCGAAACATGTCGGAGGAGGAGCGGTTGGGTGTCAGATGAAAGACAGGTGATAAATCGAGCAGGATAATTAAATTCCACACAGAGGTTGATGGGCTCCTCCTTGGCCCGGCACTCTGTCGACGAACCCTTCGTCACGGAGCGAAGTAATTGAGTTCGACAGGAATCACTCAAGTGAACAGCTGCGTGTCCTAGCAAAAGTAATTTCAATTAATTTAATGAGAGCCCCGGATGGGCGTAACTTAAGTGCGATACTCTTTGATGGAGCTGACAAAAGGATGCTGACCAAAATGATGTGGCGGCCGATGCGAGCGAAATGGAGGCGAACACTAAAACTTGTCTGATGCGAGTGAGTGCTTTATGAGAGCTCCATTTATGCGGCTACTCGGGAGACCTTTGACGTGGGCGGATGAAGAGGTTTTTTGTGTTTAACCTAAAGTGCTTCGGAATGGGAGTTGAAGGTGTACTGTGTGGTGGTGCTGAATGTCGGTTTCGGGAGTCAATAGGTCAGTTTAAAGAATGACTCTCGCATTTCGATGGAGGGTGATACGGAATGTTAGCGCGTTAGGAGATCCCTTTGAGGGATGAATCAAGCTCGATTATACGGTCACTTGGCGGCCTCTGTTGTGCAGCATTCACCGGAGTCAAGCTAAACACCCACAACAGCCTATGCAGCTATGACAGCTGTAGAAATTAGCTTTGAAGTAAAAACATTCGCGCACTTAGAAATAATGACAGGGACTTTTGAGAAGCATTGGAAGTAGACACGGAATGGTTACGGCCATAAACCCATATTGCATGCACATCTCTCTCTTTAAGAGACATTTACGTGCGGAGTGACCATGGCTTTAACTCATTTTAAAAATGTTCAAGTAACATGAACTGTGTCAAGGAACTGGCTGGGTCTTCATTGTTCACTAGATCCGTGATTGGAGTTCATACGAAAACCTACTGAAAACTACGCCCATACCAAACGAGATTAAGCTTATTGCTACCACAATAGCATTACAAACTGGACCACAAATCGTAAGCTGAAATTCCTGTCAAAACAACTGTAGGCGAAAGAAAAAATAGGATATTAATTCACATTCAAAGAACCCTGTGCAGAACTGAAGCTTTTAATCATTCAGTCAGCGACCTCTGTTGAGAAAAATAATAATATTCTTACCATCTGATCAGATTATCGGCCGGAAACTCACGTTGCTATAAATACAAGCAGAATGCAATTTTAGCTCTCTCCTCTTCGTTGCGAAATAAAGATAACACCGCCTGTCAAACAAGTGTACCGCGCTCTACACAACCCGATTCGAACTAAAAAAAGGACTGATTGATTGCGCTTCTCTCTGCTCTATTATGTTCGCTTTTATCTCTTGTGCGCAAATATAGTGACCCGCGTAGGGACTGTTGTTTCGTTAGTTCAAAGTCAAGCAAACGTTTTTGTACGCCCAAGCAGATGGCAGATCGACACTCACCTATTCTTAGATTCCAAGACCGTATCTGAGAAGGTGAACATTGACCGGGCGTACATCCTCATAGTTTTGATATTCTCGTCAAACACATAAGGTCGTGCATGATTACAGTGGAGCAATAAATCGCTAGTCCATCATGATCAATAACGAATGCTCCAACACCGTATTAGAACATCTAAACTAGGGGACACGCTGTAATTTCATTTTCTCCTAAACTAGGTCTGGCGGCAGTGTTACCACTTTTTCTTCTTTGGTTGACGCTACAGTCTGCGGCGAACTTGGGCTCCAAAGAACATGCCTCTTCATCTTACCCGGTCTTGTGTTTGTTGCTTCCAGCCATGCACGTTCAACTTATGCAGGTCCTCTTCTAGCTGCCTGCCCCACCGTAGGCTTGGTCTTCCTTTACCGCGTTGTCCCTCGTGGTTGGAGTCGAAGACTTTCCGGGCTGGAGCATTGGTGTCCATTCTGAGACGAGAGATTCGAACTCGATGTCGCTGTACAGCCCGTACAGCTCGTCGTTCAGTCTCTTCCTCCAAACACCATCCGTACATACGGGACCGAAGTTAGTTCGAATGGACTTTTCTCTCGAAGCGACCAAGAGTACCCTCGACCGCTTTAGTTAGTGTCTATTCTTCTGCGTGCTGTATGCACGACTGTGACTATCAACGCCTTATGTAGGGATATCTCGGTTCTTCGACAGATGGTTTTAGTGTTACCACAGGTTAAACTATTTATGAGTCCCAGAGTTTGCAAACAAATGACCCTTAACGAAGGTTTTTGAGTACAGGGCAGCTACAGAAGAGTTGAGTTTTTTCCTCCTCTTGTCTAGTCAACTCTGACAGAGATCATCAGCGACACTTCTCACACGCGACGCTATCATGTATGGAGATCAAACTGAGCATAAGAGTGCCCTCTCGAAATTTCAAGCCGACTTTATATAGAACTGTGACCACTCATATCCTGCTCTATGAACGGATATATAGACAATCTGAAACGCAGATAACGAAGCTCTTGGCATGTACCGGGGAAAACTTCAGCGTTCACTCTTTGGCTAGTTTATATTGGTTGCCTTTCTTGAAGCAAACTGTGTGGTCTGTACAGCGACATGATTCCTGCTAGGCATCTACTGACTACAGATAGGAGTCAGAAACAAATCCCAAATGCAAATGCTTTTGACTGGTTTTCAAGTCTGGTTCAGTCATTATTTGCCGTTGGACTCAAATTACCGGCGCTGGGTATCACAATGGCTAAAATGGGTATAGCGATAAACCAGGGCGAAACAAAGTACACGCAGTCATCACGAAAGGACGCACAACATTGAGATCTCGGACAGAGCGTCATAATGGGCAGCAGAAACTTTGATGTTGTCAAGGACTTCGTCTACCTAGGCTCTGAAGTAAATAGGGACAACAACACCAGTACCGAGCTCAAGCGCAGAATTATTCTTACCAATCGCTGCTTCTTTGGGCTCAAGAGGCAATTGAGTAACAGAGCCATCTCTCGAAAGACCAAATTGATCTTGTATGAAACCCTGATCATCCCAGTCCTGGCGCAGAGACGTGGACGCTATTGAAAGCGGATGAAGAAGATCTTGGTTGTTTTTAGAGAAAAGTTCTGCGTACGATCTTTGGTCCTGTTTGCGTTGATGACGTCTGGAGGAGAAGATTCCACCACGAACTGTACGGGCTGTACAGCGGCATGCACCTAGTTAAGCGTCTTCGGATCCAACACTAGGTCATGTAGAGCGGAGACACCACAGCTCCGGCCCGAAGAGTTTTCGATACCGAGCCATTGGGACAGCGCAACAGAGGACGTCCTCGCACGAAGTGGGGCGCACAAGTGAAAAAGGACCTCAACCAACTTGGTGTGCGCAACTGGAGGCAGCTGGTGAAAGATTGTGCTGGATGGAGAGGCATGTTGGTCCACCCCGAACTGTAGCGCCAATCAAAGAAAAAGAAGGGTATCACAATGGTCCAACAATTATCTAAGTGTGCTGGCTATTTCACTGGCGGCCCAACAACCTAACTTCACCTATCTACAGACTCAAACCCTTAAATGGCCTAATTTTAGGAAAGTGGAAAAATATCATGGCTGCTAGAGACTTTTTGCATAAATGGACAAGGACATTTTGGATTGTAGCCCACACTCTGCCAGTTAATCATACTTGCGTGTGAAACTATAGCAAAGGAGTATTCCGAAACGGGAAGATCGGCTCATACAAATTTTGGCATTGGACTCCGAGGACGTGGAATACTACAACAAATGACACCCTCTAGTGTACTGTTCGCGGTTGGCTTGACCTAGATCGTTTGACGTGTGGACTGCATGGATTCCACTGGTCCATAAAGTAAAGGGAGGTTTTGAAACTATTATCTTTGCTGCTGGTTTAAACAGCTGACTCACGTTTCGTGTTTTGTTTCACTGTCAACATCTGGTCTATAATTTAACCAATGAATCAAAAAAGTAACGACGCTTGCAAATTATTGAATTTTATTATCAAAATGCGTGCTCTGTTAGTAAAGTTCATCGCGCGCTTCTTCCACTTTATGGTCAGTTTAACGACGAAACTCATTTTTGGCTAAATGGGTACGTAAATAAGCAGAATTGTCGAAGCATTGCAAAAGCTATCAATGCATCCAGAAAAAGTCACAATTTGGTGCGGTTTATGGGCTGGTGGCATCATTGGACCGTACTTCTTCAAAGATGATGCAAATCGTAACGTAACTGTGAATGGTGAGCGCTACCGTGAGATGATATCCAAGTTTTTTTTGGCCCAAAATGCAAGAGCTTGACTAGCATGATGTGTGGTTTCAACAAGGCGCCACATGCCACACAGCACGCGCAACAATGGACCTATTGAGAGGCGAGTTCGGTGAACATTTTATTTCACGTTCGGAACCGTACAATTGGCTGCCTAGATCGTGCGATTTAACGCCTCTAGACTATTTTTTGTGGGGCTATGTTAAACTCATGTCTGCACAGACAAGCCCGCTTCAATTGACGCATTGGAAGACATCATTGAAGCAATATATGCGTGAGATGTCGGCCGAAATGTTGGAAAGAGTATGCCAAAATTGGACAAAGCGGATGGACCATTTGAGGCGCAGTCAAGGTCAACATTTGCATGAAATAATCTTCAAACATTAAATTATATGGACCGTACTGTCGATTCAAATACAGATTTCATGCATTTTTCTCAATTTTATGAGTTTTTTTAAACTTTCCTATAGCTTTTAAAAAATCACCCTTTATAACAATCGGTGACTCATTCTAGATGAAATGATGTTTCGACAAATGTTTGAGTTCCCTAGATCGGACCATGAACAAAAAAAAGTGAACAATCTGTAAACGTTGTTCGGGTGATAGTCTATTCTAAAAAACACCACATAGAACAAGTAGTCACTCCACTCTCACTCTTCTATTAAATGAATGCCTGGTTCTTGAGGGAAGATGGTGACTTTTCCAAAGACTCAGACACGTATTGATACGGTAAAGATGATTCTTCTTTGGAAATGCCATTATGTGGGGTGTACCCTAGAGTGTTTCATCCAGCGCTACGATCCAGAGAAGATTTGAGAAGACGTCGAGTTGTGGTATGCATCTCGTTGCATATTTGGTTGAGAAAGTGTTAATCTTATCCATCTGAGGAATAATGACACCAACTCTCCATACTGATATGCTTGCTCGTACGAATAACTTGTTCTGAACAAAAGCCAGCATCACTAGGAGCATCGCAGAAAACTCATATTTAATGCCGCGAAAGATAGTCTGTAAATCGTTATTGACGGAGAATATTATAATATATAATATGGGTTGGCGCTACAGCCCGTAGGGGGCCAGGGCCTAGCTTCTCAGCAACCACTCGTGTTGTGCGTGCTATTGTTCTCTCTCGAGTGGAAGAGACCTACAGTTTTATGCCGACTCCGAACGGCCAAGTTTGAGAAGCTTTTTCTAGACAGGAAATACTCTTTGAGCATTGTCAGTGACTCGAAAGAGGTGGGGCCGTGAAAATTATTTATTTTGTCGCTCAGAGCTGGAATCGAACCTACGACGTCGAGGTTGGGGTCGACGCACATACCCACAACGCCAAGGGCCGCCAAGACGCCCTTACGGAGAATATGTCTTACCTTAAAAAGAAGACACCATTCGAAGCTCGAGTTAGTCACAGGATCCTTTGATGGGAATCCAGCGCATCAGCTCCTTGCCCAAGAGTGTCTTCTCATAACTGGTCTGGATAGATATTAAATGACTGGACAACCATCGTAAAAAGACATGCACTCCAACCCAGCATTGCCTCTTGATCGTTGACCCAAAACAGGCTAAAAGAACCCGGTCCCAACCAACCACAAGCTGAAGCCAAGCATTCATGCGGATATGAAGTAACGTCCTCTCCCCCTTGAGAATACTAAAACCTTCCATATCCCCCGCCTGATTGTCCACTTCACATATGACATGTCACAGTGTAAGGATCCGTTATTGCACAGTCCTCTCCGTCCACCATCCACCATCATGCCACAAAATATCTGTCGTCAAATAATTCTTCAAAAACTCCTCGGGACAAATGAAACAGACGATAACCGAAATGAATTGCAACCACAAAAACTTCAGTCCAGAACTCCACTCCACTATCCGAACGGACAGCAAAAACAAAAAGCCGGAAGAAAAAAAAACAAAAGAAAAACCCCGATACCTAAACGAGAGAAAAAAGCGAACATCACGAAAACTTTAATTTGAAAAGTTGTCTTGCACATAACGTCCAGAAAAGTCATTCTATTCATAAATAACCGATGTGCAGACGGAAGTTCATTTACACTGAAAGTAGATAAATAACGGTATGGTGGTGGCGCTGATGGCTCTTAAAGGAGCGCCACTGGAGAGCGAGAAGAAGTCTCATATACAACCGTGCACAGAGCGACATGGAAATTGTCATCATCATCGTTGACTTGGTTCGTTGGGTTGGTTGGTAACGGTGCAACAGACCAGGGAACAAAACACAGTAATTTAAAAGAACAACAACAACAGGGGCAGCGGCAGTAGCAGTAATAGCAGTCAGAGCTAAATCAGGATGAGGTGAAAAAAAAAACAACAACAGGAGGGAAGGAAGCAAGTAGCTGCAGTTAGCAAGAAGGGCCTTGTGATATTTTCTCCTATTTTTGCATTCGAAGGCGACTAGCAGCCTTGCGATGGCATAAGACAGCGCGCAAGGAGATGGAATATTCTTTTTTTGCGTTCGTGCTTCATTTCAATGTTATTTGCAACAGAGCGGCGGAGACTGAACACACAGTCACACGGGATGAGTCCATCGTAAGACCTTAACAGAATGAATAACCGAACGGTTGGATGAGCAATCGCAAGTTCTGTTGTTTTTTGTTTTGTTTCCTCCTCGTCGTTCAGTGAAAAGGATTACTTACACACACACCCACCCACACGTGTGCATGTGCATCAAAATGAACAAGACGATGGCGAAGTGGGCGAGCGCAAGGCAAGTGAGTGGGAGAAGGCATGGCAAGCACAAAATTACCTATTCATCAGTCAATGTCATTTCGAGTGGTATGTCGTCCTCTTCGTAACTACTTTGTCTTGTCTCTTGCCTGGTGGGGCGAAGGGGGACACCCTGTATCCTGGTTTCCTCCGCATGAAGAATGGAATGGATTTTTGATTTTTTCCTGTCCACGCTGCATTTGACAGGGACAGGGTCTGGACTCGCCTGCAAATGATTACATCACAACGACCATCAGCTTTGTGACTTTGAAAAGCTGAGAAATGGGAAGAGGGAATGGGGACTGGGTGCTGAATGCTGGGCGACTTCTTTGAGGCATTGACGCTGTGTACTTGAAAACAGATGCAGACATGACGTTTGACAGCTGTCACGAAGGGTTTGTTCACTCCGGGTGGATGCCCAGGGACGTTTGTTACTGATTTGCATTGAAGATGGCGATTCTTTTGAGACGATATGCCTGAAATTTGGAATTCTTTCGAAAGAGGGCTTGATGTCCATGCACTCCACGTGGGCTGGTCAGAATTATCTTCAGGCCACAGGCCTAGAGATCTTCTGAAGAACTTTTCTGTCGGAATAACCAAATTCCTAAAGGCCATGGTGGAGAGATACTCGTCTCTTCTACCTTTCAATACAAAAAGGAACAGCGACTTCCTTTGAATCCCGAGACGATATGGTTTCAATTATTTCTGCAAGAGCACTGCAAAACACGTTCGTACAATAAAACTCTAAAATGAGGGAGACTATCTTCTTCTTCTTCTTCTTCTTTGTGTGGCGCTACAGTTCGGAGTGGACCTGAACCTCAACCAACATGCCTCTACAACTAACGCGATCATTGACTAGCTGTCTCCAATTTCGCACGCCAAGTTGGTTGAGGTCCTGACAGATGGTGAGTGTGTATTGGGAAAAAGATACTGAGATTCCACTCGTCGGGCATGCTTTCCTCAGACCATATCTTTGATGAGCTGGTGCATGCGCCCTACCAGATCATCTCAAACTGCCTTAAATATTTCAGCGGACAATCCGTCCGCTCCAGCAGCTTTGTTAGACTTCAGTCTTGATATTGCTACCTTGACCTCGTCTAAGTCTGGGGGACGGAATTCGCGTCTGTCATCGTCCAGATTGAGTGGAACATTCTGCCTGACAGCGGTATTTTGGTTCTCATCGCCGTTTAACAGTCTGCAGAAATGATCTTTCCAGATTCTCAGTATCGACTGCGACTCTACTACCAGTTGTCCATTTCCATCCCGGCAGACTTCTGTCCGAGTTTTATATCCATTCGATAATTGTTTTATCCTTTGATAAGACTTTCGGACGCCATTCCTGCCATAACATCTCTCCATCTCCTCGACCAAGTGCTTCTCATGCTCTTTCTTTTTCTTCTGAGAAGCTGGTTCTCTTCCCTTCTCTTATGTTCGTAGAGCTCACGAACAGCTTTTGTTCGATGCGGCGTTGCCTGGTAGGCCTCCTGTTTGGCTGCATGCGCCTGCCTGCACTCGTCGTCAAACCATGGGTCCCTTCTAGGTGGTGTCGTAAAACCCAGCACATCAGTGGCAGCTTTTTTGATGGCTTCTTGACAACGACTCCATTCTTCTTCGATGGTTTGTGCAGGCGGCGTCGAACTTACAGAGAGTTTCTGGGAGACTCGGTCGGCAAAGATCCTGGCAGTCCCCTGCGATTGTAGCTTTGCGACGTCAAACCGTAGTGTTCTTTCTCGACTCCGTTGTTCTCTTGATATCCTGACTCTTACCTTGGCTACAACAAGGAAATGGTCCGAGTCAACATTGGCTCCTCGGAACGTTCGGACATCAAGAATGCTGGAGGAGTGTCTGACGTCGATCGCAACGTGATCAATCTGGTTGACGGTTGATTGATCTGGGGACCGCCATGTCCCTTTATGGATGTTGAGGTGTGGGAACCGCGTGCTAGCAACAGAGAGGTTACGTCCCATGACAAAGTCCACCAGCCTCAGTCCGTTACTGGACGTGGTGTCGTATAGGCTGTGTTTCCCTATGACTTTAGCAAAGATTTCTTCTTTACCCAGCTTAGCGTTGAAATCTCCTAGAACGATATTGGTGTCAAAGCTGGGGCACTGATCGTATGTTCTTTCTAGGAGATCACAGAAGTCATCTTTGCTACTATCAGCTTTGTCCTCTGTCGGGGCGTAGGCGCAAATCAGGCTGATGTTGCCGAATGTAGCCTTGATGCGGATTGTTATGAGGCGTTCGCTTTTACAGTCAAAGCTTAAGACTTTTTGCCTAAGTCTGCCTCGAACAACAAATCCACATCCAAATAAGCACCTCTCTCTGCTGCAATCACCGTAGTAGATGTCGCAGTTGTTCATCCTCTTCTTGCCCGGCCCATTCCATCGCACTTCCTGGATGGCGGTGATATCTGCTTTATAGCAGTCAAGGGCCTCCGCGAGTTCTTCGGCTGCACGTGGCCTGTTAAGAGACCTCACATTCCACGTGCAGAACCGAAAAGCATGGTCATTTGTTCGTTTGCTGGGGTCGTCAACAGTAAATCGGTCAGTATCCGAGGCAGTTAGTCGTCTCTGAACAAATTTTTTTTACGTGGTGAGGGCGTTAACCCCACGCACAACCCCCAGCTGGGAGGCCAGGCCCATTAATTTTACCATTGGGCGAAGGGTCCGGAGGGTCCGGAAGCTTATTGACAGAGGCTAACGCCTGTGCCTGCATAAGTCGCTTGTCAACGCTTCGAAATCCATCTCGAGTAATCTCAAGTATTGTGCAATAGCAAAAAAGCTTCTGTAACATTGAAGGAGCATTTTGTATAGTTTGCCTCCATGGAGATTAGCAACGTTTCAAAACTAAGCTTGTATAAACTAAGCACGATAGCTTTTCGTGAACAATTTAAAGGACACTCTGCTTTCAAGACCTAACGCACTCTTCAAACCGAATCATCTTTAGCAGAAAATTTAATCCACGCTTATCAGGTTGCCGCTGCACTAGTACACGTCACTCGAGGCGATATCGAGTCATAAGTTCAGCTCCCTCAACACCCGAATCTTTTTTTAAAATTAACGCTTTACAATAGGTGATCATTGACCGCCTTTGGCCGATGTACCAGATTACTCTTATCCTTGCATAATCAGGCTGATAGCATCTTAAGCTTTAGCCAGAGCAGCATGTCTGACTACATGCCGTCGTCGCGTCGTGCAACAACCAGAAATAATGTACCCCTAAATTCACGCGTACTATTTTATTTTCACGTAAAGTGAAATCCTGAAATCCTTGGAATGTCTTAAGACTTGAGAGCTGCTCCATGCTCTTAAAACAGGAATAGTCGTATACGCAAGCTCAGTATGTGGAAATTAAAAAAAATGCCAGATTAGATCAAGGGGTGGATGATGTATTTAGACGTTGACTATCTCGGTGTATGTGATTTTTGCCAACTGAGAATTGCCGTCCATTTCTTGTCGGTATCCGTGGCATTATACAACAGCGTCATGTACGGACCGACTTCTGACTCCTCAATCTTGATATTCCACTCTAGCATTCGCATTTTCATCTGAACTGATCCAAGTCATCATGCGCAAGACTGGATGTCCTCAGGTAGTTATCTGTTCAAAATCAAGTCATTCTTCGAGGCAACATTGCTATCATTGGCGAACGACGTTCAGTGGCTTATTAATGCCTAGCCGAAAGACCTTGTTAAAAAGTCCAACCACTCTGTTCCAAAGGTGTAGGATAATCGAGCAGAGGCAGGTCGTACATTGCTTCTTGCGTTTGGGCTCCATTTTCCTCTCGGCATGACCATAACTAGTTGAGACACTGAATCTCTCTCTCCATGATTCCAATGACTTTTTAGAGGTTTCAGGTTAAGTAAATCAATATTTACAACCTTTTAATAGTCCATTGGGTCATTGTCCGAGACGGGAAAACTACGGACACGAAATTATCAGTGTATGAATTCATACCAGCGTATTTATGATGGTAGCAAGCCATAGCATCGCAACTCCCACCATTATTGACATCGAATAACTTTGGTCAATCAGTGTGTCTTTAGGCGTGGGTGGCAATTCAACAAGACAGGGGAACCAAGACCTTGTTAGTCTAACTCCTACTGTATGGCCCAGAAGCATTGACTATACAAATGTCGAACGAAGACATTCTTGTTATCTTCGAGGAGAAGGTATTTCGAATTTTGTTCCGTCGCGTTTTCGTAGAAGGATTTTGGAGGATAGGATTGAATGTCGAGGCCTACGAACTGAAGAACTAAACATCGAACTACACAGACGACGTCAAATGCATCGATTGTTAAGTCACGTAGATCGAATGGACGCCAACGCTCTTGTTCAGAAAATCTTCCAGTTCAACACCGAGGGCCAGCGAGACAGAGGAAGACCTCGCCTACGAATGCGTGCGTTGTTTGCCTTCAATGAACTGGGTGTTCATGAGTCGAACTGGGGGTTCGACTGAGGTTAAGGTCCCCTCCGAATAGTAGCGCCTGCTTCAGAAGATATGTAAGCACTCCCTCTTTGACCAGCATATGGAAGATTAGAGATGAAGAATGGTATTATACACCGTCTATGATCGTTTACTTTACTGGTTTTAAGTAATCAAGGCAGTAATTTAAAGATATAAGATTTTATAATATATAGATAAGATGCGCTGTTGTAGCTTGTTATAGTTCTAGTCAGACTTACTCATTGTGCTTCCCAATGGGATGGCGCATCAATTGGCTTTGTCAGACATGCCGTGCCACTAGTGATGGGAACTATCGAATGAATAGTTAGGACAAGTCAACTATCGAATAGTAGGCCTTTAAAACATTTGACCAGGATTTGCGTGTGGGGTGTGTATTTTCGTTTCCATCTCCTTTTGATTTTTTAGGTTGGAGGAGGTTTCCCCAGGAGGCCTTATCATTGGTTAAGAAATATCGCAAATAAAAAATCACAAAACGTTAAAAAAAATTGTCCTTCATACGAGTGAACGAATCGTTCATTCAGTGAACTTTTTCCCAACTGAGTCGAAAAACCGACTCGAATTAAATCACGTGAACAATCTCTAATGCAAATATTTTGGCAACGTCCATATGGATACACACAATTCTCTCACAGAGCTTAATATATACAAATTCTCGCTCAAAGCAGCTACAAAAACCATTTGACTCAGTCCACCGAGCCATACAAGTAAACACAGTCGAAGGATTTTTTTCATTCAATTAAATGGCTTGCAACTATCGAATAACTCGATAGTTTTCATTCGATAGTACCCACCACTACGTGTCATTGAGCGGCTGAACTGCAAAATAGTGTCATCTAGCTGTATTCTAAGATTTATCATTACTGCATTATTTTCTCTCCTCATTGCAAATAATTAATCAGTATAATTTGTATGCTGAAAAGAGAGCAAGCTTTTCGTTGTACTCTAAAATGTTGATTGCCTTGCTCTAATTAATAATCAAGGCTTCCCAAATCTGATCCCTTACCCGAAATTCACCTTAAGCTCTTGGAGCTCATTGAGACGATTTTCGACGACAAAAGGAACCCTACAAACATTTCCCTACAAATGACCCAAAACACGTCTCCCTCTCCTTCTCTCTAGACGCCTTCTGAACTCTCCTCACAATTTTAACCATTCTTTTCCTCCTCCTTCCAGTGGTCAATCAGAAGTACACGGTCCAAGTGCACGATGAATACGTCATGACAGGAAACACAGCAGTCCTCAAGTGTCAGGTAAGCCCAGGCCTGGTGGTCTTCATCAAAAACCCGCTCAAACTCCATTTCGGTTTCTTTTCAGGTGCCCAGCTACATGTCAGAGTTCGTCATGGTAACCGCCTGGGTGCAGGACACCGGAATGCATCTCTATCCTAACACCGACATTGGCGGGAAGTACACGGTCCTGTCCAACGGTGAATTGTACATAAACAACGCTGGTCCCAATGACGCATACAAAAGCTATACATGTCGAACTGTAAACAGACTGACAGGTAAGTGGAACACCTCCCCATCTCGTCCAGCGCTTGCCCCACATTGCTGAAGTCCCACTTTGCCACTTAATTCCGGCGAAAGGGAAAAGGGCTGCTTGTTGATGGCACTGCGCGGCCCCGTGCCCTGCCATTGGCGTGATTACTGAACGTGAGATGATGCAAATGAGAGCATCGCGCACTTCACAAAAGTAAACGAGTTTCGTGGGCTTGCCCCAGAAACCGACTCCCACCGGGTGGGTGGGTGTAACTGAAACCAGCAACCGTGCGTCCGTCTGGAACCAGGTCAGGGAATACAGAGGATTCTCCTTGTGATGGTCCTTGCTGCAGAGGGGAGTCTTCCGGTGGACGGCAGTCGTCAGCGTCATCGTCATCGACACACCACTTATGTGCGGTTTGTGTCCCTGCGGACCGTAACACATCGACTTTTGTCGGTTAACCCGCTCCAGTGCTGCCTGCAGCCATGCTGCCAACCAGAACTCATAACTACCTCCGTCTGCTTGCGAGCGTCTGAGTATCTGTGCGATACATAATTAAATGCATGAATGCCCAAAGGGAAGCCGACAACACAGTGCACAGACGCCCCCTCGTCTCAGACGGAACGCTGCAACACACAGTCACGTGGAGCGCCACGATTTTTGTCATTTTGTTGCCAAAGAAAAGCGACTCCTGCTGCTGCCGGCAGGACTCAGGACTGAGAGCGAAGGCGAACTGATTTGCTACACAATCCCGCACTCAGTGCACACACGGTTTCGGGAGCGACAACGTACAAAGGAACTGAGTTGATTTTATTGACAAGTTTTTATTTGACAACTTCTGCTGGCACTCTAATGGAAGTTGACTCTTACGTCGAGCGGTGCACACTCGCAAGAGCTGCACAAAGGATGATCCACTTAGGGCAGGATGTAAGGCTGCTTATATTCGGCTTGTTAAACTTGTACTGAATTGGGAAATTCCCTACATTTGATGTCGTAAAGGTAATGGGTTTCCATTGTGCCGATGCAATCGACTGCAGACTGAGATAAATGATTAAGACTCAGTAATGCAAATGCAAAATAGATGCACACTTGAGGGAGCAGAAGGTTCGGGACGTATTTACTCTGTCGTCGTCGACGTCTGTCTGTGCGAGTTAACTATGCACTGATGTTTGACTTCTTAAGGGCTTCCGCTAGGTATCGGTGGATGACTGAAATCGATTTCTCTCTGTCAGAGCCGTGCGCCGTTGGTTTGTTGAACGAGAGTACATAGAAATCGGTTGCTTTGGAGGTAGATTTGACGGAACCTGAGATGGTATTCAGTGGAACTGAATTAGATTCCCGGGGAAATTGCATGAAATTGTACAACTTAATGACAACACTCTCGTACGAAATACAATCGTGAGCCGAAATCTTCAAATAATTGCAAAATATCTGAATACAAATTTCCTTATATCATGATCAGGTAAGAGTGATAGGAAAAGAAATTAAAAAAGGCAATGAGTGTATGAGATATACATCTGATTCTGATCCCATATTGAAGCAGCGTTCATGCCATTATGTATACAATAGCCATTCGTTAAGATTGTTACCTTGACTTCGCCCAGCGTCAAGTGCAGTTAGTCAGTCCTCTATACAAGGCAATAGCGTTTCCAATGTTGAGTTCAAGCCCCATCCAAAATGTGTGACTTGTTAGCTTAGGGGGAGGACTGTACATAGCCCTTAAGACTAAAAATCGCTTGGCCTTGAGTCGCATGAAGGCGCCAATTGATGAGCACTCATAGTGATATGAAGCAGTCGAGCATTGTTTCGCTTGTAGGGCATGTAGCGGGATTTGGCTTTTAGAACTATCCACGGATGTCTTTTGCCTCATTTGTTGTCGATACTTATGGTTTCCTCCTCATCTCGCTCATCCCCATCTGCCTTAAAGGTTTCTGTGGATAGTGCGTCGGCACCAGCAGCTTTATTCGAATTAAGATTTCGTCCAGGTCGAGGGGACTCAGTTCTCGTCCATTGGGAAGGGCGCAACATTCTGTGGTGTTGTTGTCGTCATTGGCGTTTAACCGTCTGCAGAAATAATTTTTCAAAATTCCCAGTATCAAACGCGATCAAATGCATGTTTCTGACAGTTTCACCCTTGTTAAGCTAATCGTCACCCCACCAATCGGTGTTTTCCTCTGTTGCTACGCGAAAATAAGGGATCCATTGTTGGTTAGCCCATCGTATCGAATGGAGCGCAGCTCGGATATTGTCCAGATCTGGCTACAGAAATTCGCTGAAGTTTTGAAGTTCAATCTGGGCTGTAACACAAAGGAGAGAAAGAGGTCCAAAAATGTTAAGCCAAGACGCGTCTTTTGCCAAATACATTCCATTATCATCGATCTCCATCTTTCAAGTCGTTCAGCCATGTCAAGCACATTGTTGCCTGTACTCCTGCCACCTTAGGCGAGAGATTTGTAGCCGTACAAAGCGTGCTTGCATGTTCTCCTCTAGTCGCTATTAATGCAAGCAAGACAGTATTTCCTTTGCAGAACTAGGAAGGTTTTCTTCACCCGCTTTCAATGTTGCCTTTGCACCATAGAACGTGCGAATTTTACGCTTTTTTTTGTTTTTGTTTTTTTAACTCTAAGTCCAACGAGCAAAGTTTTCCATTCATTCAGGCTCTGGTGCCATGCCATGATATACAACACATTCAGGGATCACTGGAATAAAATACTAAAGCGTGTTTATATAATATGGTCTGATGAAACGAAGTTTAATCGTATTTTATCGGATGGTAAATCTTATTATTGGCAGCGACCCGGTGAGCAGCTTCAGCAACACCAAGTCTAACAAATTATGAAACATGGCGGCGGTAGTATAATGGCGTAGGCATGTTTTCTGCCTTACAGACGCGATTAGCGAAGAATGATCTTCTGGCTGTCCATTCGCTTCTTGGTTTGTTAATGGCCGGTGTAGCCTCTTTAGGTGTTAGCTTGGAGTTTTTACGAAGCAATCGTTCCATTTCACGGGCATCACTATCCGTCAGAATTCTTTGTCGCCCTCCAAAATCACCTCGAGACTACAATTATTTCTTTTTCGTACTGCTATCACTGTTAACTTTTCAACACAATAATTCAAGTTCAGTTTTTTCTAAGAAATTGTTTTTATGTTCGTTTTGTAACATGTTATGTTATTGAATGATGATAGTAATAAATAAAGAATTAATAAAAAAACGGAATCGGAGCAAATCGAGCAATTTTTACAAGTTTAACAGCAATATAAACTTAGGTTTGACAAACATTCGATCAGTTTTGCTTGCCACTGTACATATTAGTTAAATTTGACGTACATATGTTCTTGAAACTTTTACTTGAGCCACAGTCAATGCTACATTTGGGCATCAACCATCAAGATTGTCAATGCCTTTGCAGGGACTAGGATGATCACCAGGACTAGGATGATTAGTGTCTTGTACAAATTCAGTGAATTCAAATTCAAAACAGTTTCCGTCTCAATGATGACAAGCTCTGCCTATTTATGTCACGTCAATGTCATCAACGTTTGAAGAGTTGCACGGACTTCTGTAAAATCGTTGTTCTATGAGTCTTGAACCATCATCTCCATGATGATGTTGACGAGGTCCCATGATAGCGCGTCACATTGACTAAATCCCTTTTTTTAATGACGGTGACATTGTTACCAATACACGTGGCCACACACGGTGCAGACAATCTGCACAGACATTAGTTTGTATCGTTTCATAGCAGTCGTGGGACATGAAATTCAGCAAACACAACATTCACACACACAAAATTCAAACATTTTTGCATTCACGCCACAAACGATCTGCACAGCAACGTGCGCAACAATAAAAAAACAGCCACGTATCTGTGTCGTGTAAGAGCGCTCAGATAGTTGATACTCAGATACTCAGCGGCCTCCAGATCTCCAACTCCCTTAAAGATTTTATCAGGTCGACAGCTTTGTTAGACTCGTTCATCCCCCAGACTGTGTAAAACATTTTACGATGTCGGTATATGGGTGCCCATGACCATGGAACAGTCGATAGTAGTGATCTTCCCAGACTGTGTGTATCGACAGCGATTCCACTATTGGCTGGACTACCAGTTGTCGATTTTCGTCCCGACAAGCTTCTATCCCTGCTTTATATCCATTGGATTAGAGCTTCATCCCTTGTTAAACTTTCGGACATTATTCCTGCTGTAAAACCTATTCATCGTCAAGTTCTCGGTCGCACTTTCTCTTTTCTGTCCTGAGAAGATGTTTTGTCCTTGCTCTGCTCTCTTTGTTCCTTGCAGCGTTGCTTTATAGACTTCTAGCTATACTGCATGTGCTTGCCTGCACTCGTTGCCAATCCACGAGTATTTCTTAAGTGGTGGCGTACATTGTCACCACGTTGACTCCAGCACCAATCTTCTTCAATTGCTTGTGCAAGCGACGACGAAACCACGTCAAAACCTTGGTGTTTTTTTCTCGATTCCGTTGATCTCACGATATCCGAGCTTCGGTTGGCTCCTCGAAAGGTTCATGCGACAAGAATGCTGAAAGAGTGGCAACTAAAAGAATGACCTATAAGAGTGTTGATCTGTAAAAACATCGTCAATCCGGCGCACGAACCACTTACGTGCGTCCTCTCCCAAGACTTTACGCACAATTCACGTCGTTCTGAGTTAAAAACTGTCAATTTTATGTGTTCCCACTTGTCACAACAAATCCGATTAATTTCACACTACACCAGAGATGATGTTTGAAGCACTTTTGTCTTCCCAACCAGTTCCCCTCCCTGTAGCGCAACTGTGAAAGCCACTATTCACATCTTAACGTGGTCATTTACAAGGCACTTTGGTAAGAAAGTTTTCTCATTTTTTACCGCCCTTAAGAGGGACTCCCTCTGCTCTTCTTTGTGTTGCGACCCGTGCCCACCCCGGACACACTCGTGACAAGAAAAATACGGCTCCTCTTCCGACACAAATCACCAATTATCGCCGGGCCCCCCTCCGGCCAGTTCATAACTTTTTATTACTGAGACACGCAGTGATTTACTCTGTATCCCTAAGCAAACACAAAAAACCCGCACCATCAGCTGCTCTGCGGTCAGAAGGAAGAAGAGCCGGGCCACCCCACAACCAGCACCCTGCCAGCCGTCTGCGCAAACATCCTCCAAATGATTTATCGTCATTTAACGCACGCTGTAGCTCCACTCGAAGCGGCGTAATTAAATCGAGAGAGCCCATATTTAGGGGGCGTGTTGCCGCATAGAACAGCAGAACACTTGTCCTCCGTCCCCCCCATTTATTGCTGGTCATGGTGGTGTAATCGGGTGCAAGGCATTAATATTTGCGCATTAAATCTCGGCTTTTAATTCGAAGAAGAGGGCCATTCGCCGCCACGCTGCCAGCGTGTGTGTGGAATTATCGCAGGAATAGAACTGGCGCCATCAACGTTCGGGATTCATTGCAGGCAGGCAGGCTATTAACTCGTGTTTCATTCAGGGGGCATTAGCATGTTACCCCCACTTGCTGGTGTCCCCGCCGCGTCAGTGATAAATCACAGCCAAGTGGGTTGCATTCGTCCTGCAGCCAGCGCCTGCAACCCCTTCAATAGATCTCCTTATTGTAACACGTCTCCCTCTCTCACACATTTCTTCTTCGATTTGCAGGTGAAATTCAAATATCAACATATCCCGGACGAATTATTGTAACAGAGCCCAAGGGCATGGTTCAGCCAAGGATAAACGTGGAGAAGCATTCAATGAGGCATGTCGTGCTTAATGGGCAGACAACGTTGCCGTGTATAGCCCAGGGACATCCGGTACCCACGTATAGGTGAGTTTAAATTGAATTACACACACATCCTTTCTTCTCCCCCGTCCCCCATCATTCTTTTGAAATAATTCAGTCAGAGAGGGAGAGAGAGCTGAAGTGAAGGCCTTCCAGTCGAAGTGGAGATAATTAACAAGGCCCCCGTATGCTGCCAGCTTGACTGCGAACACACGTGCATATGCGACGAAGGGTGTAGCCTCGACTTTCGACGTTGTTTCAACGTTAACGACCAGCAAAAGGAAATGGGATCGAAAAAGAAGTTCGTAATGGAAGCAGAAAAATAATGAGCCGCCTTAAAAAGTTTCACGCAGCCGAACAGCAGTCGCCGTTTCCCAATTTTTTCAGAATGTCGAGTGTTTGTGTTTTTCGATATGCGAGGAGCTGTCAGAAACAAAGAAGGAAAATAACGAAAAATCAACACAGGGAAATTACCCTTCCGGAGCCGGCGTCGGAGGGGACATTCAATGACATCGAAGCCCGAGGCTATCAGACTGAGTACTCAACAGCTTCGGAATTGAAACGTCCACCGTGAGTTTTATTCGACACCTTACTCAGTAGATGAGCGGCAGAGGTTGTGAAACCAGGATCTACAGAGCACAGGCATGCCGCGCCTCAGGGAGGCGTCTTTGCCTCTCTCTTGTGGAACGCAACCGGAAAAAAGCTTCTGATACTTATGGAAAGGTTATGGCCAATGCGGACGTTGTCGCCGTTGTAAATTTTGAGAAGTTTGTGACCAAGCTTCTGACTTGACTTCTCAATATCGAAAAATGGATCTTATTTCGAAACTGCTGTCTACACTACGCGGGACAAGTACTCTTCAGTAGGAAGTAGAGACTTCCTGCCTTAGACTCTGAATCCTTAACTCTCATCATCGACACCGAATAAAGGTATAAACCGAACATCCAGGAGCATGTCAACAAACACTCCACGTCCTTGAATTGCTGCAAGAAACATTTGGACTCAAGTCGAGAGTCATTCGTATCAGAAGTCAGGTCCATGTTTCTAGTTGTAGGTCTATGTTAGGTTCGGTTAGTTTGTTGACGAGTCCCAGTCCGTCAGCCGTCACTTTTTCTCAATCTCCAGAGGCTTCGACAGTAATAGAGGTAGTGAGGAGTTTCTCTTTCCGTCGTCTCTACAACCCCTTCAGATGCAGGCATGGGTTAGACCGATTTTTTTAGTGGTAGGCTCAGACAGGTGGTTAGGTTTTATCCACAGCTCATTTCCTATTATCCTATCATTCACCTTCCTCTTAACATCTGCCAGAAGGAGTGAATGTTTAGGATTTTCTGAGGTAGGTCCATTTCAGCCACCTTTTTGGAAAGTCCATCAGCAGCGTCATTGTCGATTTTGTTCCGGTGGCCCAGGACCCAGCAAAGAGTAGTCGAGATATCTGTTGCAGAAAGTGCTTTTACGACACCTTGACTGTCACTAAGAATGGTGATATAATTTAAGCCGCTGCTTTGACCGCCAAGACCTCCAATTGTAAAACACTGCCGTAATCAGGAATCGTGATAGAGCATGTTCACCAGTTCAGAGTAAATGCCCGAGCATGGTCCTGTACTCATCTCCGAACCATCTGTGTACACTTGGATGGTCGAAGTCGAAGTAAGGGAGAGTGTGGTCGCTTATCGTATGTGCAATGCGTAGTTCATCAGTATACTGCATGTCCAGTCCGGTTTAAGAGCCACCCATCCTGGCGGTCCTTGCAGCTGTCATCTGTAGGTAGAGGTCCTCTAAACCTCCCGCTGGAGTGGTGGATTTTGCTCCTGTGACTCCAAGACACGCAAGTCTCTGAATTCTTATTAGTAGTTCAAGGTTGACGGTCCTTACTACTGCCATATGTACAGATTGACCTGACCCTCCATCCATCCAGAATATTTTAGAGTTGAGGCCCAATTTTTGCCAAAAATTGTATTTCTCCGATAACTCAGTAAGTTTGAATGGTAGTGTCATTCTCTTATTGGTGTGTGGATTAATTCCTAGACCGCAAGAAGTAGGTCCAACATGCCGGTTAGGCGTGGCGGACTGCCGGTAGTCATAGTTAGGACACCGATACGTTGATCCTCTTCCGCTTACCAGGAGCTTTTAACAAAGCGATGGAGATAGAAATTAACGTAATACGCCCTTATGAGCTGAAAGTCCAGAGAACGAGCACAGTTGCCTCCTTCTCTTCTTCGTCTCTGTACCACTTGGAGAAGTGATTATAAGACACATTCCATCTGAAAGCAGAGTGCACGGCCATAATGACGATTGGAGTCCTGACTAGAGACGGTCTGCTCAATCGTATAATAATCATAATAAGGGTGGCGCTACAGCCCATAGAGGGCCAGGGCCTAGCTTCTCAGCAACCACTCGTGTTGTGCGTGCTATTGTTCTCACACGAGTAGAAGGGACCTACAGGTTTATGCCGACTCCGAACGGCCAAATTTGAGAAACAAACGTCGTTAAAATTATTTTTGTCGCTCAGAGCTGGAATCGAACCTACGACGTCGGAGTTGGGGTTGACGCACATACCCACAACGCCATGGGCCACCACTCAATCTTATCCAATCAATATTGCAAGCATCAGGAAATGATTTCGAGTACCGAGGAGCACGGATGGCAACTAGTTCCATTTCAAGCACGTTGCTAAAGTACTTGACTGTCTTGTTCGAACATCGATGACAGTTGAGGGACGTCTTCGACGCGGCTTCAATACCGCCTGGCTACCACACCCTGAAATTGATACCACATTGTTCCTTAGCGCTACGTTGATTGATGAGACACTGCAGCTTCTTTAAATGCTATAAATTCGCAGAGGATCATCCAGCGTCTGGGCATCAGTCTTCCAGAAGGATCTAAGGGGGATGCGGGTTAAAAAATGTTTCACTAAAAGGAACTTTGATAACAGAAAGCAGTGTAGTAAGTATGGTCATAAATCCGGCGAGGATGATATGTGTAGTGTCTAGAAGGGAGTTCTCTCAGGAGTTTCTTCGACAGCGACCCCAGTCTAAACGCTGTGCTAAGAGGAATATGGCGCACAAGCGGTCCATTGTAACAACAGAGCGGTCATAATGAAGTCAATACAAATGTGAAGCTGCGCACTAGGCAATCCCCCAGTCACATGCTGATACCTAAATAGTTCTAACGAACTCCTGAAGGCTTTTAAAGTCGAAGCAATAGTTCCCTGTTCTACTGCTCGACTGCACGGACAATGCCAAGAGCAGATGAATATCAATATTTTGGAACTAGCAGTTGTAGAAAAAAATTCAACCAAGAACTATACGAGTTGAACGGTGACATGCTGCGTGTAAGAAGACTAGGCCATGAAAAGCTCATGGACAACACTCTCAAGATTGAATCCGCATAAGTGGGACATAGCAGAAAATGCTCTCTAAACCTCCGGCGCGCAAGTTTGGAAGGCGCTCATCTAGCTTGACGTTCACATTTGGGAGCAGTTGGGTAAATATCCTGCCAGGTGGAGGAGTTTGTTGGTTCAGACTCAGGTTCATTTCGTTATGGCTCAACCATAAGCTAAACAAGAACGTGTAGCATCATGTCATCTGTTTACCACTCTTATCATTTGAAATAGCAGTTGAGATGAGAGTTATTCGAGCTGTTGTGCGAGTTGAGGCTGGTGACGCGGCATGAATGCCTAATCATGAAAACTTTCGAGGAGCTCCCTGTTTTCGTCTGACCGGGCGAAGGTCCGGTGAGAAATAGGTCCAAAAACTCTCATGGTTCCACTGAGGCACAGCTCCCAAATGGTCACAGTAGCTGTCGAAGAATCCATTGGCCCGTAGATTTCTCGCGCGTGGTTTGACCCTTTTGTTGAACATCCGGTCTTCTGAAGATGATGATAATCATCATTTGTCTAACATTCACGTGCCTTCAATGAAGACTCCCGACTGAAAGAACTGTTGTTGACGCTCAAGTTCCCAAAAAGTTAGTCAAATATTGGTTTTCTATGCAGAGTCATCCTCCAGATAACAGAATGGCCCCCTTCTGCCGGGCCACGTCATATTCACATGACTTTGAAAAGGACGTTATCTCTCTCATTTCAGGCATCCCCACAGTCACGAGTCCAAAGTTCCGCTTAAATTTTCAAACAAACATCGCCTCAAATGACCAGAAAAATAACACAACGGAACATTTTTGTCCCGACGCATGCATTCGTAATCAGTTTCGGAAAATTATAAAAGTACTGCTAACTAACTTCCCCACTCGAACCGGATGCTAATGAATAATTCCACCCACACAGTGCTCTCGCTTGCGTGGTGTCCTTCGGCCAGCAGAGCGTCCTCCAAAAGAACAACCTCCTCCTGAATTTTTCGTCGTAATGCTCATGTGAACCCATAGACGACGTCGCATGCAATTAATAAATTACACAGCAGAGCTTGTCCTTCCTGAGAGACAAGCAGAGCCAAGGATATGGCGCGGCGTCTCTCGTCCCACCAGCTATCGTCTATCAACAAAATAATTATATGCGTCCCTTGTGTTTCCGTTTAATTTTTGTTTTTGTGTTTGCACCAAACTTGTGTTGAGTTGTCCTTTCGACCTGATTTTTCGAACAGGAAGTGTCCTCAAGCGAATCCATTTACAGCTTCAAATGCCGTTCTATATCCTAAATACGGCTTGCAAGTGGCGGAAGAAGAAACGAAAAATGGAAAATGAAACAGGAATGCACATTAAAACTCAAGCGTCGGAAGGAAGCACCAAACCCGGCCAGGATGTATAGGCTGGGAAAAAGAGTGGCAGAGCAGCAGAGGAACGACTGAAAGAGAAAATAGGGATATTCGAGAGGAAAAGCGTTTTCGGAACAAAACAAATCCTGCCGAGAGGTCCTTGTTTATTACTCAGAAATGAAATGTCGTAAAGCTTGCCTCCGAAGACATCCGTTTTGGCATTTCGAGAAAATGAGGAATGTAAACAGTTTGAGTGTTGGGAAGCTGAGCATGTTTCTGAACAAATTCGAAATCATTGTTGAGGTTAGACTGTGGGAACTTCTATGAAGCGCAACAGAGATTTACTCTTTCATTGAGTTGGCTTTGATTAGTATCGCCAATACTACCGAGCTTCGTAAAACCAACGTCAACATTGAACGGGAATAGGTGCTTTTTGCATTTACACGGGATCGCTTTTTTGTGGATGGGACATAAGGAGCTGGCACGCTTCCTTCCTTCCAAATTCTGCAGACGAAATCTTGCATGCTCTCTAATAGAACATCGCTACCGGCCTTGAAGCTCCAATGGCAGCTATCTGAGCTTCTTATTCAGCTTTCAAATGGTTGCGCCAAAGCTAGGTAAGAGTACTTTTACACGAGCTAATTTCGACAGCAAGCTTTCCCATCTTGTTGGCAAGAGAGGTGATACATAGGAAAGGCTTCACCTCCCTTGCCTAAAAGATGGAAAAGCTTGCTGTCCGATTTAGCTCGTGTGTACTCAAAGCGGACAATTTCATCGGATTCCTTCTGCTTGTTTATTAGAGTCCAGGTATGAGTCTGGCAAGGGCAGAGACATACTGCGGTTGACTGGGTTCTGAAAAAGCTGTTTTCAGTTACTGTGCCTTTAATTCTATCCCAACGTGAAATTGTGACTGGACTATTTTTGAACCGCATAAACGCGGTTACTTTAGCTTTGTCATCCACCAGTTCTTTGAGGTTAACCAAGGTCTAAAGTATTGCAGATCAGATCGACATTAATTCGGGTTACGGCAATAGAAGAAGGGGTCTTCAAGTTAACGAGGAAAGCGAACTACATATATACTGTCGAGCAAGAAAAATTCCTTTACACAGCAACAGAACAACACCATCCGCGGCTATAATTTCGATGTGTTAAAGGAGAACTGTATGGTCCTGGGTATTAGCGGTAGAAGACAGTTGTGGCTTAGGATAATCCCCTCTACGGCTCGAAATATAATAATACTGTGCTACAGCCCGGGGGGAAAGTACTCTTAGATCATTGTCAGTGACTCGAAAGAGGTGGGGTCATAAAAATTGTTTCTCGTCGCACAGAGCAGGAATCGAACCTACGACGTCGAGGTTCGGGTCAACGCACATACCCACAACGCTACTGGCCACCTACGGCTCGAAAGCCTGATAAATAAAATAAAAGCCTTCTACTGCGAACGGCGCAAGACAAAAAGATGTTGCAAACTCGAAACAAGTTCTTTTTTGAAGAGCTTGAAAATTTGAAAATCGGGCACAATTTACGGAGTTAGAAATTGATCCTTCACACAAGACTATGGAAGCAGTAAAACCATGCGAGCTGCGGCTGCATAGTAATCCGAAAAATGTCGGTTTATAAAATATCTGGCTTGGCTGGTTCAAACAAATTGGTTCCCTGCTCTTGTTTTCCCTGTATCGTTCACTGTGCTTGAATATCCGCTGTTTAACGCACGCTTTCTTACGCAAAAAATAACCCGCTTTTCAAAGACTTTTGTAAGTACTTTTTCTCGTAGATTACTTCTCTTCGATTATTTCTACTTGAAAAATTCGGTTGTTGTATCATGGTGAAGCACATTGCGATGGGTGACTTCAAGTGGGTAAATCCGAGTGCAATTATTGTTGTGTAATAAGAAAAGAAGCCGATAGTGGTCCAAACATTTCGTTTCATCAGAGTTTCTTCGATGGAGCCATCACCAAGTCCAAGTACATTTTGACTTGGATCGCTTGAGCTCCGAAGGCCACAGATTTTAGCCTTAACCCTAAATGGTGCATGCTTATTTGCCTAACAATCATTTGCTAACTTGTGTCCGATTGTCTGACTGCGTTTGCCGGTACATCTTCTCGATGTCGGCTGTGAATGTGTACTGGTTGATGTCAACTATGCTTTTTACAATTTTCAAATCACTAACCAATAGTTTTTCGAAGTATTTTTTCAATTACACTTTATGTTCTTGCTTACCTATTCCTCATATATGATTAGCAATAAATAATTTAATTTCAGCAACCCTTTGCAGTTATATATTTTGTTCGAGTTATTCTTTAAAAATGTTCACGCCAAGCCACTGCTACCTACTGACCTGTGAATCGATCTTCAGTCAGTACTTGGCCTGGTCCACCCTCTTACAGCAACTCACTCTGACAAATTGTCTAAGCACTCCTCTGAGCTTCGCGCACTGCTTTCCAATCCCAATAAAGTAACTCCGTAAATCAAAAAGCAACCACTGACCATGATCAACCAACCTTCTTACACACATTTCCATTTCCACATCACTGAGCTAACAATGCTCCCTCTCTCCTTCATACTGATTTTCTATTAAATTCCACAAACCATTTTCATTTGCAGATGGTTCAAGGAAGAGAACGAGCAGCTACTGCCATTGCAACTAAGCGATCGAATCACCATGATATCGGCAGGTCTTCTGAAAATCACAAAGGTAAGCCACAATCCTCCAATCACAACGCCACTGCACAGCGGGATCTAATGGTGCAGCAAATAGCTACTGCTTCCATCCATTCTATGGTCGATTGGCATTACATTTCCCATTTAGTCGACCCACAAACACACACATATCCTTCTAATTGTACCTTCTTGTCTGTGTTTCACATCTCTCTCGCTCACTCACTCTGCATTTGTTACATTCTTTGCGCTTGTTGCAGGCTCGACTGGAGGACAGCGGCAAATACCTTTGCTGGGTGAACAACACAGCCGGCGAGGAAACAATCCAGGTGTCGCTCACTGTCACAGGTACTCAATGAAATTTAATTAAATGGAGGATACACTTTGCTGGCCTCTTGCCTCGTCACTCCTCCATTCCACTTCCGCCCTCTCCACCCACAATCAAACAGTATTTTGACATCTTAATGCCCTGCTGCCCCAAATCTCATTCCCTGTCCACAGACCCCACTCCGTGCCATTATCAATGTTTATCCGTTGCGGAGTGGATCCTAATGAAATTTGGTTGTACCCAGGCTGAGGTAAAAAAAGGACACCGGCCATAAACAATGTTAACAAAAAAAAAAAAACACGAAAAACGAGCCTCTCTACAAGTGTGTGTGTGTTTTTCCTCTCTCTCTTTCTCTTTCAGCTCCATTAACCGCTCATCTCCAGCCACAGGTGCAGACGGTCGACGTGGACAAGGACGCACAGTTCCAGTGCATCGTATCTGGACATCCTGTGCACGACGTTAATTGGTTACATGATGGAAAACCAATTCTGAGAGATAATCGAGTTGAGGTACGTATGCCAAGCAACCAGGCCCGTTGCCACTAACCATCCAGCCCACCTCCGCCCCCCGCCATTCCACTCAAAGAGCATGCATACCAGAGCCGGTGAAGGACTGGCTCGGAAAAAAAAAAAATCAAAAAAAAAAAACACAAAACCGAAGAGAAAGTATCATGGATAAGTGAATATCGTGCGGCGCGAGGATGCATCTGCGTCAGCATAACTGAGCGTGACGACGAACGACGAGCGACGAGCTCTGATTTGCACTACCCTACCCGCCGAGCGGCGACTCCCACACTCAGCGCCGACTCGTCAAAAGGGAATTAGAACGGGATAATGTTGTTGCCGACATTTCGCAAGGGTGAGTCGCGAGTGCGGGCGGGGGATGGGAGAAAAGGTACTTAATAGGATTTAAAATAACGACGAACGAATGCGGGCGCGGCAGGGTGTGGATCATCGTCCTCGCCTCATCTCTCTCTGCACTCCGCCCCCACCGCGGTGGGGTGAAATTTATGTTTTGAGGTGAAGAACGTTTTGACCCAGATTCGGAAACTCGACTGCCGCAAGAGTGATGATGCTCAATGCATGGTTAAGTGACGCTCTCTGTTTTGACTTCTTTCATTCGCAGATACTCTCAGATCCGCCAAGACTGATTATTAAGAAGGTGACGAAGGACGATCCGGGAATGTATCAGTGTTTTGTGTCAAACGAATGGGAGCAGATACAATCGACGGCGGAATTGCAACTAGGCGGTAAGTTTCTTTTTGTTGGTTTTTTTTTGCTGTTATTTAGGGCAAACGTCGATGCATTTTCATGAGTAACCATGCAGGCGAATGGGGCACGGGGATGGTTTCAAACGTATTCCGAGGGCATTCTTGTGCTGGTGAGCAGTTGGTGCAACAGAAGGGGCTCGAAGGAGCAACTGAAGATATTTACTAAGGAAACCTCGTTTGTGATGCAAATTAAATCTAATTTTAAACACAAGAATGGGGAACAATCCAAAACGCAACGCCAATACGACTAGCAGTCGTATTTATTGTATGATTGACCTCTAGTCTGCACTCTCATTAAGTCTTTTGAAGACACCTTACAATGCCTTCGATATTTATAGCCAAAGGTTCTCCATTCACTAGCTGCTACAAGATCTAGCCAGTTAGTCGATAGTATAACGATGCTGAAATAAGGATACCATTATGTTCCCTTGGAGACAGCTACATGGCGGAATTGATTGAGCGGCTGCCCTTGGTTAGATAGGTCCATGGTTCAATTCCCAGTGAAAGCAAAATTAATCAATTTTGCCCGTTTGTCAAATCAGGTCCAGTCACCATCTGCCGTTGCGATCAAATTAGTAGAGAACATCAGTAATGTTGGCTTCCAAAGCGTCAATCGTAGCAGCCTTATTCATGAAGGGTTCACATATTCCCAGAGAAAAAAGTTAAGGGTATCAAAACGTGAAATTAAGTGCTCACCAGAATGATTTGTCAACAAGTCCATTGTTTGTTTCACGCGCTGCTTGACGTTGTTGAAACCACAGCTTTCCGAGACCATGCCCTTGAATTTAATTAAGCACATAGTTCGTCAACGCCAAACAAAACTGCTGAGAACGACGACGAATCAATTTGTCACGGTCTTAGCGTACACTCTCAGCTACGAATGCTATAATCTCTCCACTACTTACTAGATGCGGTCTAACCGATCGAGTATCGAGTATCATCCAATAAACTGGGATACAAATTTGAGAATGGTTTTGGCGATAGTGGCTTCAGTAGGTCGATTATGCGCACCGTAAGTTCCACGAAAATAACATACATACAGCAAACAGCTGAACAATTTGGGGACGCTGTTGGGGTGTGAAAAAGAAGTGTTGCCCCGTGGCGTTATAGGTATGCATGTCCAGGTTCGACTTCTGGTACAACAAAATACTTTTCACGACCCCACCTCTGTCGAGTTACTGACAATGCTCAAAAAATATCTCTGTCTAGAAAAAACATTTCAAACTTGGGCGTTCGGATTTCCCATAAAATTGTAGGTCCATTCGACTAGTGAGAGAACACACACAACACGAGTGGTTGCTGAGAAGCTAACGTCTCTCATCACCACATCTCACCAAACAATGTCACATTGTGGGTGCATTTTTCGTTTTTGTCTTATTTTTGGGCGACCAGTGTGTTTTGCGTCTCCAACAACGCCTGCCTCTCTGCTTTTATCCAGAACTCTCTTCTCAGTCAAAACGACCTTATTTTTTGAGAAAGATTTCAAACTGTGACCGCCTTCTTCTTCTTCTTATGGCGCTACAGCCCGGGGTGAACTTGGGCCTCAGCCAACAAGCCTCTCCAGCTGGCACGATCCTTAACCAGCTGCCTCCAATTTCGCACGCCAAGTTGGTTGAGGAATTCTCCTCTTGAGTGAGCCATTGGCTTCGTGCTCGTCCTCTATTGCGTTGTCCCACTGGTTCGGAGTTGAAGACTCTTCGGGCTGGAGAAGAAGGAGAGCTAGATTCATGTCGCTGTGCAGCCCGTATAGTTCGTAGTTGAATCTTCTTCTCCAGGCATCATCAAAACAAACAGGACCCCAGATTGAACACAAAACTTTTCTCTCGAAGAGTCCAAGTGCGTCCTCATCCATTCTTGAGATAGTCCAAGCTTCCGCGCCATATAGCAGGACAGGGATGATCAAGATCTTATATAATGTTGGCTTGGTCCTTCGAGAGAGGGCTCTACTACTCAATTGCCTCTTGAACTCAAAGAAGCAAGAGTTATTCTGCGTTTAATCTCCGTACTGATGCTCTTAGAATTAATAACTTGGGGGCAAGGTAAATGAAGATCTTAATCACTTAGAAGTTGTCGCTGTCTATGGTGACGTTCTGACCGAGTTTTCGATGACAGCATATACTTCGTTTTGCCCGCATTTACCGATAAACCCATTTTATCTGGTTCCGTCTCAATGTTAGCAAACACCTCATTGACGCCTCGATGAGTTCAGCCATTCGCGTCAATGTCATCGGCGTACGCTAGCAATTGCACGGATTTTTGGAAAATCATGCCTCTAGTGTTGGCGTGTGAGTTTGCAAGACCTTCTCAAGTACAATGTTGAAAAAACCACATTACAGCGTGTCGCCTTGCCTGAAACCTTTTTGACATTGAAGGTCTCGGTGAGTTCGTTACCGACCTTGATGAAGCAGCAGTTCTCGTCATCCTGCACAGCCTGACGAGTTTGGCAGGAGTGTCAAGATTACTGTGAAGTCGACAAATAGGTGGTGGGTGTCGATCTGCATCTGTTGAGTTTTTTCCAAGATCTGCAGTAATGTGAATATTTGATCGGTGGTGGACTTCCCAGGCCTAAACTTCACAGATAAGGACCTATCAGGTTATGGACGAATGGTTTCAGACGCTCACACAAAACGTCCTTGAAGATCTTCTAGGCGATGTTGAGGAGACCTATCCCTCGATAGTTGGAGCAGTTGAAGGGGTCTCCTTTCTTAGGGATCGGGCAAACGATACTAAGATTCCACTCGTCTGGCATAGTTTTCTCCGACCATATCTTTCAGATAAGTTGGTGCATGCACCTTAACAGCTCATCTCCAGCTGCGTTAGAGAGTTCTGCAGACAGTCCAGCTGCAGCAGTAGCTTTGTTGGACGTAAGTCTCGATATCGCCATCTTGGGGGGAATTCTCTTCTATCGTCGTCTATTGTGACGGCCACTGTTTGATTATTTCCGCTCTAAAATGGAAATACGCGTTTGAATGATGCGACAACTCATTTTAACGAAGCCTAAAATATCAACTTTTCGATTTTAAGTTTCCAAAATGGAGGCACAATCAAATCATGCGTTAATTTTCTGGCGCCCTTTACGAGTCTTGAACCGGTCATAAGAGTTGATTGACCACCACGGTGGTCAAATTCTCAAGCACTTGGAAGACGATAATGAAATCCACACCAATCCCGAATCAGTAGGTCATCCTGTGATCCTCATCCATAACTAGTCACGCTGTGAAAGTGATTTAAGGTTTTCGGTTCACCGATAAGTGAACAACATTCAAGAGGCACTAAGTCCATTTTCTGTTATCGACCCATTTTCACAGAATTCACAATCACCCCCCAAAGTGCGCCTATATCTCCGCCTCTGCCGAACAGCATCGATGTCGCACGTATACTTCCACAAGAAGAAGAAACCAATTGACAACGAGACAATAATTTGAACTCCTTGCCACTGGCAAATCACCTCAGCCAAGTGAAATCATTAAAACTTGAAAACTCCTTTCATCGCACGTCCTTTCAAGACGAACTCACTCGACTGTGCCCGGCCCTATCATTCCAAACGCAATGAAAACTTAATTTAAACGAAATTTCCAAAACAATTTCATAGAGATAGACCAAGTCCGGGGGCCCCAGGTCCCACAAGGACTTTTAATTAAGTTCAATTAAGCAATTTTCAAAATCGCCTGCAGTCTGTGCGAAATTGAGAATTTCAAAAACGATTTTGAAACAATGCCGAGCGGGGTGCGGGCTGGCAGGCTGGGTAAAAGTGAAAGGGTTGCCCAAGAAACATAATGAGCACCCCAGCCGGCTCAAGGACTGCGCAAAGGAGAGACGGAAACGCAGAATCGTTTCATAGAAAAATAAAATATACAAAATTCACCCCCCATCTGCCTCTCTGGCTCTGTTTCTACGGTCCTGCTCGAATCAAAAGAAAAGCAAATTTCCGCCAACAGGATGCCGGAGAAACAATAAAGTCGCTACCCTGCAAAAAAAAAAGGCCGACTTCCTACTGAGATGAAATTGCAATTTGTCAGGACATCCTAAGAACTCACAGCAGGACACGGTGTCTGTGTGTGTGTGTTTGGGTAGACCACAATTAGAAGTCAAAACGGATCGATAGGAAACTGACATAAGATACTTTATGTGGCGCAATGAAAAAGGCAACAAATTTCCTTGTCCATTTCCCACCGGCTCGGACGACAAGGATGTCGTCTCGCAAAGACAAGATTTTTATCAATGCACTAAAGGGTGGATACTGAAATACAAATACAATGTAAATCTCTCTCTCTCTCATTTCAGATGCCTCACCGGAACTGCTTTATTGGTTTTCGGAGCAGACCCTGCAGCCGGGACCGACGGTCTCGTTGAAATGCGTCGCAACTGGGAATCCACTTCCTCAATTTACATGGTCTCTGGACGGATTTCCGGTAAATAACCCGTGTATTAAACTATTTTTCAATTTCCCCGGTAACTGACTGACCCCCGTCTGTTTGTATTGCATGAGGGACTGTTTGTTAAATGAGGAAAAAAAATAAAAAATAAATAATAACCAACCTCTGACTTAAATGACGAATTTCCGGTGTTGTTCTTCTTGTATTGTTTCATGGAATAATTTCCGGCCACATGCACACACGCACACAAAACTCCCATTGGATTTGGAATCGGACAATTATTATCCTGATGTTTCCTGCTGATGCTGTTCCGTTCACGGCCCGCCCAACACCACCGCTTGGAATGAAATGAAATTAACAAACATCCCGCATATTGACCACTTGTTGAATCACCATGTCGCATGTCACAGATACCGGACAATTCGAGATTCCTTGTTGGACAGTATGTAACGATACATGACGATGTCATCAGTCATGTCAATGTGTCAAATGTCAAAGAAGAGGATGGCGGCGAATATACATGCACGGCGCAGAACGCCATTGGCAAGTGAGTAACAAATGGGTGAGGGCGACACACACACTTGGGGGTGATTGACTATTTGAAGCGATTGCTTGATCGCTTGAATGGTAACAGTTTAACCATCAAATGTGCAATTAGTTCTATGTATTGTCACTCTGTCAGGGCATGCTGAAGTGGTCGCAATCGTATGTGACATGGGTCATTAGACGGAGATTAATCAGGATCTGACGAACATGAGTATGTACTCTTAATGCGGGCAACTTAACCTAGTTTTGCGCAAACTCTTTTGTTCGAAATACTGAAAGAAGTAGTTCTGAAACATGAAATAGTGATTCCCTAAGTGAATTGGAGGAAAGCTGACTAGGTGCGAGCGGTACCCACAATTCTAAAGGTTCCACAAGTATTATTGCGACCTTATATTGTTGATACCTCGAAATCATCATCGATTCATAAAACTCAGATCTACAAAGCAGTACACGTGCAAGATTTAACGATAAGTTTTTGTTATTTTTTACAAATTGGTCAACACTTATACTCATATCAAAAGAACACTTACACGCTATCGAACTTTTACATTTTAGGTAGGATAGACGTACCCGGAAATGCTATGATGGGTCGCGCTACCGTCCGGAGTGAACATGGATGTTAGCCAACAAGACTCTCCAGCTGGCACCATCCTTAACCAGCACGCAAGCCAATTTGATTGAAAGCAAACATAAACAAAGATTGATAGCAGAGCATTTCTCTCACGATGGGGCTTCTTCATCCGCTCTTGAGATGATCAAGGCTTCACCGGACAAGGATGAGCAAGGTCTTATTTGTTGTTAGCTTGGTTCTTCGAGAGGTTCTCCGGGTAGGAAGATCGCGTCCTGGTTCAAACCCCTGGACAAGAGGCCGCTGCATACATTGTTCACCTCTAAGCGGTAAAGGCTATCCAGAGGGCGCCACGAAGAGGATGTATGTCAACTTGACCTGTGACTTTACAGCGATCATTGTTGGCATCTCGCCATGTTGAAAGCAATCAACAACTTTGCCTGCTCACGCTCTCACACTTTTTTATTCATTTATCAGTTTAAATTTTTGACGATCTGAGGCAATTATAGCCGTGTTCATAATCGCCAAACTGTGTTAGCCCTGTAATGTATGCGTTCATAAATGTAAATAAACTGCATGGAGAGTGACAGCAGTCGGCAACTGCTAATAGACTAAGTTTGACTAACTGCGATTAAGTTGGCAACGATTTTTGCTTTGTTACAAAATGACAGGGATACTGGAAGGTGCCTTTTTCATGTGAAAATTGTTCAAAAAACCGTCATCCGTAAATTCTCCCATTGTTTAAGGAAAGTTTAGGTGGATGGGGCTTTAGTTAGTTTAATTTGTTTATTTCAAACAGATTTAAAATCTTTAATTACTTGCTTAAATTCATCAGTTGCCGAAATGTGCCTTTAACATATCTTGTCTCAGGCAATTCTTTTTCCTTGAAAACATCTTCCTTTTCCTTCGCATTCCGATGTTGTTTTCTTTCTTATTATTTTTAAAAGTTGCTTGCCAGGGCCTAGCTTCTCAGCAAATACTCGTGTTGTGCGAGCAATTGATATTTCACGAGTGGCGGGGACCTAGTGTTTTATGCAGAGTTTGAGAAGCTTTTTCTAGATACGAATACTGTTTGATCATTGTCAGTGACTTAAAAGAAGTGTGTCGTGAGAGGTATTTGTGTGATCGTTGTGTATACACACATCGTTATCGCCACGCTAGAATACGTTATTAACATAATTCAATTAAAACAATTAGAGCAGGCTCCATTTTTGACACAAATAGATGTATTTCTTAAACTTAAACCACAGTACAGATTCGGCCGGATTTTGATGTCACAGATCGACTGAGTGTAGTTGTCTAGGAGGCTTTATTTCTTTTCAACCCGATTTGTTGAGTTATCCGAGAGCATGCATATATTGTTTGTTTTTTGCACTGCAAAAATAAGTAGAACTAATCAGAAGTATCATCACAATCAAAATTAGGAACAGAAATTCAAATTAACGCAAAATTGCCGAATTAAAGCGAATGACGAAAACGATATGATGTAGGTGTACAAATAGGCAAAGAAAAGGAAAAAACAAAAATGACAAAAAAATGTCGATTTACTGAGGGGAAATTTCATAGCCACTGTCCACTGATCTTGAATTACACGATGTTTGCTTGCTTTTCGGGCTGAGCAATCAGTGCAAATAAACATAGGTTTTGTTCAATTTATATTTCCTATAATCAGTTTCAATTATCGATTTTGGAATTAAGTTTAGCTTACAATATTCACAATCGTAGAATTGGCTCCAGAAACACATGACTTATTAGCTATATCTATCTCTTCATACAACACACGGATTATCCTCTCGTAGAGCTAGTCTCTAGAAAGCAGAGACATTGGTACTACCTTTTTAATACGTCATCGGTCTTTTCGGGAAAGAATTATAGTATTTTTGGCCCACTGAAGGCGAATATTCAACCACATTGCTTAAAGGATAGGCATTCACCACTTTTATATACTTGCAAGATAGATACTTTGCATACGATTTCGTATAAAATGTAGTAAGACACTTTGTATAAAAGAAATTCGAGGGGATTGAGCTGAATGGATACACTAACTGACATAAGACGGTGTTTATTACGTTTTTAGGAAGATCAAACAGGGTGACTTTGTTTTAATCGCCAGATTCTACTACGATGCTACAGTTGAAAACTTCAATTCTCAGACTAGATCCCACCACAGACTGCTCAATTTGGAATCACTAATTTATTTGTAAACTCTTTAGAGTAAAAGACAACTGAAGAGGTCACAGGGATAAGCAGTTTGAACGCACTGTGTGAGGGACCTTTGTTTTCAGTGTCAGCAGTGCATCCGATGACACAAAAGAACATATTTTGCGTATGCGCCAACACTTCCCAATTGCATCCAAGATATTACGTATACGATACCACTTTTCCCCTCAAATATAAAAGAAAATGTTACGCATACGCCCCAAACTTCCTTACTTGAATGAGACCATTGTGCTTTCATCCAATAGGATCCCAAGAGCACTGGAATCGTGGTGTCTATTTTTGTAGTCGGCTGATCACCACAACTTTTTTTTCTAGATCTGAGTCATTCTTCACTCAAGGGCTCTGTCGCCCTTCTTATTATTTGTCTGCTTTCGACTTAATTTGGCGAAACGGGAGGCATACAAGTTTTGCAGATCATAAATTGAAACGTTCGAGTCTTGAGATTGCAACAAATTGAAGTTCATATTTGCTGATAGCTCTGTATTCTGTCTAAGACTGATTTCGCATAATGAGCGACGAGAATGAAGCGACAACTCGAGTCTGATAGCGGATGGCCGTTTATTGAGTGCCGTATTCCTTTCTTTTTTGCAACCGTATCCTCACAAAACTGAAATGCAGGCAGGAACTATTATACAGTCATGAATTCGAGGCATTTTTTGACAGTCCAACACACATCACTGAATCAGAAATAGGTACGTGCATAGGTTGATTTCTGATGAGAAACTCACACAAACTATTCAATTGCCACCATTACCTCTTAACATTGTTCATCATCAAAAGCTGGGTGGGCATAATTACACGGCCAGTCTCTCACCGAACAGCTCCGTTCAATCTCTGAAACGCTTGGCACTCACTGCGTGGTATTGGCTTATGGTTTTCTATTAAAAAACTCCTCCTAGTCCTTGCTCGACGTGAGGACAAGTTTCCTAAATTATGGCACGTAGGAACCAGATCAACCTTACGTGACTACCTCATTGTCTTTCCATCAATAGAAGAATCCGAAACTCAAATGCGTCCTCTTCTCCCACAAAGTCTCAATCGACTTCATATACTTGTTATGAGCACGTAAGGATGGAAATAAACAAATCGTTGTTCAATCTACCGACTCTCATCGACCACTTCTAAACCCACCCAATTATTCGATGAAACCTCGTCGTCATAAAACAGCATTCATCAGTCATTGAACCACCGCACTTACCAAGAGTGCCATCGGAGTCATGGTCCCATTTATGTACGCTCTCTGCAACGAAGCGTGCTAATGGTTTCGAGAATTTTCGCAATTCCCCATCGACGACTTTAGCGGAACGCTTTGCGGCCACTTTGCGGCGTCCCACAATAAAACTGCTTTCGTTCGGTTTCCGAAACTACTTCTTGATGCCACATCCGCAGCTCGTACACATTCCCAGAAGCCATTAAACTCCTCCATCCGTGTCACTCTGCGGCGGCAGTTGACTCAAGTTATCCTCTCAATTACGGAAGTGGGTACAGCACGGCAAGAAACACGAACGAAGACGACTTCCGCGTTGTTATTCAAATTCAAATCACAACTGAAAACCGTCATAAACATTCGAGAATTGTTTCGCCAACTCTCAGCCATCCTCGGTCCGTATCCGGTGTTCATGTGTACCCTTGTCAGCCGGTCACAGACGGCCGCACATGTCGGGCAAATTGCCACAATTGATATCAATCACACTTCATAAACCAGGAAAACCTAAAAAGGCAAGCCCGCGCAAGAAGACCTCGAAGGAGACTAAACGAAAATGGCTTCATCGCTAAATGGAGTGTTAAAATGTGCCCTCGCGCGCCCACACCGCTGTCACTCGTGGTCTCCAGCAACGTATCCTTGACACTCTTTATTTTCATTCCGTTGCGCGTCCTCATTCGTTTTCCGCTCGCCTTGTTTTATTTCGAAAACAGACGCAACAAAAGAAAAACACATTCATTCTTGTATCTTTTACTTTCAGGGTATCGCACAGTGCCAAAGTGAACATTTACGGGCTGCCATACATTCGGGAAATGCCAAAAATAACAGGAATATCGGGAAGCGATTTGATAGTTAAATGTCCTGTCGCTGGATACCCAATCGATAAGATTCACTGGGAACGCGGTGAGTGTTGTGTGTTGCCGAAGACTTCTTTTATATTATTTCGTTTCAGCAAAACGTCAATGAACGCGCGCTTGCATAGCCAGCAGAATGAAACCGATGGCGATGGGGGGTGGCTGGGAGCTTGGATGGTTGAGGAAAGTGAAAAAGAATCCTTTTTATGCTCACATGAGCAGAATTCCTTTCTTCCGTCTACATCTCCATCGCCATCGCCATCGCCATCTCCTTCGACTGAGCCCTACGCTCGAGCATACATACTCGCATTATATCCAAAGGCCATGCAAAATTTAAATATTTTTCTCTATGCTCATAGTTCCACTCGTGTGTGTGTGGGGGAGGGAGGGGACTTTTTCTGCTTTTTATGATCCTCCGTCTCGCTATCTCGTTCCCTCCGTTGCCCTGTCGGGCTCTATTTCATAGTCCTCGTTATGTATGACATTTGCTCTGTCTTTTGTTTAAGTTGAACAAATGTTTTGCATATTTTTAGGAGGAGAACGACGCCAGGACATGCATTTATTCTTCTTTTTCTTTCTTCTCTCTCTCTCTCTCTCTCTCTCCATATTGACATGCTTGACATTGTTGGACTGGGCTTTGTTTTAATTAATTCCTTTTCCTTTGCTGCTGGAACAACTATATTTGTTTTTATTAATTATGATTTCGCAGTGAGTGTGCTTGGTCGTGAATGGATTTCTACCGCATGCCCTCGGTGCTGTACAGTGGTGCTCTAATGGTTGTGAGACTAAACAACAAAAGCTGAATGAAAACAAAGTCGATTACGAACAATGCAATTTTGCATCTCGAAACACTGCTCAATTATGCTGTTTATGCTTAGTCACAAATATAAAAGCGCCAAGGGCCGTTGGTTGGGGTATCTAGCGCCCGCAGCTAGGCGCTGCAGATGTTGAGTGCAGTGATTCTTAGTCCAGTTATGCACAAAACATAGAATTTTGTCACACCTTCGTTGAGAGATGACGTAAGATGAGGTACATTTACAGTGTGCTTGCGTCAACAGCTTGGCGCCCATTGTGGGGATTCTGAGACATTATAGCGCATCCGCCGACATCGAAATTTTCACCCCAAAAAATGACAGTGGTGTAAGGCATTTTCACTGATTTTCTTGGTCAGCTTCCAACTGCCACGGCGGCTCCAAGAGGCGTAGCTATCACCTCTGTACACCGTTGGTGATGTTATCTCACGCATATTAATCGATTCTGAGACGTTGGAGTGCATCCGCCAACATCGACATTTTCACCCCAAAAAAAATGACAGTGGTTAGTAAGGCATTTTCACTGGTTTTCTTGCTCATCTTCCAACTGCTACGGCGGCTCTAACAGGCGTAGCTATGACCTCTGTACACCGCTGGGATGTTATTACACGCGTATTAATCGATTCTGAGACGTTGGAGTTCATCCTCCAACATCGAAATTTTCACCCCAAAAAATGACAGTGGTTAGTAAGGCATTTTCACTGGTTTTATTGCTCATCTTCCAACTGCCACGGCGGCTCTACAATGCCTGGCTTTGATCTCCGTACACTACCTGTACGACTCCCATCTCTTCTTTCTTTCGATTTAATTACAGGATAGATTCACAGTCTCTGACCAAAATTAAAAAAGTTAATAAAAAAAAATGCATTTGAAACACTTTATGCACACACTGTATGCCATTCTTCTGATATATTCATGTTTTTCAATCTATCCCGCAGATGGACAAACATTGCCCATTAATCGTCGGCAAAGGGCCTACAATAATGGAACGCTAGTGATCGAACAGCTGCAGCGCCTCGAAGATGCCGGAACGTACACGTGCATGGCACAGAATAAGCAGAAGCAGACCTCCAGACGGAACGTGGAGATTCATGTGTTGGGTGAGTACATGTGCAAACTATTGCTGCCCCTAATCTTCTCAATTTCCCCACCGCCCCATTCGATTGTCCCAAAGAGACAACAGCAGAAAAGTGCTCGCAAAGCCGCAACGGAGACCGACACCAGGTATTTGAACAAATGGAACATAATGGATTTGTTCTTTGTTTAGAAATCTGCTACGCCCATCTCGTCTTCGGTAGTTCCACTTGCGATAAAGCAGCTTACTCGCCCACGTTTCGCTGGTGTATTTTTCCTCCTCTGCAGATGACGACTGTTTGATGTTAGCCTCTCCGTCGGATTAAGTCGTCTCCCCATCGCCTGGCAACCGCCGTAGTCGGTTGTCCTTATTTTCTTTTGCCTCCCGCAACGACACAGTGCATTCGCTTTCGCATTCTTGGAAAGGATGCACGCAGAGGTGAGGTGAATGAACTTGCTTCTTGCGAATTGTTTGCTCGGTACGCTTTGCGTTTGTTGGCGAAGCCGGAGACCAATCGGATTGAAAGGCAAATACGAGCTTTCCTGCACAGAGTTTGTCTTCGAAACGAGAATTTATTATGTTGTGTATCTCTCTGCTGGGGGAGAGGGGGATGGTCCTTGTCAGCCGACAGGTGAGGCCGGATAAAGACGGGGGAGAAATCGATAACCATAACTTATTCGTTCTGCCAGCAAAGTGGATATTTATTTGCGAAACAATGTGTGATTGTTCTCTTGAAGGACGCAAGTGCCACAAGTGATTCGTTTACTTATGAAATACTCACGTGGCTCTCCGGCTGTCGAGAGGCGGACCTGTCCAGACAATCACTTTGGCATTGTGTGCATGAAGCATCACTATTTGCATTTGCATTTTCTAAATTTCTTATGAAAACATTCGGGCTTTGCTGGGAGAATATTCTGTATGGTGTTCTTAAAGGGAAGTTTCCATGGGTTTCGATCGTATGATACATCTGCATCCTGTCAGCTATCATCAGCCATCAGCCATCAGCCGTCAGTCATCTGTCCATGTGTCCATCTGTCCATCTATCCATCTGTCCGTCTGTCCATCTGTTCATCTGTCCGTCTGTTCATCTGTCAGTTCATCTGTCCATCTGTCCCTCTGTCCATCAGTCCATCAGTCCATCTGTCCATCAGTCCATCTGTCCATCTGTCCATCGGCCCATCGGTCCATCGGTCCATCCGTCCATCTGTCCATGTGTCCATCTGTCCATCTGTCGATCTGTTCATCTGTCCATCGGTCCATTTGTCCATTTGTCCATCTGTCCATCTGTCCATCTGTCCATCTGTCCATCTGTCCATCTGCCCATCTGTCCATCTGTCCATCCGTCCATTTGTCCATTTGTCCATCTGTCCATCTGTCCATCTGTCCATCTGTCCATCTGTCCATCTGTCCATCTGTCCATCTGTCCATCTGTCCATCTGTCCATCTGTCCATCTGTCCATCTGTCCATCTGTCCATCTGTCCATCTGTCCATCTGTCCATCTGTCCATCTGTCCATCTGTCCATCTGTCCATCTGTCCATCTGTCCATCTGTCCATCTGTCCATCTGTCCATCTGTCCATCTGTCCATCTGTCCATCTGTCCATCTGTCCATCTGTCCATCTGTCCATCTGTCCATCTGTCCATCTGTCCATCTGTCCATCTGTCCATCTGTCCATCTGTCCATCTGTCCATGTGTCCATCTGTCCATCTGTCCATCTGTCCATCTGTCCATCTGTCCATCTGTCCATCTGTCCATCTGTCCATCTGTCCATCTGTCCATCTGTCCATCTGTCCATCTGTCCATCTGTCCATCTGTCCATCTGTCCATCTGTCCATCTGTCCATCTGTCCATCTGTCCATCTGTCCATCTGTCCATCTGTCCATCTGTCCATCTGTCCATCTGTCCATCTGTCCATCTGTCCATCTGTCCATCTGTCCATCTGTCCATCTGTCCATCTGTCCATCTGTCCATCTGTCCATCTGTCCATCTGTCCATCTGTCCATCTGTCCATCTGTCCATCTGTCCATCTGTCCATCGGTACATCCGTCCATCGGCCCATCGGTCCATCTGTCCACCGTTCACTGTCATCCGTCATCTGTCCTATATCCTTTGGGCTGGATTATCTGACAACTGTCATCTAGGCTAGATTACCTGCCATCTTCCATTTTTTTCTCTGATCATACAAAAACTATTCTCTTGTCGTCCACAGTGCCACCGAAGATCATGCCAATCCAGGCGATGACGGACATGCTGCGCGAGGGAATGCGCGCCGCAATATCCTGTCAAATTCTCGAGGGCGATCTGCCAGTTAGCTTTCGCTGGGAAAGGAACGGAAAGCCACTCATTGGGACTGGGTAAGTAGCCGACTTCCTCTCACAACCACTCATCGTCACACGCCTCAAATGTTTCCCTTTTTCTTTGCAGAAACGAAGTCTTCCGTCGTCTAGACGAGTACTCAGCCAGCCTTGTCATCGAACATATCACATCAGAACACTCAGGGAATTATACATGCATTGCCAGCAATGTTGCTGGCACTGTCAAATTTACCGTTCCTCTAACAGTTAATGTTCCTCCAAAATGGATCCTAGAGCCGAAAGACTCCAGCGCCCAAGCCGGACAAGACGTACTATTGCACTGCCAATCCGAGGGCTATCCGAAGCCGTTGATCACATGGAAGAAGGCAATCGGCACTAGCCCCGGCGAGTACAAGGACTTCCTCTACGAGCCCAGTGTACAATTGTTCAACAATGGATCGATATTTTTTAAAAAGATCAGCAAAGAATCACAGGGGCACTTCTTGTGCGAGGCCAAGAATAACATTGGATCGGGCGTCAGCAAGGTTATCTTTCTGAAAGTGAATGGTGAGTGATGGATTTTCGTTTTTGCAATGTTGTCAGCTGTAAGAAATGTGGCCAATTTAAACACGTCAACAAGGTGTTCGTCGTCACTGGACTGATGTTCAGTCATCGGTCGTATCTCATCCGTCATGTTTTTGTTTATGATTTCCCCCAATGGAAGTGAAAGCTTCTTCAAGTCGCTGGTAACCCGTGCTGCCAACATGAACGATTCACGGGATAATATTCACCAGTTTCTCCGAGCCCACGTCCTAAACCCCACGGAACTAGCGGTATTACATACTTCGTGGGGCTGACTAGCGAGTTACGCTCTACACCGGACTGCGGCCTCTTGAGTTTTTCTTTCTGCTTCGTCCTGCCGCAACTTGTGACATTATCTTTCATTATGTAGTAGCAAAGTTCATCCCAGCTAATATCTGATCTTGTCAAGAAAGCGATCAGGTTTTCGGCGCTTGCGTCTGCCTATCCTTCTGCGTCCCCTTTAACATTTGGACATTGTGAGCAAGGCGGAGAGCTATCACGTAGATACCTACTTTCGATAGACGCCGTGTTCAGAGAGAAACTGTAAGATGCGGTAGTTACAGTCACCAACAGTCTCCAGTCGGTTTTGATGTTCAATTCTCAATAACCGGCATAAGCCTATGTGTCCATCTCCCTTTTGTGGAGTTGGCTGGCCACATTGCTATTGAAGCTGCTTGTTCTTCCATCTTTATAAAATTGGCCTGCTACCGGTCGGATGTTTGTCTGCGGCACACTCTCCTACGCTCGTCTGCCAGAATGTCGACAGAAACTATTGCTGCTATGACGAATGCTACTTCATCTGAAGTTCTAAATTCCCTGCACTGAGTCCTTAGACTGAAGTCATCATCTGTTTTAGTCGTCTAACGGCAAGAGCTCCATCCCAAATTGAAGCAGCGTGCAGCAGGTCTGATCATACTACTTGTGAGAGTAGGAATCTGCGCGCATATCCGAGCCCGCCTATGTCCGGGAGCACTCAGGAGAGCGATCCTTGTGTGCGTGATGCCTTCTCACTGGCATATGCTTCTTAAAGGAAAGCCTATTCAGCATAACCTCTAGGTACTGCACTGTCTCCTTGGACCTTATCGTTTGCTCCCGAACTAGAAAACTCGCGAATTCTACTTTCGCCTCGTTATGAGCTTATTTTTAGTTTTGTGAATCGTTTTGCCGGCTAGTTCCAGGCCGACAATCATTCTTTCACTTTGGAGATAGCAACCTCCACTTCCTTTATATGTCTTGCCACACTTGCAATGTTGTTGGCCAAACCGATGATTTGTACGTCTTCGAGAGCGTTTATCGTAGATCGCTCTAATAAATTATATTCCACAATAGAGGTCCGAGGACTGATCCGTGCGGAACTCCCGCCGTTATAGTAGAGTCGTTTAGTGTGAATGATGCGTAGCGGTATTTGTAGGAAACGTTGGTGTTGTACATTAGCCTTCTGTCGTTGAAGCAGTCCATAAAGAGGACGGCGTATTCACGGCTGGTGACATCACTCTCAGCTTTTCATATTCGTTCCAAGACTCACGACCCTGCCCTTCGAACGTAGTATTGGAACGGCAGCGTATATCAAGCACATTGAATTCCGATCTTGACAGAGCAGTTAACTGGGATAAGAACAACAGAGTGGAATTCAATGTTTCCAAGACTCAATGCTTCCTGCTGTCACTAAAGCGAACCCCTGAGCCATTATTCATGAATGGCGCTTGTATCGATGAAACCGGAAAACTTTCCGTCCTTGTTATGTGTACCAACACAACACTGAGTTGGAACGATAACACATTCGTGGTCGCCAAAAATGCTGCAAAATGTTTAGGCTTCCTTAATCGATGCAAGCAATATTTTGTGGCTTCGATTTACAAGGCGTATATTCGCCCTAAGCGCAGAGTACAACGCTCCTACCTGATCTGGTGCCCCCAAGAACTTCCAGCACCTACTAGGTATAATCCAGAAGCTAGTGATCAAACAAAAAGGAGATAAACATTTCGGTGGTTCATTAGACTCGCTCGAACGTCTCCTCTGTCCGTGTTTTATCGCTATTTCAACAAACGATGCTCAAGTGAGCTAGCCAATTGCAGTACTCCTCTCCTTGAAATCACCCGCAATAAACGTCTCGCCAGGAATGCCCATCAGTTTACCCTTACGCCTGCTTTCGCGCATTAAAATTTTGAAACTAGTTTTTCAGCCGCACTGCGCAAATTTGAAATGCTCTTCCCAAACCAATATTTCCAAAAGACTACAGCCCGCAGATTTTTAACATTAATTTGAACGGATACCTCCTTTCCTACCTTCAGCCCGTGCTGTGTCTTGTCTCCCGGACAATTGAAGGTATCAATAAGCTCTTAATTGTAAGTGGTCTGTGGCGTTGTGGGTATGTGCGTCGACCCCAACCACGACGTTGTAGGTTCGATTCCTGCTGACCACAGCTCCACCACTTGCGAATCACTAACAATTCTTAAAGAGTATTTCTCAAACTTGTCCGTTCGGAGTCGGCCCTTTCCCTTTAACTCATGAGAACACGCAAAACACGAATGACTGTCGAGAAGCTAGACCATCTACTGGCTGTAGTGCCACCCATATTATAATTAATAAGCCCTTGAGCACAATACTTCATCGCTCCCCATTTTTCTTGGCCATATTTCTTTCTCGACCGTCGATCGTGCTTTTCTGAACCCGTTTTGGTGAAATGTCATCTGTCAAATGACAGTCCAGCCTTCAATAATCCCAAAGTCTTGATTGAAACCTGCTCGAACGTCCACTTTTCATTCACCATGAAAGCTGCTCGCTTAATTCAGCACCCCTTCCTCTTTCTAATCGCCTTCTCCTTCCCATCACTCAACAGTCATATTTGCAGCAAGTCGCGTTTCCAACCGAGAATTGCTGAAGCAGCAGAATAAACGTTTCAATCATCCCCAAGATGCGCTCGTTTCACTTAAAGTCACGCCGCTCCGCGCCCTTACGAAGCACTCTTTAAATGACTCCGATTCCCATCCACCCGCTTCCCCTCGTTCCACAAGCACGAGAAACGACACTCGTAACAACGTCCCATCCTTGAGAACGAGATAATTTGTTTTTCTGCAAAACGTACACACAGTAATCTGCAATCATCCCTCTTCAGCGAAGGAAAATAACGTTTTCTTTATTTCTCCATGCTCGTCTTTGCATTAGTGCCCGCCCACTTCACAACGAAAAACAAACAAATCTCCGTGCCCAAAGGGAAACAGGTCCATGTCCAGTGCAATGTCCAGGGCGACAATCCCATTGACATCAAATGGAAAATGCAAAGCACCCAACAGTATCTGGACGAGTCGTTGGACTCAAGGTAAGCTGCAAGATTTGTTTGTTGTCCCAACACACACACACACAGCATCCTTTCTGCCGCAGATACACGATTCGGGATCAGGTACTCGACGACGGGATGGTCTCGGAGTTGGGCATCTCGCACACCTACCGCCAGGACACGGGCATCTACATTTGTCAGGCGAGCAACGCCTTCGGCCAGGTAAGTCCAGTGCACTCGAGTGGAAAAAAGCACACAAACGGGATGACTTTTTTTTATGGTAAATGGCAATCTGTCTGTTCAAGGATGACATGTCAATACAACTCATCGTGCAAGAAGTGCCGGAGCAGCCGAAGAACCTCCGCATTAACTCGCAACAATCACGAAGCCTCCAGCTGACCTGGAGCCAGCCGTTCGCTGGAAACAGTCCAATCGAGGAGTACCACATTTTCTACAAGCAAATCACAGGTACCTACCCAGGGGATCCTCCGTCCAGCGGCTATTCATTTCCTAATTACTTTCTTTTTGCAGACATCTGGCAGAATGCCGAGCGCATATCCATCACCGGGTCGCAAACGGTTGTGAACATCCAGAATCTGCGGCCCGCCAAGGCGTACCACATTCGGATGTCTGCCGAGAACAAATTGGGCTCATCCGAGTTCTCGGAGGTGGTTCAGGTGACCACCCTCGAGGAGGTGCCCTCTGGGCCGCCGTTAAATGTTCGCGCCGAGGCGAAGAGTTCCACAGAGATTTCCGTGACATGGGATGCGCCAGACCGTGACCACTGGAACGGCATACTGCTCGGCTACTATGTGGGCTATCAGATGTCATCGTCGCCCGAGGACAAGGAAATCAATCCGACGCAGGGCTTCAGCTTTAAAACGGTCGAAGTCAGGTCACACTTCGGTGGCGAGACGGTCCTGACCAATCTCAACAAGTTCACTCAGTACCATGTCATCGTGCAGGCGTACACCAGCCAGGGCAGCGGTCCGCCCAGCAAGGAGGTGGCCGTCCAAACACTGGAAGATGGTGAGTTGCCATTACTCAGTTAATTGCTTTCCGTCTAAACCGAACGAATCGCCTTCGGCAGTTCCGTCATCACCACCAGAGAGTCCGCAATGCGACGTGCTCGGTTCGACGTCGATTTACATCACCTGGTCACCGCCGGATGTCGATGGGCAGAATGGCAAAATTAGGGGATACAAAGTGTTTTACATATCAGTGGACGAGCTGTACGGTAAGTGGGCAATGGCTTTAATGAGAATTCCTTGTACCGACTCATTCCTCTTCCCCCACCATCAACCGATGTTCCTGTCAAGATTAGGGGTGACTTTTTTTTGTCTGTGTGGATTCTGGTGCATTTGGCAGCTTGTCCAGGAAGCCTGTACTGCAGTTGGATGGTGGCCAAAACTGGGATTTGCATACACACTCCGGTCGACAGACGCTGGGGACCGAGCGGAGGCACTCTTGTGCGACCGTTTATGGAATCCTTGAAAACTTTTGAATACATTTTGAACGTGTGTGTACTTGGCACTTCTTCTGCGGTGAGCACACGGGAGTTCAATGCGCCTCGGCTGTGCACTGAACTGACGGGGAATTGAGTAGTTTCTCCTGCGAAGATTGAAATGTTGGCTTATAGACTTTGATTCGACGTCGGAATTGTGTGCTGGGGAAATATGATGCAGGGAGCTGCAGATTGACCAGGAAATCCATGAGTGGAAAATCAAATGTGTCAACACAATCGTTTTTGGGAACACAGCTGTCATTGGTTCATTTCGGATTTTGTGTTGTCGTTTGTGTTGAACGACAAGTGGACCTAATTAAGGCCTATAGGGGTGTTTTCTTACGAGTATTAATTGCAGCAGGAAGACTGGAGTTCACTTCACGACCAAAAATTTGTTCGCCGTGAGTCGATTTAGCTCCCTCTTTCGGTTGTTGGCGGTATACTGGCGTAAGACGTGCTTCAGAATTCAGAAAACCAATTTTTTAGAAGGCCAATCAGAAGTGGAAACAGGATAAGATGGCAGCAGGTTCTCGTCTGCGTTCTGATATTTCATGATCAATGATCGGAAGCTTTTCAGCAGAAACACAAACTTCATGGGTTCACATCCCACAATCAATGGAATGATCAATTCGGTCAGTCCAAATGATTTTCGTTGAGGAATACATCTTTAATCTCATCACGAAAATGCAGTAGGGATCTTAAGGCCACTCAATCCTCCGCTTTTTTATGTGACTCATCGCAGCTATACCTTAGACCAGTTCTTGGGCTGGATGCGACCACCTCATCCGTTCGCCCACCTGATGGAGACGAACTCAAGGCACACGTTGGAGGCCGTTGTGCTGGTGTAACATTAGTACCGCGTGACATAGCACGTGAAAATAAAGATGTTCAACATTTTTGTGCCCGTATTCATTTCATAAGTACACAGGATTGGGTGACGTGGACTACGAATATACATTCGATTGGTTTTTGAAGCATTAATTACCAAGCCGTTGTCATGACACCATCTCGTTAGTTTATCGAAGTCCTCTTGCATTATCGTTGTTTGCAGTTGTGTTTAACGACGATAGCTTTGTCGGCCGCAAAAGCAAAGGATTTTGCTCGTTCAAATACAAATACGCGAAGAAGCTCAAAGTACAAATAGCAATGGTCCCAATTTTGAGCCTCGCGGTACTCCATAGACACTCTGCCTTTCATCGCTAATATTGTTTAAGATTTTCACCTTTGTTGTCCTTCCTGTTAGGTGGCTTTCCATCCACTTACCTAGTGTGCCTCTCTCCCAACCTTTCGAGGGCCTGTAAGAGTTTCTTGGGACATATTGTGTCGAAGTCCTTACTGACATCGATGAACATTGCAAGCACGCGATGGTTCTCGTTCAAACTCAGGTTCACCGTGTATGTAAATTCCGCCAACAGTTTTCCTGTTTTTTTTCCTTTTTGGAAGCCGTATTGACTTGTGTGTAATATATTGAGTTTTGCAAAGAATTTGTTTAATCGGCGCACAACAATTTTTTCTAAACACTTTTCCATGGCAGGTAGTATCGCAATAGGTCGGTAGTTTTCGTACTTGCTTCGTACTGTGCTATTTCTGTAAATTGGCCTTATAAGCGATATTTTAAGTAACGTTGGAACGTAACACTTGCTAAGGCTTTGATTCATTATTGTTTTTATAATTGCGGCTAGTAGTACTGCGTTTTGTTTCAGATCAATCGGTCTTATATTGTCTGCTCCCGAACTTTTGCCACATTTAAGACTGGTTACCGATTTCCACCTCATTAGCTTCCTCCATGTATATGGACTGTGCAATATACAGGTTTTGGTGACAAGTTAGATTCTAGGAACCAGTTCTAGTTACCACGGGTCAAATTATTTATGAGTCCCAGAAGCTTAAAAACGAGTAATTTTGGAAATAAATAAGTCCCAACCAAGGTTCTTAATAACACAATGCCTCCTTATGTGAGAACTGAAAAAACACAGAGGAAAACAGTATTATGTTTTATTTGAGGTTTTGATACTACACTAGTGCTCACTAAGACTCAAGACTGGTCCATTGAACTACCAGGTGGCAACCTACAATTCCTTCGAAAGCTCAGCAGGCGCTTCTATGGTGAATGGCCTATAGAATCCGCTCTAACCACATTAGCGCCGAAGACCTGCCACCTGATCCAATCAATGACGGAACAGTAGCCGTTCTCTCCATATGCATCGCAGAGGTGTAGTGGCCTGTTATTACGCTGGTAAGTCGTCTGCAGTCTTTTCTGTCAAGGGACAACAACAATGCAGCAGAATTGGGAGCAAATGCTTCTATCTACGCACTGGAGAGTCATGCTCTGCGATAGTCCTTTCGAGAGGTCCAACCATCACCCTTCCACATGTTTTTCAAATATAGTTGCGCATAGGTTTCCGCTTAGAAAACTGATACTTAATGAGATGTACAGTCTAATGTTGTCGCCTTCCACGGAAGCAGCGGTCCCTTCATAGGTTCTGGAGCGATCTATGAAGATACCAAAACATTCCTTTCCTGGCTCGAAGTCTGGCCAGAGCCATTTCTGAATACAGTGCTAGTATGTGCTCAGGCATTTTAAATGAGCGTAGTTCACTCTTTTCAAATTTGTGAAAAAGGAAATGTGAAATAAAATTACGTTAGGTTTGTTCTTAAAAAAATGAATCAAATCAAAAAATTATGAGTCCCCGAGTCAAGCAAAAACAGATGAGTTCTTTGACTCTATAGAGTCAATGTGGTAACACTGCTAGGAACACTCTTAGACTCTCGAACTTTCACTTTTTGTCCTTGTTAGTGTAGTCTCTTACTTGCACTGTTTCCCCGGAATGAAATGTAGTCCCGCATGGTTATGATGCATTCAGTTTGTCCACTATTATGTCTTCGACGTTCGAATCATATCCAATTTGATGCGTATATCACGGCTTAAGAATAACATGCAAGTATGAACTTCGGTTGTCGAATTTGGTGTATTTTGAGCTCTTTGAAGATAATTTGATAGTTTCTGACTCAAGTTGCTCACTTGCGATCTTTCTTAATACCACCTTCATAACCTGCACAAACCGTCCAGCTTGTTCGTACGATGCTGTACTTGGGACTCCCTTGACGTAAACTTTGGCAGGGAAGGGTAGGGTCCTTATTTGTTTCTTTGACAATTTGTTTTTGAGTGATAAGATTCGTCGTTGGTAGGCTTATAGGGAATCCCATAGTTGTACTCTTGCAGGAACTGCGCATAGTGTAGCATACGAGCGGCAGTCTTACTTGGTAGATTCCTATCTGGACTGAAAATAGCTACCAGAGGCTTATGGTCAGTTACGAAAATGACGCGCATAGCAGTATTGAAACCTCCCTCTTTATCGATCTGAGTATAGTTTCTTTCAGATGTAGATAAAGATCGAGAGGCATAAGCAATTGGACGTTTGTGTCCATCAAACAATTTTTCGCCCCCAGTTCGTATGAACTTGCATCTGTGGCCAAAATGAAAGGCAATTTCGAATCATAAGCACAAAGAACCGTATCAGAAATCAGCTCCTTCTTGATAAGCTTAAACGCACCCTCACATTCCTTATTTCACCGCCAATGTTCGTCCTCCTTAACTAAATTGTGTAATGAATTTCATTTGGATCACAAACTCTTTCCAGCTCACAATATCCCACAGACTACAAGACCAATGTGCCCAGGAACCTCCTCTCCCTCTATACCCTCGGCCCGTGCTGTGTCTTCATCCCCGACAATTAACCGTATTAATAACCCCTCGAGCACGCGCAAATTATAAAAAAAAAATTGGTAAAAACCGTCTGTAATAATTTCCCGAACCCAACCAGCTATGAACTTCGGTAACATTTCGAGGAGTGGAAACATTTATTATCGCATCCATTTTTTTCTTTGCTCTTCTGGAGTCCAAAGAGCTGATAGGTTGAATTGACATCACGCTGCTTGATGCACCCTGGCAGGCATAGCCAACACAACGATTTTCAGCTCGTAAATCGCAGTGTGTACGTCTAACGAGTGGGTTGCAAAGTGTACGTCCACTACTAACTTGTAAATATCTCCACAAATTGACTACGCATTAGAAATGACCCGACTTCTTGTGAGATTCGTTCGTAGAAACGTACGAATCGCACAAAGTTCAGATTGCATGCATCCAGCAAACTAGCCAGGTCGCGTGTATCAAAGGAGGAATCGCCCTCAGTCCCCTGTCTTCACCGGAAAACTGTAAAATAAAGCAACTGGAATAAGTTGAAATCGATCAGGGAATCTGTTACACATTCGTCGTCATGCCCAGATTCCCTGCAGACTGCCACCCCATGCCGTCCTTTATCCCATCCAACTCTTTACGGAGCGCAAATTCGACAAAGTTCATGCAAACGTCGTTTGACTTAACGACTTTACACACAGAAACTTTCTCAGTTTACCAAAGACGAACGAAACCTAAAAGCAACTGTCTTGAACTTTTCAAACACACAAAGTTCAGGACACACATTACCGCACTCACTTGCAGTGTGCTCACTTTACGCACAGAACCCAATAGACATGACTGACCTTTGAAGTTCGCCCCAGACTCGAAACTTTCCCCAGTGACGATTCCCAACATTCGAAAGATACACATGTTAATCCATCAAGTCCAGTCACGCCCCGGAAGGGTTCGTTTAAAAAAGGCTTTTAAAGTTTTTGCCCAGACTCCCTGACTCCCTGAACCACTCCAACAGCGTTTCACAGTAAAATCTTTGCCTTTCCACAGAAAAAGACCCAGAAGTGGTTAAGTCAACAAACCAATATCTGACGATTGAGAACTTGCGGAAGTACACAAACTACACCGTATGGGTCCTGGCCTACACGAAAGTCGGCGACGGCATGAAGACAAAGCAGTTCTTCTGCCGCACCCACGAAGATGGTGAGTGCTCTATTTGCACACGCTCCCGCCGCCGTTTCAACTGTGCTTGCACTCTTTTTCAGTTCCATCTGCGCCGCAGGACATTAAGGCCATACCGGCGTCGAATACGAAAATAATAATCTCCTGGCTGCCGCCGGAGAATCCGAATGGAGACATCGTAAGTCGATGTGTGCCCTGGCTGCGCGGCGGTGCTCACTGTTCACCCCATTCGATCTCTTCCTTTTCAGACGGGCTACACATTCTACATGTCAGTGCTGGAGGGTGGCCGTGAGGAGGGCACACACAAAAGAGTCCTCGGGCCGTTCGTCGAGATGCACGAGACCCAGCGCCAACAGGAGGCCGCAACGTACCAGTTCTGGCTGACGGCTTCGACCAAAATCGGCGAGGGGGAGAAGACCCAAGTGGTGACGGTGCCGCCGAATAATAAGGTTCCCGCCAGGATTGTGTCGTTCAGCCAGCGCATTGTCACCCCCTGGAAGGAGAACCTTGTGCTGCCGTGCCGCAAGGTGGGCGCTCCCGCACCGGTGACTATTTGGCGTCAGGACGGACATTCCATGGAGACAAATACGAGGAAGACAATCGCCAAGAATGGAACGCTCTTCATCAGGGACTGCCAGAGCACGGATGCCGGCAACTACACGTGCAGCGTCGAGAACACCTGGGGCAAGGACGAGATTGTGTACAGTCTGGTGATAAAGGTGCCTCCGGAGCCGCCGAACCTCACCGTGGTGAACACGTACACGGACAGCCTGCACCTGGAGTGGGTGGACAACAATCATGGCGGCAGCCCGATTCTGGGCTACGTCATCAACTACAAGAGGGACAACGGCGACTGGGAGGAACTGCAGATCGACTCGAAGACCAATTCGCACTTGCTGAGCAATCTGTGGTGTGGAACGCGGTACCAACTGTACATAACGGCGTACAACAAAATCGGCACCGGCCTGCCGTGCGACATAGTGAACTCGTTCACGAAGGGCAACCCACCCGTTCAGCCGAAGCACTCGCAGATGATCACGAACAACTCGACGAGCGTGACTTGTTGGCTGGACTCCTGGGGCGACGGTGGCTGTGGGATCCTGTACTTCATGATTGAATCGAGGCAGTACGGAAGGTGCGGTCTTTGTCATGACACTCTGCTGCCCCTTGCTGATCCTTTGTCCTTTTCTAGGTCCCAGTGGAATGTGGTCTCGAATCATATTGCCCCCACGGAGCGAATATACACCGTCAGTGACTTGGTGCCCGGAACGAAGTATCAGGTGGGTGCAATTATTTTTTCCCCAAGTGTTTTGTCGAATTTTCCTCGTATTTCAGCTAAAAGTCACTGCCCACAACAACGCCGGCTCCACGACGGCTGTGTACAACTTCACGACTCTCTCGCCGCAAGGAGGTAAGTGCAACCAGTCCCCTTTCTCGGATTCGCTTCAAGCACATTCTTCTTCCCCCTAGTGGTCTACAACACGGACCACGCCAACCCGGTGTCGCACATGAGCGACAGCCCATTCTACGCCAACTTCAAGGTCCTCCTGCCGGTGTGCCTCTCCATGCTGATCCTGCTCGGCCTGATAGCCGCAGTCCTCTTCATCCGCAAACGCAGTAAGTAAGCCCGGCCCCAGTCACGCACAAGTCACGCTACGATGGTGTCTCTCTCACAGAACTCAACAGTCAGGCGCGAGTGCCCTCATCTTCCATGTCAGAGTCCCCGTCTCTGACTAACCTTCAGAACAAACAAAATCGTGATCAGCAGTACCTAGCCGTGCGCTGCAATCCGAGCAATCGAAACTCAAATTCCAACGATTCCGGCAGCTTCAAGGCCGAAGGCAACGAATACATCGAGGACATATGCCCCTACGCCACATTCCAGTTGAACAAGCAGACCTACAGCGAGAGCTCGTACAGCGGCAACGTGTACAGTGGACCCTATCACTCAGTGCGCGGCTCCTTTGTATACCACGACGTGAAGCCCGACAGCTACCATGTAAGTCTTGACGGTCTGAGTCCACTTGAGTCATCAGTTGAATGAATCGCCTTTCTTGCAGACCAAGGAACCAGAGTACACAAAAGTTCGCCGAAAAGGCGGACGCCTCCGCGATCCGCACTCGGAGAGCCAAGGTAATTTCAAATCCATCCAACTAGAGTCCTACTTAAGCCCCATCCCTAGCTGTAAGGCCTGTTGGTTATTTTCTATTTATCAAAATTTTTTCAACACATATTCATTCGCCAAACCATCATCGCCTCCTGTCATCTATCTCTGTCACCTGTCATCCACCGCAAACCATCACAACACACACAACACAATCAACAATCTCCTTGATTCCTTGCTCCCCTTTGATCCGACCGCCCGCCCCCTCGTCAAACATATCAAAATGTCATCTTGCAACAAAAAAAATCGATCGATCGCCCATCATATCGTACTAAACTTTTTAGAATCGGACAATCCAGGTTCAACAGATTCCGAAGTTAGGAAAATCCTAACACTTCACATACCAATTACAGAATATGACACACTCGGCTCCGAGTCAGACAACGACGTTAGCTCACGTGCCGTCAATTCGGCCAAATATCGACCGCAAAGGGGTAAGCCACGCTCCACTCACTCACTTCAACTCGATTCCAGTCATTCCCTCACTCACGTTTCTGTGTGTTTCATTCCTTTTGTGTCCAACTGTAGATCCACAAGATGAGACGTCTTCATCGTCAGAGACTACGCCTACAAGTATGTCGCGCAAATCGAAACCGCCCTTTTCGACGCGCAAATCGGGCAAGTCAGCGGCGAATGTGCCAAAGCGCCATGTGCGCAGCTCCAGTGGGTACTCCAGCCACAACGAAGAAACCACTTTTAGGTAAGATATGGTAAGCGAAGTTGAATATCTAGTTGCATGCTACTTGTAATGATTTTCATTCATTCAATTTGTTTCTTTCTTTTTAAATATGCTCCTAAATTTATGCACTAAATTCGTTGCAATCCAGAACTGGTGGTGAAACATCGGTTTAGCGATGATTCAAGCCTCATGTGATGCATATTCTCAGGATGACGATGGATGGGAAAGTGGGTTGCTGGGGAACCGCAGATCTTTTAGGATCCAACTTTATTTTGTTCGTGGTTAGGTTAAGGAAAACTCCCAAGACAAGGTTTGGTTGAGTTTTTATGTCTCATCGTGAGATATTCCTTTTTTAGTCAAACCATCTAAAACAAGAATTGCGTTCTCCTCCTTACTAGGGTCGTGAGAGCTGTGCTCTGATGCAGATGTCGAGTTCATTCCTCAGTTGAAATGCAAGTGTGCCAATGGGTCCAGAAAGGACTCCCACCAGCTTGCGAACATCACTCGACTAAAACTGACCAATAATCGCCTCCTCTTTGGGGCCGGCAATAGGAGCTCGATGTTGATACGATGTATAGACTCAGTCACCGATTACGAAGTAGTGTCTTCAAGTCTATGCCCATCTTTGAGTTAACCAAGAACCAATGAACAAAAAAAAGTGCTTCAAATGGAAGAAAACAACAGTCAGGCGCGAGTGCCCTCATTTTCCATGTCAAAGTCCTCGTCTCTGACGAACCTTCAGAACAAACAAAATCGAGATCAGCAGTACCTAGCAGTGCGCTGCAATCCGAGCAATCGAAACTCAAATTCCAACGACTCCGGCTTCAAGGCCGAAGGCAACGAATACATCGAGGACATATGCCCCTATGCCACAATTCAGTTGAACAAGCAGACCTACAGCGAGAGCTCGTGCGATGCAGTTTGACCCTTTCGTTAATTCGAATTTAGTATTGTGCAAAGTAACAAGCAAACCTTCCTAATTCCAAAATTATTAAATGATGGGCTGGTTCACCTCTATAATTCAAGTCAAGTCAAGTTTATTTGTTTTTCTTCAACTGTTTTGAAATGCGTACTTGACGAAAGTGAGCCACGAAAAGTAATACTTAAGATTCATGTGTCCTGTGTATTTATTGAACAAAAAGGTGTGCAGATGGTTCAGATGGAAATTCCAGTTTCATTCCAATAGTTTGTCCACTTTGACGATAAATGTTGTAGTCACTAACGGCCTTGAGGCATGCAGACATACTACGAACTGAGGAAGAAAACTCTGATCATGATGGAGATGAGGACGGAGAACCAGTTTTGCCCGTAACTTCAAAAGAAGCGAAATTATTATTAGAGAGTCTGTACCTACCTATTAGTAAGAACATTTTTTTGGAAACATAAGTGATTCGAAAACATATGTAATTTCGAAATTTATAAAACTTCGCTTTTAAGATCAAGCTTATGACTGTTCTTTATGTCTGCTTCCAACAGCGAATCCACGTCTAAATAAGAACCCCCTTTTTCGTAGTAGTTACCTCTCTCAACTTTTCATCTTCTTATATCCGTGGCGTTGTGGGTATGTGCGTAGACCCCAACCTCGATGTCGTAGGTTCGATTCCAGCTCTCAGCGACAAAATTAATTTTCACAACCCCACATCTTTCGAGTCACTGGCAATGCTCAAAGAGTATTTCCTGTCTAGAAAAAGCTTCTCAAACTTAGCCGTTCGGAGTCGGCATAAAACTGTAGGTCCCTTCCACTCGTGTGAGAACAATAGCACGCACAACAAGAGTGTTTGCTGAGAAGCTAGGCCCTGGCCCTCTATGGGCTGTAGCGCCACCCATATTATATATATTGTTATTATATTATATCCGATCGAATCCCCAGTCGAGAAGGATGATTCTGATAGTTGTGGTTATCAAATTTCTCAATTCGGGCTTAGATAGACGTAGTAGGCAAGTAGTGATCAAAACATTACTGTAGTTGAAAACCTGCTCTTGAATCAACAAATATCGTTTGCGATCCTCATTCTTATGCACTTCAAAGTCGACACTCGCCCTGAGGGCCTTTGATCTGACTGAGGCAGCAATCACTGCCCGTTGTTCAAGACCAGCTTGATCCGACGACCTGCCGCATTTGGGTTTCTTAGCCATTCGACAATCGAATGGAGGCAAGTCTCAGATGTTCCTTTAGTATACGAAGGTCGCAAAACACATACATACATATGTAGATTATTTGACTTCCTTCGATTCAGGTAACGATATATTAATCACCGAACTGATTGGAACTACGATCAACTCTGGAATCCCACTGACGGAAAATGTCGACGTCAGCCTTATTCTACGCACTCTTTAAAGATCCATGCTATAAACTGACATGGCATACATGTTGTGATTGGAATGGAGATTTACCACGAATTGGAAAACTCTTAGTCACAGCACAGATAATAGAGGTCTGCATTCATTTACTCATGTGGAAACTACTTCAGTGTACTTTACTCATGGCACCCATTCGGTATAGCGTACATCCAAAAACTATTCAACATTCGGTCACCTCACAATGAGTAAATGAGTAGACTGCTTGACTTCTCTCTGGTTCTGGGAGTGAATCTTTCGTTTGTCTTTTTCTTCAATTAAGGCTACAATCATAAGAGCTCTATAAATGTTGTCAATTGCAAAATGCGGGGTGGACCTGGGACTCAGCTAATAGGTCTCGCCAACCAGCACAATCCTTACCCATTTGCATCGAATTTGCAAGACAAGTTGGTTGAGGTCCTTCTCCATTTGTGTTCGCCATCGGTTTCGTGGGACTCCTCTATTGCGTTGTCCCACTTGTGCGGGCTGTCGTTGAATCCATACACCTCCAGCTTGAATAATCTTCTCCAAATGCCATCAACGCAAAACAGGGTTGATTTTTTGCTCTGAACTAAAGTCATCTGTTTTAAACCTGTCCATGATCTGAATCGAGATGACAATGTCCTCTTGTGTCCAAAGATCTCTGCGTTTAATCTCGGTACTGATGGCAAATTCTAGGGATAAAATAAACAAGAAATATCGCTATCAATGATGAGTAGTTTTACAGTGGTGGCATAAGCTTCTTATACTTCTTATATTTTATAAAATTAGATGCGAACAAAGCTCTTTGATTGCTATTTTGTTAAAATGTATTGCTTGCCAGATAACAGGATTCAAGTCATTCACCGCAGATAGATAAGATCTGTCAGCCAAAGACACCACGCATTCTATGGTATTATCTCCCTCAGCTTCTTCAGATTTTTCCGCATTCCACATTTCCATTCTCCGTTCTCAGATCTGGCTCATTCGTGCTGTAAGTTGGCAGTGTAAAAAAAAAACTTTTTAATATTTTCGAAACAGACCAGAAAATAAAGCAAGTGGAAAGAAACTTAGCCATTTTCATCTTGTCAGTCAACCAGGCGTTAGTCAGAAAAGTGTTCAGATTCACAATTTGATAGGATATGGAGTATGATTAAATTTTATTTTTCATCACGTCATTCGACAGTTGACTCCTTTTGCATGCTAGTTTCGGATATACAAACCCAATTGAACGTCAATTAATGCAACCATGCAACCATTCATTTCAGCATATCGAACTATCCAAGTTATCAGGATCACATAAATCCCCCAGCAAGATTCTCGGACAATGGTGAAAAGAAATCACAAAACTCGCCTCGGATACGTGCCAACCCAAAGCTCCAAAGGGAGACATTTCAAATAAATGTATAAACCTTACCTGCCAACACAAAAGCACACTCTGTAAAAGGAAACTATTTAACAAATAATAAATAACTCCTTAACGACACCAAAAAAAAGAAAACAAAACAAATTGTTTAAACAAAAATTACTTCTTGCATGCCAAACGAAAATTCAACAACACGTCTCTTGACAAACGACAAAGAAGAACATCATTTTTTTACTGAATGTATTAATTGTAATTAAATTTATTAACTCGTATGTACTATATTCCGTAAATAAATAAATAAAAGACTAATCTTACAGGAAACAAAAAAATAGATTCAAGAATAGATTCTACTAAAATAGGCTTAGACTGTCTAAGAAAAATATTTCAAAAACCACAAAAATTAACACCTTCTTTTCAAAAACTCAAAAAGGATACCATTTCTTTTTGATTTTCTCCCCAGATTCGGTTGACGATGTGTTCTTTTTTACATACTTGATTTTGGTTAATAGATATGTATATTTACTATAAAGAATAATTAATGGTAATTTGTTAGATAGTCATAAACAAAATAAGAATATTTATATATATACAATATAATTTATATAAAACTTAAGAACTTAAAGGAAAAAGTGGTGAACATCTTGTAACCGAAGGAAGACGATGTAAATAGTGATATTGAAATATTTTATTTATCAAGAAAATAACAATGACGAACTAAGATGGATACTTACTCATCAGGCAGATATGGAATTTTGTGGAATAAAATTCCCAACAAATTCTTAAGGATTAACGTTAACGAACTTATTTTTTTTGTTTTAGATCTTAGGCATCATTTTTTGAGAGTAATTTTGGATAATTTCTTTTGATTGTCAAAAGTGAAACTAATGTTAACTTCATGCCGCGTGAATGATATTACATGGATTCTACATTACAAAATACGAATATTGTTTGTAATTTTATATATTGACTCAAAATAGTGCATGGTGTAAGAAGGGAGCAGAAAGAGTGGTGCGTACGAGGGCGGTTTGAAGGTAGAATGAATGTTAAATGAGTCACGAAAGTAGAATACAATTTAATATTGATTGAAAAAAATTGTATTCAAAGCTTGGCATGTCTTTTGTGAATTCCTTGGTACCTTTAGAAGACCAAGCGGATGCATATGACTGCTGATTGTTTATATATTTTCACGTTTATTATCGACGGTAAGGCGTGCTTTCGACTGAAGTAAAATGCTGGTGGCGCTGGCACATATGTACGTGTTGGTCCAACCTTCACACACATATTCTTCTCATAACATACCATTGTATGTGCCAGGTTCAATCGCTGGCTTCTATTGGGTGTATGAACAACTTATTTCGTGCTATTTTTTTTTTTTTTCAAAATTTGAACGTTTATTTAGGAAAAACATGTAGAACAGTATTATTCAAAGTATTGCCCATCTGAAGCTATGACTTTTCCAATGACAGTAGCTTTCCAACGCATGTTCCAATGGAATAATACAAGTTACGCCATCTCTTAGCAAACCGCACGAATTAAGTTATGGACCCAGTAAGTCTAAGTGCTGTACGAAGTATCCATTAATCATATCTCTGTATCATTGATTGAAACATTTTGAATTGAAGACGTATGGATCTATGATTCCGTCGGCGCACAAAATAACTGTGGCTTTAGTTTGAGCTTTCCGAATTGTACCGAGTTTTTGAAAATAAATTTGAACGATTCATAACGCTGCGCCAGTCTCAGTGTAGTCATGATGAATTGTCTATCCAAACCTATGTACCTTGTGCCTGCCACGGCGTAGCAGAAAGGTGCGACGCTTCTATATTCAATACAAGAACCGTATAATTTTCATAACTTACGGCTATACCTCTTTCGAGGCAATCACAATATTCAACGAGTAGTTCTGTGCAGAAAACGCTTGTCGTTCGGAGTTTGTCTAAACTGTTCTATTCAGGAGAGAACAATAATGCGCTCTACACTATTGACTGCTGCAGAAACTGGGGTTGGGTTCACTTCGGACTGTAGAGGTCCAATATTTTTATTATTGCCATTTATTTATTATGAGAAGTGTTCGAACTGTACTATGTCGATTGAGGAAAGCATCCCAACCTCAACAAGAAATCGTAGGGAGTTTCATCTTAACTTCTTGGCAGCTATTTAGTAGTGATAATAAATTCATTGCACACAAGTTAGAAAATAAAATTGTGTGCTTTGACTTTTTAGCGCATGATGTTGCGCTGCTTAGATAAGAGATTTACGTCAGCTATAAGGGCAAAGGCAGATAATTCTGCGGACTTTTGGCAAAACTATTCATGACATCTTAATAAGCTGAAGATATTTCACTCCCTCATACACGCTTCGCGCAACGTAGTAAATGGTGCCTGACAGATGTTTCATATTTCTTATTGTTTGCAAATACGGTACCATGTGAATAGAAATCCAACCAAAATGATTTTGATGGTCGAATGGTCAGTCTTCAATTGGTAGCAATTATGCATGAATGGACAGAAATTCACGATTTCTTTTTAGAAACTCATGTGGACAGCACAAATGCCACTTGCATGTTTCTAAACTGTAGATCCAACGCTAACAGAGAAGACATTCAACCAACTAAAGTAGTTGAGTAAAGATACAGAAAGTATACCCTGTGAACTTAGTGCCGTCCTTTGTTTTTGAAAGGATCTCTCTTTAATTGTGTAAGGTGCACAAGTTCCCACATGTAATAATGGGTACTTTGAAATTTGCTATATCCCTAGGTATTACAGTTTGATATAAGTAGACGCTAAGAAGGAACATGGAGGACGATTTGGAGTGACGGTATAGTCTATTGCGGCACACTCGTGGAAGCACTACCAAACTCGTTTACACCAGTTATAGTGACCGCACTTAATGTTTGCATTCGCAATAAAAATAACAGGGTAACCAACGTTTTTAGACATAGGAAATCCATTGCTTGTGAAACCACTGACCGATTTCAGTCTGAAGTGACTACAGACATATTGGCTGATATTCCTCTCACTCCCTTTTTAGTTGTGGGTTGGCTTAGGTCGATTGCCCCACAGGTTTGGAATTGTGGAGGTCTTCAGGCTGACGTAAAGTTTTTCAAGCGCTCTATATGACCAATTAATCGTAAGCGTGTCACTATACAGCCCGAGGTTGTCTTGTATACTAAATACGATCAATGGAAACAAGTCCAATGATCGCACGTGGAATTTTTCTCTCAAAGACTGCTAGAATTACATTATTCGCTTCTGAGATCGTCCTAATGACTTTTAAAAAGCTGTTATAGAGCACGAAAATTACAGATTTAACTCGTGTGAACCGTCTTTGGGATTATATCGCATGAAGAATGACCCCATTTTGACACAGAACATTTATTCAAACAACAAAATTTAGCTTCATCTACCGACAGAAGCAAACTGAACAAAAAATGAATATGTAAATAAAGAACAACAACAGAATCAAGTGGTTATCCTCTTTGGCCCTTCTTACATCCTTCGATCGTTTATACAAATCTTGGTAATTTATCAAATGACATATGAAATAGGAAAAGAGGCAAGATCCGCACAAAACAATAGTTAGATTATCATGTAGCTAAGCATATACATACATAACAAACAGTGAATAAATGTTAAAGCATATACAAAACCACAGCAGCAACAAAACAGAATAACAAATAAATATTTTATATCAATTGAAGCCAATAGCCCGGCAATTGTCGAAAAGAACAAAAAAAAAATGGAATTCTTTTCTAATTTTTCTAACAAATAATTATAACCAAACTAATGACAATATGGACTTAACGGAAAAAATACAAATTGCATACCTTTTTTTTTAAATGATACACATCATATATATCCGTTATCAAGTATTAACTACTAAATAAAAATCCATTGTTTTCAAAAAAGATTACAAACAAACCTAAACAACAAATAATAAAATACAAACTCAAAGAATACAAATCCTTGTGAAATTGGATATTTTTAATAAGAATAAAGAGAATCTTGACATTTTTCAAAATCCAATTGTTATTAAAAATGTAAGAAAAACAAAAGAAAACGAAAACAAAATGGCATCTAAAGTAAAAAGGAAGAGAAGTTTTCCCACATTTAGGGCACAGACGATACTTAATGCAACGTTATTAAGGTAGCTCGTATTCAAAATTGCACCCAACTTATGGATATTTCGAAAATAATTTAAAAATTCCAAATGTATAAAATATTTGAAGCTAGAAAAACATAAAACAGAAAAAATACGAAATTTCAAAAGATAAGGGTGAATGAGAGATTCTGTGAGAAAGTAAGTAATGAGGAAACAAAGGATTGAGGTAAATGTAATGTAACAGACAATGGACAAAAAATATTGTTAAAATATATATATATACATATATATATGAAAATATCTTAAAAAACGTTGTTTTATTTCTCTTAAAATTGGGGGATGGATTGATGATGCTGGTGGTGGCCGTGGCGTTGTGGGTATGTGCGTCGACCCCAATCTCGACGTCCTAGGTTCGATTCCAGCTCTGAGCGACGAAAATAAATTTCACGGCCCCACCTCTTTCGAGTCACTAACAATGCTCAAAGAGTATTTCCTGTCTAGAAAAAGCTTCTCAAACTTGGACGTTCGGAGTCGGCATAAAACTGTAGGTCCCTTCCACTCGTGTGAGAACACTAGCACGCACAACACGAGTGGTTGCTGAAATGCTAGGCCCTGGCTCTCTATGGGCTGTAGCGCCACCCATATTATTATTATTATTATTATTGATGATGCTCTGTATCGTCTGCTTCCAAGTGTAGGGGGTGCATTCTTCTTCTTTGATTGGCGCTACAGTCCGGGGTGGATCTGGGCCTCAACCAACATGCCTCTCCAGCCAGCACGATCTTTCGCCAGCTGCCTCCAGCTGCGCACACCAAGTTGGTTGAGGACTCATTCCACTTGTGTGCGTGATTTCGTGCGAGGACATCCTCTGTTGCCCTGTCCCAATGGCTCGGTATCGAAGACTCTTCGGGCCGGAGCTGTGGTGTCTATCCGCTCTACATGACCTAGCCATCTTAAGCGATGGATCTGAAGACACTTATCTAGGTGCTTCAATGCCAGCAAAACGCCTCATTGACGGCACGCTGTGTTCGTCCAATCAGGTCAATGTCGTCCGCGTAAGCAAGCAGTTGAACGGACTTTTGGAAGATCGTGCCTCGGGTGTTAGAGTTTCGCATGATCTTCTCAAGTATGATGTTGAAGAAGTCACATCACATAGGGTGTAGCATTGCATAGGTTTTATTGCACTATACTCCTCCGTTTTCTGACTCAGAAATAGGAGGAGTGAACTATAATTGAATTCATCAACAACTCAACCCTCCACGCTTACACAGATGGATCGAAGATGCAAAAAGACACAGGCGCCAGCATTTCGGCAGAATTGTAAGACATTAACTGTTCCTTCAGAATCTCTGGATGTGAAGAAAGCGACCGCTGTGATATTAAACATTGGTTGTAGGAACTTGTTCGCATGCTGCTGCGAAGAGTCTAAGCTTTTCAGATCCATTACTCTAATAGGAGTCCTAAGCCCAGGACCGGCCCTACCATAAGTGCAGGACGTTCAATCGTTTACATTTGTGATTAGCAGTAGATGTTGAACTTGCTTTTTTGATGACTAGAACGGCTTACGGAACACGGCCGTCGGATAGGTTATGGTAGGTTGTATTAGTGATGGGCAATTGCGAATAAAAACAATCGAATAATTCGATTGTTCTAGCAATTGCAATTATTCGAATTCGAACTGAGCGCAGTCGATTGTTGAATTTCGATTCTTGTAGGTCCGATTCCAATCGCCAACGATTGTGTGTATCCGCCGATTCTTCAAGTGGGAGGGAGATCACTAAATTGTGTGTATCCGCCGATTCTCGCAATTGTCCATCTCTTTTTCATATCGTTTCACTGCTAAAATTTAAATTGTACATTTATGAGAGTGAGAGTATAAACCTCTCCGTCATTGGGTGAGAAGGACGAATAATACAGTCGAACCCCCAAAATTCAAATAGCCACGGAAACCAATATTGTTCAGATATTTGGTTTGAATTATAGATAATTCCATTTAAGGATGTTCCAATTACAGAGGTTTGGCTGTATTTCCATTCCCAATGTTCCTATTTTGGTAGGTATAGTTTCTTATTGGAGACACAGCCTTACGCTGATTTTACACGCTGACACCAACATATGAATTAATCGAGGAATTAGTACCCGGCATTCTGTTGGTGGTAGTAGGTACTGAGAATAATCGACTCGATTCGATTGTTTTCTGATGTGACCGAATAAATCGACAATCGAATTCAAATTTTAACAATTGCCAATTTATTCGTTAGGTTGTATTGGCTGGCGAAAACTTCCGCTTATACGATTAACTTCTGTACCTGGAACTAGTTGATGCTAGTACCGAAGCGGTGTAGCTGACTTATATTGACGTGATTCAGTACGATGGGGATGTTGTAAAAGTAGGCCCGTAGATGTGAGTACCTCTGAACAGTCAGAGCACTGCACGAGACGAAGGGGTGATGTGTAGATTGTTCCTCCTGTGAGGGAAACGTCGTCATGAAAGCGATGAGTTTCTTGACCCTAGGTTAGCTTTGTGGACTGCCAGCGTAAATGGAACGCAATTAAACCATTGTGATACCCATAGTCAGACTACTACCACTGACCGACAACTTCGGGGATAGTGTGATAATTTTATACCAACGGGAAATAGTGACTGGAACACTTTTGAAAACCAGATACTTACTGGAATTCGAACCCTGGGATCCCAATAACAATAGGCAGGCACTTAACCCACTGCGACATCCAACCGCGATAAGGGTCTTAAGTGCAGATCTGCTTAGTCTGAGCGAATTGAGTGATTGTTTGAGATCGAATGCTGGCCATATTTCCTTTGTTTTAATTCAGGTAGTGCCGTATAGCCTCTTGTGAATTTCCTGGCATGTCACTGCGTCCCGAGAAGTCTTCTCGGTAGGAGCCAGTAGTTATTGGGGCTTATCGCGAGCTTCTATTCGCAAAAAGTCTATTCGCCTTTATTCTATTCTGTTGAGCAAATTCGTGGTATCGTGAAACTCAACAGAATTGATTTGAATAGAATGGAATTTCGAAATAGAAAATGAAAAGCTATCGGGGAGCTCTCGATGTCAAACGTCAAATCAACATCAAATGTGATTATTGTTTTGCATTGAATAGTTTTTTTTTAATAAATAATGAGTTATATTTGGTTTGTTTTTGTTGAGGACGAAATGGACGATGCTCATCGTGCGGCAATTGTATCAACTCTTCGATACAGAAGAAATTTATGTGTACATTCGAATCCACTAAACATGGATGAAAATTTGTAAGGAAATACGTTATCCACGAAAAAAGGAATTTTGAATAGTTGCACTTCGACTGGTGCCTAGAATTGGTTCTTCAATTTCGAGCCTAGACCCTCCAGGACTGAGAGTTTCATTGGGATTATTAACTGTAGTTGCACCAATTTCGTCCGCAATCATCAAAGCATCTGTATTGGCAATGTCTTCTATGGATCTGCCTGTTACATCCAAACCAAACTCACGTCCACAAGAGAACTTCTTCCAATGATGGTCTGCTTCCAGCTTTTTGCAAATGCCTTTTGTAATTAGTGGATTTTTTTCCATTAGGCACACTAATTTCTCCATCTGCCGCTTGTTTGTAAATTGTCACCTATGCATGTAACAATAATAGTAACATATTGAAATAGTTTTTTGTGCTACTCACTTGTTTCGTTGTTATCCATTTCAATGAATTAGACGCAGTATCAAAATTCTATCGTAATTTTCTGATAGAATTGTCAGTTCTACCAAATAGAAAAAAAAACCATGGCAATAGAAACTCGCGATACGACGGTAGTAGATTTTATTTCTATTCGAAGTTAATTCTATCACGAATAGAATTTCGCGATACCGTGAATAGAATTTATTTCTATTTGACGCTTATTCTATTGGGAATAGAAACTCGCGATAAGCCCCATTGTTGGGATGTTTCTGAATTGAAGATGATAGTGTCCAGGGACTTATTTGACTGTATGAACAGAGGATATTACATTGATTTTTGTTAGCTGTCATTTGTTAATAATTATCTTGATTTTGCATGAAGGTGATCATTTTGGATCTCTTAAGGTAGATCAGTCTGTCAGATCGCTTCGGATCAAAGTTGGGACAAATTTGCTAAGAGATTTACATGTGGTACCTGTTTTCCATCTGGCATTAACTTTTTGCTTGGTTCAGCTGAGGTTGAACTGTCACTTGAAGGTGGCTTAAGGAGTACCGATGTCACAAGAGATTTCATCCACTAGCAGTTTTCCAGCGATTTCGGAGAGTTTGTCAGCGTCACCGTTTCACATGATGTCTCTATGACCTGGCACCTTCACGGACGAACTTTAAACAGTTTGGATATATTGTCTAGGGACGTGCTACAGTTTATGACTACTTTAGAGTGTATGGAGAGCGATGTTATGTATATTGTACGTTTCTAACTGTCTATCCGTTTTGATACAGATAACGCGGGCGGATAATACATTCCACTTTAACCAAGACAGTGCCTTGCCGATCGCTTTAATTTCCTCTTGGAAGACACTTCAGTGGTTAGGTAGACGAAGAGATTTGTTTAGTTTGAGGTGTGCAGAGCAGCGATGGGCAATTGCGAATAAAAACTGAGCGGAATCGATTGTTGATTTTCGATTCTTGTAGGTCCAATTCCAATCGCCAACGAATCTGTGTATTCGTCGTTTCTTCAAGTCAGAGAAAGACTGTTAAATTCTGTGTATTCGTCGATTCTTGAATTCTGAGGGAGATTGTTAGATTGTGTGTATCCGCCGATTTTCGCAAATGCCCATCGCTTTTAATTTCGTTTCAATGCCACAAGTTAAATGTTACATTTATGAGAGTGAGAGTACAATCCTCTCACTAATGGGGTGAGAAAGGTGACGAATACAGTCGAACCTCCAAAACTCAAATAGCCATGGGAAACAGTTTTGGTTTGACTTATAGAAAATTCTATTTAAGGATGTTCCAATTACAGAGGTTTGGTTGTATTTCCATTTCCAATGTTCCTATTTTGGTAAGTAAAATTTCTTATTGGAGCTTTGCTTTTGTATGGAGTGTTTGTGGAAAGATTTTTAAATCCGTCATTCTCTTGGTTGTAGTAGGTACTGAGAATAGTCGATCCGATGCGATTATTATTCGATTGTTTCCTGATGAGACCGAATAAATCGACAATCAAATTCAATTCTTAACAATTGCCAATTTATTCGATTGTGGAATTCATTCGCAATCGCCCATCGCTAGTTCAGAGAATTTGCCACGATCCACTCCATCTCCCGTCTTGGATTCTAGTAAAACCTTAGTTTCATATACAATGGCTGAACTGACAGCTATTTTTTGTCGATGGAGTCAATCAGACGTTAGTTTAACGCTTCGCTGATACAAATGCAGACCAGCACGTGATTGAATCATAGCACGAACCATAGGCACATGCCAAGATTAGTCTTTTTGAAATCAGCCTGGTCGCTCAAGGCGGAGACATTGTGTGTTCTATGTGTATCAAGAAGCATCTCAGTTTGTTCTTCCCTCTCAAATCAACCTACGATGGAATGCTGGAGATTTTATGGATTTTTTTTTATTAAATTTGCAAAAATCAAAGAACAAACCACCAGTTTAAATAATTATCTTGATTTTATTTTAAATAGCTCATCGTTAACACTATTCATATACATATATATATCATCTATACATATAACAGATTGTATTTATCTTAAAACATTTTCATTTTCAAATAGATTTATGTATATACTCGTATGTATTCAATATAAATGTTTGTTCCTAAACTTTGTTTTTCATCCTCAACTAAAACTGATGAATAGCATAGACAATCAACAAGGACAATGAGTTCTAAAACAAGCTTTTAGAATAAATCTCTCCATCAAAAATTCATTTCATTAAAAAAGTTCTAATCAAAAAACTTGATTATAAATATAAAATACCTTTGATCACATTTAAAGCTATCAATGTATAGCATAGAAAACAAAAAATGTTTGTTTTTCTTTCTTGGTTTCAACTACAATGACAATTGGTTTTGTGTTCTAATGTGCTTTACATAGACTTGTAAATAGTATAAAATCGATAGAAAATAGAAATAGAATAGAAGAAAGAACTGGAAAATCAAGAAACTAGTAACAACGGAGAGGCAGACAACATTCTAGGAAGGCATTCTCATATGTATATGCATGTGGTTGGCTTCAACGTGTAAGACACTGAATGAATCGGGATGAAAGATGACACACGTCGTACGTACTACGTACTGTATGTAGGTAGGTTTATTTACTTGCGAACGAATGAATATTTTTTTTTTTCAAACTAAAAGACATGATCTACTTAGTTTTCAGTGCAACAATTCCCTTATTTTTGTTTTGTTTTGTGTAGGTTTCCTATTCTCTAACACACATATTTATCTGTTACTGTGTTTGTTTGGTTGTTTTTTTTTCATGTTGTTGTTTTCAAATCCACTCAAAAGTACACTTAGAATATAACAATATGTTTTATTAAATCTATTTTTTTTTCTTTCTTTTATATATTGTATAAAAATAGTACACATACAAAAAAATCAAAAAAGAAATCAAAATAAAACAGTTATTACAAAAAGGAGATGACTTCCTCAACAAATACATATACACTAAAGTAGGCTTACAAAAAATTCTTGTGGTTGATGTTTTTTTGCTTTTCTTGTTATTTTGTTAGCTGGTTTACAGATACAGAACCATTCAGAGGAGATGTGGCAAATATCAGAACATGATTGGTTTATCTTTACACTGGTCTATCACATACTGGGTGAATCGTTTTAGGAACTTTGGATATTCACGTTTGTAAATCGCTCGCAAAGCTGATGCGGGTGCCCATCCACCGGGATTTACTGAAAAAAAAAAAGTTGAATAAAATTGTTAGGTAATGATAGCATGTAGGCAAATTATTGCGCAGTATCTATGATGACATGCCCATAGACACATCACGCAAAAATTGGGTAAGGCAATCGATAGGAGACTAGTGGATATGATCGAATGTTATTCACACGCTATGGAATAACTGACATCACGAGCGAGAACAATGTGTGCAGTGGACGCTATCGCTACATTCGCATCGAAGCTTCAATTAAGAGTCGTGGACGCTGTGAGTTTACAAAAAATAACAGAAAACTACGAATAATAGAATTATCTCAACCTAGCTAAAAGGAGATTAAAAGTTGAATATTTATTCAAGCAAAGAGACAGAGTGGAGAGTTGACTTATTTGGGCAATTAATTAAAGCACAATTTTAAACATGGCCAGTGCTTTACAAGTTGGCAGCCTATCTGGTACGAAGATTGCCAAACCAAAACATGCTCAAATATGGGAAGCTAACGATCTAGATAGATCACAATCTAATTCATGTCAGTCAGCACGGGTAACTCCGAATTGGTCGTCGAGGGAGAGATGTAACAAATAATAACACGGGCACGAGATGGACTTGGACCCAGCTCCACCGCAAACTTGTGTTATTTTGTAATGAGTGGATGGGTCCTATAGTTATTTACTAGGTCCAATATCCAGGCACGTGTATACTCTCTGACCATTGTCAGTGGTACTAGAACCGTGAAGCTGTGAAGTATAAAAGCTGTTCGTGTCAGAAATGGATCTGAGTCGTACAACGTAGGAGTAGCATGTCGAATCAATGACAATGATGATTATATGGATCTTACACACGCTGCATAGGAATTTAACGCACCTATCCACTTTGGCCCGTGGAGTTGTGAGTTTGTGCGCCGACCTGGTCGCAACACTTTCGAGTCACTGACAATGCTCATAGAGTATTTCCTAGTCCAGAAAAAGCTTCTCATACAAAGCCGTTCGGAGTCGGCATAAAACTGTAGGTCCCTTCCACTCGCGAAAGAACAATAACACGCTCAACACGAGTGAGCTATAGCGCCACAAATATTATTATTATTATTATCCACTATACCTCGACAGGATGTTACACCACTAGACATTAAAAAACTGACGAGCTTTTCATACACAGGTTAACCAGTACTACTTGTTGAAATGATCAAGGCTAACTTCCACAAATTAGTCAGTCTAACACGCTGTGTAGTACAGACCGGCGTGCACGATTCTGCGCCTATGATGGCAGGGGGAATTTTTACCACATGGACAAATTGAATTCGGATCGAAGAGTCTTTGACTTTGAGTCTACGGAACAATACAGCAAACGACCACGGGTAATTTAGCGCACACAGATGACCTCTCTAACAACTTGGCGTACACAATTGGTGTCCATTGCTGAGTAAGCGGTCTAATTGTAGTGTCAGTGAATTCTGTGTGGGAAAGCCTTCTAGAAAAACCCAACTCCATCATTCAAGTTGTCATTCTCGCAAAAATGAAGAACACAGAGATAATACTTAAATTGTAGTAAGGGGCACAACCAGTCATCTCGTGATGGTTAAAGAGTTATTATGCGAATTAAAGAAAAGTATTAAGCATCTGATTTTCGTGTGAGAAAGAATCAAAACTGAATGCTAGGAATGAAGACACAATTAGCCAAACATTCACATGGTCAATAATCAGCAGTCAGTACCTCGTCTAACTCAAAGCAAATACGTACTATCTTTCACTGATGTCTCGAGATGGCTTCCTGTTATCAAAATAAAAAAAACTTAGCTTTTCAAACCCGAAAACTAAACAATGGAAATAATACGACACATTCTGAATATTCTCTTCTAACGGAGAGAAAGAACTTGCGTCAAAAAAAAAAACACATTGTGCAGAGTGCATGTACTGTGTAGTCGATCTTCTCCTTCGAGTTGTACAATCCGGAAAATCTCAAAGATTGGAATTCCCGTCTTGTTCCATCATAACGAATCAGTAAAGCCTTGATTATTGCAGGTGTAGACAGCGTTTCTGGAAATCATGGCACTTTTGTGCCATTTCGGCAAAATCCAGTCCAAAATCCGTTATCATCAAGCTGATATGACGCAAGACTATAAAATTCTAGTTATGGGAACGTGGTAAGCGACTTTTCTGCACAGTCAGCATATTGCAGCTTATTCTCCAAACTCCTCCGAACCTCCTATGTACTGACACCATTAAAGATGTGACCAAAAAAATATTTTGAAGACTTGTAGGCAAGTTATTCATCAACCACAGCGACGTAATGGACTGGTGCGCCCACTTTTTCCCTGGGGACTCCAGTTTCAATCCCCGAATCGTGTGCCTTTCATGACTCCACCCCTCTCTCGAGTCACTGACAATGACCAAAGAGTACTCCAATATTGAAAAAGCTCCTCATACTTCCCCTCTCGAAGTCGTCATAAAAACTCACACCCCATCCACTCGTGACAGAAAGTAGCACGCACAATACAAGTGGTTGCCGTAGAATCTAGGCCGAGGTTCACATCCGACAGTCGCGCCTCCCTCATTATTACCATTATCCTTCATCTACGCAATAAATGGCAAAGTGTGAATAAAAGTCGCTCACTTTCCAACTCGTTCACCTCATACTTCACTTGACGCAAGTCCCCAATAAATTCCACTAGTCCCCCTTTGATTCGCGTCGACTGAAAATTGAAATTTTGTTTTGCAAGCACACTCCTTACCAACTGAACAGTATGTAATTTTGCAGGTCAGGTCATCTCTCGATAGGTTATCACTCTTGGATTTCCCTTCTGTCAGCGTCGTCTGACAGACAAGTATAACTGTGAGGAATATTCGAATGCATTTACCAGTATTGGGCTGAAATACACAAACAATCAGCAACCCTGCACAAATGCACACAAATCAAAAATCCTACCGGATATCCAGTTCGTTCGGTTGAGTTATTGCACACAATCCACACGTCTGTTGCGTCCTTCTCCAGGTTATCCGTAATTCGCCTCATGTGCGACCAGAAAAGCGCATCTCTTTGATTTGCCGGCCAAACACGCTTGTGTGTTTGCAAAAATACCAACGTTTCCGGTGAGATTTTCTCCAAAATTGTGCAGTCCTCTAACGTAGCTGCAAATGAGTGTGTGTGAAGTGAAAATCAATTCCGAAAAGCTTTTCAATCTACACTTACTCTCCCAATCGTTGCGGAACTCGGGCATAAAGAAATAATGACACATTTCCCGGGCGGTTACACCCTTAACAACATGGCATGCCTTTAATGGATCCATTACCATTCCGTTCACTTCTTCCTCTCGTTTGTACATTTTCATTTCGCCCTCATCGGCGAATATCTGCCAGCCGTTGCCACCTTGACCGACACCTTCACGGGCGTAATGAAGTTGTTCCCTGCAAACTCTGTCAATCTGGTTGGAAAAAAAAATTAAATAAGATGCATTGATTGGTTTCACCGTGTGGGAGTGCACAGCCTACCTCTGGCCATAGTGGATGTCCTTTAGCTGAGTCTCCAGAGCCGAAGTCTTCCTGTCCATCATCGGTTTCGTTTTGTGCTTGATGCGGTACATTCACCAGCGTCTGCGATAGCTGTGATTGCAATTTCAATTTGACCCTCAGCTGCATGTCCTCTTCGATTCTGTCCAGACCAGTTTCAACGGCATCAAAAAATTCATCTTCCGGTAGAGTAGAATTGGGTCCTTCCTGTCGACGAGATGAGAAGATAAATTCGTTAGCCCTTGCAGTGTGAACAAGGAGCGGATGGGAGAAGTCGCAACGGAAACTCAGGTTGTGATGACAATTTTTACTTTGGAATTCTTGACTGATGAAACAAAAACCCAGATGCCCAGCAGCTATACACTGTATTTGTCTAAAAGCGAAGGCAAAGTCGAAAAGAATGCTCCAACGTAACGCCACGAAAAGTGCACTCAGGCTAAGGGACTCCTCTTTGTGGAAACAAGCCAACAATAGTCGTGCAGCTATAATTAAAATAATAGATGATCTGCGAAGGAACCATGGCTCCAGTAGCCTCACAACTACGACCGTCTGATTCCCACTATCTTCTCAAAGAAAAGACAAATGGCTAGTGAACGCCGTTATCAACGACCACGAGAAAGCCTAATCACCGACAGATCGAATATGGACTGGTGATTGATTCCACTCGGCCAGTGTTCATAAATAGTATTCTACTTCAGATCGTGGCAAAAGAGAAAGCACCCGAACACTTACAAGAAACCACCGTCTTTGTAGGCACCCATGCTGCACTGAAGTCAATAGGCTCCTGTACAACAAAGTCAAAGACTGCCATGACATGTAGCGACTTACTGCGGTTCATCAGACAGCACATGGTCAAGCCATGCTAAGTCCCAGGCTACAGATGAATAGAAGGAAATGACACAGCGAACGAGTTGGCTAGACAAGGATCTGAAATGGAATTCAGCAAAGCGGACTTGTCACTGCAACCATCAATCATTTGGCTTGCAAGAATTTCATTCGGCTTGTAAGAATTTGTCAGATTCAACCTGGCTAGAACTTAATATCGTCAAAAGAAAGAAGCATCTGCCATTAGACCGAAACACGATCCGTATGCTCTTCGAAGTGATTACAGAACACTGTCTGATCAGAGCAATGCTCCGGGAATTCTTTTTCTTCTTGTGGCGCTACAGTCCGGGGTGAACATGGGCCTCGGTCAGCAATCCTCTCCAGCTGGCACGATTTTTAGCCAGCTGCCTCCAATTTCGCACTCCAAGTTGGGTTCGTGGTTGTCCTCCATTGCGTTGTCCCACTGGTTCGGAGTCAAAGGCTCTTCGGGCTGGAGCAGTGTTGTCCATGCGCTCAGACGCCTGACTACACTCATGTCGCTGTACAGCCCGTACAATTCATGGTTGAATCTTCTTCTCCAAGAACCTTCAACGCAAACAGGACCAAAGATTGAACGCAGAACTGCTCCGGAAATAGAACCAGGAATTCAGTGATCTCTGCCGGAGCTGCGGCCACGAGGAACTCAACTCTCCAAAATTGGCGCAAAGCTCCTCTATATCCGCAGTCTTTGTGACTAATCTGAGGACAAGCGAAGCTAGGCGAAACATTTAAAATTAATAAAAAAAAACACGGGATGATTTGAAACACCACGCGACGTGAAAGATTAGAAGTACTGTGTACTCCACAATTGAAGGGATTCTCCTTCGGCCTCCGCATGAAAATAATAGTCAACCATCACACTCCCCTTTCGAAACCTAACCTAAGCATTGTAAAAGGCGTAAAATGTTGATTCTGTACGACGGGACTGTGTTTTCCACTCCTGTGCATCAATGCAGGTAAATCAAGAAAGACGAGACAGAATTTGTGGCTGGAAAAATTGAAGGCTGCAGCTGAAGCTAGAACTCTAAAAAGGCGAATTGCTGTGAATTACTCTCGAGAAGATCATTGTTTTCACAGCATTCACAGATCAGCATAAAAGTTCATAAAGACTGCAGTAATGTTGCAAATGAACATAGAGACATAGACCTGTTACAACTGAACTTAATGCCACGTAGCATTGTATTGCACTCAATCCAGCTTGCGACGAACAATGCAGAATCGTTGAGCTATACGCTCATAGTAATGTTGGTCCAAGACAGGAAGGAAGTTGAGTTATTGCACACAATCCCCACGTCTGGTGGAGAGGTGGACCTTAGTCTAGCTTCCAAAATACCACACATGTTGTCATTTCACGAGTGGAGACCGAAGTTTTTAGAAACCTTTTTTTACACACGTGCATATGTGGTGGCCCGTGGCGTTGTGGGTATATGCGTCGCCCTGTGAGACAAAAATAAATGTCACGACACCACCTCTTTCGAGTCACTCTCAAAGAGTATTTCCCGTCTAGAAAAAGCTTCTCAAACTTAGCCGTTCGGAGTCGGCATAAAACCCCTTCCACTCGTGAGAGAACAACAGCACGCACAACACGAGTGGTTGCTCTGAAGCTAGGCCCTGGCCCCCTACGGGCTTTAGCATCAGAATTCTAGCGATAATACATAAAAGATAAAGGTTTAGAAACAGCGCTGTTGTTAGCGTGTTCGAAAAGGTGTTAAATTTAAACGAATTGGCACAAAGTAGTAAGCTTTAAAAATGCACCCTGAGGCAACGGCTGTATACAACTATATACTTTTTTTTAAATAAAACACTAATTATCAATAGGAAAGTAAAAACATTTTATTCAAAGTATTGGCCATTGTTTTCTACACATTTTGACCACCTTTCTGGCAATTTGTGAATACCACGCCAATAAAATTGTTCGTCTTTCAAAGCAAACCAATCAGACAGCCAATTTTCGACATCTTCATAGGAATCGAAGTGCTGCTCAGCCAATGCGCGTCTCATCGATGAAAACAAATGGTAGTCGGAAGGAGCCAAGTCTGGTGAATACGGCGGGTGGGGTAGCTGCTCCCAGCCAAGTGTTTTGATTGTATCCTGAACCGGTTATGCTTTGTCTGCTGGTGAATTGTCATGGAGCAAAATTACCTTGCCGTGTCTTCTGGACAATTCTGGTCGTTTCTCGATCAATGCATGGTTCAAATTCATCATTTGCTATCGGTAGCGATCAGTATTAAACGTTTCACCAGGTTTTAGGAGCTAGTGGTACACCACACCTTTCTGGTCCCACCAAACACACAGCATTGTCTTCTCGTCGAATCGATCTGGTTTTGCAGTCGATGTTAATGGTTGTCCCGGATTAACATATGATTTTTTTCCGTTTAGGATTCATGTAAAACCGATTTTCTTATGTGTCTTTGAAGCACAATTTCACAAGTGTTTTTTCGGTTTTCTATCTGTCTTTCATTCAATTGATGTGGCACCCATTTTTCACACTTTTGGATCTTTCCCACTGCTTTTAAACGGTCTGAAATTGTTTGTTATGCAACATTTAACAGTGCTGTCATTTGCTTTTGATTTAAAGTATAATCTTCATCCAATATCGTTTGCAATTCGGCGTCTTCAAACTGTTTTGGTGGTCTTTCACGTTCTTCATTTCTCACGTCAAAATCATTACTTCTGAACCATTGAAACCATCTTTTGTATGTTGTTTCTGATAGAGCATGATCACTATATGCCTCGACAAGAATTCGATGCGACTTTGCAGCACGTTTCTTCAAATGAAAATAAAAAATTAATGCTTCCCGCAAATCATCACTTTCTGGGACAAAATTCGACATTTTCAACACGATGAAAAAATATGATTTTTTTTGTTCAATGTATACTAAACATTTTTCACAGATGTCATAGCAAACAAACAAAAAAAAATAAGGGCTCGTTCACAACAAATTTTCCCTATCGAGACATTTGTATCTCGACGCTCACTTCATACTGGTATACTTGGTAAATCGTCAAGGGTCCTTTCCCAAAGCGGAGATATTTAAACAATCCGGAGGATGTACACATTTTGACATACGGTGGCAAGCTTCCCTGAAATCTACCAACCTAAAGGCAATAACAAGAATACAATGTCTTGCCTGGCCCTGGGCGACCTCCACTTGACCTATATGTGCAAAGAGCGCCACGAGGATCATACAATCCAGTGGCTGGCTCCTAAGCTCTACTGTCCATGCAAGTATACTAGACTACAACGATTATACTCCTCAAGTCCCTTCTGACTTCGATGTATCTTCACGGTGTTTCTTTTCCCAACCCCAAATTGTTGAGTGGTGCCAACGCATCACCAATTCGCCCCATCCATGCTTACACAGAAGGATCGAAGATGCTAAAAGTAATCAATTTTGGCTAATACCAAAAACCGTCGTGTACAAGAGTTAATTGACAACCAAACCTCACACCTTCCAAATCTTCAATAAAGCACTGCACATTAGGAATAAAGCATGCCACCGAAGACGGGAACATCCAACCCATCAAGTCGATCAATTTGCATTTATATTCTCCCGCAAGCACTCACAGTCTCCGCAGAACAATTGACAGCACTTAGATATGTTCAAACCGAGTCGAAATTATTCAGTTCACTTTAAACACCATCACAGATTTGGTGACAAAGAATAAATTGTGAATTCCAGATGGCAAGTGTCTAGACATATTTTGCATGCCACAAGAACAATCGATGTGACTTGGTAGGCATTTCAAAAGGATTCGACAGTCCAAACTGAATCACGAATCAACTGCGAAATAAGTTTAAACTCATTTACATCTGCGTATAGTTTTCCATTCTCCACCGCTACGCATGGGTACAATGTACGACTGCTGAATATGGGGTTTGCCACTTGATAATTATTATCGATAAAATATTTTCCGGACGTGATCGCAATCTCAAAGCAGACAGTGCCGACGAACTTGTGGTTTTCAGTGAATGGCTGGCTTAGAATTTGTTTGTAATTTGAAGCCGTTATGGCATCCGATTGACGTGATGCGATCGATGAAATAGAACGTAATCGCTTAGCCTCATCCGAAAGGAAAATGATGACCGAAAAAGGGTGCATCATATATATATTTGAATTCAAACGCGGCCGATACAGGGGCGAGTGCATAAAAAGATTCCCCGGAAGGTCGTCACTCATTTACATTGTTGATTATTGATGCGCAGATTTTAGCGCAGCTCCACGTAACAGTTGGTGTAAAGTTTGAGGAAACAATGGGGGGCTTGGGCTAAAACAGCGAATCGCTTTTGGATTTGGAACTACGACAGAGAGGTGCGACAAAAATGAAAGGGTATTGATTCTGATGACGTACGACTAAAAGATGTACGTGGGATGATATCGCACGAATATCATTTGTTAACTATTTTTTTAGTTTCATGAATACGTATGTTCTTCTAAGTCTGTCTGATAGATCGCTCAGAATAATAATTGACTCTCCTCCACCCAATGTTGTCGTTGAGCACCAAAAGGTTGCACACAGTTGAGAGGAGATAACACGATCTGGTGACTCTTGGCTGGATATGCCACTTGGCCTTGTGACGGAATTAAGTGCCCTCTATAGCCAGATTATGCAGACAATCGGTCAGTACCTTCTCCTTGGTGAACTGTGTGACCTTATGCTGTGCACCAGGCCGCCCTGATTGAAAAAGCAGACAGCGTTGCGAAACGAGGATCGGGGCTAAGGTAATATTTATCAACCCAATATGAGCCTGAAATCGATGGGGTAGTCTGGACATTGGATCAATAGCGGGGACGTAGAACATCGTCATAATCGTCAATTATCGGTTTAAGTCGCATGGATAGAAGTCTATACCGGATACTGTTTCATAAAGACGCACGAATCAAATTAAACGACATCAGCAGAGACGGGAAAGAAATATAATCTACCCACCATCTGCTCTGGAATGTTCAACCGTGGCAATAAGCACAAGACAATCTCTGGAAAAACAGCATCGTAGAGTTGGAGCATGGAGGACCCTTGATTTTCACATACATATGAATCTGAGTGCATTTGGGAATAACGAAGTTCTCACCATAAAGAACAACAGTAAAGTCGCATGCCAAGTAGAGCAAGTGGAGTATCGAGCTAAGACACGAGATGATTTTAAGAAAAGGGTTGTTGTTGGATATCGAAGAGATCATGCCAGAGATTAAAGAGTCTTTCTTAACACGTTGACGGCCACGAGAAAATCAAAAAATGTTACCAAAGTGCCAAATGCGCTTTCTTGTGGTAAAATGTATTCCAGTTGATGTTTTTTGTAAGAAAAACGGATCTGACAATCCATAAGAAATTCTATGACCCACCACCGATGTGTCACGAACAGTCAACGTGGATTCAGATATTTTTAGTCGTTAGGCCTATCGATCATATCAGGTACCACAATTCCTGAGTACGGCAGTGTTTTCCAAGCAGAGGTCCTAGCAGTCAAAAAAACGGCCGGAATGATATCAATGTTGGATATACCACCGGCTGAAATTACCGTTCTAAGTCAAGAAACAAGGTCTAATATGGTCGCATGCTGCCGCGAAGAATTATTCTATGCTGAGTCGCAGGTCACAGGTATATAGCCTGCAATTGCCAAGAAAGAGGCTAAAATCGATCCATACTAGGCAATCGTAAGAATGTATCCTCCATAGGCAGATGTCAATAGGAAAGGATCACTGAAATATAAATGATCGGTGCAAGAATGCAACCACCTGTAAGACCAATCGGGTATTGCAAAAGCCAATAAACTTCTGGAATACGATAAATAGCTGCTCAGAATGGGAGTGGAAGCGCTTACTGGCCATAACCATCTGAACTATCATGAAAACTAAATAGGCCTTACCCACGACTACATTTGTAGGGACTGCGGTGATGTGGTCAACCGTGAAACAGGCATCACAATAGTTCTACAAAGACCTAAGCGAGACGGTCTTCGACACGCCAACAGTCTACCGATGCCATTATATAGTATTCCCGTCAGGGCTTCTGTGAATGTTGCGCACCCAAAATGCCCAGTTTTCCATGAATCTGGTGCATAAATCAGTCTGACGTTGAACGATTATGTTGGCTTTAAGGGCCACTGTGGCTAGCGGCTATTTATAGTGGCAAGAAACAGACTAGTGTCAAATATCATAATTTCGGTGGCCTGATGTCACCTGGCCTCCACCTGAGATGACCATGCCATCGAATCGCTCGTGCAGAGTTTTCTATGTGACGGGAACGGAGCGGCACGTAACGTCTGTGAAAATGCCACGGAATTCCTGTTGATACCACAAATGTTTAGTGTCCATATCATCCAATTCAGGCTAAACCAAGTTGGTAATCGTCAACACTCACCGTTGACGGTTCTTATAGAAATATGGATCAATGATAGGGCTAACTCAAAATCTTCACCAAACAGTGACGGAATACATTGGCAGCTCTTGGATCTAATGTGGATTGGTGGCTCTTGTATGTTGGCACACTCATTCACTCAGAAATCGTTTGTTCGTTGCCCGAACACAACACTTTTATCATTTGCACGTGTTGGTATGTACGTCCATGATGATTTGGCAAAACAGACTGAATAAATGACAGGTGTGGCTTTAACAAAAAGGCATCTATAAACTGTGAAACATCGGATTACCATATTGAAAGAGAACAGTCTCTATGAAAGGTGCTCCCTAAAAAGCACTTAATCACTTCTCAAACCATGCTGATTTCATTTCAAATGATCTTGCCAAACACGTTGAACTTAGTTTAATGGAGTAGTTCAGTAGAGAGCCTCCATCGACGTCACCTTGGTAGACTTTGCAAAAGATATTAATCTTCCCAGTCCTCCTGTAGGACGCAGGGGCATAGACAATCTCAAAGGCGGATGAAGAGAGGTCTTGGGCTCTTTGAGTGAAAAGCTAAGCATGGCAACCATCTCTCCTGTTTGTGTTGATGGCAGCACGAGGGTGACATGAACGCCTAGTCCGGGGTGTATGTATGTATCCAACGCTTAAGATGAACCGGCCAACTATGGCGAGCCAATTACTCCGCGCAATTATGCAACATAACAGACGACGCCCACGTCTGCATAAGTTGGTTATGACATCAACAAACTTGGTGTGTTATTTGGAGCGACTTCTTGGCTGAGGCACAGTTCCAGGATGGTAGCGCCACACAAAGAAGAAGTTTATCGAACCTGGGCAACATCCCTCACGTATCACTCTTGTAAGAACATTCAACGAAATCTATAATATGCGTCTCGGGACACGGCAGATTTGATATTATACACACTCATCTGAATGTAGCTGAAACCCGCCTAACTTGATAAGCCAATCACCTATACCCCTGAATCATCCATCGCGCCTGACCACAATTTGTAACTGACTTTAAAATTAATCGATCGTCAATTGGCGTGAAGGCCTTCGATAGGACGTGCTATATTCACATGCAAAATATGTGCAGCTGGCATGCACCAAATGCATGCATTACACATTACGTGTGCGGCTTCAATGTAATGTGCGCTTCAACTGAGCGCATCTTTCCAACCGGCTCCGCGTCGCTTTAAATTCACCGTTCAGCTGAACAAGGTCGAACTTTTTTTTTTTCTTTTGCATAAGAAGTGGAAATTTACCTTCGCACCGGGTTCTTCGTAACATCAACCGCAGCACACACCTTCGAGGAATGCGCCCAAAAATAATCACATTAAAGCCATTCGCCAGACCGTCTCAGCGTTCGTGTCTTACCCCCGGAAATCTCCTCCTAATCGCCCTTAATTAACGCACTCAAAGTAAATGCTCGTAAACACTTTTCAAAGTCGCTGGCGTGCTTATGGCCCAAAGCAGATTACAACATCAAACGACTCTCGGGTTGCGCCCTGAAACGCGTTCAATATTCAGCGTGCATTTGGGAAATACCTCCACCGCGTGTCGCCGTTGCCGCCACTGCTGAGGTGGTTTAACTTTTTCTTGCAACAATGACACGCTTCTTGCTCCGTGACATACATACCGCAGTGCGTCGTAAACACATACACTCGTGTGTGTCTGTGATATCTGATCAACGGTATCAAATGTCAATTACACATAAAGTGAGTGTTCGCGCTCGCACGACGTTCGGTGATTGGGACTAACTTTTTGCGCTCCTGTTACCATTAGTGACATTGTTGCACTTTGATGAGCCGGCTGAACTTGAAATTGAGTTCGAATTGGCTGGCATGAGTGGCATGATACGCGTGGCGTCACGAAGTCGGTGACATTGGCGAGGAGCTTTTGCGGATTTCGAGGCCCAACCGTGGAGTTGTTTTGAAATCAAGGTCGATGGTGAGTCGATCACGGACTAGCGTAATTGGTATGTAGTCCGTTTTGTCGGGTTTGGTAATAGCTGCCAGATGCTGAAATTCAAACAAGGCTTCACTTGGAGCGGGTCTGCTTGGAGCGAAAAACTGGAGCAGGGTTTTGGCGGTGTGGCTTGACACACGTATTAGTTAGTTGACCTCTGGATTTGTTCAAATGTTTTTTCCTAAGTAGATCATTTGAAGTTGAAGTTTATTGTTCGACCTTCAGGCTAATTAAGTGGAAAGAGAGACGATGTTTGGTAGCTCATTGCGTATACGATGTGTGTAGGAAAGGAACAAGTTCAAGGCTGGTGTTAGTTGCATTTGGCAGGGCATTCGATTGGATCAACTGGACGGCAACTGTGGTCCTCTGCATAACGATGATCTTCGTAGCCTTAATATAATATTTAACAAAGTTTTTGGAGGATTCTTAGAAAGTAGCAATGCAGGGGGTGGAAGAAAGTGTGGTAAGAGATGTTCACAAAATGTCCCATGATTCGAGTATTTGAACTCCACAATTATGTCACCTTTGTTTGTCAAACTTAAATATAATCGCCTTATGAACGGTTCCCTGCAACACTGATACGTTTCAAGAAAGATTCTGCGCCGTGCTGATACTCGCCGAAATATCGCAGACAAAAGTGAAGTAATGCTAAGAAATCGTTTTAGAAGTGTTCACACACTTTACATATCGTCCGACCAAGGGAAAAAGTTGAAGCAGTTTAACTATCATACGATCGATCTGATTTGTCGTAAGAATTGAATTCGTCCTGACATTCTTTCCACCTTGGCAATGTGTGAGGCAAATCTAGAACCTCTTCTGCTATTTCGGCATAGCACCCGGTTGAGATGCAACTCTGTACAAATTTGAATCATATACCATTCACGATTCACGTCACAGATTCACACATGACATCCCTCATTAGTCCTGACACAAGTACAGTCGGTATAGCCTCAAATTCTTTGAGTTTAATCTTTTTGCGATTTTTGAAAAGAAATGATGTTTGTTTAAAAATTTTGTAGGTACTCAATGTTTCGTGACTTTTTCTTAGGTCTGAATATTATTAGAATGTAGTCTAAAGGCCCGTTCACATGAGCAGCGAACTGCGACCGTGAACTTCCGGAAACAACCCTTTTCCAAGTTTGCCACGTTATATTGCTTAGTATGCAAAAAAGATTGTAGCTGAATTATCTAGATCTTTCGAATACAATCCCAATAAAAGTAAGTTTATGTATCCTAATCATTGATTTGAAAGTTTTTTCCTCTGTCAAGCTGTGTTCGCAATGCACAAACTGGCAAACGCAATCTACAACCATCACGTCCAATAAGTTCGTAATGAAATTTGAATTTGTACTCTAGTTACCTGCAAATCGCATATGAATGAGTTGTCAGAGTTTGTGAAGTTCGCAGTTCGTAGCGACCTCTCATGAATGGGCAGCTCGTAAAGCTCGTCGTACAATCTTCTCCTCCATTCACCTTCTTCGCAAAAGGGACCGAATATGTTTCGAACGATTTTGCTCTCGAACCGACCAAGTATCTCTTCGTCCTCCTTTGACATTTTCCATTCTTCTGCACCATACAGCGGGACTGAAACTATGCAGGTCTTATATAGAGACAGCTTGGTTTACCGAGACAGGGCTTTATTTTTCTATTGCCGCCTATGTCCGTAGGTTTCCCTACAAGCACCACGACGCTTCCACTACCTCAACCTTAACTAATCAGGCTGAAACTATAAGAGTTGCATGAGCTCCTGATCTCATATTCACACACACTTTCTTACAACTGAATCGTTACTACCAGTAGATGCCATAACAACCAGGACAATTCGCCTTTCAATGTTACTTTCACTAAATGAACCACAATTTATGATAGGACTGGATTTTGGGACGTCAATCTGAGCTTGTTGTAGTAATCGAATGGCTCCTGCTCGAGCACAGATTTGTGACACTGGCTGCTGGGTCGTACATTATCATAGAAAAAATTGCAAGTATGGCTCTAACCCATGCCGAAAAAGTCACTCTAATTCTTGTTCTGATCTATCAAAGTGACCCAACTTACAGTTTCAAAGACAAATGAAATTAACAAATGTCATTTTGCAACATTCCCTTTAGATTGCGTGAATTTGACTCGATTCATTACAATGCCTATCAAACGCCGACGGAAAAATTCATCGAACGTTTCTTAGTTGATGTACAAGTTGTTGAAGCCAAAGTAATTTTTTCCGAAACGATCATTAATTTAAGAAGAAATATTGATTGATCTAGCATTTGCTGGAGTGCATCCAAAATTCTGCATTATGACACAAAAAGCAACTTGCAAATATACCCAATGTATTTTTAGGCAATGTCATGCAAATTGCTTCATAAGATTGTTTGATTAATGATCATTAATAAGATATTACAGGTGAATTTTCGAATCTCTCGTCAATTAAAAATAAACCAGCATCTTAATCTGCCATCTTTACAGATCGGCAGCACATGCAACAAGAAGCATGTGATTGAGATTTGTAGTAGATTTGGAGAAACAAATAAGAAACAAAATAAGCTCTCTAAAGTACTAGACTCAACAGTCAACACGCTAAACTTTCTAATAACCACGAGAAATCAAAATTAATCAACTTTAGACGCCAGAGCGTTACGTCACAGCCTGACAGACGGACGGACAGACACAAATAAATTCTGTTTTTATCACGGATGGAAGAAACTTTGTAGTCAATTTTTTGCCTTAATCCCAGCGTGACCTTAAGATGAAATCCAAACATTTTTCTCGAAGACACCAGAGATGACCCTGACATGGAAGTGCTAACCGCAGCACACAGAACTGAGGCTGTCATATACTTGGAATTGCATCGTAAGCTGTTACAATAAGTGAAATGGATTTCTGCTTTTGCTGAACTGAAGGAAGTTTAATGTGCATCTAAGAGAATTTAAGCATTCTCAATTTAGTGGGGGATGAGAAGTGAAATTAATTTTTGTATGTCCACCAATTCAGCTAAATAGGCACAACGGGAGTCGTCTGATACACTGCTAAAGCACAATTGTGTTTTTATCACTAAGAAGGCTGTCTGTTAACTTGTAATAATAATACAACACATTTTGTTCTTAACGGAGTCCTATACACTATTAAATTACAGAAGGATATATGATCGCAGAGTATTTGCAAGGAAATAAAAATAAGGCATAGTGTATGTGTGGTCAATGTGTACGTATGTACTTTGTATAGTCATCATCACAATAGTGTCACCAACTGAATAAACTCTGCCAACTTCATCAACCGACACAATTTGTCTTTGAAATTTTAAAATAAGTATTTTACGTTTGTAAACGGAGAGAACTGGGTGACGTTTTACTTTTCGATCAGTAGTAAGAACGTAGGAAAATACAGACAAAAGTAAGTAGGCAGCCTGTCATTTCATTTGTCTTTTTCGTCAAAATCAAGAGGCCAGTCCAGCTGTTGGGATACGCTGATGCATCGACATTACCGCGCGGTCCCAACGAGCCGTAGTAGTAGAAACTTTCATGGCAATTGAGGAACAGGTGAAACGAGTGGTGGCCCGTGGCGTTGTGGGTATGTGCGTCGACCCCAACCTCGATGTCGTAGGTTCGATTCCAGCTCTGAGCGACGAAAACAATTTTCACGGCCCCACCTCTTTCGAGTCACTGACAATGCTCAAAGAGTATTTCCTGTCTAGAAAAAGCTTCTCAAACTTGGCCGTTCGGAGTCGGCATTAAACTGTAGGTCCCTTCCACTCGTGAGAGAACAATAGCACCCACAACACGATTGGTTGCTGAGAATCTAGGCCCTTTCCCTCTACGGACTGTAGCGCCACCCATATTATTATTATTATTATTATGAAACGAGCTGGCATAAAGGTCAACATAGGGCATAACCGAATATATGCTGTCGAGCAAAAAACGAGCCCCGCACACCACCTAGGCCAAAACGTTACAATCGACAGCTACAATTTTGAGTTAGTAAAGGAGTTTGTCTAAACTCCACGAATGACATCGTAGTGGAGATCCCCCTTGGCAACCGATGCTACTTCGGTTTATCAAAACAACTTGGCTCGAAACTTCTGATTCGAAGGACCAAAGTCATGCTCTACAAAACCCTTATTCTGCCAGTTCTGCTTTATGAAGCCGAAAGCTGGACATTAAGCAAGACTGCAGAGCTGATTCTTGGTCTCTTCGAAAGAAAAATTCTACACAACCACGATGTGGATGTAGTTCGGAAGGCAAAAATCCGTCGACTACTCCGGCCGACCACATCGAGCTAATGGACAACAACGCTCCAGCAAAGAGGGTCTTCGAATCCGAGCCTCCTGGTTCGAGAAGGAGAGGAGGACCGAACCTCCGGTGCAGAGACCAAGTCATGACGGATATACAGGACAGCTTGGGCTTGATGACTGGAAACAGCGTGCCCAGGACCGTCACCAATGGAAGGCAGCAATTCCTCAGGCTCGGACCCTTAATTGGTCGTCTGCCTGAGAAGTAAGTAAGTTTATTGCAGCTGTCTTTCTTGGTGTCATTCTCGATTTGATGTTTTATAACGTTCCACAGGTTCTCTTTTCGATTTAGATCTGAAGACTGGGTGGACTGTTGTAAAATGATCATTAGGTTTTAATCGTAAAGGTAACCTTTCACAAGCCGACAAGTATGCTTGGGATCGGTGCATATTTTCTTCGGCAAAAGGAAGTTGTGTCTTAAATAAGAGAGGTAGACTTGTTGTCCAACGACCAGCATCACATTATATTCGAGCCACCAAGAAGGACACCAAATGTATGATTTTCCATCTGATGAGAAACGTCAAGCCTCGGATTCATCAACTCAAAGCACATTTTCTCAAGAAATCATCGGCTTTTAAAGAGATTCATTTCCAGACGATTTTGTTCCTCTTAAACGCGTGCTATTGTGTGTTATTTATGTGTTCACCAGTGTACATCACTTTGAAAAGTGTCTTGCCTCGGTGTATTGGCTGCGTGAATCGCTCTTATACTCCTGTTTCGCGAAAGTTGTTGTTTCGACACCGAAGACATAAACTAAGCACCTCCTCCCTCATTTCCATTGACAATGTTCAAAGAATAGCACTCACGTATTAGTCCGGCAGCGCGGACAGTGACGAAATGTTTGCCCGCTCAAGGAAACAATCCATCAAAAAGGTCATCAAATTCTTGAAACATGAGATGACCCTATGGAAATGAGATTCCCCCCGGCAGACAATCATGTTGCCACAGTCGCTACCCGCCTAAATGAGATTTCCCTCTTCACCAAAGATCCCTTTTAAAACTTTGCCGTTCAGATTGAGCGTAAAAAATGTACGTCCCCTCAACTGGGTGGGAACGACAACATCACTATTTAGGCGCATAATACAACACAGTAAGGCCAGTCAAAGACGAAACAGAAAGAAGAGAGCACGCAAGAATAAGACATGCAATGAAGCAGGAATTCCCAATCCCATTATGAGACCACCAGCAGCTAGAAATACATGCCCAAAATAACCCGCAGAATGCTGTAGGTACACCCAAACACACAAACATACGCTCAAACCAGATGACATGTGTTCTCAGCTGGAATTCAGAAATGGAGTGGAATTCACAACTTCACCCAATAAACAGCCTTCTCTCCGCGTTGTCGTAAGCAAATAATAACCGAACGCAATTGCTGCGATAGCACTTCCAGACATGACACAACTCGTGACGAATCTGTTTAGTTGATCTAATTTCCGTGCACAACAGTCGGTGTAAACAAAAAACAAACTTTTTTTTCTGGTTTCGTGTTGTTTTTTTTTTGGCCCTATCTCGAGCATCTCAACAAGCACCGACGACATTACCTGATGCATTGTGTTCACCTCCATCGCCATTGTCGTTCATATCAATTTGCGACTAGTGGCGAATCGAGAACAATTCCCATATGTTTTCAGAAAATTGCCAACATCATCGCCTATTTGCGACGATGAGCACTGCATTCGGGAATACCTTTTGGAAGGACACCACAAGCTGTCCAGGTTCCAGGCAGAGGACCACACACACACACACCCCAACCGAGAATGGAAGAATACCGGGGATGAATGTAAACAAAAATACATCCTCAAACTGTTGCTTTGCCGCCGCCCACACACCCAATCACCCAAAAATAATTCCCAGCCAGCAGGTCCTCACTTACACTTCTACTCTTGTTGCGAACTTTGAAAGCCTTGCTTATGAATCGAACCGATGGCATTGTCCACTGGCCAGCTGCAGACACGGAAACTAATAAGCTAAACAAAATCAAAAGCAAACAAAAACAAAAACGAACGAAAACAAAAACACAAACTTCGCACTAAATTGAACTGCACAAGCACAAGTGTCTTTCCGACCGAACTGCACCGAATGAAAAACTGAAATGAAAACTGAGGACGCCGTTGGACCGTCTGCACCTGAGCGAAGCGAACGCACTACTGACTGGGCGAGCGCCGAGCAGAGGCAGATTTTGTGGCGCCGTCGTTCGATCTACTCCCGGAACGCGCCAACTACCAACGTCTCTCCGCCAGTCGAACGACTGTCGGCTGTCCCTGTCAAAGCATGTGCTGACGCGCAAGTGGGGATGAAGCTCAGGGCTGCTCTTCTATCCCCGTCCGGTGTCGTTCGGGAGTGGGTGGTAATGGAAAAACACACAACTCAACGTAAAGAGGGGATGAGGAAGAGAGTGCCAAAGCGAAAGAGGGAGGCGAAGCATTTGTCGACGTACCGTGTTGTTGCAAATTTAACGAGGTCAACACAAAAGCGCCGTTAAGCTCTTTTCTTTAATTTTTTCCCCTGTTGTTTTGCCCTATATCTGCTCTGAACTTCCTCGACCAGGCTTGCGGGAGCCACTGGCGGGGGCTCGTCACACGAACCCCTATTCGGAGCATCAGCGCGAAAAGGAGGGCAACGAACGGATAGTGCGCGGCGATAAATCGGTTCGCCTCCCCCGCACGAGCTTTTGTACTCGAATGCAGTTCAATAGATTGAGACCGAGGATAATTCGATTTTGATAAAAATCGAGACAAAACTCTCGTACGTCTAGGACATCAGAGATTCTGGCACACAGTGTGTTGGCCGTTGGCAGTCCGTGGGAGGCATGAGGGAAATAATAAGTTTGAATCGACATCAGCGGTGGAATAGAGATCTGGCAGATAGATTTGCCTAGTGAATACATAATTCCATTTTTGGGGATGGGCGCTGAGAAGAATGCGTGCTCGGGGTGCTGCGTGGAGAATCTTAAAAGGATATAAATGGCGTATGCTCGTGTGGAGAATTTATGGGAAATGTGCTTCTCCGTCCTGTCACTGACCTCGTCTAAGCACCAACTGTGGTGGCAGTTGGTCATATTTAATTCTGTCGGAATCGGAAGATCGAATCAAGGAGGTGGGTGCCCGAAATGCATACCAGACGCTGGAATTGTGACCTTGAAGGTTAAAGAGCCAGAGTCTGTGTTGATTATTTCAGCAATAGAAGCTAAAGGTGTCCAATATCATAATTTGGTGAGACGATAGGACTGTATGGCAGATGATCTAATCTCGTGAGAACTCCTATCGTGCTCGGCAGTTTCTTCGGGCAAAGAAATGGAGATGCAAATCAAATTATGCGAAATATGCCCTTCGGACGTAATTTTGGAACGGCAGCGTGTGTCAAGCACATTGAATTCCGATCGGGAAAGCATAATTAACTGGGATAAGAACAACAGAGTGAATTTCAATGCTTCCAAAATTCAATGCTGTCTGCTGTCTCTAAAGCGAACCCCTGATAATCAGCCATTATTCATGAATGGCGCTTGTATGGACGAAACCAGAAAACTGTCCATCCTCGGTATGTACATCAACACAACACTTAGTTAGAACGATCACATATTCGAGGTCGCCAAAAATGCTGCGAAATGTTTAGGTTTCCTTAATCGATGCAAGAAATACTTCACCCCCTCTGAATTGGCTTTAATCTATAAGGCGTATATTCGCTCTAAGCTTGAGTATAACGCTCATATCTGGTCTGGTGACCCCAAGACCACCCTGCATCTACTAGATAGAATCCAAAAGCGAGCGATAAAACTTCATTAGACTCGCTTGAACATCGACGAACCGTGTCTTCTTTGTCCGTGTTTTATCGTTACTTTAACAAACGATGCTCAAGTGAGCTAGCGTGCATTCCTCCTCTCCTTGAATTCACCCGCAATACACATCTCGCCAGGAATGCTCATCAGTTTACCATTAAGTCCGAAAGTAGGGACGCACTGTGAAATTTAGAGACTCGTTTTTTAGCCGCACCACACGGCCCGTGCTGTGTCTTGACCACGGACAATTAAGGGTATTAATAACCCCTTCAGCACGCGCAAATTATAAAAAAAATAATAATAAGGTATTTTGAATCCATTACGCATGATTATTTCCAGCTGAATCTTACCAATTCGGAGTCAGTAATTTCAAATCTACCTTCGTTTTGGCTCCAAAATTTCTACTTTTTTATTTAGCTCTGTATTTTCTGACTCACTCGTGTGTGTGCTGAGAAATGGTTTTCTATCACGTTAACATTGGCATTGCAAACGGCTGTGGTAATAAACTGGACAACTGACATAAGAAGTTGGAAGTGGTTTCGATCGAGGGATTTATTGCATAACTGAGCTCTTTGAATATTGCATATTAAATTTAAGTTATTTTTTTTATTTTAGTCCTTTAAGCCCTCAGGGGGAATAGGGCGTCAACAACGGCTGCGCGCTATCGCCTTCGAATTTCTGCAACGCGTTTTAGCTCCCTCCAACTCATTTTTAAGAACTCGATTCCTCTTCAACTGTACTACGCCATGTTTGCCTCGGGCGTCCTGCGGTTCTGCCTGCCTGCGTAAGCGGATTCCAATGCATAGCGTTCTTTGCAATGGAATTGTCTTCGCGCCGTAGGGTGTGTCCAAACCACTGCCACCTTCTCCTTCGTATTCTGATGTTCTATGTTCTTCGTCCGTGCCAGGTACAACTACTCGTTGGAGACACTGTTGGGCCAAAAATCTTTAGATAGCATTCCGAACCTAGCTTTAGCCTTCCAGATTCTGCTGCACACATCAAGTTCGGCGCTTCAGAGATCTTCCTAAGTGTGTCAGGAAATATTCAGTTATGGGCTGTTGATAGAAATGCTAATGGCTTTAGCATAGAAATGCTACCACGGACCCGTTCCTGGCCCGTTCTCAGGTACAATTGTTTGTCAGAGATAAGGTTCGACCAAAAAATTCTAAGTATGTTTCTTAAGCATCTGCTTACGAAAGATTGCAGCTTTCTTGTGGTAATGGTGTCCACTTTTCAGGTATTGCATCCATATAGCAGCACCGACTCTACTTTGGAGCGGAACAGTCACATGTTTGCTCTTAAGCTGATGGCATTGTTTTTTCCATATCTTGGATTTGTTTATTTGCTTTTGGAACAGCAGAGCTAAATCCGAGCATTGGATGAAGAAAGATTGGTTTTTAACTCTTCTGTCAATAGGTAGATCTGGCCAGACCTTTTCCATTTTCGAAATTTACATCTTTACGAAATGTTCTGACCTTGTCAGTGTTTTTATTTTTGTTGCTTTAGTGAGTGGATCAGAGAAACAACCTCTCGGTGGCGAAACCGACTTTTATAAAATACTTTCAAACATACTTTCAGTTCCATGGATGCATCGTTTTTGATTAGGTCGAAAGACAATAGATTAAGGATAAGATAAGTTTAGCTTAGAGTGCCCGCCGAGGGCCAGTAAGTTAGAGTGTAGAAACATGTACGTCCAACTAGCTTTAAGCATTTTTGTCTAGTATGTAAGCCTGTTATGAATTTGAAATAAAAATGTAGTAAAATGCAATACGATTTACATAACATTCCACCTTGAGTCATTTAAATTGTTTTCTTGAAAATGACGGTAATTTAAGCGAAAAGCAGGGAGAATTATTCCATCAGGAAGACTAGAATTCAAATGTGATGGCTGACTTTTGCTGCAGGTTTCAGCGTTGTTCTGGGTCGAATCACGTAAGAAATTGGAATGATTAATTCAAATTAATTCTATGCAATTGAAGATTTTATGCTTCTTGAATCAATTTTATATGGAAATCATTCCCATCATACTCAGAGGGTCCGGATTGTGCTTAACATACGCTGCTATTCAAATTCGACGGCCAAGAAATTTTATTTTTATATTTATCAATGCTCGCCCCTATCGTCGAATTGGTCGTATCTGAGATTCACTTCAATCACTCACTCCACTCGATTCACTTTCACTGGCGGTAAGAATTGTAGAATACTGCGAGCAGGCTATGTTACCGATGACAGATGTGTTCTGATAAGTGACAGCAATTAATGATGGAAAAAATCTCAATTTCAAATTAAGCAAGCTAAATACATACATAAGTGATATTGGAAATATAAGATAGTATAGGCTTATACTTGATTGCATTTGATAATGAGTACAAAGTAAGTTCTAACAGAAAAGGCGAACTTCAAGATTTGGTGTGGGTTTTTTTTTAAAAACTCAAAGTTGTATTGGTTTTGTTAAATGTTGATTAATTTTCCAGATTTGTTGAAACATACGGCAGAACGATATGAAAATATATCGTGTTGATGTCTACAAAACGAAGATTAATCAGAGATCAAGGTCTTTATCACTGCCTTCTTCACAACATATACCTAGATACGCAATTGGAATTTGGTGCTTTTGAGAAATGTCAAAGTTTTTATAAGAGTTTCAATTTGAACGTTTTCTACGATGGCCTCAAAACGCATTCACGTTACCGACAAGTTAAGCGATTAGTCTTCGAATATATTCAACGATCCAAAGTTACGAATTTTAGTGCAACGTTCCTCACGGCGTATTCGCTGATAGGTGTTCTTATCCAACACTTTCTGCAAAATTGCCACTATCAACAACGCATCGGAAAATTTAACGATGCTCAGAAGTTTTAGGTTTGATATGGTGCTTAAGTGAACTTTTCAGGTTTGCAATGAAGCCAATATTCGCGTTTATGAACGCGATGCAAAGGCGATGTGGCATCGATGTCGCAGTGATGCGTTTCTGTGTTCACCCACCTGTTATATGGGCTTGCCTATCTTGGGGGCCAACAAACAGACGGAAACTAAGCAGGGGATAGTTGGTACATCGGATAACAAAAAATACAACAGTCGAGAGCTCTACTTTATGCTGTCTATGATCTGTACCAAGTTGATGCCACACAGCTGCAGCAATTGGAATAAAGTTGTACGGCGTTTCACAAAGTTGATGAATCCTGTATACCACTCCTACTGCACAGCAGAAATGAGGAAACAAAGAAAACAGTTGACTTTTGCAGGCAAACGTCACCCAAAAAAGCAAAAGAAACCATACAATAAATGCTTATTTTGCAGAGCTATCTTCACGAGCAGTCCTTGAATTTTTAACCACAAAATCTTCTGAGAACTGAGTTGCTCACCAGGCATTTGTTATTTCATCCATCGCATGGCAATGTGTACAATTAATTTCCAAAGTTTGAGCCCGTCTCTGAAAGAAGCCGTCTAAAATATCATGAGAAATGAAGGACAAAGTCAGGCACGAGTTCGCCTTAACCTGGGTAAACACAAAGTGAAATTGTAATACCCAACCCATATGACGGATGAAAAACACATGTTCGCACACATGTGCAAAACAAAAGAGAAAAAGAACTGCGGAACTGGATTGGGATAACAATGCCCTCGGGATCTGGAACCAGCGACAGCGGCAGAGGTGGTTCACTCATTCCCGTTTTCAATGCGTTCACCTTTTGAACATGCCTTTGTTGTAATGGAACATACTTCGTACGAATGTCGTTTAATTAAAGAAGCGTTTAAATAGAGGACATTTGTTGACCTATTTTTTTTTTCTTGTCCTGGGGCTAAATTGTCTTTAAATACTCTAGTCAATATTAAACAATCGATTGATGAACCTTCAATTAATTCAATGCCCAAATATGACAAGGACCATTGTAAATATCATTTAGCAAATATCAAGCCCTGTGAACCAATTGCACTCACAAAGACAAGACAGAATAGTTTAAGTATAAACCTGACAACAGAATGGACATGGAAGTGTCACTTTGCCAATCATCGGACGTCAAGTATTTTAATGGGTTATTGGCACGAAAGGGAACTTCAATCAATACATCAGTGGAAGTCAAGGAGAGCTTTCGAAGGGAATCCTAACAAAATTGACTACAGACTATCGTGTTAATAGTTGTCTAGTGGCCTGTGCTAGATAAAATCGGCCCCTGGAAGATCCTTAGAAAAGCTCAATGACACGTCAGGCCGTACATTAGCGATGCATTTAGTTATGTAGGTAGAAATACACTGCAGTGGTCGTTCAGACAGAAGGCCATAGAAATCCCTGGCGACCTATCGTACACACATTTACCTGTGCCTTCATCCGATTTGTCTGTGCAAAGGTCCTTTGCAGCCCAGTTACGGACGTTGTCTCCGTCCCATTGTTGTCTCATGGTGATTATTGTTCTGTGCTTGATTTTGAATCCCTCAAAAGGCTTCATATTCGAGTTTTGGGGCAGCGGTGATGTGCGCTAAGAGCTTTACACCGATCGATAGCATGCTCTTAGTCTTGTCGCTGCATGCGTAGGCGTAAGCTGAAGATGAACAATTTCTAGTGCGAGCATTCTTCAATCTCTCTTCGCGTCCAGGTTTTTGGGCTTCAAATGGCTGTTGCTTATCCGTTTTACTATACCTCTCTGTGATCGGTTTTCACAGCGAATCTTATGGACCTAAAGGATTTAAGCACTGTCGTAGGAACATACATCCATAAAGATAATTATTTTTCAGTAGACGCGCTCTGTGTTAGCCCACACTAAACCGAGCGTGTTATCTTCTCCAGGAAACACAAGATTCCTATTAGTCGCTGAATATGTACGGAAGACTGTGGTATAGCTGTATGAAGTAAAGTTGTGTTTAGTCCTGGTATCCACGATAGTACGGAAGCTCACCATACAAGAGTTTGTCTCTATAGAATTTAAAATGCTCCAAGAAGGAAATTGGATGCAAATGCCAGACCAAGAGTGCTCTTTGAAGTCGTGGCTAGGTGCAGTGCTTGGCAGTAGGAAACCACTCCAACCTAACAAAAACCTCGTATAAAGGCAGCTAGGAATTAATTACCGTAAGCAATGAAGTACAGTTCTGCGGAGCAACCTCTCTTCTGAGGCCTGGTTTCTAGGTGGCGACTTCTTCGATTGACTAACAAATCTGATTGTGGTCGACTTAAATTCACTCTAACATTCTTAAACTCCAAAAACTAGCTTAATTCCGAGAAAGGTTTTTTGTCTATACATTTGTTTAAGACTTAGTTCGAGAGGATGTTTTTCAAATGAAAACTTGTAGAGAGTGCCAAAATATGGCAAGCAAGAGAATCGAGTTTTTTAGAGACAGTTCGCTATGGCGGTGAACTTTACAAACCATCACAAATGCCTTACTAACCATTATCATTTTTTTGGGTAAACATTTCAATGTCACTAAATTCATTCCAGAGTTTCATAAACGATTAATAAAAGTGAGAAAACATCAGCACAGATGTACAGAGGGCGTAAATGGGCCTAAAACAGTCGAAAGAAGATCTATGAATACCATAGAATTGTCCCTTATTATAATATATAATATGGGTGGCGCTACAGCCCGTAGGGGGCCAGGGCTTAGCTTCTCAGTAACCACTCGTGTTGTGCGTGCTATTGTTCTCTCACGAGTGGAAGGGACCTACATGTCGAATCCGAACGGCTTTGTTTGAGAAGCTTTTTCTAGACAGGAAATACTCTTTGAGCATTGTCAGTGACTCGAAAGAGGTGGGGTCGTGAAAATTGTTTTCGTCGCACACAGCAGGAATCGAACCTACCTCGTCGAGGTTGGGGTCGACGCCCATACCCACAACGCCACGGGTCACCTTACTCTTTATAATTTGATCACTGTCTAAGCATTTTATATGATATGACGGGACATAGCATATGCGTCATGCGAATGCTTGTCCCTTCCCGGAAACAACTCAATAGCCGTTGGTTAAAAAGATGTCCTGACCACTTTAAAACATTTCGACAAAGATTATGGTGGTGGTTCGTAAGGGAACTGCTGCAGGGATCTCGACATGCACATATCCAATCGGTTACAGAATAGTTGTAAAGTAGAGTTTATTCTCTGGAGACACTCTTGATGACTCTTGATGAAAATGGTCAGCACTGTGACATTCCACAAAATTTTAGTATGCTATGCATGCCGCTGGCTCAAAACTTGTTCCACTTCTACTACAGCAAAACATCTGTTTTAATAATTGACACGAGTAACGATACTAGCTGTGACAAACTTTCTTGCGTTCGCAATGACTTGGTCCTTAAATTGAAGATATGGCCTGAAGACACCACGAGCTTTTCTGAGACACAAATCTGAACTGTAGAGTAACCAGATTAAATCTACCGGCAAAAAAAATCAAATCAAATAATAACGGCGTGCGATTCAAAATTAATTCTGACATTGTTTTGAAACTACAATCAGGCCATTACGTATGAAATAGCACATCAATCAAACGTGGCCTATAATCCGAAAGAGTGTACTCACGCTCAAGCAATTCCACTGTGCGACGAATTGCCTGCACACTGAGTACATGCTGACGACCGACCTCACGGTTACATTCATGTTTCATATTTACAACCAACACGGAATTTCGGATTTTCGTATTTTTTGCACGTTCAGCAAACGTGAAATGATGCAAGCTGAAGTGACGAACCCTCTTGAAAGTTTTGACAGCAACTTTGACAGCTGCTGACATACATGCCATCCTTCACTCCCAACACTTAATGCTCACTAAGGTTAATCAGACTAAACTAAAGTCCAGTAATTAGGACTCTTATTGGCGCTGTGACAAGCCACTATGTCGACGGTATACAGTGCATTAGATGCTATCGCCCTTACAACATCTTCTGCGGCAGTTGCAACCACAAACGGGGGAACAATTACAAATACACCTTTATTGGTCTTGTAGCTTGTGGTTAAATTACACCAGTGACAACAATCTTACCCGCTCTATCGATGACACACTGCAATCAATCTGACTGAACGAAGCACAAGGGCGACTGTTTAGCAACATTTTTCACGACTAGCAAACGCTCTGCCGACGGTAAAGCTAACGGTTTCATACTGAGCATAATTTAGTTACAATTACACTCAAACCCAAAAAAGCAATAAATATCGAATATTCGATAAAAATTCAAATTATCGTCTCCCCACTGACTCACGACAAGGTCACAGTTACAGTGAACCATAAAAACATAGATCGTTAACCTCAACTGGAATCCAACCATTTCAACTTGCACATAGATATGGAGTATGGACTATAAAAAAATATTGTGAAACTCTTTTAAAACTCTTCCCGAACTCTTAAAGTTTCATCGCCCTTGTCACACTCTCATCGCTCGGCAATCAAATCATCAACAAAGTGATTCCAATTCATACACACAAATTTCGAATTTGAATTGCTCACCCCGATGACGGCACACATTTTCAGCACGTGCAACAGATAATCGCACTCAAGGCCACCCATAACTGCCACGATATTCCACTGGCCGCGCACTTTTCCACCGAGCTTAGTTGAAATTTATTTCGTCGAAATAAAAGCATTTCCACAACACTGCGCGCACACTTCTACGCCCAAAATTCATCCAGATACTCATCACAATGACTAATCTCAACGATTACGTAGATACACCATTTCCACCGAAGCCAGTGGTGTTGCTGTATGTAAATCCGAGAGCAAAATGCACACACTACGGAGTACGGACACACTTTGTCAACTTCACAAAAGCTTAGATGCGCACAATCTGTGAAATAGTGCTTACATAACCCGGCTCGGCTGGCGCACGTCGGTTGGGGGCCAACTGATACGTAAGCTACGTAACGCATTCGGGTGTGCGTGTTCGAAAACATAACTGACCTACGAAAATAGTCCCACTCTGAGTGGTGGCTGTTTGTTGGTGGTTAGATGGTTACGTCTTGGCCGAATGCCTATCCCGGCGCGGGTTAGTGGCCGAATACACATCTGATGACTGTATCGTCACTCGATGGCATTTACATTTGACACGAAAAACAAGAAACAAGACATTTGTGATGAAGTGTGATGAGTAAACACAGTCAGTTTTGGACCATCGGCTGTTTTACGTAAGCAGCGCGGAGCTGGTGGCCGCCCTCGTTTGGAACACAAATTTGCAGGCGGATTTGTGCCTACCTGCCCAACAAATCACTTTTAGCAGTCAATGTAAGGCAATGGGCATAAAATCCAGACGGTGGGTGACATAAATGGAGGCGTTTATGTCTTACATGCTTACGACTAAATTCAGGCATAATCAATGACATGTTGTCAGACCATGTGTCAATACTCGTGAGACCGTCGTAACAAATGGGGCCTTGAAATCGTATCAATTGTATCAACATCGTAAAAACAAGGTGGTGTCATGGATATGGCTACCTGGTCTCTTTAGAAGCCTGGATTCACGGGGAATGTATTTTAGTCTGCAACGATTCCAAATTAAAAGGGCGATATTTGAGTCCGGAAAAAGAAGAATGTGATGCTGACACGAGTAGGAAACAAGACGTCAACGATGTCTGCAAACAGTCATAGTGGGTCTTCGCCGGAGGTATTCATCCGTCCGTCCCATAAACCTTCGGAGCATTTTTGTGGTGCCACAAATGCATATCTTTGCAGAGTAACCCGGGATAAATAAAATCAATTCATAAGATAGTGCGTTTGAGGTGGTTGACTGCCGAAGACAGTTCTAACACTAGAACCAGTGTCAGCTTGCAACGAAGAGCTGACCTACAGGTTAAGTTACCGGCCTGCCAGCGAAATTATCAGCACACTTAGCCCATTGTTGGTCCTTGGTGATACCCAGTGCCGTTAATTACATCCCAACTGCAAATGGTGACTGGACCAGATGAACTGACCTATACTGGGGTTGCTTAGAGACTTTTGAAATAGTGAGCTCCTAATAGTAACGGCGCTACACGAGCAGAGTAGGTGATTTGTAGTTTCTACGTCCTAACAGCTTCTGCATAAATCATTATATGGTTCCTGAGAGAGACCTCTCGTCAGTGTAACATTCAGGAAACTGAGTGACCGTTTTAGATTAATTGATATATACCTTGAAATAAATCATGTGGAGCTTTGTGTGGTTTGTGGTTTCGATTGAGTGAAACTTACGTACATGGTAGGCTGTAGCGATGGAAGATGTCACCCATTCAAATTTTATAGAGGAGGATGTGCCTCCGCACGAGTCCGTCAGTTCTGCAGTGCGCATCTAGCAAACTTGGGAACTTTTGGAGACACAAACGATTACCTCTAGGCTTCTAAAACTTTGCCCTTCTACAAAATCTTATGCATTCTGTTTTCCGGACATGAAGGTATTCCTGATCTGATTTTAACATTCAAACTTCGCCCTCAATGCAAGCTCAACTCACAATTAAACGCATTATTGCGGCGACAGGCATTAGATCAGACCGTCTTGACATGAGATCTCAAAACGATACATCAGAGTGAATGTGAGAACGAACAGACGTTTCCTTAAGTTTTCAATTTCTTCGAACTTGAAGGATTTGACGGATAAGTAGAGCCATGGTGAATGCCAGTCACTTAAAGTGTTGATTAGTTGATGTATGTGTGCTTCTTGTTTACATATACTCCAGTCTCCTACACTACATTCTCACCTTCAGTAGACTATGAAACGAACCAATTATCATCCATAAACCAGAACAGAGTTCTCAATAAGGGATGAGTGTGTCGAGACAATTCTTATTTAACTTACAAGTTGCCTAGAACTTTTTCTCCAAAGTCTCCAGGGACAGGATGATGTGGACACCAACTTTGATAAGTCGAACAAAACGTATGTGCTTTGGCACACTTTCTTGTACAGGGTTTTCGAATTCGACCAAAATTCGGAGTCGGTGACCCCAACTTTAAGAGCGTTAACCCCACCCAATTTTTGGTAGTAATTTCGCCCTAGTAGAAAGACAATGTTTTGTGCACACATTTTAGTCTAAATGTTCGTTATGTAATGTCGCCGTGTCAGTGAAACATCGGGTTGGTCGAACTGTCGAAAATATCGGTACCGTTCAGGCATCCATAGCAAACGATCCAAATCAGTCAATTCCACGGCTTTCTCACGAATTGGGCATCGCATTATATCATGGCGTATGCACGATGTAATTTGAATTCATGGCAGATAGTCCCTCAGTAATTCCAATATTTTGTATTGTTTTTATTCTCTGTATATTATTTCGTTTTTATCCTTCGCTCGATCATTTTTCTTTAAATCGCAGACTCGTTAATTTGTAAGGTCCTCTGAGTTTCAATCTTTATAAATACGTACGCTTATGTATATGATGAGTGCTCTTAGAATTGCCTGATATAATCAGGCTCAATTTCTAGCAGCTTTCCTACCTCAAAAAATCGTGTACACATGAGCCTTATCTCGGGAACTGCTAACCATTGGCGTCTGTTCACGTAGGAAACTGCAGAAAACCGGAAAAGCGTCTCAACTTTGCCTTCACTAGAATTCGAACCACGCCTCCTGTAGCCAATGGCAGGCACTCAACCCATTGCATCACAACTAGTGGCCTACTATGTCAATAATCCCAAAGAGCTAAATAATACCAGTATAAGCCAAATAAACTGCTTCGTCGCAACACTAACTGGTGCCAATGATAGGAGAAGTCAATCGGTGTCATCACAAGCCCTTACATTGGTCTAAGGACAACCGCATTCTACAGTCAGCCATTTCTAGTAGATGTGGCTGTGGGTAGAATTCACGAATTACTGAGCAGCAAAAATTGTGTTTCTGTAACTGACACTTTTTGGTTCAACATGTCAGTCTGACAAGTCGCAAAATTAATCTGAAGAAAAGAAAATTAATATAGCTTTTGTGACATTTAAATGTATGTAAACATGTGGTGTATGTGACACCAAGAAGTATACATTTTTTGTTAGCTGAAATTTGTGTGTGGTTTATAAGATATATTGTATTGAGCTTTAACTAACGAACGCAGTTCATTAGGAAAGTTGCTCAGCTTTAAGACAAATCCTGAAAGCTGGAATATGTTCATGACACCCAAGGCTGGTTTATTTTTTCACGACAAAATGTGTACTGCTAAACACGTGATGAATGAACGCACACAAATCCATACACATGTAAAGGAGGTAAATCGCAGAAAACACACATTTGTCAACGTGACTCAAGTTGAATTATTTGATTTTCACATAAGTTGGTAAGAGGTTTAAATACAACGAGGTAACTTTGGAAATGAAGTCTTCGAATCCGAACGTGTCGGGCAACGCAACAGAGGACCCCCGCGTTTAAGGTGGCACCCAAGTGGAGAAGGACCTCAACCAAATTGGTGTGCGAAACTGGAGACAGCTAGCCAGGGATCGCGCTAGTTGGAGAGGCATGTTGGTAGAGGCCCAGGTCCACCCCGGACTGTAGCGCCACACAAAGAAGAAGAAGAAGAATTTTGGAAAGGATATCAATGCTCCTTTTATAGATTTTTAAAATGACATGCGGACATGGGGAAATAGGAGTGGTGGAGTGCCTCGTCGTCAGAGGTGTAGGGATATCTGTAAATGCTGTGTACTGCTGGGATCAGGAGTTAACAGGATTATTCATACTGGCTGTCAATTGTCCTGCATGCAAGTACATATGCATGTCCTCTTTGGGTCACAGGAAAAGAAAATGAAAGCAGCGTTAAAAATATGACAGGAAATTGGAAGGAACTTATTTAATAATTGAAATCCAAACCAGAGACATGTCTAATCTCCTAAAGAGGCTAATCGAATTAAGTGGTCTAAGGAACAGTAGACATGAGCCGTGATTTGCAACCAAAAGAGAAGACTCCCACTTATAGTTTCGCAATTTTTTTAGTGGTGAACTTGTTGTTGCCACATTTTCAGCGCCAATAAATAGCATCAATGCGCTGCTGGCAGAAGAGTGTCTGACTGAATGACTCAATTCATTGACCTGAAGTACAGTGTATCCGAGGAAATCTGGTCCTTCCTTAAATGGCATACAATCCGGAATTCGATTTGATATTCTGCGCTGCCACTAATTGCAATCGACGATTTTTTTGGGATCTGTAACGCGGTATTCTATAATAATATGGGTAGCGCTTCTGTCCGCACTGCGCGACTGCTATTGTTGTCTGACGAGTGGAAGACCTACAGTTTTCTGCCGACCCGAATGCCGAAGCGTTTCTAGACTTCTGAAAATGATTTTTGTCGTGGGAATTGAACCCAGAATCGTTGGCCTCGTCCCACATACGCACCACACCAAGACCAGTACTCTATAGTCCGATGAATTTGATATCCCGACAATCCCTTGGAAATTTGTATTGGATAACCACTGTTCCACTGTATATGGATGGCTTACCAAAGTATTTTTAGTACATGGTTGACATTATCTTCTGACGGAGGAATACATTTACATTGGGAACCGTTTTTAATATAATATATGGGTGGCGCTACAGCCCGGGGGCCAGGGCCAAGCTTCTCAGCAACCACTCGTGTTGTGCGTGCTATTGTTCTCTCACGAGTGGAAGGGACCTACAGTTTAATGCCGAATCCGAACGGCCAAGTTTGAGAAGCTTTTTCTAGACAGGAAATACTCTTTGAGAATTGTCAGTGTCCGAAAGAGGTGGGGTCGTGAAAATTGTTTCGTCGCACAGAGCAGGAATCGAACCTAAGACGTCGAGTTGGGGTGGACGCACATACCCACAACGCCACGTAAATTACTCTAATCACTAAATTAACCATGTCAACTTCGATTAATCGAATACTTCGAAATTTATCAGGACTTGGCAAAAGAGAAAGAGTTTTCTATGAAGACCACAGTTGAAATTGGAGGATTACGTGAGTTGGATATCCTCAGGTTCGTGAAAGCAACGTGAAGGCTTTCTCGTTTCTTATCAAAAGAGGGCATGAACTCTCAAGTTCCACGCAACAAATTAACAGAACTCGGTTTTCTAAGAATCGAAGCAGTTTCAATAAGGCAGTGCGCTGTGAATCATTTCAGGGGTGAATGGATTGTTTGTAAAGTGCCCTTGGGCATTGTACTGAGTGCGGAGTAAAATAAAATCAAGGGCACCGTAGATGGTAAATATTTGAGATTTAAACAATTTTTGAAGAATATATATCTTCCTAGATGCGATATTTTGGTAGTCATACCATGCTGATATTTAGTAGTGGAGTGTACCCATTAATGTTGAATGTTTACACCCACAAAGCACTTACAACAAGAGATTTTGGAGAGACGCCAAATAAACACCAGCGTTTCTTACGGAGGTGGCTGTTTATTCAGTTGCAACAGATATTTGATAATAAACTGGATGTCACTACCAGGCATACGCTGGGCTTCAGATGTAACAGATCCGTCCATTTAACCTCTTTAATGCGTTCTCTGGTTAAGCAGTGCAAGATCTCGCGGTAAACCTTAAATCAATCTCTAAATTGAAATAAAATTGATTTTCTTAGTTAAATTGGTCACGACCGTACATATGTAATTGCATTTTCCTCTTTGTGTCTAGTCTGAAAGAATTTGCCGTTCTTAGGCCGTACGACATTTCTGCAACAGTTAGGCTCTTAAAATACAATATATTATCGATAGTTGGAACACGAATGTATGTACATGGGCAGGTAAGTCTGGTAAGAACCTAATCAGCACTTCTGTGTCATTTTATTACCAGAGCTCTTGTACCATATATTTAAAGTGTGTTTTAATGATGTGACTAAATCCATCCTGAAATATTTAACAAGGATAATGATCATCATCAAACATCACTAAAGAGGACTCGGGAGTAAAGCACGCACAAGAGATCTCCAGGCCACTCGATCCTACGCCATCGACTCTAACTTATCAGGATTTGTTTCCAAGCTCAACCAAACGAGTTCTTGGACTTGGTACTATGAGGAAAACCAAGTTTGGTGGCTTGTTCTCCAATTTGCCAGTGTCCCGTACAGACCGGCAATAATCCAGCGATGTAAGGTAGAACCTAAGGAGATTTATTGATTTGGATCGATTGTATTCATTGTACTCATACTTTTTTTGATGTTGTACATTTGGTCTGACTGGCCCATCTTCGGTCAGCTATTCCAAGGAAGTGTGTATAAATATTAGCCTTGGCGGTTGAATTAGCTTCTGCAAGAGAGCATTGAAGGACAGAAACCAGCCAAGCTACTTCGTCGGTCTTCTCATTACCTGGGATGTCGCTGTGAACTGGAACCTAGATAAGGGAGATTTTGAGACGATTTTCTAAAGACGGTAGCTCAGCTTGGCATTGCTGAACTGGCTTGTAGTATGAAGAAGGGCGAGGATTAAATAACTTTGATGACAGATGGACCCGTCGGCTTGAGCATTATATTTGAGTGTTTTGATTTGAAAGCTTGCGTCCTTGATTGCAATGTGTAGGCTGTAGAGATCTTCAGGACTTCTGAGAATACACCTGCAACCACTCTTTCGTTCATCTTGGCGCCGCCCGTGTAGATTTTCAGTTAAAATCCTTGCACACAAGACCGTTGTGGCAATCAGTTCTTTGTGAAATTAGAGTGTCTGCTGACAAGTGACGTACCGGTCAAATGACAAATAGATTTACAAAAAAAGGACTAAACTACTTCGTTCAAGCGTCAATTGTAGACAAATCTTAGCAGCTTGTTAGATTAAGTTTAGGGGGTGTGAAATCAGTGGAGGTTGTTACAAGATCTCCTGGGAAAAAGCTCTAATATGGTACTATTACCAAAAAGCATAAATGCCCAGCAACCAGACTTCCTGAGCCGGATGGCGCTGTAAGCCGTAGTGCGTTTTATGTGAAGGTCCAAAGGTAAGAGATAAAGCATCACCGCTAGGGCGTCTGACAGAGTTTACCGCAATGCGCATGTGGATTCGACACCGAGCCATTGGGACAGCGCAACAGAGGACGTCCTCGTACTAGATGGCGCACACAAGTGGAAAAGAACCTCAACCGACTTGGTGAGCGCAACTGGAGGCAGCTGGCGAAAGATCGTGCTGGCTGGAGAGGCATGTTGGTTGAGGCCCAGGTCCACCCCTGACTGTAGCGCCAATCAAAGAAGGAGAAGCATGTGGATTCATGCAATACGGTCTCTTTGGTAAGTTTTGTAGTGATGTCGTGAATTAATGATCCGTATGTTAGAATCGGATGAAATAGCGCCGTATACATCTATAGTATCAACTTTGGTAAGATGCCCATGTACACACGGGCATTTATTTTGGCTCGGCTTGGTTGCTACTCCATTACATTTTGTTTGGGGTTTGTTATGGCTCTCATCTTTTTGACACTAAATGACTGGTATTGAGTATACGCTGTGTTTAAGAAAGGACACACAACCACAACGTCTTAGAACGAGCGTCACAATGGCCAAGGACTTTGTCTACCTCGGTGCCGCGGTAAATTTTGCAAGTAACAAAGAATAATTCTTGCCTGCTCCTGAAATCACTATGTAATAAAGCGCTTTGTTTGTAAGTACCACGTATACGGAATGTGAACGAAAAAAAGGTCCAGAAAATAGGCGGGTCCGTTGGAGGAGTGGCGTGATGCACCTACCTTTCGCTTTTTGCTTGTAAGTTCTGAGTTGGAATCTGGCATTAGTTATATGCACTTTTTGGGGAATACCACTTTTCTTCTAGTTGAAGAATAAATTCTTCTCTCGAAGGATCAGGTAGACATTATAACCATTCCAGTTATGCTGCATGAGAAAATGTCAAAGAACGATCAAGATTACATTTGTGTCTTCGCGAGGAATGTTTAGCTAAATGTAGACCTAAGCGACGGACATGCTAGTCTAGTCTTGTTCGTTTGCCAAAAGCGAATGGTCCGGGAATCAGCCTCTATCCGAAAAAAAGTTAAATCGTATTACCTTAAAAAGATGAAGGTAATGAAATAGCTGTCGCAGTTCATCTCGCTTATAAGAAAACTTCAACGAACGTCTCTTCCCCCATCGTAACCACGAAAATAACAGATAGATAAGTCAGTATCATCAAGTATCATCAAGGTTAGAGCAGTCACTGATGCGCTGGCAATTGAGTTTGATGACTTTTGAAGACAATAAATTATGAAGGTTTAACTTGCTCCCCCTCAAGCAATCAGCGTGCAATAGATCAACATGCTTTAAATTTAAACAAAATGTCTTTATCAATTTTTCCATTTGCATATTTAATTGTATATTTGCCAATTGTTAAGCTGTCACTATCGCCTGATATGGCAACGAATTGCTCTTAATTAAATTCCACATAGCAACCAGGCTGTTTTGCATTTAAATTAGCCTTCGGATAGACGCCATCATTTGCCTAATTGTCGCGTGATCCCAACACGAGATTTTCAATTGTCTTATCAGTCGATAGAAATTATATATGACCTTACCCAGGCTGAACTGGGAAACCTGTGCGCAATTTGTAATCTCTATCCCACACTAGCTCAGTGGTGGTGACTCATAACTTTGAAATAGATAACCGCAACTGTTTTAGCAGAGAATAGCAAGAATGATTGACTGTGAAAATGTTTATGTAGTCTCCTGTACCACAGGCCGGTTATCGTATTCGACAACTATTTCCGTGTAGATCGATGAAGCCTTTGCTTTAGAGATAAGTCATTTGCTTTAAAAACTGAAACTGAACTCATTAGCTTTTGTGAGCTTAAAACTTGTATGTACCTTCGTTGGAATGTCGTTAAAGATAGGCACCTGTGTGCTGTGTTTATCTTGAAGTTATCTCGAGACGAGAGATAAGAGTGATTTCAAGATCATAATCTCTGGCTAATATACGGAACCGTGGTCTAGTCTTACCTTATTCGACGGTCCATAAATGAGTAGCCTGCACTTTGAACAGGAGTTCATCGTCTCAGACAACGTTTGCTATCGTTTCTTGGCGTCTGCCTACTCATATTTGATACATATTCGATATTTGACTCCAAATTTATTCATTTGCACTCAATTCACACATCACACAAATTTGCACATCTTCACAGAATTTCTTGTAAAAATCATCATCATTGTCCCATTCACTGCGGAATGTCTTCGAGTGCTTGCTTATCTCTAAAACTCACCTCGAAATCTGGTCCTGGGTAGGAGATATTTTTCAATTTCTCTATTTCCTCTTTGTACTTTCTGTAAAATCGAAAAGCACAACCTCGTATCAACTAAGTGAACGCAATGCAACAAGCATACTTACTTATTCGTATCATCTGTTCTACGGCGTTTTTCAGTCTCTTTTTCTAGTTTTTTTCGCCACGATTCATCACGCTCGGCAATTATCTCAAGGCAGTGTTGCAATGTTGTTATAACACCAGATGTAGTTGCACGAAATGTTATTGATTCACCCTGAAAGTGGACAAGTTTAGAAATAAATCCCTATCAGAGCATGAAGACTGATGTAGTCACCTTGAAATCGATTGGTTTTAAACCATCTCCGAGATCTAATGCCTTCCCTGTACCTTTATTTATGTCTGCACATGCATCAAAATACCTGTAGAGAAACATCAAGCGGTAAACTGAACGGTTCTAACTTATTCTCCGTCTTGTTTGATACCTCTGAAGAGTTTCGATCTGACCGAACAGAATATCCTTGAACGTTTCAATTTCTCCAACTTTCTCTTTGAGGTTTCGTTGGGTTTTCTTTAAACTGCTGCCACTGGCAACTGACAGTGTGTTTGACTGCAGTGACATTGTGCTTCCATGTCGCCGCAAGGATGTTGTGTCTGTGCTGGCGGATTCTTCTTTGTACAATTGCAGTACCTCAACCCAGTGCATTCGATCGTCGGGCGTTTCTGCGCGAAGGCACCAGTTGTTGTAGTTGTTGACGACGACATCAAAGCGTAACTCATCGGATTCGTATGTCTGGGGGAAAAAAAAGATGTTTTCTGAGTTGAGTGATCCAGTTTTGGGAATTTAGTGAAAATGTGTTCTATCGAGTGGGCACAGCAGTAGATTAATGAACAGTTGAGGAATTGGTGATTTTTAAAGAAAATTTTTGTGTACACTGCCAAAAAGTACAAGACAATGGCCTGTGTTTAAATAACTGTTTGCCCTAATGAATGCGTTGCTAAACGGAAAATCATGGAGAGTAGAAAAGTTGTTGCAACTCATAACAATTCAGAAGCTGAAACACGATGAATGTAGAGAAGCTTCGCAGGTGGTGTAGGATGGCCATTGTATAAAACCCAAGACGATATAAATAACCCTTCTGTCAATGAGTAGGTCTGGCCAAACCTTTCCATTTTCGATACCCTTTTCCCTAATTGTTTAATTAAACATTAATGGCAATTATGTGCTCTAAGATGATTGACAATAAACCCGTGGTGAATGGCGGCTTAAGTTAAACCACTATTTCAGTGGAATCCAACACTTAAGTTACACTATGAAAACGAGATTTCTAATGATTCTGAGATTACCATCGGAGTGACACTAAAGCTCGCACTGTGAAATCGGGCATAAGTGGATGAAGAAAATTGTTTTCTACAGCCACCCCTAGTATCAATGGAATAAGGTCAGACAAGTGAATCTGGCCAGATCTTGCTACATACTGTATTGTCGAAATCTTGAGCAAAGAAGAAGAAATTGCGCAGACTTAGTAAATTACAATAGCTGCCGATAGAAACACAATGAGCTGGAGGAGCATGAGCGTAGAGAGAACGGGAGCAATAGGTTAGCAGGTTTACCGACGAAGTACGAGAGAGCGGCTCTGAAGTTGAAGATTTGTATGGCAATGACGATGAGAACTATGTTCCCAAAATCGAGCTCGGACTGGAACTATGAAGAATATCGAATTTACAAGATACTACAAGATTGCACATGCAATTTGATGATGATGATAGGGAAAGTGACAAGCACAAAACGATCGAGTCTCTGAGAAATACATTTTGGACAGTCATGGAACAAAATACGGCAATACTGCTGTATATGGCAGAAGCATGGACACTAACTGAAGTAGACGATCATATTTTTCGTCGTTTTGAGAGGAAAATCCATCGAATTATTTTTGGTCTAGTCTGTTCTGATTGGAGGAAAAGACTAAACGACGAACCAGTTAACTAAGTTTGAATCTCCAGTCTCATGTGACTAGGTCACGTAGAGCAAATAGATACCAACGAACCGTCCCAAAAGACTTCCACATGGAAGATTCCAGATGGAACAAAATGCAAATGCCAGCTCTCAGCAACAGGCCGTCCAAGATGATTGTCATTCGAGAAGTCGGTGGCTTCACACGAAGAGGAATGCGTCTTAGTAACTGTTCTACTAAAAAGGGCTCAACAAGTCAACAAGTGAAGGAGTTCATCTACCTCGGGGCAAATGCAAACTCCACGAATGTCATTTTAGTGGAGATCCGACGTAGAATCGCCCTTGGCAACAGATGTTACTTCGGTCTGTCGAAACAACTTGGCTAAAAGCTCCTGACTCGAAGGATCCGAATCATGCTTTACAAGACTCTCATTTTGCCAATCCTGCTTTGTTGAGCTGAAAACTGGACGATAAGTAAAACTACAGAGCTGATTCGTGATGCCTTGGAAAGAAAATTCGACGTCGTATGTTTGGTCCCGTCTGCAAGAAAGGTGAATGGAGGAAAAGACAAAACCGCGAACTCCATGGGCTGCACAAGGACGTGAATGTAGATCGGTGACTCGGCCACATCGAGCACATTGACACCAACGCTCCAGGTAAGAGAGTGTACGATTCCGAATCTCCTGGATCGAGAAGAAGAGGACCCAACTTCCGATAAAAATACCAAGTTATCGCGGACGTAGCACAGCTTGGTTTTGATCCCCGAACAAACATCGATGGAAGGCAGCAACCTGCTTGGGTCACCGTCCTGTTAAGTAAGTAACGTAAGTAAATATTAGTCATTAGCACGTCACTGTGTTTTTAGCGACGTCAAATTGCTTCGTAGAAAATGCAGATAAGTTTCGACGATACAAGTATTAATCAAGAACCATTGGAGGATTCTATTTCGCTTGTAATAACGTGCTAGGTTTCGAAAACATCAAGCCCGACTCGTTTTAAAATAACACCTGTAAGTAAAGGTCATCATGGTTTATATGGAAGAAGTCGATAATACTGCCGTCAGCTAGCACAAGCTAACAAATGACGAGACCACAATTGAAGCAAATCAAAGCTATACGACCGGCTTTAAGATTCCTTGCGGTTCACCACGCGCTTGTGTAAGCAACGATACATCAATGATATCGCTCTAGTTCGGGGCATGTAAAACATTGAAGCGCATATACGGTATTGACACAAAAAAGAAATCAATTGAAAATAGGGATTTCACCAAGGTCTCAATTGAAACGTTCAATCAAAACTAGAAGCAACCAAGCACACCAAAATGTGAACTAATCACACACATAATATAATTAAAGAACCGATCGTTCAATCGCACACGCAGTATGCATGCATACATTCCATATCAGACCTCGAATAGAATTTCTTTGTATTGATTCGAGTGAGGGCAGATACAGTCAAGAGACGACCACAAACATTTTCTTTCTCAAAAGGGAGACCAGTCCGCGATCAATAGGAACTTCAACATGTATCTACATTGAATAGACAGAAATAGAGAACATCTGTGTAAATGTGCTTAGTCGTAAACAATTTATTAAGTCTTTGTTACAAGACCAATTCAGAGTGGATCCCTTGAGAAACAGACGTAAATTGTTCAATCGAATACGATTCAAGTGTACAATCGCGAAACACATGTCTATCGGGGAAACCTTTGGACGCTCTTATGTATGCTGTGATGACATATCCCACATTCCAACCATCCCAAGTGAGGCAGCAAACCATTGGAGGGGTCACTAAAATGATTAAAAGTTCAATCAAGCGGTTTCCGGCGAACTGCAATTCTGCGGCAGCCTACTCTTGGCAGAACTGCCCGCACCTTAGCGCACAAGGAATCGTTTTCATTGGAAAGTCAACTTGTTTTATGGCAAATTAAATGTTCAGTCAGTTTTTTTTTCTTCATTGATAAACACACCTTAATGGTGGCCTTGCTAAGGCTAATTGCACCACGACACCCGAAATCACTCTCCGTTTCACTTTTGTAGTACGACAGGGTGCCATCCTTCAGAACAATGTATCTGGGCTGCCAGCCGTAAATGTAGTTCGTCCATTTGCTCAGATAACCTCGCAGTTCCACTGTATTGTCGATGAATTCCTGATCTGAATCTTCGCTCGCAGAATTATTCCCATCCACTGTTGACGGGAGTACATTGCTGTTTGTTGTCGCTGAAATATTCTCGTCCATGATTCCTAGGGGTATCCTTCACAATTCGCCACGTATTTTTTTGGTGTATTTTTTTGGGCAAAATATTTAGCAAATCGTCAACCTTACTACCGCCACTCTGCTGGAACTGGAGTACTTTAGTAGTTTGGCTTCTGGTGACCTCACTGGTCACAATGTTTAGTCATTTGATTACAACTAGAGCGAGCAAAAACCGAATTTTATTGATATCTAATTAGCGCCGTACGATTGTGCGGAAATAAAGTGGGGAGATTTTATTTCGTTTTCTTTACACTTTTTTCTTGTCACTCAAACTAAAAGCCGATGATTCTACGGCTACCGCTCTTGATTTGATGATAAAAGAAAACTCCGAATATGAACTCCGACAACGCATACAATCTGATTGTGGCAAAACAAAATCCAGCAATCAGCATGAGCTGTCATTTTGTTGTTGTTCATGTTTTCATTTTCTGTTTTGTGTGCGAAGAGAAATGTCAGTTAATGTGACAGTTTGGTAATTGATTATTGTGAATGGTGAGAAAAAGAATTGGTTGTGGCAGTCGCTAGGTCTGTTGGCGATTCAATTGTGAATGAGTGGAAGTGTTGGGAAACTCAGAATAAAAGAGTATTTGCAAGGTATTAAGACAATAAATGGAGTGACAAATTATTCTCGAAATGCGTGAAATGTCGTATGTCATGATCACATTGATATAACAAGTACACATCCTTTCGAAAGTTTTTGTTTAAATGAAAGCCGTCGTCGGTTGGAGTCTAACCGTCATGTAACCACTGCTTCGATTGCCAAGGAGCTACGCTTAGCACAAATACCGTTGGAAACCATGGAACAAGGCTGGAAGAAGAAACTCGAACTTCCAGCCTCGAAGTATAGGTACCACAAGAGTTTACGCGAAAGAACCTTTTCTATCGAATTTCCACCTGCGAATCACTTAGCAACATGGATCCATTTCTAAAGCAGACACTGACTGGCAATGGAACGATTAATTCAAGCTATAACGGTTGTGGCCGAATCGCGGCGCAAACGGTGCCCAAGATAGGATTGGCAACCACGAAGGGATTACTTTGTGTTGTTTTGCGATTGGCAGGCAATCTTCTACTTTGAGCTGACCGCAGGATCACACATCGATAGCGACTCGCCGTTTTGCATTCACCTTCAAGTTTGGCCTCAACACCTAGTAATTACAACATGTTCTTGACCATGGCTAATAGATGGAATGAAGCTATGCTCGAGAAAGGCAAAAAAACTGCATTATGTACTCTAAAATTGACAACAAATTATTCAACAAAACGGCAAGTATTTGATCCAAACCGTTTATTACTCAAATCGGTAGATCCTTGTAAAAGTGAAGAGTCTGGGAAGATCTTAACCCAAACGAAGGAATTCTGCATCGGCCGCTATGTATTCAACTTTACGGCAGTGCAGGACGAAGAAGAAACATACATTCTCTCGAATAAATTCAGAAATTTAATATCAAAGAAGTTTAAGACAAGTCGTCTTGTAACGTTTCGAAAAGAATTAATTGTCTTGTGCCAGTTTTCACAAATGGAAGGACTTTCATTTTTGTGTGAACGTTCGTCTTTATTGTCTGTGATTTTTGTGATTCAGGACATGTCTATAATCTCTAAGAAAATTTCAGTGATGTGATCAAACCACGAATATGCCCATGCACAAATGCCATTTTTGCAGACGAATTTTAATTCTGTGTCGACCGTGAAATTGTCGGTTTGTCCATCGACCTCTACGCACTTGAACCCTGTTCGACTCACGGTACTATCAACATACTTCTCAAGGCCACACCTCTTTCGAGTCACTGTCATTGCTCAAGGATTATGTCTGCCTGGTAAAAGCTTCTCAAACTTGGCCGTTCGGAAAACGCATTCAACTGTGGGTGCCTTCCACTCCTGACAGAACAATAGCAGGTACAATACAAGTGGTTGATGCAGTAGCTAGGCCTTGGCGTATTATTTCATTTCTGTTATGAGCATATGAAGCGAATACTGAATGTGTACAAAACTAATTGATCCACCTCTTTGGCATTATTGACCATGTATCAGAATACTCTATTCGCAAGAAAAGAATATCACGAACAGTAGAATTCTTTTATATTATTTTATAGCCATAGGAAACACTTGACGCTTTGTGCTAATAACTGCACTATCTTTCAAGACGAAGTTATCGCCGTCGAAATAGCAACTGAAAACTTCCTGGGTAGTGAAAAACACCAAAATACCTATGTTCATACTTCTTCTTCTTTGGCTGGCGCTACAGTCCGGGGTGGACCTGGGCCTCAGCCAACATGCCTCTCCATCTTGCCGAGTCTTGTGCTAGTTGCTTCCAGCCACGCACTTTCAACTTGTTTAGGTCCCCTTCTAGCTGCGTGCGCCACCGTAGGCGTGGTCTTCCTTTACCGCGTTGTCCCTCGAGGTTGGGGTCGAAGACTTTCCCGGCCGGAGCATTGGTGTCCATTCGCTCGACGTGACGTAGCCATCTGAGATGAGAGATTCGAACTCGGTTGACCAGGTCGATGTGGCTATATAGCCCGTACAGCTCGTCGTTCAGTAACCTACTCCAAACACCATCCGTATATACGGGACCGAAGATATTTCGAAGGACTTTTCTCTCGAAGTGACCAAGAATATCCTCATCCGCTTTATTTAGTGCCTATGCTTCTGCGCCATACATGCAGGACTGGGGCTATCAGGATCTTATATAGAGATATCTTCGTTCTACGAGAGATGGCTTTATTGCAGCGGTTGGCCAACGTGATCCTCCACTTTATATCCGCAATAGTGTCGTTGTCTGTATTAACTTCGGAGCCTAGGTGGACAAAGTCTTTCGTCGAGGTTATAGCGTCGAAGTTATAGCTGTCTATAGTGACGTTTTGTCAGAGACGTCGGTGTTGGTGGACCTTTTTTGAAGACAGCATATACTTCGTCTTACCCTCATTAACCGCAAGCTCCATTTTGGTCGCCTTCTTCTCGATGCTCACAAACACCCCACTGACAGCCCGTTGTGTTCTTCCGATGATGTCAATGTCATCGGGATATGCGAGCAGTTGCACAGATTTGTGGAAAATCGTGCCTCTGGTGTTGAAATTTGAGTTCCGCACGATCTTCTCGAGAATAATATTAAAAAGTCGCATGACAGTGCGAAATCCCTTGCCCTTGTCTAAATCCTTTTCTGACATCAAAGGTCTCGGTGCAATCTTTACCGACCTTGACAGAGCATCGGGCAGTCTTCATCGTCATTCTGCAAAGACGGACGAGTTTTTCAGGGATGCCAAAACTAGACAAGGCAATCTATAACACGTCTCTATAAATACAGTCATACGCGGTCTTAAAGTCGATGAAGAAGTCGGTGGTGGGTATCAACTTGAAACTCCTCGGTCTTCTCCAAGATCTGCCGTAAAGTGATTATTTGGTCAATATTCAAGCTGGCCGGAACCCGCACTGTTATTGACCAATCTGGCATTTACACAGATCTGTTTACATGTTCATAATGCTCACAGCATAGTTCAAAAGAATGTCTGTCTATGTTGTGACGTTATTGCTAACTAGAGGACGGTCGAAATTCTTCCTTGAAGACAGCATGTACTTGGTTTTACACTTATTCGCTGATAAACCCATTTTAAAAGCAGTCATTTTAGTCTTCGTGCACAAGTCCATCAAGTCATTGTGCGAGGTCTTTTTGGTTTCATGAAGTGGTCTGGACCTCTTTTCTATACGTTGCGAAACGAGTTCTTGAACACGATACTTTCGCGTACATTCATAACAGTCTTTAAAAATGATTTGCCAATTCTGTCAGAACAATAGAGCCAATTCAATTATATACAGTGGTGGTCATCTACATAGACACACTAGCTTTTCACTTAGAAATAATTGATTTATATAAAAACATAAAAAGCGCCCGAAGAAAATGTTCCCAAAATAAAATCGCATTATTTGCAGGATCAGTAAAGCGAACCCTTTTTTGACTTCTACACAAATTCACAATAAAATAACACCACATGCAAGCGAGGATATATCAACACGTACAGTAGGAGGACGACTTTTCGAAGCGGGATCCCGTCTATACTTGCAGCGTATGCGGAAGAAAACCTCACGTATTACAAAACTAAATCTGAAATGACGAAATCAGTTTACCAAGGAGTACCCCGAAAAACATATATTTAGGAACGACACGTGTATTAATCGATCCTGATGCAATTGAAAGCATTTCGCGACATCAGAAATTTCAATCAATTGCACGACCCCGGGGTCGTCAAATTTTATTAGTTTTCGAGTTAATCTTTCAACTGCCACAGCGGCCCTATTTGTCTGTTAGTTAGTTCGGGTCAAACGATATAAAAATATATGAGACGTCCTGCAAACAAATAACTCAATCCTAACTTTAAACACGGTAAAGCATGGTGGAGCTATGTCTCCCATCAATTATTATTATTATTAGGTGTCCTCCACTGTACATATGTATATTGAATGTGTCTGAGATACACATTTTGTTACACAAAAAATGCGAATACCAGTGTTCAGACACAACAACACGTCATGCATCATATCGCCCATCTCACCACGAGTGTGATGAACTTTACTATTGACTGGGAATAATAGACGCCACCGAGTTTTGAATACTAATGCAAAGAGGCGGTGTTTCTACGCGAACATTTTCAAATAACCATTTTGCCTCAGTTTAGCAACTGTACCCAGTGCCAACTCAGAATCAAATCACTACACTTGTTTGTATGTCTCGCTAGCAATAACTCGCAGTCATCAATGTCAGAAAGCAAAAGTGAATCAGACGCGACGCGGATTTTCACTATTTCAGCGAACGAATCAGTCACGTCAATTCACGACATTAATCAAACCACTCCTCCTTAGAACCCACGAACAACATCACATCGAGCAGCCATCCGCTGCCGCGTAGTCTGCACTCACTTTCTCATGAGATTCACTTAAAATTCAATTCACACGCTCACAATATATATTCTTATTTTCGTCCTTTTGCTTAAAATTATTCGGCCCAAAAAAATTTCTCTTTTATCGCCAAAAACGAAAAAATGCAAAAAAAGTACCCATACGCCACCCATTCACTAGACTCAATTTGAAAATCATCCTCCGCTCGGTTTCACTTTTGCATAAATATCCATCGCAGCCGCGGTAGGTGTCGCCCTTAACTGGACGGCAGCAATTGAAATAAACGCACGTTTTGGTTAACAAATGAACGAAAGTAGCTGCGATCCAATATATCACTATCAAACTCATTTCACAGGCAGAAGCAGACGCAGCGAAAAAAACCAAAGAGTCTGCCATCCAGCCATTCACTGTCAGTCGCTTTTGATGGCAGAGGCCTACGCCCGGGGACGTGCGCGCAAAGCAAACGACCTCACCTACTTACGGCCAAATGATCGCACTTAACGAGTGGCGATTAAAAGGACACGGTGTAATTCACACACCGCTCCCAGTGCCATCCGATGTCAGAAGGCTCGGCCAAATTACCTCATGATCGTTCGCCAATCGACAAACCACCAACGACAATCGCCCGGAAGCACGATCGCTGGGCGCATGTTTGTCTATCGGTAGAAATTCGACCAGCGCTCTTCCGTGTATTCAAGTTTGCCAGCGAGCGACCGCCAAACAGCCTGCGCCTGGGTTTGACCAAAACCCGAACATACCACCGCTGCACGGATGCTTCTGGTGAATTAGTCGTTTGTTGGCCGTGTGCAAGGTCGGTTGTGTGTTCTTAATCCGCGCGAATTGTTGTCGCTTCGCGAGTATTGTTGTCACTGCTTTCGGCTGTGGGCATGCTAGAGAATCTCAATCAGTTCTGTGCTCTGTTAGAATTTGTGTGTCATTTTGTTTCGTTATTTATTGGCAATGAGAGGAGTTTCTGATCCTCCCCGCAATTGTGTGCATACATAGACAAGTCTAGAAGACGTTCTGGATACATTCCTGTGGACTAACTACGTGCAACGGGCTAAACTAAACTGCTACGCGTCGGACTTTGTGACTGCTTCGAACAATGTAAGTTTGCTGCTGCAGAGCGCAGATTGTGCAGTCTGCGACCAGTGTGCTCTAGTTTTTTTTTTTCTTCTCCTTACATACATACGTACGTGCATTGTGATCTAATAGGACCAGTTGGAGCAGTCTTTGAATGCATCTGGTTTGGTGGGGGCACACGATGAGATAAGGATGAGGATTACTTAACCGTTTTGTTTTCCTACTCTTGCTCGTGATTGTTGTCAAACGTTTCAATGTTGATCTGGTTATCTGTTACAGTTGCAGTCAAGTGGATTGCCTTTGATTTTTCATCTAATAAGCGTTCTCCTCTCTTCTTCGAGTGGAATCAAAAATGAGAATGTGACATGTGTGACTGTTGACACACTCTGTCGGTTGGTACTTACCACTAGTCATTGCATTTGTCTTCGTTTTATTCTTCTGTGTTTCACCGCGAAGGTCAACTCACTTAGAGACCCTCACGCACCTCCTGATCTATGACGACAACTTGGACTATTTTCGTCGATTTGTTCCATTTTCAGTTTTCATCTCAGCTTTGTTAGAGTTTAACTTACAGATGTGTTAACTACCTGGTGTTCTTCTTTATCAAACGTAATGCATAAATAAGTCGTTTTTCAATGTTTAAGACATTAGCCAGACCGTCTTCGAGTCGTTGCTTCTAGGAGTACCCAGCAAATGACGCCGGCGTTTAAGGTGGCGGACACAAGTGGAAAGAGATCTCAACCAACCTGTCTGTATACGCAATTGCAGGCAACAAAATCGCTAGATGAAGAGGCTTATTGGCTGATGTTCAGATCTACAGCAGATTTTAGTGCGGCAAAACAGAAGTAGAATGCACATAGTTTCGAGATTTTTCCTTGAAGAGGCATACAGTTGCCAACAATCCCTTCTTTTTGTAGGCTTTCAATGAACGAGGATCTCATGGTCAAACTGTCATGCTTCTAGATCCGATAATTTTGTCTGTGTGTTGTCTTACATTGAATCGTGGGGCGCCTTAAAATCTAAAATCTAACTCGTAGATTTTAGCACATTTATTTTAGAACCGGACGGTTTGTATATAATATGTAGATTATGGGCTATTTTTAAGTTCCACGCAATTTTCTGGTTTTAACTTTCAATCTCATGCACATCTTCATATTGATCCCATAGAATATAACAGTTTTGAAACGATTAAGTTCTCAACCAGTGACTGTGTGTGAACCAAGACGGACAAATCAAATCCTTTGCAGGGGTCAAAAAGTGGATTCTGTGAGAGCGCGTTTGAATAACGAACAGGTCTGTCGTTTGGACGTGAACCAAGCTTCTGGATCAATCACTCACGTTGTGCCCGGCGGTGTTTATTCATGAGTGGAGGGAAGCTACAGTTGTATCCGGACTTCGAATAATGCTGACTGAGGAACAGTTTCCAGACTGTAATACATTGTCAGTGAGCCGTTGATCATGCATTTTATTTGCACCCAAAAAAAGCAAATACCACTTTGTTCCTTTCTGAACGCTAATTTTTTTCCACAATCCATAGACAATTCTTTAAGATCACTGTTTGAATTAAGTACATAAAATGAATTTGTGTGGTGTTGAGCGACACTGCTTCTTCTTTGGCGCTACAGTCCGGTGTGGACCTGGGCCTCAACCAACAAGCCTCTCCAACTAGAGAGATCTCTGGCTAGCTGTCTTAAGATTCGCACACCAAGTTGGTATGCGAATACATGCCGTATAGCAAGACTGGGATGTCTTATAAAGAGTCAACTTGGTCCTTCAGGAGAGGGCTCTATTACTCAATTGCCTCCTGAGCACAAAGAAGCAGCGGTTGACAAGAGTTATCCTACGCTTGATCTCGTTATTGATTTTATTTGTACAATATACTCCGAAGCCGAGTTAGATAGTCCTTGACTAGCTCGAAGTTATAGCTGCACATTGTGACGCACTGTCCAAGACGTCGTCGTATGTCCTTTCTTGAGGACTTCGTTTCGCATTGCATGAGGAATAATAACGATCCATCTCCTTAGTCTGCTTAAATATCAATACGAGCTACCCTCTTGGAGAATAGAGAGAGCGGCCAACAATCTGGTGAATCATAGAGGACTAGCCAGGGGCAATCATCATCCTTGCATCGCGAAAGGGTACGGTCGTGGTAGAGCTTCGATTTAAGTGGTGTGTTTTCTTGTAAATGATTGGTCGCGACTATGCCGTTCAATATCCAATCTCTTTAACCTTGAATTCGGTATTTGCCCAATTTCGCGAGTAATGTTGCCTTCATGGATCGTAGCTGGCGTCTTGGCAAAGAGTTTATAATAATAATATGGGTGGCGCTACAGCCCGTAGGGGGCCAGGGCCTAGCTTCTCAGCAACCACTCGTGATGTGCGTGCTATTGTTCTCTCACGAGTGGAAGGAACCTACAGTTTAATGCCGAATCCGAACGGCCAAGTTTGAGAAGCTTTTTCTAGACAGGAAATATTCTTTGAGCATTGTCAGTGACTCGAAAGAGGTGGGACCGTGAAAATGACTTTTGTCGCTCAGAGCTGGAATCGAACCTACGACGTCGAGGTTGGGGTCGACGCACATACCGAGAACGCCACGGGCCTCCTGACAAAGAGTTTGGGCTTCGAAAAAAGTTGGAAGATCGGTGATTCACACCATATCGAGTCCTAACCGCTAAACTGTCGTAAGCGAATGAGATAATGGTGCATTTCGATAGTTTATTTGATTGCGCTTCTTTCTGCATTACTTTTTTTTCAAAGCATTCCAGTTATAAATTACATTTTTTAAAAGTCTCTCCTGTAAAATGTTAGCGGTTAGAGCGTGGTATGTTGCTTGAAATATAACAAATAATAACGCAATATTCTTCTTGATGCGCGGCTACAATCCGAGGTGCACCAGGGACAGAGCTGTAACAATTTGCCCACGTTTTTGAGGTGTAGTTTTTTCATTGTAAATTTTCAAACAACACGACATCACGAGGTCAGTTATGCGCAGTGCGCAATCTGTGGAAAAATCACAAGTTTAAGTGAATCACCTTCTTCTTCTTCTTTTGGCGCTACAGTCCTCAGCCCACAAGCCTCTCCAACTGGCATGATCCTTAGCCAGCTGACTCCAATTTTGCACGCTAAGTTGTTTGACGTCCTTCACCACTTGGGTACGCCATCGTCTTCGTGGTCATCCTCTATTGCGTTGCCACTGGGCCGGCGTCGAAGACTCTTCAGGCAGGTGCAGTGTTGTCCATGTGCTCTACATGGACTAGCCATCTTAGGCGTTGAATCTGTAGACGGCTGGCTAAACTTATGTCACTGTCCTACAGCCCGTAGAGCTCGTGGTTGAATCCTTCTCCAAAAACCTTTGACGCAAGCAGGACCTTCCATTGAACGCAGAACTTTTCTCTCGAAAAGACCAAGCGCGTCTTCATCCGCTCTTGAGATAGTCCAGAGTTCCGCGCTATAGAGCAGGACAGAAAATCACTCTGGTACTTATAGAAAGTAGTGAACAACGCTCCTGAACCAAGGGAGTACCTTCGGGCTTAAAACTCAAGTGGGGTCTAGTGGCTTCAACTTCCAGAGCAACAGATGAAGTCCATTGTGCATCTAAAAAGCACTTAGTTTAAAGAGTAATAAGGATAACGAGACATTCGGATACAATTTTTAGTTTGTAGTAGAAAGTTGGAGTAAATGCAATGTGTGCAGGCTCGTTAGACCTGGGCATAAGCGAAACAGATTAATGTGTGTCTTTACAGCTTCCACAGTTGATCTTATGTTGTCAGACGTAAAAATGTCCAACAAACACCGGCGCAAAGCTACGGGCATAACTCTCTCTTAACACGGACAGCCTCTCTTTCGTTTACCTAGATTGATGTATGCTCTGCATTTTTATCAGCCCCTTCGTTGCCAACGCTTCAATGGTTACGAGCAATATGCTACTTTAAACTGCTAACTGCCTACTGCTAAACTAAGAAGCTCGTGAGATCTCGATACCTTTAGTCCAGGGAGAGATGTCTTCAAGGCACGGGAGCTCAATCAAATCACCTGGAACTGGTTTCTCTAGCATAGCAGATAAGTTTGCCGACTGTCTACACCGGCAGTGTCTGCCATCGCCTTTCAGTCTCGGCGTTCCTTTTGCTGATTACACTTTTTTTGTGACTACGACCGGTAGACTTCAGACATTTTAAGCATCCCTTACCGGAATCCCTTTTTTCCCACTGTTCCTAGGACTTGCACTTTCGATGAACGTGTCCTATGAACAGTCAGATAATTGTTGTAATTAGTAAAACACTCAGGCGAATAAAAAGTTAATAAATAGGAGATAATCGCCGTCAGTTAAGCGTATTACTTAGTTTCTCTCAAGAGTCAACGCATCAGCGTGCTAGATGCCAAGACTCTCAGGACGTGAGATATCTCCTCGAATCTCTCGACATCGAGATGCCTTTTCGATGACACATCGGCGAATTGAGACTTTTCCAGACACAACAGCCTCTTTACTGGGCTTTTCCTTTCTTCATCGATTATCTAACATCTCATCGGCTTCTTCCATCATTGGCACAAGATATCAACGGTACGTGTTCGACGTCTTAATGTGAATCATTTTCCTTGCGCGCTTTTCATTGACAATTCTTTGACATCCTCAATCTGCCGGATCAGCTAGGAACTTCCGTGGCACTTGATACCGAACGCTTCCACTTCCACGCCGATGTCTGCAGCACAGTCACCGTCGTCTGTCGCTCCTACACGGCGTGAATAACTAATTCCGTATAGCCGTACGGTATATGGACGGTCACGCTTTCAATTGCATCGTCTCGGATTCGAATTCGGATTCGGCTTCGGCTTCAGTTGATTTAAACAAAAGAAAGTTCACCAACGTACTAAATTCGGAAGCTAAAGAAGTCATTTACATTCCAGTGAGGATTTTCGGTGGTAAAGTATAGCGCAGCCCATTGACAGGTAGCCATATTGCGGAACGCCTGCCAATATTGATAGTTAGATAACCACACTTTTGGCTCGACCATCGCTGGGTAGAAAGTAAAATGCAATTAAAGCAATCATTTGCTTTGAATTTTAATTGAATTTCTGTGTTGAGTTGGTGCATTTTGAATGGTTATTGTGTCTCCTAACTGTCGGTAGAAGCGCCTTAAATTAATTTCGTATTCCAAGGTATTTCCAGGCGTGCTTTTGATTTGTCTCAAATCGCTGGCACCCTGCAACAACCAGCTTAGAATGTAACGCTGATGTTATTCATTACATTGTTTTATTACGAGTCTAGAAAAGAGAAGAGATATTATGCATAGGAGCGAAAGTAATTATTTACATGCTAATGTTTATTTCCTGTTTGAGGTGGCAGCAACAAAATTGTTGGGTGCCCCGCAAGTGCGTCTTGTTATGCTAATTGACATTTTCGCCTTGGGCTGAAATTTGACACAAATAAACCAAGTGGTTGAAGATCAGGAACACGGGTATGATTGATTTCAGTTTGATGGATTAATCGTCTTAAATTGTCGTAACCGAACCCGAAGTCAATCAAGTGTGTGACAAGTAAAGAAAGTTCATCGCCGACTGTTGGGAGACGTCCTCATTGGATTTTCTACACAGTCTGTGTTAGATGAATACTTTGCAACAATTTGTTTGCTTTGCATGCTTGTGTTGATCTTGTGAAACAGACACTCACAGCTTTGTCACAGGATTTGTCATAAGACGAAGGTTTACACGTCGGACAGAGCAGACGGGTGAATATTATTGAACCATTGATATAGCTAAGGTTAGAGTGGGTGACTGCACGTAGACCAGAAATAATGTAATCAAGAGATATTGAGCTTCAACCTCTCCTCCCAATTGATTTTATTTGAATTTTCACAGATAGGGCTTGTTAATAGGAGCTATCTTAAGAGACACGTGGGCTGTTCTAAAGCCTTAAGAAATATGAAAACAAAGTAGTACGCGTCACTTTGGAAGGTAATCTGTAATGGCCAGGGGCTGTAGTTGAATATCTCTGTGTATATAACTTCTGAGTTAAGCCATTGATTTCCGATTGTTTAGTTGGGACATCATTTTTGAAGAAGTGAGCCGCTAAAACAGCACTGTAGTTACATCGAAGCTGCACAATCGTTTCCCGCTCATCCTCTTCTTTGCAACATCTTGTAGACCTCGATGTAAGGCAGACCCAATGATAGTAATGACCAGTAATGATGCCCATAAGAATTCTGAGATTCGGGCTGCTGAACATGATCAGGCAGTAGGATCGTTTCGAATCGACTGTAGTAGACTCTCTTCTATTTGTATGAACAAGTGCCTCTAGCAGGGTTAAAGCACGCACTAGAAGTCTTCCAGCCACTCGATTCTAGAATCCAAATAATATAATATGGGTGGCGCTACAGCCCATCGAGGGCTAGGGCCTAGCTTCTCAGCAACCACTCGTGTTGTGCGTGCTCTTGTTCTCACACGAGTGGAAGGGACCTACAGTTTTATGCCGACTCCGAACGGCCAAGTTTGAGAAGCTTTTTCTAGACAGGAAATACTCTTTGAGCATTGTCAGTGACTCGAAAGAGGTGGGGTCGTGAAAATTATTTTTGTCGCTCAGAGCTAGAGTCGAACCTACGACGTCGAGGTTGGGGTCGACGCACATACCCACAACGCCACGGGCCACCACTAGAAGAATCCAAAAGCGGACAATTAAAATTACAGCGGACAACAATATCCCAGAGCGTCTTCTGTACTTGTGTTTAGTCACTATTTTAACAAGTGAACTAGCCAATTGCACTTGGCTTCAATATAATCTGAGGGAAATGCTCTTCTCAAAGAGAAGTTTATGTGTAATGAGGTCGGTGTTTGTATCAAGGTTGATATACTACCGAGAACAGAGTCCTTGTGATCTTAATAGGTTACCTACCTGATTATTTACCTATTATTGACGCATATCGTTGTGATTTAAATAGGACGGCCATTTGTCTGCCAATTACGACTATCGGCGGAAGATTTAAGAGAATGTTCAAACCTATCTGGTTTATCATTAGCTCTCTGCTGGTACAAAAGCAGTTCATCTGGTACCCCTGGTCGAACAGTTTGACTCCATAGAATCGCATGCCACTGTCGACAACTTGACATACACAAGTTCTTATTTCCATTGTCATCTATTGGGAATTGAATAAACAACTTGGGAATTGTGGATGTTACCATTTTTTGCCACGCTAACTGTTTTTATCAAAATTTGGTCACGTTCTGAGAGTCTGATTGTTTCAGTTCGGCAACAAGACGTGTAAGCAAATGTTTCGATTAGAGGGCATTGCAAGTTCTAGTACAATTCGCCAATAATAAACTAGATTACCAACGCTTTTCAGAAGTCATACGTAGGTCTTATAGAGCCTCTATGGCTCGCTGAACATTTATTTTTCACAAATAAGCGGACAGGTGGTATTCCATAAGAAACCCTTCTTCTAAGTTTGACTGAAATGGCTACATCACAGAATCAAAAGTCAAAAGTTTGACCGACTTCTCGAGTTTTCGAGCATGGTCTTCGACTGATTTGTCTTATAGTTTTCAACCAGCCAAGTCTGACCAACTTATTTGCCCACATGAAACCCTCTACATTTCAAATTGAAGAAGACAGTTTTTGCATTTAGGCTTCATGTATCAAATATTAATTTTTGTTGAAATTACTCGAACGTGTTCTACGTGCGAAAATATCTCCTCTGTCGTAGCACACCTTAGCCCAAAACGCATCAAATTGGCGTACTGGACCGTCAAATAAAGATAACTTTTAATTAGCTTTGCATCTCTGAACGCACTCATTTGCAACATCTCTTGTACCGTAATTTTTCTGAAATCAGAAATGTAATACTTAACAGATATTCAACTACACATCTGAGCCTCTTTCAAAAACTTTTCGACAGTGAATCACGAATTTTTCATAGTTAGCCTTAAAATCGTGCCCATGAAACGGAAAACATTGTAAAACGATGTCAAAAAAATGTTGCACATACATCAGATGCAGAAGTTGACAACTTAAATTCCACTTAATTTGTGACCAAAAAATAGGTTGAAAAGCAGACTTGGATTCAAGTCAAAATAAAAGGAACTGCCACTTTCACTAGAAAATTTCACGCGTACCACAGCCATCCTGAAAGCATGTGTGTACATGCAAGTCTGTGCAATGTCCGATATTTGCAGGAAATCCTAAACAATTTGATTGAACGATTAAGTACAACAAATGACAGCCGCAAGAGAAATTAGTCAGTAGCCAAGTGATACGCTGCTACGTGCCAAGGAAAATGTTAATTGCTTAGAATGGATGAGAAAATAATTAACGAAAACCAAATAAAAAAAAAACAACAACCGAAGAGAAAAAACAAAACAAAGCAAAACTCAAATCTGCATTCGATCTACGCGTTTCCAGCGCGAGCGATTGGACCGATGCCAGACGTCGATTAACTGGGATTTCGCGATTTAAATGAAAACCTAAGTTAAGTGTCGCATTTAACGTTAATCCATCATTACCTGCGGTGGCGTTGTGACATTCAGCTCGACACTTAAATGATCAGTGAATACAGTGATTTTTTTCTTGTTTTAATTTTTAATTTTATTTAAACGATTCAGTCGAACGCAAAGGTGTGTTTAAAGTTAATTTTTAAGAAACATTCGAGGAACCGAATGGAAAAACATTCATTAGCTCACAATAAAGGTTATTAAATCGCCAGTATACTCGTCAATTAAAACAACAGCCAATGACAGTGTATCACGGTATCACAGCTACCAATTGACACGGATTCATCGGCAGTTAAAACAAATATTCGAAAAAGGAGATACGCGAGACTTCTTTCGCTTCCTCGTTGCGTTTTGTTTTCTTCTTTGCCATCACTTGTTAACTGCACTCGCTCGCAACCAGTTTCACAATCAGTCCTCGCGTCGTCGCTGCCGGTCGGTCGCCTGCAGACGACATTAGTGCGTTCAGAACCCGCCCGGCATCACCCATTTGATCTTGACATTAGAAATCGAAACTGAAAACAAGATCTTTCTCCAAACGACTGCCGCTCCAAAGTAGAGCGGACTGACGGTTCTGTGCGTAGAGACCTATAGGGGTACACACAAAATGGGGTAACCCGAATGGCTGGCGAGAGGTGTGCTTGTGTGTGCGCTAGCGTTTGAATCTTTTGTAATTGGTACAGACGATGGCCGACGTAGAGCAGGCACGGTCAAGAAGTGGGTCGTCTTCTGTTTTCGTTTGTTCGGTTCGGTTCGGTTCGGTTGGTGGCAGTTTCCTGAATGAACACACCGCTGAATGTGTACTGTGACAAGTTGAGTCACAATTGAGGTGGCGAAACAGATACAAATGCAAGGGGACGATTGAAAAGAAAAATTTCATGAGTCGTTGAACTTCTTCTCTGCGATGCGGTTTTCTAGTGGGGCGAGTCTTGGTAATTAATGATTGAAAAGTGAACATATTCGCGAGTGTGGCAAAAACTCGTGAAGATATTTATGAGAATTGGAAGGCATGAGTTCATTTGGTCGTCGGTTGACAGAATAAACGCGGGTTTTATAAGAAAGCTTGTTTGACTTGTGCATTTCTGTGAGCAATTGTGCTGATAAGAAAAAATTGAGAGTCTTGTGCAATAACCTTGAATTGGCAAATCAGTGAAATTGTCCATTTTATGAGTATTTATAGTTTAATTTGAAATGCAAATGCATATATTCGTTTTCATCACATCTCGTCTAAAGAAGATCGCGGCAGAAAAGCACGCACGAGTGATATCAAGGCCACTCGGTCCTCCATCGGCTCTAACTCATCAGGAGTTATATTGTAGTACAAGTGCAACCGGTCGAGTTTTCGGACTTGGTCCAGCCACCTCGCTCTGTGTCTGCAATGTGGTCCGAGGGCTCGCCTCCGAATCCGTGTTGAACGTTTTCTTAACGTTAAAAAATGTCAAGAAACTGTTTTTTTTTTTCTTTTTCTTATTTATCTTTCGGTTTTTAATAACGAAATAAGTGTAGCATAGCCTGCCGTACTAATTTTGACTCTAGACACTAAGTCAGAAAACGCTTATGTGGTTTGGTAATATGTAGAATCTTTAGTTTATTGAAGTCTCTGTGACCAGTTTCTGACTTAAGAGCTTATTTCCTGACGTATGGCTTGTGCATACGAAGCAAGCTCCCATGCCTTTAGCCCAACCGTGGCGAATAACTCCCACGGTAGCAGAAGGAAACTTCATGCCGGTCGGCAGTTTGTGTTCGCGATCTTACTCGTTTGGTTATTACCCGAGTAAAAAACAGCTTACTTGGATTCAACCTTCCTTATTTCCCTGATTACATCGTTGCCATTCTCCGACTGCTTCAATTATGCATGAAAAGTACTTTGAACATGCACTCTGTATATTTATTTATTACCATAACCGCTTAATTGCTCACGTCACCTCTTGCCTGTAGAGCGATCGTTGTCATTTAGTCAGGGAGTATGTGATTATAACCATGTAAGTCATATAGAAAAAGAAGATGTCTTACTTTTGCAATGCACTTCTCGACTCAACTGCACTGCAGTGCCGTGCTTCTTTATGCCTCTCCAGGCAGATCTTTCGCCAGCTGTCTCTAGATTCCCGCTCCAAGCCGGCTGAGATTCCTTACGACTTCTGTGCGCCACCTTATGGATGAACGTTCTCTTTTACGTTGTCCTACAGGCTCAGAGTCGAAAATCCTTCGGCTAAGTTAATTTACTCATACCCTCTAGGACTCGTTCTCTCGAAAATACCAAAAACCTCTTCATCCTCTTTTGACTTGGTTCATACCACTGCTATGTGGATCAGGACGAGTGTGGGCATGGTCTTATTGTTCTTACGAATGAGGGCTCTGTTACCGGAATAATATTCCTCAAAGTTATAGCAGACTACAGTGAAGTGATAACCGAATCGTCCTTTCTTGTTGACACATATGATTTATTTTACCCTCCCTTACAGCCAAACCTATTTCAGCCTGTTCCGTTTCAATGCCAAAAGGATCTCGATGTACTCAACCAATCGCGTCAAAGTACCCTAATGCTAGCCATGGTATCATTTGTAATGTCTAGTACGTTTTGCACGGTCTTCTTCACCAGTAAACAAAGAAAGCACGTGACAGTGCGTTGCCTTGTCTAAAAACTTTTCAGTGGTATCAATACGCAATTCTAGAGACTAGTTGGCCCTTAAAAAAGGACCATCAATCCACCTTGTCATAGGTTTATTTTGTTATAGTGGTAATGCAGGCTGCAGTGGACATATACGAGGCAGGTGATTAATCTGATTAATCGTTTGAATTCCCTAAAGCAAACTATTTGTCTAGACGAATTTTATGAATGAAGAAACATAACGAACGTTATTTATTTCTTATATTTATTATATATCACTGAATCGTAACAATTAAACAAATATCGAGAACTCCACATTGTCATGACATTTGGGCAATGACCAAACGAATAAGATCACGAATACAAGATTCCGATATGGAATTTGTTCACGCTGTTGTGGGAGTTATTCGCCAGGGAAAGGTTGACGAACACACTCAAAGTGTCGAACGGAAAAGGCAATGCTTCAATGGTTTGAGCACGTTTCATGAATGTCTCCAGACATGCCTTAACTGCGACTCTGTGAAGAAGGCGATCCCTTAACAAACTCAGGACGAGATGGTTCGACCATAATTCCTGATTCGATGGCGGAGCATCAAAAGGCCTTGAAATATCTTAGTGTGTGCTTCACCAACGGGTCAGAATATAATGATGATAATCACACCTGGCATGTACAATTCAACAACACAATAAAAAAAAAGGTAAAAAAATAGCGATTCTTGTTTAACCTTACTTGGTCTCGTTTTGGCCCACCCTGCATTTACCGTCTGTAGTCAGAGCGCAGGAACCCCACTAGAATCGTGCGTCATAAAAGCGACAAATGCAATTTCCATTGTGTCACCACGACTGGCAATCGATTCAGTCATTCGACAATTTCACCAGCAGCACCCTTTCAGTTTTTTTTTGTTTTTCGTGAGGCACGTGTGAAAGCATTGCACGCTTTGCACATTCGACATTCAATTTCTCCCTGAAGTAATTTGACCTGGAAATTTGTTTGAGGAGTGTAGCGCTTGTACTCAATTCATCAGACAATTCTCATTTTTGTCGTTCAGCAAAATAGCTTTACATTATTCTGTCCTTAAAAACGCATATTGACCGCGTCATCCTACACCTTCAGACTTTCTACAGACGGAGACCATACTCAACCCTTCACAGAATCAATCAAAATGACTTAGTAAAGCATATCTTAGCCCAACAGACGTTGCTTCAATATCTTCAATATCCATCTTTACAACTTGATCTCCCAATTATAATTCCACTTCTTCTCTCTCGATTCCACCAGATCTATCTGCGACAGGTTACAACTCAGCACTTGTCGCTTTTTCGCTTCCACCTTGAACCACGTCAAAGTAATAATCATTCAAAAAGAAAGCGAATAGTTCCTCTTTCGAGAACCCATGTGTCAGTTGAATGATGCATGGACTCTCGCACCGTGTTTAGCATAATTTTGCGTTGCATAATTGTCACACACCGGCAGACCGTCGAAGTCAATGTCTGGCACTCTCTCTCACTCACCCGCTGGAGACTCCTTCAGCTTGATGGATCTAGTTTAGCTCCGTCCAATTTTCCTCTACGCACTTCCTAGAAGTAGTCTACTCCGGAATGCATTTGCTTTTCACCCAATTACTAGCGCAAAGAAAATGCAACGTGAAATGCGAGGGGAGCTGGAAATGATCTACTGAAGAATGTGCCTCACGATATTGTTGCATTCACTTGTGCGACCATAAGTCATTTTTGTGAACTGTATTTTACTGACAGCTTTTACACGTCATGCATGTATTGCGGATGATCGGGCATGTGATCGGGATCATTAATTTAAAGATAATAGGAAACATAGTAATTGGAACTCAGCGTATTTGTGGTTCTCACCGATCGTAGAGGCGAATTTGATTAAGTTTAAGTGAAAAAGTGACAGGCAGACAGAATCTCTCGTTTAATCCGTTGTGGGCCTATGCCGAGCTTCTACGGACCTTCAGTCTTACGTGAACGAAAAAGTTTAAGACGGTTTTTCTCATGCCATGAAATCAACGACACCGTGACTTGAGATCTTTTATATTGAAATTTACTACTTCCCTCCCGAGAGAGAGTATGTCCTTATCTCCCTATTGACGACAAGTTTTCTTAGCCAGATGAGAGGCAGAGATTCGCACAAAATGTTGACAAATCGGGTCTTGATGCCGCTTAAATTTGTTAAGGTTGTAGTTCAGGCCACAATAGCCAGCAAGAACACTCGTTAGGGATCTTATGCCTTCCTTGTTGAAATGGACTGTCCGCTCATATAAATAAGGTCTGATAACATTTTTAGATTGCCCAAGACCATCGGCGTTAATCTATTGGTTCACACGAAGCTTGTATTCCCTGTCTATAATCAGTTGTAGCTGCCAATTAACGTTGCAGTACGGTTAGGGCCGTATGAACTCAGATTCGCAGCCTGCCCTTGCCATGTCGTTTGCGGATTTCCTTTTTTATAAATTTCTCCTTCACAAGGACGAGGAGTCCTAGAATTTGATTTTCGGACCAAAAATTTGAGTTTTGAGTCGCAGCGTCGTGTCGATGACTGGCTTCAATTCACACGCCAGCAAAAACGCATGTAACCCTAAATCCAATCGCAAAATCAACCGGCTGATCGGCGCCGAATAGAAATTTGATCGACGGACTCTGTGTCGAATTGATGGCTTCAAGGCCACAGGTGCACACGTTCAAACAACGATGTGACTACACATTAAAGCCACAACGGCCGACTTCACGACAAAATTCGAGTAGGTTATTTACAACTGAGCCGATAATTTCGATACATTTTAATAATTTCCGCACGCCTGACAAGCGTGAAACGATGCACGATAAAATCGCATACCTTAATGAATATTTTGAAACTTGCTAAAACCATCATTAGAAAAATTATGACTGCTATTTGGTCATGTACACATCAGCTCTGCCTGCCTGTCTTTACGCAATTGCAGCGATGTCCAAATTTGTTTGCCGCATACGCTTAATTATTCCAAAGTGATCACGACAATAGTTCAACACTGACAGTTGTACAATAACGCAGAGTTTATACAGGGAGATAACAATTCTGTCGCTGAGTTCTTTCATAAGCGAACAAGCAACTACTTTTTGCATTCTTGAAGCTCTTCTTCCACCCAATTTGCCACCTGCTCGCAGTTGCGCGCCTCTAACTACTATACGTTTTAATCGTTCAATTAAATTTGCAAAATCGGGTTAAATGCGTAGCATGCATAACACTTCCAATTACGCTGCTTTCCCTATACATCATCTTCTGTCTTTGCTGCTGCTCACCTTTCATGTGTTCATGATTATATTTAACGCAGCGTGTATTAACTGGTGTGTTTCGTGCTCTTATCATGAAACTTCGCGGAAACACAAAAGTTGACGGTGACGGTTACATCTTCTTCTTTTTCAAAGATGTCCCATTAACGACGCGTTTTCAGAATAAATAGGCAGATACTTTCCCATATGCGACACAAGTGTAAAAAAGTACCCTCATCACTGAAGAACACGTTGTGTGATAATTTGTCATTCAAATGCTAATGTGCTACCACCCAGTAGCCGTGTGTTGTGGTCATTCTGTGGACAACTAGCTTCCATTCTTCACTGAATTAGATTTACATTTGTCACCGACAATCATATTCTCTGCAGAGAGCCCTAGTCTCTTCTATGGTCACCTCCAGCATCCCATCGGAAGAAGGATAATAATAATAATATGGGTGGCGCTACAGCCCGTAGAGGGCCAGGGCCTAACTTCTCAGCAACCACTCGTGTTGTGCGTGCTATTGTTCTCTCACGAGTGGAAGGGACCTACAGTTTAATGCCGACTCCGAACGGCCAAGTTTGAGAAGCTTTTTCTAGACAGAAAATACTCTTTGAGCATTGTCAGTGACTCGAAAGAGGTGGGGTAGTGAAAATTAATTTTGTCGCTCAGAGCTGGAATCGAACCTACGACACCGAGGTTGGGGTCGACGCACATACCCACAACGCCACGGGCCACCACGGAAGAAGGATGCTCCTCTGTAAATTCTCAGATGAAGGCATGGGCCCTGGCATCTTCTCATAAAATTATGGTTTCGATTACCAACCCTTTCCAAACAGATGCTATAAACATTAAGGAAGCTTTGGGGCCAAAGCAGCTATCTTCAGCTCTTCAATGTCACACATAAGTGAACGAAGTCGGTAGAAAAAGCACGAGTCCGGCGGACACACATAACCTGGCCGATTTAATAAGTATATGTTGTCAAAAGCACCAACTGCAAAAGCAAATTGCTCTTAAGAGTTAATGTTGCACTACCATGAAACTGTCAATTGTAATTAAAGAATCCTGCTTTGTTTGGGAACTTTAGGTTTCAGCTCTGCAGGGTAGTGCTTCCCAAGACCTGTTTCCTTTTCTTTGCTAGGGCTGGGCATCCGGCCGGCAGATGTTGGATAGATTCCTTCTCATCTCCACAGCTTCTGCAAATGTCATTGTCTGTTGGTATGTTCAGTCGCGATGCCTGCATGCCGATAGTACAGTGTCCGATGAAGACCCTCCATAAGTATTCGCACTTCATTCCGACTAATTTATCTGCGAATTGTCACTAACTGCTTGTTGCACTACATATTTCGGCTGAATGAAACAAAACAATTTCTGACATGTGGACTTGCGCGCATATGCTTATTATGGGTAGACATGATATTTTTGGAAACATGACGAGACATTTCGTTAGAATTTGACACTATTTTTTGACACTCATGCACATTATAGTTGGGCCTTAAAGCTGCGTCGGCCACTGCTCCAATTTCCATTGAGTTTTTGCTCTATCTAGGGCTTCGTCTTATAGTTGTCTTCTTATATAGCCAAGCTGCGTGAGTGCGTAAAGGATTACCAGGGGTTCAGATCAAGCTCAGATCCATTCTTAGCAAGATTGACTGCTTTTTCATTGCTTTAAATGCCAGTATGACCAGGTACCCAGAATAGTGTCACCGTATCCGCCAAGTCTATCTCACAGATGCTTTGATTTGCATAATCTGACAAGTTTCAAAGCCAAAATGTCCGATGCTATGTCATTTCCTGCGCGTGTCTATCGGAGAAGATAGCTATCGTTTTGTTGCTTTCTCGTAGCTGCTTTGTTTGTCTTAATCACTTCAGCTTGGGAAGAAACTGCCTATCTCAGCTCATAATTCGCGAAATGTACCTTCTACAAGCGCATCAACGGTCCATACAGTCCCGGATGAATGTTCGACCTGACGTGTGTGATTGAAACACTTCTTCCCTCAACATTCTCTAGGATTAGCTGGTATACCCGGTCAATATTCTGATTATTCAGGTGCATACGCATCATGAAATATTGTGTAAACAACTGGTTTAACAATTTCATTAGTAATCCTACAATCCCACATTGACTGTAAATAATAACTTGACTATGACAAGTTTCCCATTATGTATTAACGTCTGGCTAAGTGATACGAACGTAGTGACTAGTGATACGTATACAAAATATTCGCTACATTTGTCTGTTTAGCCATAAACACCGGAAAGTTGAGCAACCGTAAACAAACTTCACTGGTAACCGTAACGCCGCAACTGTGGCGAAGGGCATTGAACATACACAAGACTCCGCTACACCTACAATGTCTTTATTGCTTGTTAACATCTTGAATGGAAGTGATTTATGACTGGTTTGGCGCAAGATTTGAATACCAAAAACGCACATATCGCTTTTATTAAGGCGCCGCGTGTATTTGATAAGTCACGTCTTGTGCAGAATTGAGTACTAGAGGAACTCAACGTTTGACGTACGTGATCCTATTCATTACAGAGGCATTTCAGGAACTGCGACTAGGAAAAGACCTTGAACTGGGGATGAAAATAATGCGCTGTGCTTAGCCGTGTGTAGGATGATTTAATAAAGTGAACCACTGCTGTTTCGCGGTTTTGTATATGAAAATAATTTGAATTCGAAAGTTTGTCGGTAGAGGATTTGTGGTGTATGTTTTATTTTATTGGCCACGTCACTGACTAGCTCTGTTTTGTGTTTAAAATCCCACAGCCATGTCTACAGGTTTAACAAGAAATATATATGTATGTATTTAAATCTAGTGCATATAACCATACATCAAAAATTTAAAAGTTCACTTTTTCGAACTTAGTAAAAGTAGCCTTTAATCTTTACTCGGAAGACCATAGCTCATGACCATAGAGGCTCTGAGCTTAAGCGTACCTTTCATCCTCGACAGCCACGCTGCTTCCTCATGCATCCATAATATCTTCGTATTTACACCAAAGACTTGTACTTCCTCTCATTCCTGAACGATGCTAGGACTCAAAGGCTCATTTAGTAGAAGTCGGTGGATCCCTAGATCAGCTTGTTCATAGATTTCGGGGATATGCTTGTCATTCACCTTCTTCGCAGGCAGGATAATATATCTGACCACCAAGCCACTAAAAATCATGTCTGTTGTTTAGCTTATCGCACAGCTCTCGGCTTGTAGGCTTCTACAGTAGACCTATAAATTACGAGGTTTTTATAAAGTGATTGCGATCCTTCGAGTGAGATGTTTTGATTATAATTGTTGGAACAAACCAAACTAGCACCAGTTACCAAGGACGATTCGACGTGGCAGCACCACGAGAGTATCATTTTCGCAGTTCACGCTTCACGTTTGGTCTGATGTGGACAAACTCCTTTACTGCCTGAAAGCGTAGCCATCCATTGCATAGTATTATTAAATTCCACTGACTCAGTGTGATTAATAGTACACTTTAATACATTATTGTCTAATTTTTTAGGCACTCTGTTTCAAAAAGTTCCAAAAACTACAGGTAATCTGGGGCTGTACCCAATAGTCTGGAAAATTTGGCAGTGACTTGCAAAACGCATACCGGATTACCTCGGGTTCACTGTAACCATGTTTGAAACGGAGTTAGCCGACGCGGTTGCCATCGATTAACAATTTGGTACATACATCACTAGTGTGTCACGGAGTGATTCATGCTCGACAGCATATTTCCTCTATGTTTTCGGCCCGTGTTGTGTCTTGACTCATGATACTCAAGGGTATTAGTTATACCTTTAGAACGCACAAATTATTTATAAAAAAAAAACAGCGCCTGAACCTGAGTGTAAATTACTATGTATATATATAGTTACAGTTCTTATAGAAGCCGCGTGCCGTGCGTGCCGATAAGACCGGTGTAAACAGGCCTTAAGCATTCACGCAGTACACTGGACAAGATCCAGGGGGATATACTTAGACATCAAAATGGGATTTTATAGTAGTTTTAGCAGGAGTTGGTCTACACTGTTGTTTACCAACTGTGTCGCCTTCTATAATTGGTGGGATTGAAGGATTTCACCTAGCACGAGTTTGAATACATGCCCTATTCGTTGAGGTTGAAGTTTTCATTAACCTTCAAAGAAGGAATTGTTACGAATGTTAACGCCTTACTCAGCTCTTGATGCACTTTACAAGAAATCCGCGGTATTCTTGTTATCTCTGGACAGAAAGGACTGCAGAAGACTTATTGTCGCGACTTACAGCTACATCTAAGTGTGCTGGGCCTAAGCGATGAAAGCCTCTGCGACGCCTGTGAAGAAGTGAAGTGTCCCACCTTTGCTACGATAATGTGGAAATTGTTCGGGATGAAAATAATGCGCTGTGCTTAGCCGTGTGCAGGATGATTTAATAAAGTGATCCACTGCTGTTTCGCGGTTTTCTATATGAAAATAATTTGAATTCGAAAGTTTGTCGGTAGAGGATTTGTGGTGCATGTTTTATTTTATTGGCCACCTCACTGACTAACTGCTATAGGCACAGTTGTTGATATAGGATCGTCATCACAGAAAAGCCTGCTTCCTCCTGAAGACTTCCTTCTTCAGCAAAATAAGGTTCATTCTTGGTAATACCATTGGCCAGTTTCTGACCTTAGTGTTCTTGCATAGTCTTTAAAACCTCCGACAAGAAAAAAAATACCATGAGAGCAAGAAAGATTGAACCCACCTAAGATCTGCTTCTAGACATGAAGGCTATATTGGGTTGCGCTACAGGCGCTAAAGGACCACGGCGTAGCTTCTCAGCAACCACTCGTATTGTGCTTGCAATTGTTCTTTCACGAGTAAAAGGCACCTACAGTTCTCTGCTCACTCCGAATGGACAAGTTTGAGAAGCTTTTTCTAGATAAAGAAGATATAGATTTTCTACATTTCTAGAGAGAAATTTTTTGTTCACTTACACCAGGGATCGAACCTACGACGCTGAGGTTCAAGATGGGGTCGAAGCATATACCCACAACCCACTACACGCCAGTTTACTGAGCAGCAATTAAGCAATCTACTCCAACAGTAATGCCTTATCTTGTTAATCTTCATTTGCCCAAGAATTCTATTATACCGCATTCAGACAGTCCCAAAAAAGATCTCAGTAGGAACAGTGCTGCCCAGTGCACACCAACATTCTCCAATATTTCCACACAGTTATATCGTTGTAACCTGACCCGTTTTGTAAGCAGTTATTTGTTATTTCTTATTGACTACATTTTTATGTAACAAGAACCCATGCATGGATTTATCGGCACTTCCCGAATAACTGCACAAGAGAGAATCCAGGAAAAAAACACAACAAGAACGCAAAAGCGAATGCAAATTTTGTTAGCTTTCTCTTACATAACCGGATCCACACAATCAGTTACCTACCTCAAGGCGGTTGCATGTGTGCATGACTGCCTGGCAGCAGCTGATCATAATATGTCTGCAAAAGCAGAACATGAACACAAGAACGTGCCCTGCACCAACTGCAAAACAAATAAATTCACCGAAACGACATTTACGAGAACTGTCCGCAAATGGAGCGATTCTTATTTAATGGCCTTTCTCCAGCAATTAATACTCTCGTTTCTCCCTCTCGCAGATAAGACCCAATGAAGAAAACAGGGCTGTGCAGCATGACCTCAGTAGCGCTTTTCGTCCTCCTCCTCGTTGCAGAGATGGCATCTGGTCAAAGCGCGCGGAGCAACCCACAGAAAACAGCGCCCAGCACAGGTGATTCATCACAGACTAGTTTGTCGGCAAGTGCAAATGCCGGCGAATATGTGGACCCGCAGTCTAATCAACCGCATTCGAGGAAGAAACGTCTGGTCTGGATTACAGACGATGGCCGCTTGGCGTTGCCACCCGGCACGTCTCTTACGTTCACACCTACAATTGCCCTGCCCCTGGTGCGGCATCCTCCTGAGGGATTCTTTTCGAACTTAACGATAAGTTTTCCAGTTACAAGTAAGTTTTTGAAAAACACGCCAGCCTGTGTATTCTAACCAACGCTCGTTTCAGTTGATTTTGACAAGCTGGGCTTGACAGACAATCAGAATCCGTTGGGTGACCTGCCGCCGCTTTTTGCAAGATCATTCGGTCATTCTGCTGGAGAACTCCTAGGTACACTCTTCAATCGTCATTTCCACGCACACTGTGCTCTTAAACAACAGCAATCTTCTTACAGGCGGGTACATGGCTCGGTACTTGAACTACAAGGCGAAGCGTGATTTATCGTCTCAAGAAGAGGAAGACCCAAGAGGGAATCAATTCAACATGGACTTGAATGGAGACGAGGAAGAGGAACAAATGCCCCAACTTCCTGATAGATTCAAGCACATATTCCATGGAGGAGAAAGGTTTGAACGACATTCGACTGGACTGAAACTGATCTTACTGACTGATGATTATTTCTTTGAACATGCCTAGAGTTATGCTGTACGGTGCCGTTGAGACGTTTCTTTCCACATTCGGTATGGACGGCAAGGCGTGCCTGTTGAGGACCATTTGTGAAGTTCACTCCAGGAGCTTGGATCACTTTGGATTCTTCGGAGAGATGACGAAATTGTTTCTGACGTAAGTTTGTTTACCTAATTACTGGGCTTTCTACAGCACGAATTTCGGAGAAAACCCGATTTCCCGATAGGATAGGAAGATTCCTGATAATATAGTAGATGGATGTACAGGACCAATGTGTGGGAATGGGTTCTTACTTCGTCGTACTAGCGTCCGTTCTTTCTCGGACTAATGAACCTAGGGCAATAAATCATGTTGATGATGTGTATGTATTGATAGTCAAGCTGCCATCAAAGCCTTGCCTTGTATACTACACCTTTTAAGCTTGTAGGAGAATGCAGGGCCGAGCTAGCATAATTAGAAAGCCAACTCAATATGTCCCTCATCTGGGTTCCTGGTCACAGTGACATGCCAGGAAATGAGAAGTCTGGTCAATTGGCTAGGCAGGGTTCCGCCCTTCAAAGCTCGCTTTCAGAGGATGTACATATGGTATGTGTACCACTGCAAGTAGTCAAGACAAATATGTCCAAGCACTTACATAAAATTGCTAATCTCAGATGGCCAGTCTGGCAAACTGTGCGCCATCCAAAAAAATGTGGCCTGATTATAACCGATCCAGAACAAACGATCTTTTAGGACAAAACCGACATGATATCGCATGACTGGTGGCCATCTCTACACGACAAAAAATAATGGTATCCCACACAACTCAAATTATCGCAGCAACAATTCTGATAAGAGTGTGACTTTACATCTCCTTTTTTACTGCCCGACTCTTGCTAGAGTGAGACAGCTCAGGCAGCGAGAGCTTCGTATACCCTTATGCAACTAATTTGATGAGATTTCTACAAAGAATGTTAAGGAACTAATGTCCTTCATAGAATTCTCTGGGTGACTTTAGAGATATCTCAATTATACTCCCCAGCACATTAAAAGGCACACAGTGCTAATTAGGTTCTATCCACACACCTACTACTACCTACCTGCCTACCATTCACAAGAACTTTTTTGCCGGATTTTGGGCCATATCATCCCATTTACCTTGCAGGTGGTTATGGTGTTCCACTTCTTGTTGGCTAGCTCTAGGATTCTAACATCCATCTTCTTCTTCACATCTGCCAGAGGTGGTTGAATTCATGGGTTGATTTTGGACACCCTTCCTAGACAGTTTATCTGCCGCCTCATAGCCGGTTATGACCCTATAACCTCGGATCACTCTAGCCGCTTCTTCAACTGCCAGGAACTATGCTTGAAAAACTGCCGCACTCAGCAATTGTGATGGCAATTCAGTGCATGTTTAACAATTTGGAGAAAATGCCCGCGTCTGTGCCTTTTCGCATCTTCGATACATCTGCGTGCATATGGATTGTCGAAATATTCATGGGTTCTCTTTCGATTCACTCTTCCCTTGACGGGAAATAAAATCTGAGGTATATTTCGAAGTCGAGAAATGAGAGTACGTAGGCGCTGTCGAAGTGTTCAATTCGTAGTCTATTCGGAATACTATCATGCTCAATAGGCCTTGAGAGCCATCATTTAGATTGAATGCTTCTAATGGGCCTCTGTACAGTTGCTTACACGTAGAGGTTGAGTGGAAACAAATTGAGTAGTACATCTCCCGTTGCAGCTAGGTATGCTAGGCTCTGTATTTTTTGTAATAGCTGAATTGGCGAGTATCAGGGAGGTGCCATCATACTATACTGCCGCATGTCAAGACTGGTTACATTCGCTGTGGTCATTAACAGGATTGGCTTGGGGTGTGAGTCCCTCATTTTGTCGAATATTCTGTTGCTCAGATATAGACTGTTTCTTAAAGAATAATTGCTTATCACCGTTACTTTCGATAAATCAGATACGTTCGTCGACTTTGCAGTGCAGCCCATCTCTATTCTCATGCCTAAAAACCATTTGTCCGTCAAATGGAAGCATTAAAAAAAAACAGTCAATCAACAGCAGCTACAATATATACAGACAAACCAAATATGAACTACGGAATGGCAGCAAGTACGCACAAGTGTCAAGACTCATTTCATCTACCGAAGAAATTCCTTGCAATACGAGAAGAAGTTCCCAATGTCGCTGCCTATGTTTAGAATCCGGCGCCAAATAAAGGCAGTCGAAGAATGAGTGCTAGTCAGCTCTGAAAACTCAAGCACACAAAAAAACGACTACGAATGGACTGAGTAGATCAATTGCAGGCAGGAAGCGCTAAAAACTGCTATGCTAAAGACACTGACTCTGATGCAGTGCAATTAATACCAGTCAAATAGATATTTTGAGCGCGGTGCTGCACTATGTTGGTGCGTTCGTTGATGAATTATCTTATTGTGAAAAAAAAAGTTCCGAAGCTATCCATATTTTAAGTAGAAAGTGACTGCATACTTCCTTTCCAAATTTGGAATACTCGTTAGCTGCTACTTCCCAACTGCGAATGAGTGGCTGGTGAATGAACACTTAAATAATACCACCGACCAGGTTTAGAATGATGAATCGAAGACGATATTATTTCCACTCACACACAGATCCTTACAGAGTTATATTGAAGTGACCACTCTTGTGCAAAGGTGGAAGAGATTTATTATAGAGCAATTTCTGTAAGAATGTTTACTTTGAAAATGTGAAAATGAGAGATGATTCTAGTGCCGTTATTTCTTCATCTGAGAGTAGCTGGGTAGATGTCCTTGTCTTGTGTGGCCAAGTGCCTCTGTTCTGGGCTATCATTAGAATCTTCATAGAATCAAATGATCCCTAAGTAAGGTAGGTTGCTTAAGTTCTCTCCCGTCTTTAAGGAAGCCTGTTTTCGTTCGCTTTGAGATATCCCCCAAACATATTTTGATTCTACTGATCCAGTTTCTTGGCCAGGTTCATATAATGATCTGTGTTTCTGTTCTTCCCTGAGGACAAGTTCTCTTACAGCGCTGAGTGGTTCTGGACCTGTTAAGGGTTCCGATCGTCCTTAACCAATCTGCCATTTGATTGTATTCCATCACTGTGTGAACATCTATTCAACAGACTTGTTTCTCCCACTCAGGTCTTTGAACATCTGTAGGCATTTTCACATAAGATTGGATTTAATGATCTAGGAGTCTAGTGACATAATAGACAGTCCGACATTATTTCTATGTCGCAATTGGTACAGTTACTGTCAAAATCCATTTCAAAGTATCTGTCATAGTTTATTTGCTTGAAAGATGTAAGTGCGTTTGCCCATGGATTTGAAGTATTTTGTTCGGAGTCCAAATACCCTGACCCACTTTTCCATCAATTCTGGATCCAACAGCATACATTCAAGTAGTTTTAGGGGGTTGCATCCCCTCTCGAAGGGTCATGGTAGCACACAACATATCATCCATATACGTAACTAACCGTTTTTTACGCGGTGGGAAAGATTTCATTCACGCGAAATCCCCGCACCTGGAAGACCGGTTCCTGGATTCTTCCAGACCTACCCTTGGACAAGGAGTCGCTTCACAATCGGTTGCTATGAAGGTCAAAAGCCATCAATACTGTTGCCCTGAAAGCAGGGGCCCATGCTCAAGTTGCCTTTCTTCTGTATTTGTAACACTTCAATCATAGCCTTTATTTGACAATTTTTTGTATTATAATTTCAGAGTTAAAAGGTCACCATTTGCAAATCTAATCCCCGAGTACGTCAAAGCCCAAGAGATTGGCGAAGGCAAAGAAGCACCCGGCGAATGCTTCCCTTACTACAAAGACTGTCCAAAGAGCATATTTAAGGCAATGATAAATAAGAAATACAGGTAAGCCGACTGTCAACAACCACTTGCCAGACATTCATCAAATTTCCATTTTGCAGCAATGAAGCACATAACGAATATCACGAGCAGGATGCGGAGGAGATAAACGAAATCAAAAGAAGTCCTTCGGATGCCCTGCACCGGAAGCAGACGATTTCCATGTGAATCCTAAAATACAAAGTAGTTCCCTATTTCCGACGTATGTTTAAGTTGTTTTTAGTGGCCATAAGTTTTTATTTTTTGGGAGAAGAAGTGCTTTGAAATGAAACGTATAACGTATGTTAAATGGCGCTTTTTCAAAAGTTTTCGAATTTAATTATTGTTGTTTTAGTTTTGTTATTTATTTATTTAAATTTTTTATTTGTAAAGGCATTGAGACACGAGTGAATTATGAAAGTCATACTTTTAAATGTAAGAATCGAAACAAATTATGTACTGTAAATAGATTTAAATAATATTTATTTATTCATTTGTTTATTTAATTTGTAATGTTCCACTGAAACAGGACAAGGTTTATTTTTATTGAGAGCTTTGTACAGTGTATATTCTGATGTGCTATTGTGAATAATGTTAAATAAAACTGTATGATGAAACTAAACTAAATGGGTATTTCTTTGACAAGTTGTCTGTTTGGTTAGCTTTAAGTGAGCGGATGCAGATAGCGGGGACAATAAGGACAGTGTAGGTTCATGTGAAGCAGATTCGCTGCTTTATGCTGATGTCATTCAGCTCGCCTATATACAGATGAAAAGTACTGTCCTAAATAAGAGTTCCTACGACTAGCCAGAGCAATGCACAATAAGGCGATCTAAACATTTTATTGTGAGCTAACATTATTGTACAATTTCAGAATGGATCTATACTTAAAACTTTCTCCATGTTGGCCCTTTTGCCATGAGATGGTTATGTGGTAGCCAATTAAGACTCGATGATGTCTACTATAGCTTCTGGAAGAAGCCATGCAGCTCGTTGTTAGATGTCTGCTCACTTATCGCGTTGAGGTTACGTTGTCCAGGCATTGTGTTCATATAAAAAAAATGTTCCTGATTGCCTCGTTAGCATGATTACGACCATGTGTGCTTCGTCTAACTGCTACCCAGTCACTGTGTTCGTTGGAGGCTGTTGATCTCCCGTTGTAGATGTTGAGGAGCATCGTTTTCATCATTGACCCTTGCGCAACTCCCGCGCTGGTGCTCCACTCAGTTGGCTACCTTCCACACGAACGTAATTTTCTGGAAAGCTATTGGCTATTTTTATAATTTTCGAGGGCAATCCCATCAAGCAGCTCGTAGATTAGGCCTTCCATCCAGGCTGTCGAAACCATATGTGTTAGAGGATCTTGCTTACATTTCTCAAGAGCGATATATGTTATCTTCCTCTTAGCAGGAAAGTAGAAATTATTGTTCACCGTTTGTGGCACTTGCTTCAGGATGAAATTCGAGATTTTGTCGGTCCCGGCTGACTTCCTCATGATACGTTCAATAATTACCGTGATTTCTTCGGTCGTGTGATCTTCGTTTCCTACATAAGTCGCCCGCTGGGTTGGTTTCGTTGAAGATGGCATCTGATGCAGATGAGTTCGCAAGTACATTAACGTAGTTGTTGACAAATTCTGTGTCTGATTACGTACAACTCTCTTGTGATTCACTTGCGTAGGTGGAAATTTATGTTCGTGTTATTGAAACCATAAAACTTTTGCCAATGAAGGCTATTTGAGCCCCTTGCGTGGATTGAGCGCCAGCCTTTTCATTTCTTCGATTGTCTTCATGTCCTGGAACTCATTACATCCTTAATTTTGTTCCTTCCATCAGTTTACTTAATATTGTGTGAGAATATCCTTAAAGTTGAATGTATAGCTCTTTAGTGCTGTGAGAACAACTTGGCTATGGACCAAAGACAATACTCATTTTATGTTACGTCACAAATAACTGCTTCCTCAAAAACTATATTCCTTCCCTTGCTAAGGCATTCGCATTGAAGATGTTGAACAGATTATATAGCTTATTCGTCTAAGCGTTGACGTTGACGGAAGCTAAGATGTAATTCAATATCTGGTATATGGCAGAGATCCTTACATTGTCTATTGACCTTTTTTCTGTAGACATGCTTGCAAGTATCAAAAGCAAATATCGCACAATATGCGGTCCTATGTTTTCGTCCGGTTCAACTCCATTTCTGTGTAAACTTAAAGAAACAAATGTATGTTAGGATCAGGAGGAGTAGTAAAAATTAACAATGAAGTGTTAAGGTTAACCATGTCTTATTCAATTGCCTTAGAAAGCCTTTCCAAAATCGTTATTAAACTTTATTCCAGTTATTTCAATGTTGCTTCCAGGCCGTGGGAACTATTCCTTTCGTTTTTGTGCAGCATGGAGTGTGTTTCTGGGTGTCCACTTTCGTCCCTTCTGCTATAATTGATTAACATTCAACTTAAATTTTTCCAAAAATATTTTTTATATATTAAATTTTCAATACCACTACTGTGTGATACAAGCGCACCCTTAATTCACCTCACATATCTGACAGCTGTTTACCACACATACTTGTCTCACTCTAGCAGAAGTGAGAAAAAGGCAAAATACTCCAAATTAAACACAAAAGCCAAATATGGGAACGTCATAAAATGTCATTGAATTCATAGAAAATCATAACAATCAGCAGTCAGTTGCATAAACAATTAAAGTTTCTACATAATACCACCTGCTCTAATCGAATCAGACCAACCAGGCTGCAGGTGTAATATCAGTCCCACCATTTACTGCTAAATGTTAGTGTAGATTTGCAAGTGACCTAAGAGTAATAAAACAATGACTGCAAGAAATCCTCAAACTCTGATGGCTGTGCCAAATGAGGAGAGTTTTGATTTTCTCTTCAAAATCGTACTAATCGGCGATTGTGGAACAGGTAAAACGTGTATTGTTGAACGCTTCAAAACGGGCAATTATGTAGAACGACACGGAAACACAATTGGTGTTGATTTCTCAATGAAAACAATCAATATCGATGGGAAACAGGTGAAGGTAAATGATCATCATTAACGCATCTCATCAGTGGCTATATTTATTCGTATTTGTTTTAGTTGCAAATATGGGATACAGCTGGACAAGAGCGTTTTCGAACAATTACTCAAAGTTATTACCGTTCAGCGAACGGAGTTATCATTGGTAAGTGATCGAATAGTGAAAATTAAAATCAAACGCCCACTTCGCTGTAGCCATTCAAATATGTTAGTAACTCGAGTGTGTGATACCTCTAAGCACACCCTTGTGTCAGGTGTATTTTTAATTAACTTTCCTACACACACGGGAATTCCAACATATATCATGAATATCTATATATTTTTTTATCTCAACTGAGACCCTGCTCACTGCTGAGTCATTGTACTGAAGATGTACATACGTACTCGTTTTTATTTAAATTCAATAGATATCGGTTGCTTGGTTGGCATAAACAGTATTGTGAAAAGAGAGAGAAGTTCAAAGAACTAAAGCAAATACACGAACTAAACCACATACGTGCAGCGACTACAAAAAAAAAAACAGTAGAGGTGGAGAAGCGAAAACACAATTCAATCAATCATGCGTGATCTTGGGGGAATTAAAATGTTCGTTTATCTTAAACCATGTTGGCTCTTATATATGGTATGCTGATAAATAAAATTGCGCATTTGATGAGACATACACAGTGATTGCTAAACAGCAACCTCTGATCTTTTGTTGAACTTAGAAGAAGTGAATGCTTGTAATGGGGTTCAAATGCAGTTCATTTACACATTAAAAGAAACACACACACTCGACGTACGAAAGCACGTTTCGGGGCATTAAATTATGAATCTATTGGATAACAGAAGACATAAACGATTAAGGTCGTTCATTTGTAGGCTCACGTCATTTAGATGATTAATAATAACGGACGGCCTTTAGGATTTCACTCTATTTGGCGTGAATTTTGGTAACAAATTAAATGAACCAATCAAGGATTGAACCAATTGCTGGCAACAATAGTAGTTGATGTTGGCATAAGCCCCATACGTGAGCACTTCGCATTGCGCGTGGTTGGGCCTTTAAAAAAAAGTCAGTGTTTCATTCACTTCCACTTAGCTAATTAGGGCGAGACTCTGGGGACGCATTTATTGCCTATTCATTACTTAAACACTTTTTATTTAATTTTTTGTCGTCTCTTCCTTTCCCGTCTCTTCCTTTCCCGTACTGTCCTTGTAGGTCATCGCTTGACACGAAATATGTGTCTAGTCTATTTTTTCCCTCGGTCTCATGAGACTCTGGGCGACAACAATTGGTCAGTGCATGATGTGCTCAGCAAACTTACTCAGACATGTTCTATTGCAATTTGGTTGGATGACATTTGCATGCTTGAGTTTCATTGGTGCTTAAGAGGTTTTAGGAATACTTGTGTTTCAACACACGGACAACTGCAATAAAAATATCATCTGACATTGTAATCGTCCGCTCGGTTATCTTAATCAGCTTGATTCTGAAGTAAACTATGAGTTCACCAGGAAGTCAATTCGATTCTTTGTGGTCTGAGGCTCTCACTTAGTTCCTACTGGACCTATTGGGATGGCCATGGGGATGTAACCTTCTGTCGTTCTGACCTCCGATTTGCAGAGTTGTGCTGAACCTTCCAGTGGTCTTGACAAACCTGCAAAGAGTATTCAACGAGATATCTGCAGGTGGGTATTCGGGAAGAAGAGTTCTGTCAGTGTTCTCTGTCTCTAGCCTACCATAAGAGTTCAATCTCGGGATTTACAAAGTCGACGAAACCAAATTTTACTTTCCCTTCATCTGCGCTTGTGTGTGTATAGTGACGGTTCGAGGAGAACCCAATTAGCATTATGTGCCGTTTTGATGCCGCAGCTCTATTTTGTTTTCATTTACAACCATCGCTCTGCGTTTAGAACTTTAATTAGCTCCTTTATAGTTTTATTGAATATTTCTCCTCGAGGGGTTTGAAAAAAGGGAATGCCTAGTGTTAACCGTATGATTCTAGGCAACGCTGGACAGTTGCACAGAAAATTAATTAACTTTTTTTTAGCGGTGTATCGAGCTGCGACAGAGTGTGTTATATGAAATATGTAGTCTGGTTGCGTGGTCTCCTAACGGCTAGTGCAACGTGATGATTACTCTACCAATGTCCGTTCGGCTTCGACTAGAAAGATCGTCAGTCTGTGCAATCTTAGATTCCAGCCATGTTGCTGGATGTGGTGCAATTGGTCAATTGATCTCACCTCAACAAGATCAGCAATTTTTTTTTGGAACTATGGACTAATTCTAGCTTTAGCTAGTTCTAATGGTATATGCTAGTGTTGACAAAAAAATCACTAATTGCGATTGTTTCACATCGACAGTCACTCCTCTCAACTTTAAGTTAAACCGCAATTGTTATCCAAACTGCTCTTGCGTTTCAAACTGCTATTACATTCCAAACTGCAGTCACACGTAAGGCTAAGTTGCTATTTTTTAGCAACCAAGATAGCACTTTGTAATCATACATACGACTAATGTATCTGTTCCTTTTTACAACCACAAGCATAATTTGGAAACGCAGATACGCCTTACATGCTCCTTTTCACAACACGATTTGATCTCAACTTCGTTGCTATTTTTTAACAACACCTTTCGCATATTGCTTCACACAAACGCTTTCATGTTCAACGTCGTAAAGTGTGACAGATGTGAATGAAGTTGTGGGGGGACATACAGAATTTGAGTAGTCAGTATCCTCCTTATATTTTCAAAGTGATATTACTCTTTTAAGCACTGTAACTTAGGTTCCAATGTAAGAAGCAACCCTGGTCGCTTTCTGTAATGAATATTTGATATATTCTGAATGTTTGGAAAAAAGTGGCAGACATCGAGTTTTTTACCGAAAAAAATTTGCAGTGGTTAGTGTGGAATTTTTGATGGATTCCATAGTTGATCTTCTAACTGCCACAGCGTTTAGGATGTGCTAAAGGATGCAACTGGAAGACTGACACCGCCAATTACCATTTTGTACTTATTTTCCAGTATATGACATCACAAAGCGTTCATCCTTTACAAATCTGCAAAAATGGATCGAAGAAGTTCGCCGCTATACAGCATCAAATGTGCTGTTAATCTTAATTGGGAACAAGTGTGATCTCGAAGAGGAACGTGAAGTTCATTTCGAAGAAGCCGAAGCAATGTGCCAATATATCCCGGAAATACTATTCGTTATGGAAACCTCAGCGAAAGAGAACACAAACGTAGAAGATGCCTTCACCTGCCTCGCAGCCGAACTCAAAGTATGCAACAAACATATTTGCATCATCTGTGATAATCTAAATGGTTTTCTTTTACTTTCAGAGAAAACACAGCACGTTAGATGTAGAAAATCAAGAAGACAGTGGCATTCACTTAGGTCAAAGTAAACCGTTAAAAAATTGCAGCAGTTCCTGCAATCTTACATAGAAACGACTTGTCTCGTGTTCATGGTGCGCAATGTGTTTGGTGATTTGTGTTAATTGTTTATAATTCTTATGTTTATACTCTTAGTTTAAGTATTGTCACTAAACTCTTAACAACAAAACAAGTAATAGGATACCGTAAATGTTAATAAGTACAAAAACGCAGTCGCAACAAAGACGTAGTAGTAGCAGCAAAAACAAAAAAAATACAAAAACAAACCAACAATAATCCAAATCAAAACAAGGGATAATTTGCAAATATCTTACGAATGCAATAAATGTCAATTATTAGAACTTTATTTGTATCTCTGTTACAACGTGAGAATTATTATGTATATGTTCGAGACCATTTGTTATCCAATTCATGTGTTTATTCAATTAGTGAATAGTATAGATGTATAATACTAGCAATCACCGATTCCCTTACCTCAAAAACTAACCCTTTAATAGAAGGCAAACAGCGTTTGCCTCCATCATACAAAATAATCAAGTTGCCCTGGAATTTATATATGTAATACAATAAAAAGTCGTTGCCAAACATTTCCATCATACATCAATGATATGATAATCTACGAGTGCATGTAACTTGCTTAGCTGGTAAGCAATTGTTGACTTAACATCACGTCCTCTTAACTACTCAGTAAACATTCGCGATATGTTTTAAACCAATTTTAACAAATTGTCTGTCTATCTGTGGACAAGGCAGATTTTTAAATTCCAAAATTAAATCGATGACTATTGTTATTATTTATAAAAGAGATGATAAATCTATTTTAATTATTTAATTTCTATCAATAAAAAAACGAATATTGAACGATACAATATAACTTAAGGACAGGCTTTTCTTTTCCGATGATCTTTGTTAGAACGGCGATGATGTTTTTTTAGTAATCTTTTCTTTTTTTCATCGTTTGGCGCTACAGTCCGGTGTGGGCCTGGGCCTCAGCTAACAAACCTCTCCAACCAGCACGAATTTTCCCCAACTGGAATTGCGAAAGTTGGTTGCGGTACTTCTCTACTTGTGATAGCCATTTGGGTCGAGGACGTCCTCTATTGCGTTGTCACAATGGTTCCAATTCGACCCAGCTATCTTAAGCGTTGGATCCGAAGATGAAACAACAACAACTGGTGCAAGCAGGCAAAGTAAGAGCTTTTCAAGGGGTGGCTAGTCTACGATCAATCCAATAGACGATAGAGGCGGCGTCTAAGAAAGATCAGATGCAGCCTTACCCTTACCTGTCCCTGATACAACTTTTTTGAACCCTTAGCAGAAAAAACAACTTCTTATCATAAGCGCATACCAAACGAAATGTGTATTCGCTTCTCCTCATTTTCTCTTTCTGCCTTTGCGTCTTTTTTTGGAGGGATTCTTCGTAGCGCATTCATCTTTGGGTGCCTTGGGAACGACCTCTTCCTTTTCATTGAGGATAACCTCAACATGACAATGCGATAACACTAAGGGATTGATACGACCTTGAGCACGGTTGTGCCACGAACAAGCTGAAACGAGGTTAATTACACATGCAATTCTTGGCACAAATCGTAGGCGGAAACTTGGCACCTGCAGGGCTTCAAAGTATATGCGAACTAAATCAAACTAAAAAAAAGCTATAAGGCCATATGAAAGCAATTAGTTTGATTAGAGGTCCCAAACAACAATATCGCAACAAAAAGGGAAATGTGTTGAAAAGTGATATGATACGTGTCAGGCATATTTGAACAGCCCATTACCAACCATTTTACTTGAGGGAAATCAAGCAAGAGTGACAGCAGCCTATTACGAATATTCTAGGAGTATGTAATTAGGTAGGTAGAGTGGACCAGAACCCTTAAACCCTGTTGCTCGATTGTGCTCAAAGCAACGGCCCCAGTATATGTAAGGAACTTGGCAGTTTTTGTTGGACATCTGTGGTGATATTTGTCCTTCGATAACAGGCTAACACATGCAGCAGCTTTCAAAACGAAAACACCTAGATATTTGTCTACAGTGAATACAAATCTTCAAAAGTTATTCGCACGAACCTAATCAAAGCTGGTTATTATTCTCCATTCTATTATCATTTTAAACTAAAAGACTAAAAATGCCAAACATTTGGATGATTGTCTGAGGAGATAAGACAAAGTAATAATAATAATAATATGGGTGGCGCTACAGCCCATAGAGGGCCAGGGCCTAGTTTCTCAGCAACCACTCGTGTTGTGCGTGCTATTGTTCTCACACGAGTGGAAGGGACCTACAGTTTTATGCCGACTCCGAACGGCCAAGTTTGAGAAGCTTTTTCTAGACAGGAAATACTCTTTGAGCATTGTCAGTGACTCGAAAGAGGTGGGGCCGTGAAAATTATTTCTGTCGCTCAGAGCTGGAATCGAACCTACGACGTCGAGGTTGGGGTCGACGCACATACCCACAACGCCACGGGCCACCACAGAACCACACTAAGACAAAGTGTTCAAATGAAAATTAACATTTATATTTCTTATGTATGCAGCCGATTTAGTTACTATGGCTGAAAGTATACTCTATCCGTATACTCTCAAATGGAAAATATAGATATTGAAATATAGATATTGAACTTCAACTGCTACATTTGGGATCTAGATATAAACACCTCGCTGTCTAAAATGGCGGGCCCCTATTGCGAGTGTCAAAAAATAATTGATAAACGGTAATTATCAACAAAATTGACTCGTTGGTGTTCCGATTGTCAATCATTAATGAACGATTGATCCTTGTCTATCTGCCATTTGTCTATTTCAATCAAGATCCACTTGCATTGTCATTGGACTATCGCCACATAGTCAACGACGGTTTGAAAGCACCCCTATCTTCAAAAAATAAAACTAAACAAAAACTGTGTCGTCATGTAAATTTAATTTATAGTAAAAACAACGTAAATGCCCCTTATCCAGCTTAACATTCTAAAATTGACTCTATAATGTACAGTATTAGATTAACATTCCTCCACGATCAAGTCCTAACTTCTTTTTGTCATCGCCTTTCGCTGTGTTGATTTATGCGGCCTTTTTCGTGTGTGTCGCTTAGACCCAGCCGCGGGATCGGTTTTATTCAGATCATAACGAAATATAATCGACCGACTGTCGAGAAAATACTTCAGCTCCTAAAAAGTGAACACGATCTATTACCGATACATGTCTTGTGTGTTTTCAAACGTTATCCATACCTTCGGGTCATAGCGATATCCCAAACCCTTGAAGAACGTAAATACCTCTTGCAAATCAATCGGTTCATAGTGCAAAATTGCCTCATGGAGTAGCCTGTTCGATTTCACTAAATTGTACCATGCAATGTGAAAAGGGAGTAACACTGTTGCGATCTGCAAAAAAACATTGAAATCGCATGATTTGTTAGAGAAAAAGTGTGTCCTTACCTTTTTGCTGGTATTTGTCTGAAATATGTATTGTTCATCTTCAATTTCCATCTTGACATCTGAGTTCGAAACGAGCACATGACCCCAGCAATCTTTCAAATTGAATTTAAACACACTGCTGGGGGCTTCATCGATGGGTTGTTCGTTCACATCCATGCTATCCTCATCCTCGCTTTTCCTTCGTGTTGATTTTATGGGGCTTTCATTCGCTTCTACCAAACAAGGATGAGTCTGTTTGTAAATGTATTCTAAGACTTTAACTGCTTGCTTTCGTTTCAGGCGCCTTATTCCGTACTTATAAAGTTCATTCAGCAGTGCCGATTCCTCCATGTTCTCATAGTCTGACATCTGGGAGACGTTACTAGTTCGAACTAAGTACGTTCGGCCATTGAAAATAAACTCTTTTGGTGAGTCGGGCTGAGGCTTCTGCGGAGACTCAATCTGTGTGTTTATGGGACCTGTAAGGAGTTGATCCAGTCCAGCTGGTTTTTTGTATGCTCGCTTTGAAGGACTTCCATAAATGAGTTTGTCAATTTCGTCCAAATCCGAAAGATTGTCATCGTCGTCATCGATCTTGGCGAATTCTTTAAAATTGTTTGTGCTTGAAAAACGCTTGACAGCGGGAACCGCTTCTCCTGGTGAAAGGAGAAACGATTCTGATAAAGTCTTTCGACACCTAGGCGACGCATTGCTTGGTGTTTTTCTCGGAGTTTTCCTAGGAGTCTTTGTTGGAGTTTTGAATGGCGACTGTTCGTCGAGGATGCCAAAATCCGATCGTTTACTGTAATCTAAATCAAGTTGCGAATTGCCATGCGAACTACTAGGGCTTGGGCTGTTTCCCCGCTCAGTTGGTGAGGCTTTGAAGGAGTTTGACAAGACCTTGCGGCATTTTGGAGAAGCACTCGTCGGGGTTTTCCTAAAGCTGTTCTTGGGAGTTTTTGTCGGTGTTTTGAATAGTTGTTGTTCGTCTCCATTAATACTCTGCGTGCCTGTGCGTTGCTTGGGAGTAGTTTCTCGTGATGATATGAGCCAGTCTGATAACAACATTTGACCGTTCGGTGATTTACTTGTCGGTGTTGTTCTAGGACTAATCCTGGGGCTTTTAGTTGGAGTCTTGAATGGCGACTGATGTTCAAGTGTACCAAAGTCCTCCGAATCAAGAAAAGGTCTCGATTCCACATCCTTGTCGAATTCTTCACTCTGAGTTGCCGGCAGTGGCTGACTCCCGGCAACGAGGTCAATTAAGGAAATGTCCTTATTTTCGAACTCATTTTCATTGCGACTGGATGACAAATTACTATGGTTGTGCTCCTGGTCGTATTCTGTTTTGTTAGCTTGCCAAATGGAATAGTTAACCTCATCGTCGGAAAGAAGAATACAGTCGTCCTCATCATCTTCACCTTGCGTCAAATCAATTGAGATTTCGGAAGCTCTTGCTTTCAGTGAATTGGATTTATCATAATCTTCTGATCGGCTACTGCCAAACGAGATACCAATGGAATTCTCCAATGACTTATATAAAGACCTTTCCATGGATTTGGAGTTCTCAGTGCCATTCACCTCGTCACCGTTTAAATTTGTCAGTGCTGTGTAGAACGAGTTTGAGGCACTTCCTTTGTCTTCTTCAATTGTTAGCACATCTTTTTGTGAGGGCTGACTGTTGCTGTCACTTCCGCATTGTGTAAGATCAATCACTGACGTTGGTGAGGGCACTTTAATAAAATTGTGAATGTTTTCATTTTAGTCGGGCTTGTACAATTAATACTTACTGATATTAGAATCCTTTCTCGCCACTGAAAAAGTCTTTACTAATGAAAGTTAAGAATTAGAAAAATCGCGTCTTCACTTCGAGGTTCACTTACCTTCATCACTGGAGAATGTCTCATACGTGGTTATATGATGATCACTCGAACTAGCCTTTGATGTGTTTAATTTTCCCCCGATAGCTGCACATTCACCTAAAGAGGATCCACGTGATATTTATGACTTATAATGAAAATGTAGTACCTGTTGGAACATCCGAATCCGAATCAGCGAATATATCTGGCGACGTGCATTGCACCGGACTGGAAACTGTTTGCACTTCTGTTGACATTCTAACCTCTGCGGAGAATTCATTGATGATGTCACCACTGCAATCTATTACCGATGTTTTACATGTGATTTCGCAATCATTTGCCGGTTTAACGCTTTCTATTGTGTTTAAGGATATCGACGTTACTTCCCTCAGTGCACGAGACTCACAAAAGGTACTCTCTTGCACATGCTCAGGCTGAGTTGATACACAGTCGAATGCATCAAGTAAATTTCTATGTAAAGTGGGACACGATGAGGAAATTACTTCATCGCAGCGACTTTTTTTCATTGCTGGGCTCTGAAAGAGGGCTTCGTTTTCCGCATCTTGAGGATGAATGCTTGCCTTCTTTGGGGTAGCATCACGACCAGCAATAAGACGCACGTCTTTCAACAAATGCCCCACCTTCGTGCGGGAGGGTTCAAAGAGACTCAAAACATAAAAGTCAACCACAGGTGAAGTCTCACTAACACTCGTTCGAACTACCCTGTGGTCACTAGCGAGAAACCTTGCGAGGACCCTACTTTTGATGCTGTAGTTCGTAGTATCATCTACTGGGTGTAAATCTTCCGATGCAAATTGTGAGCTCAATAAACTCTCAATCCTCTGATTGACTTTGGCCAATTGCCTCTCGGGATTGCGTAAGGTTAACGCAGTAAACTTGTTGGCCCATTTACTCTTGCTCTTCTTCGGCATGAAGGCAGTTAAATTGTAATCTAAGGAAGTATTTGATTAAACACAGCAGACATTGGTGAGAAAATATACCTTCAGATTCAGCAACGCGAAAGCCAAATTTCTTTAGTTTATCCCGTATTAACTCGTTCTTGTCGGTGGCCTTATCTACCTCATCTTGCACTTCTTCCGTGGACATACTAATCTCCAGTTCGGAACGTGATAAAGCTATTGCCATTTGCATTTCATCTGGATTAACATTATCCGCTAAGCAATGCTGTGCCGTAACCTCTGAGAAAAGTTGTTCATGCTTCAAGAGTGCTGACTTGATGCTTTGCTGCTTTTTGGAAGGTGCTTTCGACTTTGCTTTGGGCGCTTTTTTCACTGTTTTTCTTGGGGTTTCAAAGTCGTTTGTGCTCTTTTTCCCAGTTTTTATACGCTTCTCCTTTGGTAGGAAGGTGGATAGCTTTGTTCGTAAAGCACGCTTTTGTTTGTTGGCTTCATATAATGGGTCTATTGGCGAAGGCATTTGACCGGAATATGTCGTTGTTTCTATATCATTCATAGGCTCTGCAGGCTTATCTTCAGGTGGTGGTGCAGTCTCTTCTGGTACATCTGCTTTTTCATCAATCCTTAACTTCGGTGAAGGGTTTACATCTGCTTCAATACCTCCTATTGGAGACGGAGCTATGGTCGAATAAAGAGTCACCTCCGTGGTTTCTGAAAGCCCCTCAGCATCTTCTTCACAGGGAAAGTACTTTGAGATTGTTGCTGTTTGCTTTTGTCCGTTGCTGCAGATGACATGTAAATAAAAGAGCATTTTCTCTATTTGATTACATTTTGTTTTTTTTTATTGATAAACTTCAACAAGCATCTACAAACTTTAACAACTTATATACCGTGATTTATTTGTCGTTGCACCCGGCAATCGCAACTTCCTTAAACTAGCTTTTCTCGTGTTCATCGTATTATCGTTCAGAGACCAACTGCTTGTCTTCTTCGATTATCTTTAGAATGGCTTCTCCACGTCTCGGTGTTGAGTTGGCTGAGAACATGAACTTCCGATCGCGTTCTTCTTCAGTTTCCGTGCAGATGTCCTTGTAAAGTTTCACGTTCGCTTCACGAAAAACTGGGGTGAAACTAAAGGGACTATTTTAGTAAACTGAGGAAATTACGAAGCCTTTTATGTAAGACTCACGCGAATGCACCGAAAACGAGGACTCCAATTAGAATAGCACCAGCTGCAAACCGATTTCTGTACTGAAACGATGGTGTTCCCTTTGCTTGACGAGGTTTTCTTCTGCTTACATCAATATTGGGGTCCATTCCAAACAGATTTTTGTATATAAAATCAATTTAATGTTGACGCTGATGTTATCATGCTTAAATTTACAACTTCAATTACGAAAACAGTCCGGCAAAATTTGAAGAATGATGTTAAGAGCTGTCATCTGTCAAATTTGCATGAGTTTTATACCAAGAGGTGAATAAATAGATGACCAATTCACAAAGTCTGTCTTCTTGCAAGCTTGCTGCAACAGTCCAATGCAGTCCTATAGGCATAATCAACCTACACATTTGTTTTTTACCTATTTTACAAATGTTCATATATTTTTATATACAGATCAAAATAACTACCAATTAACTATATTTCAACCATGAGTTCGCAAAAATAAATGTTTCAGCAAACAGTTTGAGTGCAACTGATATATTGCAAATTCCGATTGTGTTGAATTCAGGCAACTGTCAAAAAGGTAAACAAAAGTTTGTAAAAATTTTCTAAGTGGAACAATTTATTTCAATAAAGCCTTATTATAATTGATAAACAGAGTTAAAAATATTTTAAAATCACCATGGACTACGACTTCAAGATGAAGACACAAATCGAGAGGACAAAAGTGGAGGATCTATTTAATTATGAAGGTTGCAAAGTTGGTCGTGGCACATACGGTCATGTGTACAAAGCAAAGTGGAAAGAGGCCAGTGATGGAAAGGAATATGCTCTGAAGCAAATTGATGGTACCGGGTTGTCTATGTCTGCTTGTCGTGAAATAGCATTATTACGCGAATTGAAACACTCAAATGTTATTACATTAATTCGAGTGTTTCTCTCGCACAACGATCGAAAAGTATTCCTCTTGATTGACTATGCCGAACACGATCTGTGGCACATTATCAAATTTCACAGAGCTGCAAAGGCGGCCAAAAAACAGGTGGTAGTGCCGCGAGGAATGGTTAAAAGTCTGCTCTATCAAATTCTCGATGGCATTCACTATTTACACAGCAACTGGGTGTTGCATCGTGATTTAAAACCAGCAAATATCTTGGTTATGGGCGACGGTAATGAACGGGGACGTGTCAAAATCGCTGACATGGGCTTCGCGCGACTTTTCAATGCTCCCCTCAAGCCTTTGGCTGACTTGGATCCAGTAGTGGTTACATTTTGGTATCGTGCCCCCGAATTACTGCTGGGTGCTCGACATTACACAAAAGCCATTGACATCTGGGCGATTGGGTGCATCTTTGCTGAGCTACTCACCTCGGAACCAATCTTCCACTGTCGGCAGGAGGACATTAAGACTAGTAACCCTTATCATCATGATCAGCTGGATAGGATTTTCAATGTGATGGGATTTCCCCAAGACAAAGACTGGGAAGATATCAAGAAAATGCCAGAACATCACACACTCATCAAAGACTTCAAGCGATCAAGCTATTCGAACTGTTCGCTGGCGAAGTACATGGAACGTCACAAAATCAAACCTGACAGCAAGGCATTCCATTTATTGCAAAAGCTTTTGCTAATGGACCCCAACAAGCGTATAACCTCAGAGCAAGCGATGCAGGATCCTTATTTCCAAGAGGATCCTCTACCAACTCAAGACGTTTTTGCCGGCTGTCCAATTCCATATCCAAAGCGTGAATTCCTCACGGATGATGATCAAGAGGACAAGTCTGACAATAAACAACGACAACAGCAACAGCAGCAACAACAACAGCAACAACAGCAGCAGCAGCAACAACAACAACAGCAACAGCAGCAGCAGCAACAACAGCAACAACAACAAAATCAACACCACGAACCGAACAGTAAACGCGTACGTCTCACTGGTCCTGGGCAACAGCAACAGCAGGTTAATCAAGGACAAGACTTTCATCATCAGACATCGCAACAGCAGATGATGTTCAATCAGCAGCAAAATAATTTCCAGCGTTTCTAGCATTAAGACGTGACAAAGCAAAACAAAACAGCAATCGTATTTATCAGCGTGTCTTCACTGTTCAGTGCTCATTGTGTTCTCATTGTTCAAAGGAAATTTACAGCAATAAATAAAACACGAATTGTGTAAGAATTAGTTTAATGCCGTTGGCGAGCGCCGACCAACTTTAGTCTGTATTGTAAAAATTTGAGGCGTTGATTTGTACAACGGTCTGTATTTTATTCTAAATTTTTTGCAACACCTGTTGTGGTAACCGGGTGTGAATCTTATCATCGGACACGAACAAGTGACTATCAATTGGGAAATGCTTACTTTAAAAATATTAACTTGGAGTTAAACTCTCTGAAAACAATAAATGGGATTGTCTAGATCTTGTACATATGATTTGTGTCTTTATCGTTGCCCGATGGATAGGTAATTGCGCTGCGAACGGACTGATCGATTGTGGAGTGTCGCACATTTAAAACATTCTGAGCTAATCACTGAAGAAGTCTGTCAAGCATCGGACTTTGACAAGAACGTAGGAGGTGTTGCATGCTCTCTCTTCTTCATCCTTCAGATTCGTTTGCAATGATCGTCTAATCACTTGGCAAGAAGCAGTGTAATGGCGCAAGCTACATATCATTACACAATCTGTTCAAGAAGGCAGCTGTCTGGAGTGGGTTTAGTCTAAACGACAGTAAACTAAGTCGAGTGATTGAGAAGGTTTGCATTTAAGTCAGCAACCTCGGGTTGATTCGGTTCCCATTCCTTGTAATAAGATTCCTCAGGTATCTTATTAGAATCTCTCTGTTCAGCCGATTGCATGGAAGAGTTATTTTGTGGCTTGCTTATGAAGCACACACGCTGCGCTCCTGCATGGAATGTCATTGCGCAAAGGCGCCAAACAGACAAACACATTGAGCACTTCACCCCTTGGTAATCTTTTGTGCATAGGGGTGAACGACATTTTGATACAAATGTTGTGAGATGTGGGACGGATCACAGAATATTGTTAGCTGCTGAATGTCAATGAAGGTGTTGTAAATCTAAATGTACAATTTCGATTTAGTGTTTGGATAATGCTCTGAAAACACACTAACATTGAAACCACTCTATTTTTGTGTGTTCTTTTGCTGTTCTTTTGCTGTTCTTTTGCTTCTCGCTTTCAGCTACATATGGTTTCTTAATTACACCTGCAAGTGTATTCACGAAACTGCATGAACATGAAATATCAAAGAATGAAGTGTAAAACGAAAACCCAATAAGAAAAATTAAAATACTCCAGCCCGCCTATGCACTCTATTTGTGTGCACAAAAGCACACAAATACATGCAACATCCCCCATTGATGATAGTTGCCCATTATCCGTGATTCCCTCTTGTATTTACTTCGTTCTATGAATGAAAAACCAAAACAAGTGACACCCATTGACCGGCAGCAAAACGTGCTTTGATATGTATTCGTCGTTCGTTGAACAGCTGCTCCAAGTGGAAACAAAAAACGAAAACCAAACAGAAGAAAAAAAAAAGTAGTTTGCTTGTTCTGTGCACTCAATTTTAATTGCAGACAAGTTGATCATTTTGCTACTCAATGACCCCCAAATTTAGCATCTAGATAATGTAGTAGCTTGAAGTTTTTGTTTTCCCTTCTGTTGTTTATAGTGTTGTGGCCTTTAATTGGTGCAGAAACAGACAATTGTCACTTCACATAACTTGCGCTATTCTGGATTTTGCAATGCTGTGTTTTTGTCTTAACGCTCGGCTAAAGTATCAACACATCAATGAAGAACCAGAATCCACTTGGGGAGCCGAGCGTCGGTCGTATCGTTAAGAGTTCAGTGAAAACGTATCGCATATCACCCAATCGTCGCGATAGTAAATTAAAATTGATAGCACAAATATTAAAGTTGCCCCAAGTGGTGTGTGCTTTATTTCGCTCAGTCGGTTTGAATTGATTATTCCAAGCGGACGTAGAAATGTCGTTTATTGCATCGCTGGATGTCGGCACCACATCGGTGCGATGTTTTATATTTGACGAAAACTGCCAAATTAGGAGTTCCGCATTTGAATTGGTAAGTAGCTGCATTCGAACTGGTCTCATTTGAATCTCATGATATATGGTACATATATTTTAGGTGGAATTACTAAATCCGCAACCAGGCTACTTCGAAATCGAACCAGAACGCTTGTGGCAAAGCATACTCAGTGTTATCAGCAACGCCATTGCAAGTGCGTACCCACTTAAAAATGTACTTGATTTCGAGATTGTTGATAAATATACTTTGTTTTTAAGATGCCAAGCTAAAGCCTTCAGATATAACATGTTTTGGTTTATCTACGCAACGCTGTACGTTTCTCACTTGGGACCGCAATACCAATGAGTATTTTCATAATTTTATAACATGGAAGGATTGCCGAGCTGATATGCTAGTGAACAAATGGAATTCCGGTTTCATATTGAAAACTTTAAATACTCTTTCCTATGGACTTTATTTGATAACACGAAGCAAACGCTTTTTGGCGGGGAGTGTGGTAAAAATGATGAATGGACAGGTGGGTTGCTGCTGAGGTAGTATTGAAATGTTGCTTTTATTGTTTGACCTTTATTCGCGTTTCGAAGGTAACGCTGCGACTTCTTCACGAGCTGGAGAGAAACCAAAAACTAAGAGAAGCTGTAAAAAATAAGACTGCCTTGGTTGAGACCTTAGATTCGTGGATATTGTACAAACTCAGGTAAGAAAACTCAAAAATTGTTGTTCTTTTATTGAATTGAGTTGAATAGTGTCATTGACGTTGTTAAATGTGTGATTAAATCGCGATTGAAATTAGCCGCATCAGCTTGTCATTTGTTATTCAGAACTGGAGAGCACGCTCTGCATAAATCAGTCGCCGGGTGCATTTGAACGTGCGTTTGCGAACAGCATTGGAATTATTCTCAAAACCAACATTTATTCCTATTTCAAATGCATTTTATACCCCGTGTTGTTTCTATTCAATATAAACGTGACTAAAAGTAAATTATTTCGCCTACTAAATAGACAGTCGTAATCGTTAATCAACGATACTATGTAGATGCTATCTTCGGGTTACTAGTCACGTGCACGTTACTCAAATGCATGAGTGCAAATAACTATTTTGACTCATAAGCGCCTCTTCTCTATTTGTTCTTGAATGTTTGAGAATATAATTTCCCCCCAGAATAGTTGCTCATCTTGGTTGAGTTCCTGGCTGCCTCGATTTTTTTTTAAATGCGCAGCAGTTAGATTACTAAGTGCAAGCCCTCAGTATCGCTTTACGCAACAGCTGTTTGTTTCACGACTAAGGATCATATTAATTAATAAAATTAGATAATTTAGTACCTATGTACATATATTATTATAATTATAGTTTATGAACATATTTAAATTACAGTGCTCAGAAAAACAAGAACACAGGTTGCTGGACCTTGTGCTCTATAATACTAATTACAGTGTTCGAAAAAAAAATGTGCATTTTAGATGTAGTTATATAGTTCTAAAATATTTTCCTGCGTTGGTTCGTTTAAAATTTGCTGGACAGATTGATGCTGCAGTGATAAAAGCCGATTCTATTGGGTCTCGGAGAGACATGTACCAACATCTAGGATGTGGTTTATGTCAACTATCCGCAGCTATGCATGTAGGCGGGTCTTCCGTTAAAAAAAGAATTTTGGGAGTTGGTGTATGGTTGCAGGATGGCGGAGGAGCTAAGTTGGTTGATTTTTAAGCTGATTTTGATAAATCCGTCTCTGATTTTGTTAATACATAATTATGACATTATTTCGGTTACTAGTAGCAATTACAACTTAAAAGCTTTCCGCCGCAATAACATACTTGCATTTTATACTTCCAGCGATATCGATGACTACACATTTTGTGTTGCTATTGATTCGGCTGTAGTAACCCCCTTCCGGGTGAATTCCTCTGGCCACTGAGTTATCATTTTCGGATATGCATTTAATTTTGGATATAATACTTCTAATAATAAGTACAAATGTAGGCTTGATAGACTAACTTACTTAGTTAGACCCGTAACCCGTGGAGGGTCCAAGTCAGCTGCCTTCCATCGCTGATGGTCTGGACACGCTGCTTCCAGTCATCGCGTCGGCGATGACTTGTTCTTTCAACCAGAAGTTCGATATTTCTCTTCTTCTCTAACCAGGAAGCTTGGATTCGAACAAGCTCTTAACTGGGGCGTTGGTGTCCATGCACTCGATGTGAGCCAGTGTAGTCGAGGGATTTGTGCCTTCGGGACTACATCCACATCCTGGTACAGCTCGTAGAGTTCGCGGTTGTGTCTTCTAATCCATTCACCTTGTTCGCACGTGGGGCCATATGTACCATATATCCGATGTCGAATTTTTCTTTCGAAGGCACCAAGAATCACCTTTGTCCAGCTCCAGCTCTGGTCGAGTATTTAGCGCTGCTGATTAATCGAAAGTATTTCTTTAACCGCAAAGAAAAGCTTATCTTTAAGGATGTTGTCAACACCGCCCCGCCTCCGCCCCCCACCAAGACTCGTAAAAGTTGGCAAATAACTGAAAGAGTAGATAGGGTTGTTTTGGTATAGCCTACTCAGATTGTTCCATGAAGTCGAAGCTAGAAGTCAGTCGGCTAAACTTTTGTTGGCGTACAAATGTTCAAATTTGACTGCATATTTATTTCTGCCTGTTACCTCAGCACATTTGACTGGATTTTTCATTCCATCCTTCTTATAATAAATTCGACTATATGTTCTCTCGTGAGCAAATACAACTTCACCTTAACTTGACGTTAAAAACATTTTTGTTGTCATTGGCCTTGATCTTGGAACTACTAACCACTGACAAGTTTTAGTGATAATTAAATTCAAATTTTTATTAGTTTGAACCAAGGCCACCAATTTATTGGCGGTAATTTACTACCTTATGCCTACCATAAGACGTCTACAAGGGTACACATCGAAACCTGTTGTTTTGTTTTATATGTGTACAGGGTCTAATAACATCGCGAAGCTGTAACTCTTGAATAAGAATAAACGCCACTTCCAATGTACAATACATGATAGTCGCTAACATTATATTTATCTCTCCATTCTCCTTATAAACTGTGCTGCAAAAGAACTGGGAAAGGTTCGAATATTGGCATTGAACACATCACAGACATTTCTTCAGCCACAGCGACGGGTTTATTTGACCCATTCACGTTGGGTTGGTCGGAACTAATGAAATTTATTTTCGGAATAGATGTAAGTATGCACATGCGTTAGAAAAACAAGAGTAATCTTATGCGAACATATTTTAGTCTCAAATACTACCAAGAGTTGTTTCGAACTGTCACGAATTTGGCTACGTCCACGAATCCTTGTTTGGCGTCCGAATACGAATAAGCTCGTCTGTCAGCGACCAAACAGCATCTATATGGGGATCGAATTGCTTCGATGAAGGCGATGTGAAAATAACAATGGGAACTGGTTCCTTTTTAGATTTGATAACTGGTCGACGATGTCAAGCCTCCATTCATGGCCTGTATCCTCTGGTGGCTTGGCAATTTAAGGACACACACAAAGGTGATGACATTGCATTCTGTGTTGAGGGATGTGCTCAAGACACAGGCACACTCATCAGTTGGGCGCAATCATGTGGGCTTTTTAATGATCCATCTGAAACAGCAAGTATGGCGAAGTCCGTGGACAGTTCTGAAGGTGTTTATTTCATACCTGCATTCAGTGGGATTGGGGTAAGTTGTACACTTGTTTCACTTCAATCATTTACCTTTTGACGCGTTTTTCGATTTTTCTAGCCACCTGTTAATGACTACAAGGCCGCATCCGGTTTTATAGGAATAACACCGTCCACCACAAAAGCGCATTTGGTTCGTGCCATTCTGGAGAGTATCGCCTTTCGGCTCGCACAAATATGTGAAACGACTCAAGCGGAAACCAGTTATACACTCAAATGTTTAAAGTAAACCACACAACAAAACGCATTTTGACTTGACTATAAGTTCTATTTCATTCCCAGAGTGGATGGCGGCGTGTCGAAAAACAACTTCCTGTGTCAGTTTCTGGCGGACGTTACCGGAATCGGCGTGGAACGTGCAGAGAATTGTGAATCAAGTGTAATTGGTTCGGCATTAATTGCTGGAGTTTCTGCTGGTTTGTTCCCTCAAACTGATCTTCGGTTTTAGCGGCTTACCGATTTTCATTTTAGGGATCTGGAAGAGTCGAGAAAGTGTGAAAAAATTTCGAGTCGTTGATCAGCTTTTCACACCCAGAGACGAATTGCGCCTGGAATATCAGGAACGCATGCGAATTTGGGAAAGGTCCGTGGCTCGATTTAAGGAGTGGTCAGTACAAATTTTCAAAATATGAGTAGTCTAATTTAACACATTTCATATTTAGGTACTGATCAAATGTCTAGCTGACATTCCGAACCCAAGCCGTCGCATACCTCAAGAATGTGCGTGAATAAAAGTTCAAACGCAAAATATCTGAATAACTATAGAACCTTCATAAGGAAGTCTTTTGTAAATATAAATGACTGTGTACTTTCATACGTGTGAATTTTTTTAATAAAGCGTTTTGTTTGAGTAGACGGGTGAATTTTAATCGATGTGTACATTATTGACTGCTGCATCAGAATGCAACGGGCTCAAAGGAGATATGAAAAAGAACCCAAAGCAAGTAGACTACACAGTAATATTTCAGAATGTATCATCTCCGTCTCAGATAGTGATGCCTCTCTTCTGAAGGTCTTTGCGGGTATGGAGTATATACGAATGCATGCGCAATCTATCCACATTCATCTCTATTATCTGTTAGCCGTATTATCAATGCAGTGTGTATTGGATTATTGTACAGAGGTCATAAACGTTCTGACTTCATCTTGTTGGTAGGACGCTACAGTTGGGGATCAACCAGCGCGACCTATGGGACGATCTTCCACTTGTGCCCCACCTTAGACGCGAGCTTCTTCCGTTGTTTCACAGGTTCTGAGTCAAAGACGTTCTGGTTTAGCAAGCAATACGTTATAATTTTGCCCAATATCTCCACAGCTTATACTGTTAAGACCTAATCTCATACAGAGTAGTGTATTCGATTGTACTGGGAGAACCCCAATTAAATCAATCAAAAGCTAATTCCACGATTCCATGATCGGATCTCACACCGATCAATATATCAACAGAATTAGATGCATTATTACCGGCCACTGCCTTATAAGAAACCACGCGTATGGGATGGGGAGGCGTATGGGAATACCAGGCAACGATTTCTGTAAAAGGTTATAGAAATGAGTAAGGCTTGTACTACGAGCAAATCACGATTGTGCCTTTTCCCGATCCAAAAATCTCTCTGATTCATTCATTGGCCACTTTCTGTCTTAGTCAGGGGGAGCCGATCTATGTTGCCATTTGAGTTGATTGGCGGAAAGGATGATTTTTGTTCCTCGTGCAGCTAACTTATTAAGGTTCTAAAAGAAGAATCTTCCCAGTGTTCTCTATCTCCGTATGCAGACTCGAGCATTGGCAAATATAATCAGGAGTTCCCTTAATCTCTTCTTCGTCCACACAGTCTCTACCTATGGCGTCACTCTCTGGTCCCATTTTTCATTACTTTACTCTTGACGTCAGCCACAGGAGGATATAAACATGGGATTGCTTGGGATGGTTAGTTCCACTGCTACCTCATCTGTTGCTGCGTGCCAAAATCCGTGAGTCCAACTAATAGCTTAAGTACGTGCTTTAAAAGTGAAGTCAAGCTCTTTGGCAGTATTTTCCTTCAGGTAGCATCAAAGTTTGATGCAACTGTTTAAGTATCAATCAAGTCTATGAATCTAATAACAACGAAACGAAAGCTCATCCAGCAGTTTTTACAAATCTGAACAAGAGTGATCAAATTTAGTGTGAAAGGTGACTTGCGACTGCTTAGTTTCACTCAGTCCTAAAGGTGAATTCGAGTGAGGTTTGTAACAGACACGTACTTCACTAAATTGTTGAGGTTATATTTTAAGGCAACACTGGGCAACTTAGCTCTACAGGAAGAGTCTTTAAATCCGAGACCTCGTGAGGAGGGAACTCGAGGCGAACTTTAACCAACTGAAAGCAGCTTGTTAGTGATCTCTTTAATTCAACGACCTTCCCTAACTAAGTGCTTCTACTCTGAAGAGGCGATGTATACTCCTTCTAGCTGGTATCACGACCACTGGCACTGGCTAATCGATCAAACTAATAAACTACTTTGTTTATTGCTTAAAAAATTGCATATGCATACAGAATCAGCCCCTAGAGTAGAAGTCTGCATGGATATATTCATTTGCTCTTTATAAACGTTTATAGTACTTCAGTGTACTCTATTCACTTCAATTTTTCGAATGCGATGTACAATACTGAAGAGTGCACATAATTTCAAATACGCATCAAGTATTGCAAACAACCCAAATCTAATTACCCTCTCATCAGCACTGCCTGCACATAGATACCAGCAGTCCAACGCCCGCAGCGGTCACCTTACCTAGTGATGCAATTTACTACGCATATTGCATGCGTACGTAACAGCACAATTTAGTTTAACTTACCTATGTAGTTCCGTTATTGTTGCGGTAGGTTGCGTTCATTGAATAATTATACAAAAAAATAATGTCAGTCGACATTAGATTCTAAAAGACATGTACACAAGTAGATAAGCTCACACATCTGCGAGAGAATCTGTAAATCCTACAGCATTCAAATGAAAACAAGACTGAGTCTGATTTATATATATGTATATTTATTTCTTGTATTTATGATTTACTTAACTTCATATGCGTGTATGTGTATTAATTCCTACTATTTGACATACATACTTGCAATTATTGGAGCTCAATTTTGCTAAAACTCAAATACCAGTACACTCAATCATCATAAAATGTTCTTCTGCTTAGTAATTCAATATGTTTATTGTATATTTTCTTCTTAAGCGATTTTTGTAATATATTTCCTGTTTAAATATGTATTGTATATATATGTATGTATTTCCTAGTGTCAATTAATTTCAACATTTTTTTTCTTCATAAATGTTTCAAAAATAGTCAAATTTCCTTTTTTGAATATACGAGTATCATATTGAATGCTATTTTTAAAAAGGGATTTTTTCTTCAAATGTTACCTCATTCGATTGGTATTTATAATTTGCAATGGGAAATATACAATTAGCAGTTTAAATTTGAAAAAAAAAAAATCACGATATTATCTGCTTCATATTTCGATCAGTAACTTAATGAGGATAATGCTTCAAAAGTAAACGGCAAAGTATAAGCTGCTAGTTAGACCAAATCTAGGAACAATTATACATTGTTTGAATGATTACTATTTTCTTTTGCTATGTTTGGGACACAGAGGAAAACCAAAAAAAATAACTACCCAAGTTAATTCTTGTATTCTTTCGATTCAATACAGTCTCTACTTACAATGAGCACTCTTCTATGTGTGAACATGATTATTTAGATTTTGTGATAAATTCAACATGTCGTTTGGTGGTTATGATGAAAACTGTGTATGCTAAAATACAAATATTACATCAATTCAAAATGAAAGATTACTGTATAACCAAAGTCCAAAAACATAAATCCCCTTAAAAATGTTTTCCAATGCTTTCTTTTTTTACTTTTTTTTTGGTTTTGTGTTTAATGATGTTTTTTGTGTGTGTTGCTTATTGATAATATTAATAAAATTATACATACGTTTTGTTTGTTTTTATTTAATATTATTAGTATTATAAACGCTAAACCCTAAATTTGATTTGAATAAATTTACTTAAACGTTAAAGATCACCCGAGTAAAACGCGAAAAAACGCGACGCGACCAAATTCCCGGCGAATTTGGTTTAGGTACATACGAAATCACGATTTATTTTGTTTTTTTTGTTCTGTTTTAGATTTTAATTTTATCATTTCATCATTTTATTTGTTTTATATTGGTTTTGATTTACATTTATTTTATTATTAGTTCACAATTTTTTGATGATTTTTTTCTAACAAAAATGTTGGAGGAGCGTTGTTGATTAAAACGTGTCTTGTGCTTCATAAGACGGATACCTACAAAATGCGTTCATGTTGCATGTTTAATGTTGATGTGATATCTGAGGAATTAATGGACATTAGATACTAATGATAGCCCGAAGCTGACATGGGCTTCTAAGCTTGGTGCAGTAGAAGTTCCTTTACTGGAAGCCTTTTGTTTGACTATTCATGTTAGGAAATAATGACCGCCTTCAGTTAAAATGGTAAGGTAGCTCCTGAATTTTATCACCAAATGACACAAATACTTTACAGACTGTTCAAAATGACACTGTCCTCTGTTCAAAATGAAAACGAACAACCCCTCCTCCTCTATTCCTTTTGAAATGAAATCATCAAACAATTGCTTTATTAAATTTATATTCTCTCTCACACACCCGCTCTTACCTCTCCAAAGGGTATATCATACTATTTGGTATTTCAATTTGTTTATCATGCGTTTTTTTCTTTTTATGAATTAGGAACAAAATACATATAGATTACTGGACCAATACAAGTTATTCATCATTTGTTGTGTTGTATGTACTTAATCAACCTGTTGGTGGTATTCATCAATGAATTTCACTGTGTTTGCCTTAGATATAAAACATCTGAAAAACTCCTGCTAATAGTACATATAAAAATATATATATATTAATCTGTAAACACATATACAAATATAGGTTTTTATGCACTATATATGTAGGTCATATATGCTATTAATGTTTCATGTTTAATTTTCTTCCTCTTCTTAAGCTATTTTTAATCTAAGTTGTGTGTAAAAATATTTAACACCCTCTGAAGAGACAAATGTGGGAGCATGAGAAATATGATTTTTTCGACTGTATTATGTTTAAACGCGAGAATTGTTTATTAATTGAGTTCCTTTATTATATTTGGACCTTGGGGCGAAAGTCCAGTTGACCCGACACGAAACCGAACGCGACGATTGTTTCCCCATTGCTTTCATTTATAATTGATTTTGTATTTTTTTAATTTTATTATTATCTTGATAATGTACATTGTTTTTTGTTTCCTTTTTCTCTTGTTTTCTTTTAGTTTTTGTTCAATTAACTTATATATGATTGTATATTTGTTAATACCTAAACAAAAAAAATAATAATTTAATTTAAATTGTATCTGTTTTCAATATAAAAACTCATATATGCACGCACATACATACATTAGACGTTCTAAGAATTAAAATAAATTAATTAAACAAAAATAAAAAATGAAGCTAATCAATATTGATAATAAAAGAGAAACGAAATGGATGCGACAGATTTTCTACTGATAGATTATGTTCAGTATTTTTTTCCACAAGATTCACATGACATTTTTGCATTGCATCAGAAGAGATTTAACGGTTTTTGTTTTGTTTTGGCATAAATGGAAGTCCCGCAAAGAACACTTGAAGGGCACGGCACAAGGGCTTACAGCTTCATAGGCTTCGCGGGACACTTGATGTGCAATTGTTTTATTTGTCCTTTATATGAATTTTGTTGAAGAAAACAAAAAGACAGAGAGAGAGAGAGAGAGAAGTGTATATAAATGAAAAAGAAAAGAACTAAAATAATACTAATTTGGTACCACAAAATGATCACGATAGTGTTTCCTTACTAAACATTTGTTATTTTGTTATTAGTGTTAATCTTTTGCAAATTACAGCGCGATACGCGAGATCTAATACACGACAGACGATACGACGACGATGAGACGCGAAATATTATTGCAAGCAAGATTCGATAACTTCATCTCTACTATCAAGTTATGTTCGTTTAGAAACTGAAATGATTTTCTTTTCCTTTCTAACTTTCATTCTATTCTCTAGAGTTACAAAAAATCGAAAAAAAAAAATCACTTAAACATTTTAAACGAAAAATGTAATTTATTACAATATATGGTAGAAACGAATTTATATCTAAATTGATTTTTTTTTTTTCAAACAAAAATCCGTTATAAAATTGTTTGATTTTTTGTTTTGTTTTGCTATCATTTCATTTTATTTTAGTTTCCTTTTTAAATTTAAATTAGTTTTAGTATATTTCTCCTTGTTTTTAACTATTATTAATTTTAATTTGTACAAAAGGATATTTTCAGTCTTTGTTTTAATTTTTTCATCAAGTTTTGTATGAAGTTATTTTTTCATATTATTTTATGTCATTTTTTGTTTTCATATTCTTCAGCTTTCTTATTTTTTTTTTTTTGCTTCACTCGCATTGGTTTTCAGAAATATCTGTCTGGTCAACTACTAATTAATTAATTTAAATCTAATGGCACTACATAAAAACCGAATTGTTTAAAAATAGTTTTTTTTCCGGATTTTCTCTTCTTTTGTTTCTTCAAAAACTTGATGGTAGAGATGAAATTCGAACTTGCTTCATTGGTTTAGTTTTCTTTCTTTTATAATCAATTAAAACGCGACGCGACGCGAACCCGAAAAAAAATATCAACACGGAATATAAACCTACCCTAACGTATTTTGTTCTTTCAATCTTACGGCCTAAAGAAGTGATATATGCTATGTATATGTGTACCTATATGTATATATGTATATATAATATTAATGAGCGTATTCAAAAAAAGATATATTTCTTTATACTGAAATAGGATATACATATGTAGGTATAAAAACGGAAATTGCCTTCAATCTAATGGGTCATGTATGGATTTGTTTTTGTGCATCGAAAGTACGATATTTTCAAATCAGTCGTAAAGTTGGACATTTTGCTCGGAGTTATTGGAAATTTGTCGTTAAACGCAATTCATTGGATCAAATTTGAAGTGCGAATGAAATAGGAAAAAATATCTTGATCGAAATTGGATATTCAAAGGAACCAATGACGGAGATCTCTTAAGAATGGAGTTGATGCTGTGCTTCAATGTTTGTTGTCAGCATTCATTCGTGTTGTGAGTGCTATTGATCTCTCACGAGTGGAAGAGACCTACATAGTTATGCCAACTCCAAACGGCCAAGTTTGAGAAGCTTTTTCTAGACAGGAAATACTCTCTGAGCATTGTCAGTGACTCGAAAGAGGTGGAACCGTGAAGATTATTTTTGTCGCACAGAGCAGAGATCAAGACGTCAAGGCTGGGGTCGACGCACATACTCACAACGCAACAGGCCACCAGCCGGTTACTGGGTAACTACAAATCGTTTAAGTTACTTCAATAAAGTTGTGAAATGTATTTCTAGAAGAAAACTCATCGTCAAATAATTGAATTTGATCTAAAAAATGATATGATTCAGAATTCGTTAATGTGACGGCTTCGCATCCCCGCAGATCTAAATCCGATGTAAAGATCAAGTGATTGCGTATGCAAATCGACTTGGTTTGATCAATGAAAGCAACGAAAACTGAAGGGCACATGTGGTGGCCAGACAAGTAAGTTCTAGGTTAGTAAAGCAAATAGTTTGCAAGACCCCACGTTCGTTTTTATAACGCCCGCACATACTGCCGAAAAGACTTGACTCTGATTACAATCCCACAAGACGATGAGCTTTCTTCAGTATAATAACCAATTCAAACATTTGTTCCCTTTTCCTTGAAGCAACAATCTCCAATAACTCCGATTTGGAAAAAAATCGTTTGCAATTAAGTACAGGCAATCAGTAAACAGTAAATGTGTGTGTGTTCTTTAGTAAGTTACACAGCTTTAATATTGCTTTCGTATTCTATTAAAACAAAATTCCTACGTACCGAAATTCTTTTGTTTTTTTTTTTTTCAAAATTCATCCAAACATGTACTGAGAGAAAGAAAAAAAAAACAATAAAACCAAATTACAGAAGCAAAGTGCAACTAGCGTAGTATTCTTCGAGACAGAAATAGAATACCACACTCAAGATTAAATAGTATTAGTTTCTTACAATACAATCTTCCTTTACTACATCTAAAGAACGATCTTTTTTTCACGATTACAAGATTGCATACACAGTGATAGAGATTTGCATGAAAACTATATCAAAACCGATTCAAAATGATGACATTTAGGATTGTTAATCTCTTTTTCAGAATGTACACAGACCAGCCATTTCGATTGGGTTTACTCTTCGGGGGAGGTTATGTGAACAACATCATATGCGTTGTTTTGTTTGTCAAATCTTGAATGGTTATATGTGAATGTGTCAACGATTATGGTCTGGTACGAATCTAAGAAGTAGAAACCATTTCCCTTTATGAGGAAATGTTTAAAGCGAACTTAATCTTTAAATTGCTTCCAACACGATGCACGCAATGGTCTGCTTTCTTCAGTACATTAGATTACAATTGCAATTGTCTCATATATGCATATATTTATATATTTTTTTTTTTTGAAAAATACCAACGATACCCGTTACCGTGTGGTACGATTTCTTGTTTTGTTAATTTCCATATATATATATTTTTTGCTTGTTTGCCTCATTTTGTTAATATAAATTTGCTTATATTTTATAGCTGTTACAGTATTAATGTATGTATATGATTTATGTTTAGAATGGATGTTGTTTTAAGACTTTTGTTTTGCCTTTCTTAATTTTTAATTAAATCTTAACTCCAGTGTTTTGCTTTATTCTTTTTTTTTTAGATTTTATGAATGATTTTTGTATCTTTTTACCAGTTTTTTTTCTTTTCTTGATTCTCACGTGAATTTGTTCTTAGTAGTCGCAGCTTGCTAAGTGGTATTGTGTATTCTCTGTTTAAATATTGTACATTGCAACAAGACGCTCGGACAGATTGGGCGGGAACTGATCGATAAAGCTACGCCAATTTTCTTCACCCACTTGCGTCTTAAATCCATGTAGAATCTGTAGAGGGACAAACGTTTAATCGAGATCACGAGAGACATAACGAATGAATTACCTTTTGAATCATTTGATGGAGATCTGGTGGGGGATTCACCCACGACGCAATGGCATCACAGAAGAATATAAAGTCTGGCACCACTCCAGCGGGATGTACTGTGATCATGTGACACATGCCACGGAAGGCTGAATCCTTCTCATCATTATCCCTTATGTGACGTAGAGATGTGCACCTAAATAATTGAATGGTTGTTTTTATTATGATTAGAGTTTTGACATTCGGCTGAATTTCAAAGAGGGGAAGAAATATTTTAAGGTAATTTCCAGTTGCCCATGTTTTAGGAAAAAAAATATGTAACACAATTTAAATAAGGTTTAATAAAGTTTGTCATTTTTGTACGTTAACATGTAGCTTATGCATTTTTCTAATTCATTTAGCACAACTTAAGAAGTCGAACAGCTGAGTGTTCAGACGGGATTGTTCACTTCGGTGGAGAAAGAAGGGAGACAGACGTTGATTTGTGAATTGTTGTTGTTATTTAAAGTAATTTTCCAGGTGGTTCGGTAGTTAATCTAGTTATGCGTAGTTTCGCTCATTAGGATACAGATATCAGTTAGAATCTAGTGGCTGACTGCAGTCACATTTTAGGCTCATTGCAATTACAACTCCTATTCATGGTGCTCGCTACGAAGCGATTTACCGACGATACTATACTAATTCCTTTTGAAATTCCAGTTAGGTTCTAGTGGCTAGTGCAGTCACATTTAGGCAAACATTAGCGACGGGAAAACTCATGCCGTAAGGATAAATAAGAACACGGATAGACAATTTTGGATCGAGTTCTTGGAAATTTATAATAGTTAGTCGGTTTTGTTCAAGTAGTGCCTAGTATTCTAATAGCAATGTCTGCGCCCGTCAAGTTTGCGACTCGGCGAATTAATGCAAACTAATGTCTTTGCGGGTTGTCTGCACCGTGTTTGGTGAATGGTTGTTTGAACGGGCTCAATGTTTGCAGAGAAGTGGCTGTGCGTGTATGGGCACTATTAGACTGATGTTAAATAGCTCTCTAGAGCTATTAGTATACGCAGTTAATATCTGGGTCGGTAATACAGAGCACTCTCCTTGTCTAACTGTTACAAGACGTCAAAATTAGTTCGAGGTAGATGATGGTTTTTTGTATGAAAAAATGAGGAGAACGTCAAAATATGGCAATCAATAAAAATTCGAGTTGGAGAGTAAATCGACTTACGGAGAGTCAACTGTATATACAATTTGGGTACTTGCTACCAGACCTTTATCAATTTTCTTCGCCGGGTGGCGCTACACAGCGATGTGGACTTGTGTGGATTTCCTACAATCACGATGCCAATTATTTCTGACAAATCGCCTCCACATTTCGGCATTATACGGCCCGCATCAATTTTTAAGTGTACAATTAATAAAGTACTTAAATGACAACTTGTTTACAATTTTTTTTTTCAAATTATTCAAGCACACAAACAAACAATTAAGAAAGATTAAATATTTCAGAGTAGGAATAGTGTGCAAAATAAAAATTGCATCAGGAATAATATATAAAAAGCCAATAACAACTAATGAAACTATGACACGAAAAAAACGCTATTTTTCTTTTCATTTAAATGTTAACTCATGACAATGAACACAACGGAAAGAGAGAACTAAAAGGAAATCAAGTAAAATACACGAAAACCCCTTCACATGGCTGTGAAGGACACAAAACATGAATGAAGGTGAAAGATAAAATGAATGTTCAGTCAATGTATCAATCAAATATAATCAAAGAAGAAGAAAACTAATGAAAAAATGAATTAAAATTAAACAGTAAATGTAAGAAGAAAAAACAAAAAAAAAACACAAAAAAGGAAATAAAATAAAATAATTAGAAATTGTTACACACCACTGTCGTACAAATTCTGGCAAAAAAGGAGCCACTTCAACGGGGCACACATAACCTAGACGACCGATTGTTATAGCTAAAAACAACAGAAAAGAAAGAAAATAATATGTATATACATAAAAATATCACATAAAATTAAACAAATAACATATTTGAGTATATGAGAAAAAATTTCTTTGCTTACATGTAACAATTTATAGTAAAATGTAAAAATCAATCATTAATTTTACACAAAATCATTATTATTGCGTGATAATAAGAATGAACAAAAAAACGAATATATGTCGAGTTTCTGTTTTGTTTCTTTTCTTTTTTTCTCCTTTTCGAAACAGAGTTGTTTTTTTTTTCAAATTGTGATAAAATTAAAGGACCAGCTCTGCTTAACAAATCAAACACAATTAACAAATATACATATTTATGATACATGTTTGATTTTAAATGAACACAAAATGTGTTGTTATTCTTTTAACAGAGACAAATGATGTCGTGGCAATAAATGCACGTGACTTACCCGTGTTTTCTAAAAGTGTTTTTGGTGTGTTTGGACGATTTATTATAACGAACAATTCCTTAAGTATCAGATGGATGTACTGTCTGGTCTCCTCACCTGTTACAAGAAAAAAAATATGTTAAGATTATTAAATTGCCAACTGACTTCATGTAATCAAATGTAGAACACAAAGGACTCTCCCTTTCACATTTTCCGCTTAGGGGAGAATCCACTGTATTTTGACGGAGTCGAAGTATGGGATGAGTTGGTTGGGGGCAGCATATTTACGGACAATTTGTTTGACAGGATACCGAGAGAGAAATGATTCAAACCGAACTTATTCTATATATATATATATATATTGGTGGCGCTACAGCCCATAGATGGCCAGGGCCTAGCTTCTCAGCAACCACTCGTGTTGTGCGTGCTATTGTTCTCTCATCAGTGGAAGAGACCTACAGTTTAATGCCGAATCGGAACGGCTTTGTTTTCAGAAGCTTTTTCTAGACAGGAAATACTCTTTGAGCATTGTCAGTGACTCGAAAGAAATGGGGTCGTGAAAATAATTCTTGTCGCTCAGAGCTGGAATCGAACCTACGACGTCGAGGTTGGGGTCAACGCACATACCCACAACGCCACGGGCCACCACCGAACTTATTCTAACTATGTTTAAATATCTTGTGTTGTGAACAGGACTATCACAATCAGCACAGAGAAAAGACACAGCACGGGTCGAAGGTATAGGGGGTGGTGGCACCAGTGCACATTGGTCGCAAATATCTATGGACTGTAGATTGGACTAAAGGGTATTCCATATATGTACTTGTTGTGCGGCAATCGAGTTTCTAAATATAACTGTGCGTCCAAAAGAAGGCTTGAGGATAAACTGATGGTCATTCATGGAGTGACGAGTATTGCGGAGAAATCATGAAGAGGAGAATACAATTGGATAAGCTCACTTGAACATCGTTCGTTGAAATAGCGATAAAACAGGGGAGACGGTACGACAATGTTCGAGCGAGTTTATTGGCTGCCAGGTGATCCAGATAGCAGCGTTGTCCTTAAGTCTAGGGTGGATGTAAGCATTGTATCAATTGAAGCCACATCAGAGCGTGTGGAATATTTTATGTTTCGATTAAGGAAACCTAGACAATTTACCAGCTATGTGATCGTTCCAGATCGATCAAGTGTTGCGTTGGTACCTACGCCAAAGGCGGAACATTTTCCGACTTCATCGATACAAGCACTGTTCATGGATAAAGACCGGTTATTAGGGGTTCGTTTATATGTATGTGACAACAGGCAGCATTGAGTTTTTCAAACATTAAATTCCACTCTATTATTTTCACCCCAATTATTTAGATCGTAATTCAACGTTCTCAACATACACTGCCCTTCCAATTCTACAGCCGAAGGGTTGTGAGTCTTGAAACTCATGCTAGCCACGGTTTCCCTAGGCTCAGAAAGGTAACAGAGTGCTCAAGTTGATTGAGCACGGTTTTATACAGACCATTGATTATCCCAGTCTTTCTGTAAGGCGTAGTCAAGCACAAAACGAGTGAAGAGGTCAATTGTATATTCGTTCTGAATATCATCTAAATTTGAAAATTCAAAGACGAGCTATGCACATAATTCTACAAATTCACGTACATAACGCCTAAGACAACTGGGTGCAGTACAAGTTGTACAGGGATTGTCTTCAAGTGTAGGGTACAGTTCAGGGAGTACACTGAATAAACAATTTAAAACGACCAAATGGTGCTTATTGATATTGATGTTATCTCTTGGCGCGCTGTCTGTAGATAGCCCGCAACCGAATAGATGCTGTGACAAGATTACTCTGCCTTACCTCTTAAATTCCTAGACCTTTTATGTGGTTATTGTATGCCCATTAATGTTTTTTTCGCATTCCCTTCAACACATACATCCTTAGAGTGCATTGTTCAGCAAAGCTGATGCGATTTTTTCAAAACCCAACATACTATCGATAACACAATAAGTCATCGGCGCTTTGACCTAGTTATGTGAAGTGCATTATCAGCGGGCATGCGTTCGTCAATAGAATATGCCCATTACTCATACTTGTTTATAGGTTCTATGGTGACTTGTGAAAATGATGCGTTGACAATGACCTAGTGAGCGACTGGAAATACTGTTTTCGCAATCTAGCCTGTGATGAGGTAGATGTGATATGCTTGGAAAGAAGTGGAATACGAGTGGAGGGAATGTTTACGTTTCAATGTAGGGCACCTACAGGGTCATGAAGCCGTGGAGAGCGTATAAGCGGGCCCCCGACCGAAAAGTTTTCGATTAGGACAACACAGCAAAGTACGCTTGCGTCTCTAAGTAGGCGCACAAAACTCGTTTGTCTAAGTGAAACGCGGTCTTAAAACCGCAAAGGCAGCAAAAACCAATTCCAATTAAAAATACTAAACTTAACATTTAACAAATTCAAAGTCTGCTACTTACCCAACTTCATACAAATTTCACCAATTGCCCATGTTGCGTTATTGCACACTGATATAAAATCTGGATTCAGATTTTGACCCAAGATGGGAAAGAATTCTGCCATGAACGGATGGACATGCTGGAAACAGGCCTTTGTCAGATCCCCAAGCAACGCAAACGATGACTGCCGCACCTGAATGAAACGAAAAACACAAATCATGTAATTTTGTCACCCAGCTAAAATCAAGCATACAACTATACCTCTGGCAGGGCGTCTTGCATGCATTGGTAAAGTAATTGCATAATATTACTGTCCGCAACCAACGTCTCTATATGACCGTCTAGTCCTTCTGCCAAGCCTGACATCAAATCCAGGGCAACTATCATCCGCTCCTTGTCCGGCTGATCGAATCCGGGGTTAGATTTACAAGCCTAAGTAGTGAAGTGTATTTAGGGGAACAATGTGGAATGCCGTCCTTCGCACTTACCATATCCTGATTAATAGTTTGCTCTATTAGGGAAATGCAGCGTCTGTAGACTGGTTCGCAATAAGGCAGGAATCCAGATTGCAAAGCTGTTGCTATACTAGACAAGCATTCTAAGAGGGGAAACAAATCCTTATCGTCGTCTTTAAGTAAATTCCATTTCTCTATGAGCGGTGGCATCAGGATGTTTATGTACTCTGGGGTATTCAAATGGAGTCCCACTGAGTCCGCCAGGGTGCCAACTGCATCGTACAAAATCAACAAATTCTTGTGCTGATACTTTGAGAAGGCATAGACTAGGGTCTTTAGGATATACTCCAAGTATGGGACCAATTCAGTGCAAGCTTCCTCTTCGAGTGTTGCAAAGGCCGAACAGGCTGCTTCTTGCACTCGTTTATTTGAGTCTAAGATCCTCTTAAGTAACTCTTCCATGAGCGGTTTGAGATATTGATCATGTGGCTGGTTGACCACCCAATTGGCGTATCTTGACAGGGTCCAGCAAGTAATCGAACGAACCAGAGCCTTCTTGTCAGACAGACAGCTGATGAGGTATGGTATGAGTTCTGGCAAATGTGGAATCATGCCTTGCATGCATCCCTCAGCGATAGCTCCCAAGGCAAGCACTCCACTTTCCTTAATCACCCACTCTTGATGGAAGAGGGTGTCCTTCAAGATTGGCAATACAATGGGTAGGCATTCCTCGCGGAATACATTTGCCAACACATCGAGAGCAGCCGCACTGCACTTGCGCAAGTTCCATTCGGATAAGGAACTGTCGTCATCCAGGCCATCGTCGAATTCATCGTCGTCATCATCGCCACCTTCACCAGAGTTAATGGTATGAGTCCGTGCCTTATGGAACCATGGTCGGATGTCTTCTTCTCGATCTGGAACCATGTCATCTTCTTCTACGTTTCCTTTGAGCAGGATAATGTCAATTTCAGAGTAACGCATGCCACGTACAAGCACCGGAGCCAGTTGGGCTAAGTAGGGTGTCAGAACCTCCTTGCATATGCTTTGTTCAGCCAATGACAACCAGAACTCGGAAGCCTCCAAAGCAACCCCTTCGTCGGAGTCTTGCGTGCGCATCAGCATATACTAAACAGGCGACAGTGCAAAAGTTATTAACTGCCTTAAAAGCTTCACTTGACAATCCATACCTCAATGATTTGTCCCATATGCGGGAGCAAACGATCCATTCTAACCTCCAACAACATCACCAAGCCATGACACACATTCTTTCGCACCTCATGATCGTCATCCGAGGACAGTTTGAACAGATTCTCAATAAATGTGTCTATGTGCAGCATTAACGCCTGTAATTCAGAATCAAAGAAATAACCACAAATCCATCCGTGAAGTCGACGTTCTTACCTGCGACCGATTGATAATGAACTGATTAATGCAGGCAATGGCATGGGAACGAATCTTAGGACTGTTATGACTAAAGTACTGCAAAAACTTTGGAATCATCACATTCAGTGGGCGGTTGAGTGCAGCGCTGTCCAATATATCAGCAGAATCCTCACAAATCTTTTGCAGAGCACTGAAGGCGCCTTCACAAATATTATAGTCCTGTGAGTCAAGCATTTCACAGAGCGCCGGTAGAAGTTGTGCCCAATTTTGCAAGCCGCCATTGCTTGCAATTGTTGTTATCAGAATGCCAACTGTGGCCCGAATCAATGGAGATGGATCACCAACTGCTTGTAGGCATTCCTGTTTGATGTACTCTAGGATTTCTGGTTGCAAGGTGCTTCCGTGTAGACGGATGTTATTTTTAAGAATGAGACCACTCAGTGAACGGGTCGGTTCATCTTCTGATTTTAGCTTTGTGAGTACATAGATCAGATAGTTGTTGAAGTCCGGGTATTGATTTAGCTCCTCCAATTTCTGTGAAATTTAATTTTGATTGAAAATTAGTTTCCCGTACATTTATATGAATTATTAATATTTGTGGTGCTTCAGTTTGGGGGTGGGCTTGGGGGTAGCTTACGCAGTGACCACTCGTGGTGAGTGTACTTTTGTTCTGTGTTCATTAGAGGAGGAGGACTCACAGTTCTATGACTACAATCGTTGTCAGTAACTCAAGTGAGGTTAAGAGAGAATCGCATCTAGACACCAAGCGTTTGAGTACACTCGCCTACCTCGTTGCCAATTTAATTATTCGCTGATTGCAACCTAAATTCCAATAAACACATCTAAATGAACACCTTGGATGGAAGGCCACGTCAACACAAGGTGTTCCTTTCTGGGTAAAGGACATACAATATACCCAAGGTATGGCATGACTGTCGTATAAGACGACTCAAATTCGGAGCTAAGAGCTACTGGTTTAGGGAAACAACCTAGTTCGCGCTTTCAAGTTCCCAAACAAAGGAATAAAAGGAAAATGTCTTCTCGTGCAATGTTCGGCTTTAGCTACCACTCTACCAAATGGAGAAATAAGAAAATAAGCTGATTTCTAAATTCGGTTCTTGAGAAACCTACTGAAGGCATTTGGTCCAACGTCGAAAAATGGTCCAAAGAGTAAGAGTTCACGGGATACAAGCTTTATTACAGAAGGGTAACGTTAAACACTTACTCGACTACACAAAACTGTCTACTTAAGTAAATGTCCTTGACTTGGCACAATAGACTGGATTTTAGAGAGTGACTCTGAAACATGTGCCCCTACAGTGTTTTCTGGACCATCTTGACCAAAACTGCTTGAAGTAATTGTCGTAACATTTTTAAGATTGGCATATATTTTTGCAAATTGGTAATAATTACTACATCAATATGTATATTGATAGAACTTGTCCCAACCAGAAATTAAGAACACAAATAAGAATTCAAAATGTATTATCAATGACCTTTCTGAAGCGGACTTCTCAGTAAACAAAGTTACATCTCAAGTCGGTTGTAATTAGTCGTGTCATCACTCCATTTGAACAGTACTGCCGAAACAAACCTAGTTTTCCTTGCTTTATCCGAGTTTTAATGAGAAAACAAAACACTTTCGTTTCCTTCTAAACTTTTATCATTTACCAGCAGTCTCTGTCTGACGCCCCTTCAACCCAAACGCCTTTCAAAAATCCTAAAGTATACCTTCTTTCGTCAACTTAAAAGTGTATACAGTCAATGTCTTCAAATTAAAGTCTTCTGAATTTTCCACCCCACCTTGTATGTGTATACAAAATTAAACTCATTCCAAGCCGTACATACATTTCTGTCTACCTATAAAACACTTATCTTTCACTTTTTGTTTGAAGGACAAAGTTTTAATGTGGCGAATGAGAAATAAAACAAAAAAAATAAGCAGAACACCCTTGTACCAGGTACATTGAACCGCACCGCTTAAGACTCTCCACCAAATTAAATTGTTTCGCCCCAAAAAATTGCAAGCACCAAACGTGTACACGTCCTTTGTCTTACCATTTGGACAGCTAATTGTGTAGCGGTGTCTGGAGACTGCGACTGCTTCAGAATCGTGATGATCTGCTGTAAACCTTCGGCCTGTGGTTCCCACGTCATGTTTGTATCTTCCTACAATTTATTTTTTTTTTTACAAAATATTAGTTTTTTTTTTCTTACAGAGTGAATGATGAAATTATTTTAAGAATTCATATCAAACAATATATTTCGTATTATTAAATCAATGCAATCGTCGCACTTGCAATATGTTCTTTCAAATAAGAAAATAAAAGGAAATATAATTTTTAATTTTGTTATCCCACTCAATGGCACGACGGTGTCTACTTGGTCGCTTTTTGTTACACAAAAATTTCACCAATGAAAGTGGCTTTGGTTCATTGCAATCGGCAGGGATTTTTTTTCTTGTCGTCTCTCAGACAGGTGTGTACCGATGATAAAATGATAATTAATCGACCGATAAAATGCACCCACCTCCGTTTATGACTGTAAAAAATAAATTGCACCCTTTAGATTGTTTTAATTTTAAGTTATTCACTTAAATTGAATTAATTTTCAATGAAAAAATTGCAGAATGAAGACTCGCGGTGAACCTCGTTTGCTTTTGTGAAAATTTTAAAGTAATGTGGTGAGTAAGTGGTTTCCTTTCATCTTTGAAATTGCAAATATAGAGTGTGTTCAAAGATTCGTACGCGAATAAGTATGTGTGATTGAATGGTGTCATTTTTGAATACTGATTGATTAAACAGATGTAAGGGAACGAAGAGAAGAATTGAATGTATTTGCGATCATTGACCTAATTTTAAATCATTAAAATGTTGTATGTTTGTGTAGGTTCTAGTGGCTGAGAGCAGCCACACATGTGACAGAATTTGGCAATAGTGGTGTCACGCGTATGGGATAACTCTTATTGGGAGGAACCTTATGGTTGTTTTTACGATATGCATAAGCTGGTCTTTTTGTATTTCAGTTTGATCCTGTGATATCCTTATGATGTAAGATCCGTTCTGGCTGATATACCAAGCAAATCCTCGCCCTATGGGTAAGCGTGTTACAGTGCAATTAGGGTAGAGCGTATGTATCTTAGGCTTAAGCGAACTTGATTAATAACATGTTTTGAGTCTAAGTAGACCGCCATTAAATCTGCAGATGATTTTAAAGTGAATCGAAGGAGTCGAAACATCAGAAGCAAGCGAATGTGCGCCGTAGCCATTAAATCTGACCGTGTGCTTATTGATAAGCTGCAGCTTGAGTCAGGCAGGATGTGTTCATCCTCTATGAGATATAAGAGGTTGTACAAGTTTTTCGGTTTTGCACCGAAATATGTTGATATGTTCAGCAAATATATGTAACTTAAAATATTTACCCATATCTAACATGCAATTGCGTTATTCGCACAATAATTACAAAACTAGAAATAAAAACATTTCATGAAAGTCTAAATTGCTGACTGAACGCAAACCTCAACATCAAATGTCATTTTGTTGCAGTGGTGAGTTTTCTTTTTGCCTCTTTCATGGCTTTCGGTATATTGCAAGGAAATTGAAGAACAGCTGTTTGTGACGTGCCAAAAAAAAAAGAGTTCCTTGAAAATAACACAATTTAATTATTTTCTATTAAGAGTTTATTTGTTATATGCATACGAAACTAATTCGTAATGGTGACAAAATTGGAAATAAACTTACGCAGCTTGTTGTCTACTTGTGAAGAGCTAGCAAAAGATGAATCAAATTTCTGGAGGCTGAAGAAATTCATTAATTCCTTGGATGCTATGATTGAGGAGCTAAAGGAATATGAGGAGTAAACAAGTCAAAAATCAAGATGAACCATCAATAATAAGATTATTTTCTGTGTGTTTCAGTGCTCGAACCCTATCATCAATATCGGATTACTGTGAAAGACTACAGAATTTGAAAACTTTAACCAATTACATCGATACACCCTCGCCAACAGTGAAAGAGTCCCACAATAGTATGGGACCAGAGAACGTTGACTCTGTGCTTAAGGAAGTGCGTCAGCTTCAAAACTCAAAAAATTACTCCGAATTGAGGAAGGACTTATTGAATGGTTAGGATTTTATTTGAATTTCCAGCTTTTATCTCAGAATTGTTTGGTTTTATTCAGATGACAATCTACGGCGTCGTAAACAGAATGAACCTGAAAACGCAAATGAAGCTGTAAAATATCACAATGATGTTCAAGAGAAGATCACAGAACACATGCTTTCGTTAACTAGAAGTCTAAGGGAACAGAGTGAAAATGCTAACCGAATAATCAAACTTGACACAGAGGTCGTTTCAAAATCGAGCAACATGACAGAGAAGAATCTTACTTCTCTAACTAAGGAGGCGGAAATGCTGCAGGAGCATTCGAAAAATGCGTGGAAATGTTGGACTTTTCTTATGTTTGCCTCAGTCATAGCTATATTTATTGGTTAGTATAAATACATATATTGGAAGCGGAATTTAAACTCATTTGCATTATCATTTCAGGAATGGTGTTGTTTATGAAGATTGTGAAAAAGACCTAATAAAGGTCGGACGCGTTTCGTGGCAGTAATGGTGTTTGTAGGGTTCATCCACACTAAATTGGGTCTTCAGAAAACTCCAAGCATTGATATCTATCATTCCCTAAGAGTATTTTTTTTACAATACAATATTTATTTCTTATTGCTTTCCATTCTATTCTAGCTAATTGTATCCGTTTCCATACCCAATTGCACGTCTAAAATAAATCAAAGAAATGTTTGTGAAGCAGCAGAATCATATAAAGTGTGTTTGTTTCAATAGTGGACGGAAAATGGAATATAATAATGGAATATAATAAAAAAGTTCGGATTTGTAAAAGAGACGTTCAATCATATTCAAGTTGGCCCACAGAGGAGTTAACAAATAAGGTCGTAGCATTATTTTGTAAGTCGGAAATAATTTGAATCTCTGGTCCCTCAGAATATTGTATTGTTTGCCTGAATTCGTACGCAATATTTGGTCCATTCTTTTAACCGTCTTTTTCTTACTAAAAAAACACATAAAATTCAGAAAAATGACTGAAACCTTTATTTGAATCGATAGTACGGTGCATATAATTTAATGTTTGAAGATTATTTCATGCAAATGTTGACCTTGACTGCGTCTCAAATGGTCCATCCGTTTAGTCCAATTTTGGCATACTCTTTCCAACATTTCGGCCGGTATCTCACGAATAAATGCTTCAATGTTGTCTTCCAATGCGTCAATTGAAGCGTGCTTGTCTGTATAGACGTGAGCTTTAACATAGCCCCACAAAAAATAGTCTTACGGCGTTAAATCGCACGATCTAGGCGGCCAACTGACCGGTCCCGGACGTGAAATAAAATGTTCACCGAACTCGCCTCTCAATAAGTCCATTGTTGCGTGGCATGTGGCACCGTCTTGTTGAAACGACATGTCATGCAAGTCAAGCTCTTACATTTTGGGCAAAAGAAAGTTGGATATCATCTCACGGTAGCGCTCACCATTCACAGTTGCGTTACGATTCGCATCATCTTTGAAGAAGTATGGTCCAATGATGCCACCAGCCCAAAAACCGCACCAAACTGACATCTTGTGGATACATTGCTTACTGTTGCAGCGCTTCTGGGTGATATTCACTCAAAAATTGACAATTCTGCTTGTTTACGTACCCATTGAGCCAAAATTGAGGATCTTCGCCTAAAAAAGTGGATCTTCGCCCAACTTTCCAAGAGCCCATTCACCAAAAATTTTACGTTGTGGTAGGTCGTAGGTGATAGTTCGCCTTCAATTCTTGCTCCAGCTGTATTTTGAAAGGCATCACACCTAAATCCTTCCGCAAAATTGTCCACGTTGTTGAATAATAGAGGCCCAATTGCTGCGAACGCCGACGAATCGTTGGTTGTTGGCCATCATCTGGCTGATACAGCCGCGATATTTTCTTCAGTTCGCACTCTACGTAAGCGTGTTGGTGGCTTAATGTCCAACAATGTAAATTTGTTGCGAAATTTTGTCATAATAGCCCGAATAGCCGCTTCAGTGTGTCGTTTAAACTGACCATAAAATGGAAGAAGCGCGCGATGAACTTTCTTAACAGAGCACGCATTTTGATAATAAAATTCAATAATTTGCAAGCGTTGCTCGTTTGTAAGACGATTCATGGTTAAATTATAGACCAAACTAAAGATGTTTCACAGTGAAGCAAAACTTAAGTCGGCTGTTTAAGCCAGTGTTGCCAAAAAGATAATAGCTAAAAAATCACCCTTTAAATAGTCTACCGTTATGGGCATGGCAGTGGTTAGTTCATAACGAAATTAAAGCGAAAGAAATTTCACACCCAGATGTCACTGGTAACTTTTGGACAGCCTCCGAAGATTACATGTAAAATATTTTGTAAGCTAGATTATTTCGCCAATTACTACACAGGTATATAAACTATCATCATACGTTTGCATTTGGCAATTTTAGAATGCTCAACTTAACCAAGTCCAAAAAGCATTTGGATGAGAATACGTATATTCTAATAGACAATTAATTATGCAAGAAAATGCTCCTCAATTTGAAATGCCATTCCTGACTTTGAAAATGTAGTAGCACAAGCAGCACAATTCGTTCTGTTGCCAACTTAACTATCATTACCATTAGCTGTCAAAACTGACGTCTCTTTCTTTTTCCGGTCGCCAAAATGGTAAGACTCATCTCCAAGTGTTTAATAAAAATTAATTCAATAACATCCGAAATTCTACAAAAGTTTTACAAAATCTATTGTTATAATATGTCGCCAATCACCATAACTAATGTGCTGTTAAATTTATTTACTTCAATAGGGTATTGATTTGTGCCACAAATACGATCGCAAAGTTCGCCGAACTGAGCCTAAATCCCAAGATGTTTACTTGAGGCTTTTGGTCAAAGTAAGTTCAATAAAACAAATAAACTTAATAAACATTCAGTAATTGTGCATTTTCACTTATTTTTCTTTTAGCTGTACCGCTTCCTTCAGCGTCGTACAAACAAGAAGTTCAACAGAATCGTTCTTAAGCGTTTGTTTATGAGCAAAATCAATCGGCCACCAATGTCATTACAGCGTGTCAGCCGTTTGTTCAAGAAAGCCGCTCAACCTGATTCCACCGTCGTAGTGGTCGGCACTGTCACCAATGATTTACGTCTGTTGACTTTGCCCAAGATGTCTGTGTGCGCTTTGCACATCACCGAGAAGGCACGCGAGCGTATCTTGAAGGCTGGCGGAGAGGTCCTGACTTTTGATCAGCTGGCTCTGCGTTCACCAACAGGCAAGAAGTGCCTATTGCTTCAAGGCAAGCGTACAGCCCGTACCGCCAACAAGCACTTCGGCAAGGCTCCTGGTGTACCCCACTCTCATACTCGTCCATATGTGCGATCAAAGGGACGCAAATTTGAACGTGCTCGTGGTCGCAGAAGCAGCTGCGGTTACAAGAAGTAAAATAATTTTTTACATTTTAATTTGATACTAAAGGACATTGTATGCAAAAAAATAATTGCCGTGGGAGAAATAAAACCAGCTTTAGTTTGGTTGAAAAATACAAAATATCTTTTATTTGGAATACGTCGCGAATGGTAAGTGAACAGTGACTAATTGCCCTGTAAGTGGGGACCCCAATAGTTGACCAGCTGCTGATCCTGTGGTTGAACACCGAGTGTTTTTTTGAGTTTCGCCAGACCACTGGAGGATTTCGCTCGATTGAGGCAGATGACCTTGCTGAAATGAAGATTTGTAGAAGTGCAAAATTAAACTCAAAGCATTTGTTCAAAACGGAATTTGAAGACGATAAACCAACGTCGCGCAATTCATGACTGTCTTCAAGTAGAACTTACTTTTTCCATTCCTCAACAAGAACTCGTGTCTGCTTGTTTAATACAATTTCATTGAAGCGTTGCTCGTCAACAGCCTTGGTAAGTTTTACCAATAAATCAGGCCCTGAAACGAAAAGCAACTCAGACAATCTGCATAACACATTCAACTTTCAATATACATTTATTTGGCATCTCTCCGGGCCACTTGACAGAGACAAGCTCCTTGTCATTATCCAAGAAATCAATACGATATGTTACACTATTCGCTATAGGAACTGCTTCCTCGGAAGGTACCGAAACGATTTTACATTCAGAATTCGTTAAAAACTGTTTGGCATTGATTTGAATCAGATTGTGCATCTGTTCGGGGAGTAACGTTCGAAGGCACATCATAAAATTGTTGGTTTTCGTTGGCGGTCCACGGACGATAATCTGTTTGGAAAAAATCTCAAATAAAGCTTGGTCTAAAGTTGTTCATATATCGGGTGGATTACCTTTATTCCTGTCAGAGCACAATAACATGCGCTGGAAAATTCCTTGTGGAGCACCTGTTTCACGTGTCGAAGAGAAAAGAATTCCTCTTGATCCTCATCAAGTTGTTCGTCTTCAACTTTATATGGCAACGTATGTGTGCGCACTATCGATGGTGCGGGTGGCAACCAAGGTAGGTTTCCAAATGTTACATGTTCCGTCAGAAATCTGGACCCCGCCAGAAGGATCCATGAGAAATGCGAATGGAGAATCGCGAAAATGTTCTTTTCACCAGTTAGCTCTACTAGGGAGCGTGGTGTCTGGACTAGAACCTGATTGCTAGACAATCTTCGTTGCCGCGGTGATCCCTTGGCCTCTTCATCTTCTTTGATCTTTTGCGCAGATGCTTGTATTTCCGATGAGATTTTCTAATTGACATATAAATTAACACGTCAATCATGGCGCACACCATGAAAATCTAATTACACTTACCTGAAGATGCTCAGCAAGAAATGGCTTAATGTTGAGCAAAAAGAATTTATCTTTCATGAGAATGATGATTGAGAACAATTGGTAGAAACCTCGAGCCTGTGAAAACACACAAAAACCCCACAAATCAAATACAAATGTTGTTTGGTTCGTTTGTTTGTTTACCTGCAGATCGCTAACATGAAACGTATGACTTAGCACATGACCCCGTGAGGAGTCACCAAAGAAAACAAATCCGCCGTCTTTGTGACAATTTATTTCGCAACTAAGACTCCGCACAGATGCTTGTTTAATGAGATTCGCCACCTCTGGCAGAGCCGGTATTTGTGTACTTAAAAACGTTGCTCCACTCTCCTCGTCCTTACTATAAATTACACTGGACTGATCAAGAGAATTGCAAGCTGAACACATTTTGTTGGATATCTGATGTGTGTCGAGACCTAAGTCTTCCAATTTCGAATCGCGTAATGTTTGTGTGCAAAAAATTGCACATGGACCGTGTGCCTCGCAGAAGTGACATAATGCAATAGCTGCATTCATCTTGCGAGTATGAATGTGAAAACAAATAATCCACTAATCTAAGTCACTACTATTTATTCTAATCTAAACAAATTAAGGAATCTGGTTGTAAATGAACGATGAAAAAATCCTTCAAGGGATGTTATGTCAACAAATGTGATTTGAAGTCCCGATTTGAAGTTTGGGAACGTCATTTGAATCCGTGTGAAACTTAGGGCGAGACTACATTTGCCTTACCTTTTTTTTTAAATTGGTTCGCCGATGTCATTTGGAGAATATACTCAATTCTGTTCAGAAGTTCACGTCATGTGGCAGTTATGCTACGAATTTATACACGGAAAAGATGATTCTACTATTTCCGCCGTGCCTAGGCTTAAAGTTTTTTTTTTTACTCAGTATGTGTTTTGCTGTTGTTTCGCAAAAAAATCCTATTTTGTGACCATACAAATTTACTTTTACTTAGATTTTTTTAAGGTTTGAACAAAAAAATATGTATTCATAATGAATTTTATGTGTTCCTGTCTATAAAACAGTTGACAAACGGTCATACTAGGTATTCCAGAAGAAATTTGAAAATCAAACAACAGTCCATTGTGTATAAGGCTTTAGCTTCGATCCCAAACTGTCATCCGTTGTAATCGTCATTATCAGCTGCTTTGCTGAGGACTTCTATTTGACATTCAATAATTTGTTTTTATTAAAAAAAACATTTTAATCAGTTGAATTTACAAAAGATGGAAAACTCCCTTCATTACATAGAGCTGTCCAAAAATGCAATACGATTCGATTCAGTAAGTCAATTGACGAATGTCTTCTTCGATGATTCAAATAAACAGGTAAACAAATTAGATAGAACAATCAAACGAAAACATTATTTGTACATACTTGCCTTTTAGATTTTTGCTGTTCGTTCTGGTGGGGCTACCGGAGTCGTTGTGAAAGGACCCACAGAAGAATCAGTCATATCATTTTGCATGAACGATCGTGGCACAATTCGATCCATCAAATTCTCTCCTGACAATCAAGTATTGGCTGTACAGAGGCGTGACGATTCAGTGGAATTCATATGTTTTCAAGGTGACCAGCCAGTTTTGAATGAAATCATAACATACCAAGCAAAGAATACAAAAATCTATGGATTTGTTTGGGTACACAATCGAGAGTGTGCTCTCATATCGGACACGGGCCTCGAGATATTCACTGTAGTCGTAGAAAAGAGACAGGTCCGGACGGTGAAAGCCGTAGCAATGGGAATTAAATGGTTTGCCTGGTGCTCAGAAGGAAATATAGCCTTGCTGTGCTCTCTGGAGAGTAATACTCTAACTCCGGTCATCATAAAGCAGAAGATCATCACAAAACTACCAAAACTTGACTGTAAGTGGAACGTTTTTCTAAAAACATCTAATGCATCGTTACTCCTTTTAGTGGGAAACCAAAATAGAGAGGTTCTCGAGAGCAAAGTTACCCTCGGCCAGGTCTATGGCACACTAGCTGTCCTCATTCTTCAGTCAAATGCAAATGGTCTGATGGAAGTCGAAGTGTATCTGCTGAATGGACCCGGATTGGCACCGCGTAAATGCCACATCTTGCGACTTGGGCATACTGGCCGTTTTGCTATAAATACCATTGACAATTTGATAGTTGTTCACCATCAAGCATCGGCGACATCTTTGCTATTTGACATCGCATTGAGTGGAGAGTCGTACAATGGTATCACCTATCACGCTCCAGTCACTCCAGGGAGATCGATACGGCCTTTTGCATTGAAGCTACCCAGTCTCTCCTTAGATGGGCAAACTATGCTGTGCGAATTGTGTAAGTACTTTTGAACTGTAACAGAGTAGGATTGCTTACATTCGATTTCAGATTCACCAAATTGGGTACTTTTCCAACCGAACATTGTGATTGATGCAAAGCTCGGCTGTATGTGGTACTTGTATTTGAAAGTTGAACCACTCTGCAGTCTAATAACCGACCGAGTGCGCCTTGTCGAATTTCTACTCCAAAGAACAAATGGCAAGCAAATTCTTCTTAAAGTTCTGAAGCAACTTGTGGATGATCAGTACAACGGAACACTCTTGCCGATTTTAGAAAATATATTCAACAAAATCAATCAAGTATACGAGTAAGTTTGGACGCTACTCACATTCGCATTTCAAACTGATGAATATCCATTTCCGTTCCACAGATCTTGGGTACACTTGCAATTACAGACACAAACAGCTCAACCTTCAACAGTGAAAACCATTCCAAAGCTTCCGGCGCCCCCTAAAGTGCTAATCGATCAAATGGACATGCATAACTACGTGTTTTCCATCATTGCTGAACGACCGTACACCGAAACTATTCTTGTATTGTACTTACAATCGCTGAACAAGCATAATATTTCCGCCCAGGAGGACCTTAGCAAAATGATTATCACTGAACTCATACGAAATCGCAACTTTGATACACTCCGGCGATTGGTCGAATTCTCGCTCATACTGGAGTCAAAGCCGATTGCGTGTTTCCTACTTTCGCACTCTAACGTGAACCCAGCCATCACACAGATTGCCCTTGACATGCTAAGCAAAATCAAAGCAAATGAGGTATCTACTCCGATTGAGTTCAATGTCTCCCCTTCTTTTTCATGGATTTTTTATTTTTCTTAGATTATTATTGAAGTGCTATTGGGCCAAGGAAAAGTTGTCGATGCACTGCGACTTGCAGCGAAGTTACCCGACGGCGAATCGATGTCCGCTAGGAAGTACCTTGAAGCTGCGAAGAAATCGAATGACAGTCTAGTATTTCACACTGTGTTTACGTATTTTCAATTGAGAAATTTCCGCCAGCGTGGTTCAACGGAGTTCCTAAGGAGTAAGAGTGGACACCATATTTGTTAGATGCAACTAGAAAATATTTCCATTTCCAGGTGAACAGTGCTATGATTTTGTTCAGCATTACACTCAACTATACGGGCCCAGGAAAGGGCCAGCATAATGAGGAGGAGGACGACATGATAGCCGAATGATAGATATGATTAATTCTTGATTTTAAAGTTTTATTTCATTTATTTATGTATAAATAAACACTTTTATTTTATTGTATATTATGTATGTATGTGTGTATGTCTATTGTCAATAAAATAAATTTAATATATTTTATGATCTCTTAAATGTTAGCTAACTTCATTTATTTTTCTCTTCGAAAATGTAATTCAATTTATTTTATCTACATATCACAAACAAACAGAACAACGATTAGTAGCAGTAAGATGTATGTTTCAAGAAGAAGAAGCACAAACAATCTTCATAGTCAAGGAAACTATCATTACTCGGCATAACACTGGACCGACATTCCTGGACTAGCTTCGAGTATGAAGCAAAGGAGGCAATAGCTGGCTATCGATACAAATGGGCCACCTTAAGCATAGTCATAATATTTGGGTGTATTTTGATTTGACACGCTTCCTTGATTGAATGATTGCTTGTTCCCCGATTTGCGGCAGTCTGTAGGCTTTAGAAATGTTCAGGGCTACTGGAATACACCCATACGGGTCGCTCATCTTAGAGCCGTCAGTGCAGATTTCCCAGTTGAAATTTCTGCCCACATGCTCACTGTCGAAATCAGTTCTTTCTGGGACTAGAGTGTCTAAATAGCAACCCCTGTATACTTCTAGAGAGTCGATAAAGTTTTGTGTGTAGCTACAGAGAAGTTCGAGGCCTGCGCCATCATTGTGGTCACTGTAGTATGCAACAGGTTTTTTTTTTCAGTGGTGCCAGCACGTAACTTGAAAAAGAGTTTCATTGTGATCCAGAACTGTTCAAGCAATCCTTCTTTATTGTGACCCACAAAAAAAAAACTCAAAAAACATTCTTCAACCGAAATAATTCGGGAAACTGAAAAGATGTGAACATGATTCTAGCAGCAAATAAATCAACTGACCTAAAGCATTCCTATCTAAGACTGAATATCCCAGCTTTACCTTAGTAATCTGCTCGAAATAACAATCTACACACAGTCTCCGACTGACAGCCAAGCCGATAACATCGCATCATATCGTTTCGCTTTTCTCCTCGGAAGTTTTTCCCGTTACCGAATTTGCTGCTAGATTATTATCTAGCCATCTCTCTTTCACCCGTATAAGAAAATAAAAATAAACAGAAACTCTCCATTATGACCCTCCGGGGCCACGTGCCTCCGGGAAATCGTTTTGATGGCCTCGATATCGAGTCGCTATCCGAACCCAACTCTAAACGGAAAAAAAAGCTAACCAGTAGTGTTATTAATGACGCCTTCAACCCTCAACCAACCACTTCAAACTCATCCGACCCCAAATTCATTACCCTTAGTGCAAGTGATGAAAAAAAACCGCTTACTGCATACAGTGTTTTCCTTCTGAAGAAAGGCATAGATAGCATCAGCACTGGTTACGAATCAATCTCGCAACTTCGTGATGGTAGCCTACTAATCCTATGCAAAAACCAAAAAGTTGCCGACCTATTCAAATCAAAAAAAAATGTTGTCAAATATATGTCCCATCAATGTTGCGCTCCACAACACACTCAACTCGTCCAAAGGAACTGTTTATGCCCCTTGCCTAATCAACGTACCGGAGGATGAAATAGTTAGAGAAATGAAATCTCAGGGTGTCAGCGAAGTTTTTAAATTCACCAGAACTCAAGACGGCCTACAACGTGCAACCGGAGTTATTCTCATAACATTTGATCGCTTCCGCCCACCCCCAACAGTAAACATCGGTTGGTACAACGTCAAGGTAAGAGAATACTTCCCGACACCCATGCGCTGCAAAAACTGCCAAATACTGGGTCACACTGCTAAAAGGTGTAACAATCCTTCTCGCTGCGGCAATTGCAATTTACCCCCACATGAGCCGGCTAACTGCACACTAACATCCTGCGCCAACTGCTCCGAAGATCACCCAGCTTCTTCCAAATCATGTAAAGCATTTCTTCAACAAAAGGAGATTCTAAAAATAAAAACTATCAACAAGTGCACATTGTCAGAAGCTAAACAAAAGTATAAATCCCAAAATCCTACACACTCTCTCCCGACCACTTTTGCTACAACTGTAAAAACCGTCCTCCCGGCACATGCATCAACTCCAAGAATCACCACACTGGACAACACAACATCTTCGGGACTGCACAAGGAACAGAAACAAGCTCTCACCAAGTCAACCGGCATCCCACAACACAGTATCCCACAAAATATGGAATCTCAAAGCACACACATGAATTCAACTAAACTCAATGTTCAACCCTCCTCAACCCCCATGATTGCCACAGGCAGTCAACAGCAACCCCCTCAACAGTGCACAAACTATACCAATATCACCAATCGGAAAATTGACACAAGAACTAATTCAAAACAACCAATACTTCACCCATAATATCTTATCTCAACCCTCCTCAAGCTACCAACCACAAAACATAAATAAGAACACTCAAAACATCAACCCTCTCTCTAAACACACACTTTCGGACCAAGATGAATTGTCTTAAGCACAAGTAAATTTACCCACCGTTAACGACCCCGCCTGTCCACAAACCGCCCCGGTTTGAACAAACACCATCCAAACTCTGGGATGGCGGGGTCCCACCAATATCACCAAACTATCACCCACCACAAACCACACACCACATATTATTCACGCTTTGAAGGCTTATTCAATGGAACATCAATGGCTATTTAAATAACTATAATGAATTGTTAATCCTTATAAAAAATATCTCCCCCAAAATTGTAGCTCTTCAAGAAACACACCTAACCTCACAGACAACATCCCTATCACCTGTCAACTACCTTCTTATCCCCCAAAACCAATCCCTAAACCCCCATGGTGGAATTGCCTTCCTCATTCACTTCTCTATACAGTTCGAACAAGTCAACCTTTGCAATGATTTCGAAGCAATTGGTATTTCTCAATCGTATCCAAATTAAAATTCACTATTATAAATGCTTACATCTCCCCTTCACACTCATTCAACCTACAAAATCTGAAAAATGTCCTCGATTCTCAACATCTACCAACTCTAGTAGTCGGTGATTTCAATGGCTGGAACTCAAAGCTGGGGCTCGACCCAAAACAACTCCCGTGGACAACACTATATCCAAATACATTACAAAATCTGACTACCAATTATTAAACAATGGATCTCCCACCCATTTCAGCACCCACTCCACCCTCACCAATGTCGACCTTTCCTTCTGCTCTCCGAGTCTAACCGTCTATAGCGAATGGTCTGTCTTTGATGATCTATGCGGTAGTGATCACTTCCCCATCATTATCTCCATGTTCCACTCAATATCATCCCCCCTCAAAATTAAACCAAAATTTAAAACAGATGACGCTAACTGGAACTTCTATCAGCATCTCCTGGATTCTCATTCCATTGATTACCCCATCAGCAACAATATAAACAAAGAAGCCGCTAACATACACAAAATTATTCTTCAAAGCGCCAATAGATCCATTCCCCAAACTTCCATTCCTACCAATAAACCAAGAGTACCTTGGTGGAATAAAGAATTAGAGCAGCTGAAAAGGGAAAAAAAACAAACTTTGGAATTCCCTTAAACGCAATATCTCGAGCGATAACGTTATAAAATACAAAAGAGCCAACGCCCAATACAAAAGAAAAATTAAAATATCAAAATCTGAATCCATACATAACCTTACCTCCGAAATTAACCCCAACACCCCTACTTCCAAAATCTGGTCTACTATTAGAAGATTTTGTGGCATTAAAACTTTATCTCCTATCCATTGTATCACCCCTCCAGATTCCACCACTTCTAATATTACAAATCCTCAAACCATAGCCAACAACTTCGCCGAATTCTGGTCGAAAGAATCACATGACGCAAACTTCTCAAGCCTATTTCGCCAAAATAAACCCCTTTCTTCCCCCTCCTTCTCATATTCCCCTTCAATAAATGCTAAAATGATTGACGGTGACATCAGCCCCTTGGAACTTGAGATCGCATTAAACAAATTAAAAGGAAAAACCCCAGCAAATGATAGAATCTCATACCCCATGATCAAACATTTGTCTCCTTCGATGAAATCCAGACTTCTCAAATTTTACAACTCAATTTTTCAAAACAATATCCCCCAACTATATAAAAACAGCACAGTCATTCCGATCCTTAAGCCAAAGTCCAATAAATCCCTTCTGGAATCCTATAGACCCATCTCCCTTAACCCTTGCTGCGCCAAAGTCCTCGACAAGATAATCGCCAATAGACTCTGGTGGTTTGTATTTCACGACAAACTCCTAAGCAGTCAACAAATGGGCTTCAAGAAAGGCAAATCAGTAACAGAATCGCTCTTATATCTAGATCACCATATTACAGACTCTCTCTCCAAGAAAAGCCACCTTTCCCTTATCTCGCTAGACTTCACCAAAGCCTTCGACAGAGTCGGTATTCACTCAATCATCGACCAGCTTAAAACTTGGAAAGTAGGTCCAAATATCATCAGATACATTTTCAACTTTATGAGCAACAGAAAAATTTCGGTCCGCGTTGGATACGCTTCATCCTCATTTTTACCCCTCTTCAACGGAATCCCACAAGGCTCTCCCTTATCTGTCCCTCTCTTCCTTATAGCTTTTAACAAACTCTCCATTACCCTATCCCTTCACAAAGAAATTAAGTTCTGTGCCTACGCTGATGACTTCACCATCATCAAAAAACTAAATAAAAAATCCACTTCATCCATAATAGACCTTAACCCAGTTTTCAAAGATATATTATCCTGGTGCGAATATTCCGGAGCCAAATTATCCATAGCGAAAAGCAAACACCTCCACATTTGCAGAAAACATAAATGCTCATGTAAAATCTTATCGAACAACATACACTTAGAAATTGTTGACAAACTAAAAATTTTAGGCATCGTTTTCCAAAAAAACTACAGATGGAACGCTCATATTAATTATATCCTTCCCTCTTTGTGTAAAAAACTTAATATTATCAAATCCCTCTCTTTTAAAAAATTTAACTGCAATCCATTCTCCCTAACCTCTATTATACAATCCATACTAATAAGCAAAATTGAATACGGACTTTTCCTCTACGGATACTCTTCTAAAGCGAACCTTAACAAAATTAAAACAATATACAATGCAGCAATAAGAAAAGCACTCAACGCATACCGAACAACCCCCATCAACCATCTCCTGTTCGAAGCAAATATGCTACCAATTGAAGACCTTAGATATCAATCCACATTAAAACTATAGAAATCCACTCTTTTTTGCAGTGATTCTCCACTTTGTGAACTACTAAAAAAGAAAACAAAAAATAACAAAATTAAATCTTGCTTAGAACGCTCCGCCCTCTTCTGCAATGAGTTGTATATCCCTTATCAGCCCATTCGTTCCCACCCCTCTTCTCCTCCCCCATGGCTATTTCAATCCTCTTCCATCCTCTCCTCATTAAGATCTTATAAAAAGTCCCATACCCCCCCTGAGGTATTCAGGACTTATTTCGCTAAGCTCAAAAGCAAATTAAGTAATCACTCCTTCATTTACACAGATGGTTCCAGAATAGCCGACGGCATAGGCTTCAGTGTCACTACCGAAAAAGAGACCATTTGCTCCTTTTTACTACCCCCATATTCCTCAACATTTTCGTCCGAAGTAATTGCCATCCTCCATGCATTACAATACACTCAGAAATCTAACAAAAAGTTTGCCATCTGCACAGATTCCCTGTCAACTATTGATGCAATCCTCAACCCCAACAACCAAACCTACTATCCTTCCTTAATCCGTTACCTGCTCACTCTTCAATCCCCTAACACAAAGTTAATATGGGTCCCAGGCCATGTCCAAATCACAGGAAATGAACTCGCCGACAAAGTCGCCAAAGAGGTACTCAAAACCCCGTCAATCTGCTCCCCCAACTTTAACACCATTGACATTAACAACTTTATAAAACGAAAATCTGTTCCTTCCTATCTCCTCTGGGAGAAAACTTCGGATTGGTACAAAACAGCCAACAAAAACAAACTATCCATCAAAGACTATGCCAAGCATTTAGATACTTCTAAAATTTCCCGCCAAGATATTACAAAAATCACTAGACTCAGACTCGGTCACACCAGACTTTCCCATGAACACTACATTAATAAAAACAAGTCCTCCATCTGTACATACTGCAACCAGTCACCCATTAGCATCCATCATATACTTTGTGAATGTCCACCATTCCAAAACCAAAAACCGCCCACCCCCATAAATCATCTCCTTTCCAATCCTAATCATAATAACATTAACTCTATAATAGATTTCCTGAAAACGACAGAACTTTACAATTTTATATAATCACAATGTTAATATATATCTATACAGCCTAAGGCCCTCTGTTGCTCTGGCTACTAAGCTATGTTATAATTTTAATTATATTGTAGTTTTTTGAATAAATAAATAAATAAATAACAATCTACAGACCACATAAAAATAAATTGTAAGTATGTTCCATAAAGCAGGGTAATGTCAGTATATATATTTGTTTGTTTTTTTTTTTATGAATATTTGCTTATCTACATGTAAACCTAAACAATTGAAATGTTTTTCAAAATTTTCTAGGTGGTGCTTTTAATTGTAAAATACCCAACTCTTGATTCTCCTTACTGCTATTGCACTCGAACAATTTTATGGCAGGCTGTGATAGTTGTGTCGGCTCGGATTCTGGAATCTCTGCTCCACATCGAGGACAACTGAATTTTGTTTCTTTACTTGTTTCACTATCACTTTCCGCATCCGAATCATGCGATTCGCTATTTGTCTGATCAATGCAACGCACATGCATTGAATGGCCACATGGTCCGAGGACGAGTACATCAGTTTGATTGTACAACCTTTGACGGCATATGACACATTTCACAAATGTCACCCAGAGGCCACGGTGTGCTTGCTTCTGCCTTGCAACGAATTTCTCATGTAAATCGGTACCGAGGATTCTTGCAGTTGTGGCCATTGCATGGGTTTCGTAGCGAGAGTTTGAGAGCATTCCCATCAGTAGGTCTTTGATATCGCCGATATTGCCAGATGCCGTACCGGTATTCATGACTAGTTGCACCAGTCGCGGTAGATCTACATACTGACTGGCTTCGTGGAGCATACTCTTCGTAATGGACTTAAGGTTCTCCCGTGAAAATATGTGCTTAAGCAGAGTAAACCAGTATTCTTCACGCTCCTCCATTGACAGCACTTGTGAGGCGCGAGTGCAAAGTAAACTCACTTGCAATGCACATGCTTCGGCGTTCGCTTCATTTGATGCTTTCAGCTGATCCAATGACATATTGAACGCCATTTGGTAGTCACCTTGTTTCTCGTACAACAAAATGCATGCAGGAATTAAATTATGCTTCTTAACGATTTCTAGGGCAGTTTCTATGCGGTATGCATCACAGTTCTCTAGGAAAGTATCGACAGCCTCCGGCTCATTAACGCACAATAGTTCAAGAAGAGTTTCACTGTTGACACTGTTCAATGGAACGGATATCCGGTGCAGTGACTTAAGAAATATAAACAACAGCGCCGAATCATCTTTTGTTGCGGCTATAAGATCACCGATGTTGTTGCTGAAGTTTTCGGCAACAATTTTCGTAGTTTTTTCGGGATCTATGGCTAGAATGCGAGGGAAATTTGCGAGCAGTTGCTCGTATATGCGTCTCTGCGGCGTTTTGGCATGCTTCTCTATATAAACGTACATAGCCTCATGTCGCAATGGATTGTTCAAGTAGCAATCAATGATCTCCTCGTATTTGCTTAGTCTCTCTAGCAAGTATTCCACCACACAGTAGCAACGTGCTTTTCGGGCCATACGCACTTGTTCCTCGAATGGTATATGGAGTAGGAAGTTCGATGACAGCAGCTCATGCCAGGCGCTTTCGCGTTCTGCGTGCTGGCGCGCTGTTTCTCCGGCTATCTCCTCCATGCCAAGGTAGCCGATGACTTTCTCGATCAGACTAGAGTCGGCGGGTAAGCAGTTTGACGATATTTGTTGACTTATGAAATTGAGAAGACATCCGATCTCAGACCACTGAAATACGAAATGATGCGCAATAAGAATGTGAAACACAAGCAATTAGCATTGACTTACGGTTGCATTTTCTGGCGTCATGATTTCCAATAGGATGTTAATGATTCGTTTGCGATGTGAGAAGCCCAGTTCCCCGTTGAATTCCTTCTCCTGGAATGCCAAAGATATCACATTTAGGGTTTCTCGTGTGTCGAACTTAAGCAGCGCCCGTAAATATGGATAGGGCATTTCATTGGGTTCACTTGTCGTAGAGTGCAGGGAAGCCAGACAGCGTAAGACTTCGTGTTTGACATTTTGAACCTGCTCTACGGGGATGTCACCATGGGGATACCCACGTCCAGCTAGGCAGCTGGATATGTACACCAACAAGCAGTTGCCGAGGTACGGACCCTCATTCTCGATCTGTGGAATCAGCTCCGTCAGCGAAACAGTGTAATCCCCCAAGGCGTGTGTGTTCAAAAATATCTGAGCCTTGTATAGCTTTTTCTTCCGTATGGCTTTAAGAACCTGATTCAGATCCAAACATGTCCAATCCAACTTGAGGATTATTTCTTCCAACTTTTGGGGTGACAAGTTAATCCAGAAGTCCACTAATGCTTGCGAAATTACGGGATTAACCCGTTTAATCGAATCCTTCTCAATGTGTTCAGTGATGAGGGTGAGGAATAGCCCGGTTGAATGAAGCCTGTCCCAGAGTTCGTCCCACAACAGTTCCAGTTCATTCACTTCGATGAGGCAGTTGACAATGGATCCTAAACAGAATTCTGGTGCTCGACTAGATGTTGCAATGTATTCTTTAAAAAGCTGAATTGCTCGTTCTTTGGCTTGAATTTTCTTCCTTGGACGGTCACCTGCCGATTTGTACCCCTCGATGACAAGGTCACATGCCTCGGCCCATCTCTGGTTCTTGACCAAGTATGAAATGCGTTCACTCCACGTTCGCACTGTGATCATGTGCATTGATCTGGCTCCAAGGACATACAATTGTGTGTTCCTGGAGACAACAGTATTGTAGCAAGCGTAGCTGCCGGCCAGAGCGAGGGCTGGGGACACATTGCCTCCCGTGGCAAGACCTTTGAATTGTGCCGAACCATAGACCAGCCCAGCATTGGCAATATCGAGACATTCCGATTCCTTGCTAGATCGTACATCAATCAGATGTAATATTTCCGAGGTATCAAGGCACACAACAGATTTTGGTCCAAGCCAATGGACGGCCAAGAGATTGCACGCCAGCTGGACATGACGCAGGAACAGTAAATTCACGCGTCCACTATTTACGAACACTTGATGGAAGAACAACTGATTTCCGCGTGCAACCACTATGACTGGATCGATAGTCCGAGTTGTGTCGGCCGCTTGGATGAGCACCATCTGCCAGGCAAGTAGTGGCAAACAGTCCGGAGGCCCGGTAAGCGTGTGGAACTTGATAACCCTCAATCGAGGTCGGATTGTGACAATGAAATACTTGGAGAGTGTTGCCAAGGCGACAATGGAGTACATGTCCAAGTCGTGTTGCATGTCCCCGTCTGTGATTAAGGGCTCCATGGCACACACTTCACCACGCGCACCGCTAAACAAGCAGCGTGATGCACATCCCCGTATCCCGAGTTTTCTTGTAAACGTAAGTGACCACACTGAACCTCCCGAATCAGAGCACAATGCCAAGGCTGGCCTGCTTGTCCACTTCACATGTAGCACCCCTGAATTTGGTGTGATTGCATCGAACAGATTCCGCAGAACATCCCCGGAATGCGTGTCTATCATAACGACTAGCCCACGTGCAAAGCCGGCCAGTAGTCGCGAGCAGTCCGAATTGTAGTCGAGAGCGGTTACAGCGCCTTGTGAATTTTTGTCCTGGTGCGCCCACCGAAGGGTCTGGGTGTTGTCAAAGTTTAAAATATGTCCATGAGAGGTGCCCACTGCGATTAGTTGTGACACAGCACAAGCTGTTGCCAAACCAGCGTTCACCCGGTCCTAACAAGAAAATTGCATTTAACAAACAAGTTCAATCTGTTGGTTTGTTTTACTCACAGCTGCCGATGATGTCTGAGCCGTGACGCCTTGCAGAAGGACATGCCGCATTATTGAGCCTCCGCTACGAGCAGAATCATCTCCCATCACAGAAGGGGTTGGCGTTGGCGCTGGGATATTATTCTCCGATCCAATATCCGAGTCGCGTTCAAATTCACTCAGAACACTCTCCAACGTTGGAAGAGTATCCATTGGCGGAATAGAATACTCAACATCATCCAACTAAAAAAATGGAACTTGCACTGTGCAATGGAAACAACTTAGAGCATTTTCTTTTTCTTACGTCCTCTATATCAAGTTGCAATGATTCGGCCAGCAAACTGTCCGTGGAACCACGGTCGGATTCCAGCAATGATTGCAGCGATGGTGCTTTTAATTCGTTCATAGTTATCGTCTTATCTCACTTATCGCTTTATCGGCTTGCACACATTTATAATTTCCTAATTTTATATATAAAACTATCAAAATGCCAAATACAATCCCGATGCTTATCAATATTTTTTTGCTACACCCACTGCTCACTGCTGACTGTCAACAGTCAAATCGAAGTTACACCACCTTTTGACATTTGCACAACAAATTTTGTTTGACCTGTTTTCGCAGCCAGACGAACTGTCAAAAACGAAGTGTAGTTATTTTTCGTAGTCACTAAAAAAACTTGCTTCATTTACATCGATATCGGATTTAGTTGTGTGTATATTCCAGAGGGTTTTTTTTAAATCAATTTAAACATTCAAATAGAAAGTTTACACCGAAAACTTAAAAATGAGTAGATGCGTGTTTTGTGATATTGTCGGTGGTCGATCGCCAGACACAAATATCGAGTATGAAAACGAGAAAATTGTAATCTTTAGAGACATCAATCCTGCTTCAGACAATCATTTCTTGGCTGTTTCGAAGATTCACTATGAAAGTGCAAAAACCCTAAGAAAGGATCACGTTGAATTGGGTAAGATTTGGATGAAAATTTGGTGGTCTCTTGTATCTAATAGTTAAGTGCGTCATATTGATTATGTATTTAGTGAAATTTGAATACATTTTGTTGTTATCAATTACATTTGAATTGAATGCATTCAGTCCGAAATGATAATTGAAAACAATTTAAGCAATTCAATGTAGAAGGATGGGTTGATGTAGAGAATAATCCAATTGGCTCCAATTAAAACGAATTGCATGAGTCTTTGCTACGAATTCATTTTTCTTATCAGAACAGTTTTTTAACTCTGATGTATGAAAATGAGATTGATTAAAACATTAAGATATGTACATACATAAAAAGGTAATATGCTCCTTTGTTTATTGTCCTGTCTGATATCCCCATTCACGTGTGCTCATACGTTTTTTCCAACATGGCTCACCTTCCCATTATCCTTTGTATTTGGAGGGACCTTTCTGTTCTGCGCAATGAACTGTGATGTCGTATCGCATTTTTCGTCACGACAAATTGCGAATTTAAGTGGAGGGGCTATACAGGTACCAACGAACCTTGCTTCTACGTGGTATATTATGTCTAGATTACATATGTGATTTGTAAATATGTATGTGAAAGAGTATAACAACTTCATTCATAGGTAACGAAAAGTAGACGGTCGCAACATAACCTTTCAGTGGGAAGGTAGTACTTGTTGCTCATGAGGATGTTCGGCTGTTTCCTTTAAAATTAGATCATTATTATAATTATTCTCCAATGGGTTAGATTCGACTTGTTCGAATATTCTTTAGGATTCATAGAAACTTTAGAATCTACTTATCTAATAGGTGAGGCAATCCATCCAAACTAAAAATGTCTTACAAAAAATGTCTTACAATTTGAGATTGCAACTAGGCTTACATCTAAAGATTAGGGTGTTGGCTCATACGACGCCAACTGATGTACATTGTTTAATAGAAGATTTTGCTATAAAATATCGGTGTTGTGTTAATTTTTAATATCCTGCCATGTCGCGCTTTCACATCGGATTATCCAAATTCGTGTGTTCATGTCCATGGTACTATTGCGATGTGGTAGCCGATTTAGCCTCGACCGTGATTGGTATCGCTGCTCTAGTAGAAACCATGCGGCTCGTTGTTAGTCGTCGATGGGAAGTTCTGCTCACTTAGCAGATTTAGAGTGATGAGGTAACGTTGGCCGGGGATTGTGTGCCTCAGATTCCTGATTGCCGTTGGGATCGTTGCTGATGTCTAGCAGCTGTTTTCTAAATAGTGTTACCATTTACTGACTTTAGACTGTACCTATCGAAGGAGACATATTCGCAGCACTTTTCTTTTGGAAATTGTGAGCTTTTCCATGTTAGTCTTAGGAATAGTGTGGCCTATTGGGTAACCGTAAAATCGGCCGTATTAGTTGCTTGTAAAGCAGCTCTTTCATCTGGTTTTTCAGGGGTAGATGCGATGGAAGCCTAGGTTGGTCTTCTTCAGAGTGAGTTTTAAAGGGCTACTGATCTTCAACCTTGCCGTGAAGTTAACGGCGATATGCTTCTCCTGTTAGCCCGGTTTGTAGCATTATCTTTATGCTCCGACTTTTGACTGCTGACCGGCATCCACCTCGGGATGGTAACCTCAAACACATAAGTACCGATTTTCCAGCATTTATGCGAATACCCCATTTGGTGCAGTAGTGCATCTTCTTCGCAGTCTCAACTCCTTGCTTGGTGATTACGAGCTGGCACAAGTCAGTGAGTCACCTGCGAACAGACAACAGTTCACTGTGTTGGTTGGACCCGTTTATTAGCGTTTTACGCAATTCCCACCAAGAGAGAGGCTCCATCCAGTTTATTGTCCGCCTTCCACTTGAAAGAAGAATCCTCTGCAATGCAGAAAAATTTCCGTCTTCCTCTTGAAAGTAGAATCCTCTGGGACATCCTATCTGAATTAGCTTGTAGATTACGCCCTTTATCCATACCGTGTCGCAGCCCTTTTTCACGTGAAGGAAACGGGCAACGGTAACTTCATGGTGGAACTGCATTAGGGAATGTACCGTCAACGTTTCAAAAGGCACCAGTCAAAAGTTTCTGGTCGGTACTGGAATCACAGCTCTTATCAGAAAGATAACAACATTAATCGTGCTACACATATACAAATAAATCCTATATTTTAACATTTTATATTGTTTATCATTTCTAGTTACGATAATGGAAAAGTCGCTGCAAAATCATTTATCAAACATGGGTGTCGACACGAAAGATGCACTCTTTGGATTCCATTGGCCACCGATGATAAGTGTGAAGCACTTGCACATGCATGCAATTGCGCCAGCTTCGAAAATGTCTTTAAAATTCCGTTTGATGTTCAGGCCGGAGTCGTATTGGTTCAGAAGCGTAAGTCTCTTTAATTGCCTTTCTTTAGAAATTATATATAATCTTACATTTTCCCTTGCAGCCTGAAAGAATCCGAAACGATTTGAAAGCACAGTAAACAAAAAAAATCACTTTTGATTACATTTAGCCAAAGAGTTTCTTCCATATTTTTAAATTTTTACATGGGGAAAAATCTTTGCAATTTCCTTCGTCCCTTCTTTTGTATGTACCTTATTGCTTATTGTACAAATAGTACGGACTATACATGTTTTGCTGACATTTAACTAGTATTTTGTATACACTTATATAGAATAGGTTTGGATAAAATTAGGATGGGTTTGTTATTCTATTGTATAAATAATTGCTTTATGAAATAAAGATAATTCATGATGGTTCTCATATTTGAAACGTATACATACTTGTTTTTTTATCTGAACTAACGAAATAAAAGTCATGCTTAGTAGCTTGACACAATTCTGTATAAGATACCATTATAATATTCCTCAAAGCTGACCTGTGCTAAACATTGTTTGGACGTCGAATCTGACATCATTCCTAAGAAACGTTTAAAGTTTCGTGAATAGGGTTTCAATTTGATAAGAAAAATGTTCAGCCCTTGAATCGGTTCATACCAATCTCACACTTGAGGCTTGGTAGCACTGATGTTCAATATTTGAATGCTTCCATTTGCAAGCACTTGTCTTTGAACGCATTCATCCACGAAAAGGCTATACGGCTGTCAAAAAGTTGTCAAATGTTTATTTGGGTTTGTAGTTTTCCTCGTTTCCCTACAAAAGAAATCTCTTCACAAAGGATTTTCGCGACAGACAATCAGGACACAATCTAACAAAGTTGCTGGCATTCTAGGCTCCTTGCCAAAATGATGAACAAACGGAATAATGTAAGAAACCTATTATAATGTGCCTATAAAGGAACTTTAAAACAAAAACATTTAAACCAATTTCAGATTCGTTTACCTCCAGAGGTAAATCGTGTACTATACGTTCGAAATTTGCCGTATAAAATCACATCCGACGAAATGTACGATATTTTTGGAAAATTCGGAGCTATTCGACAAATAAGAGTGTAAGTGCTTTACTCTATAGACCAATGCAGACAGTACACATATTCTACTTTCAGTGGTAACACACCGGAGACGCGTGGTACTGCCTTTGTTGTGTACGAAGATATCTTTGATGCTAAGAATGCCTGTGATCACTTGTCTGGATTCAATGTATGTAATCGGTATCTGGTTGTGTTGTATTACCAATCAACAAAGGCATTCAAACGACTGGACGTGGATAAAAAGCAAGAAGAACTGAACAACATTAAGGCCAAGTACAATCTGAAAACTGAGGTGGCCTAAGGGGTCAAAGTTTCTACTAATTAAATCATCTCATCATCATCATCATCTCTCATCATCATCATCATCATCAAAAAATAACAAGACAAGTAAAATCCAAAAAAAAAGACATTCATCCGTGTTTTATTCGAAAGCATCTTGGTGGAAGCTTGTAATTAAATGATGGGGAAGTGTCTGCTGTGTAATTTGAAATGATTGTCAGTTGTCTGGCGAGGAAATATGTGTGTTTTGCCCGATTTTGCTGAAGACGAGCTGTAGTAGATTGGGGATGAAAAATCTACGTCGGATATAAGTAAAGGATATAAGCCGAGTCTTCTGGTTTGAAAACGAGAGTGATGCTGAATCTCTGGTATAAAGACTGCAAATAACCCATAACGCGCATGAAAGATAGCTTGGTCTTGATTACTCGAAGGAGCGTGGCAAGATCACTGATGGAAGCAGCAATTGCTCATCATCGGACCCTCCATGGGTCGCCGACCTGGATAAGAAAAATAAGTAAGCAATTGCATTCTAGTGGTAACAAGAGTTGTTACTGTCATTTGTGACAAAACACGATTAAATGTTCGATGAAGGATTTTTTCATTTCACATAATGTAGCGGAGCTAGTGTACTGGACGGATTTTTACATTCCAGACTACACCCACATCCTCGTATAGTTCATGATTTTTTCTTAAATTGTCTAGAATTATTCTTTAAAGGCACCCAGAATTAGCTCTACAGTTTAGCTTGTCATCCAGAAACACTAGAAGCCACTAATGACCGTATAAGCTGCTAGTATACACTTGCATTGCTCGATCAGATTATCTGACTACGGCAGTGTTTATCAAGCGTGGGTCCTGGCGGTCAAAGAAGCGGCCAACTGATATAGAAATCAATCACAAGCGGCCGTGAAGAGGCAAAAACCGATAAAGTTGTCCAATGCATCAAAAGACTGCTGCGGATGGTAGTCGAAGCGATAACTGGCCATAGCCACGTAAGACATCATGAACACAAAAATGGATTTGGCCGTGGTACCATATGTAGAGGCTGTGGGGACGAAGAAGGAATGGAGGACACTTAGTCCTCAGTCTCATCTGTACATATTTAGACGGAGAATACTTCTTATAGAACCTCCATCACAAATATCCCATTAAATTCTATTTGAGGGTTCGTCAGGACCATGGTATGGCTGGAAGGGACAGAACAACATATACATCTTCAAAGTCATCGGTAAAAACGAGTTGGACTGGTTGAGGTCTCTCATCCCTTCAAAAGATTGCAGGTCAACATTCAACTGTTGACAACGTTGATCATAACGATTAAAAATGAACTTTGCAATTTCTCTCTCTCAGTCTTAACAAAGAGCGGGAGTGAATGTGCAAGATTTTATGATTCGAAAGTTCATGAACTCGTTTCCCCGTCATGTCATACATTTCGTTCTGCAAACATCTCTCTCGCATCTGTTCAGGCGAGCTCATCTGCCTGTCTGCTGGCGAATGTATATAATGATGACGAGGGAAAACTGTATATGTATGTGTGTTACAACCCATCAAATGCATAGATCATTAAATGCATTACTTTATCGATATCAGAGAGTGCCTTCCCACGGCGAGTGTAAAACGTTGTTGTGCGCAAAATGGTTACAAGCTGTGCCTGTAGGCTTTCGCTAAAAACAAAAGCGGCGAAAAGCTTCAAAAAGACCACAAAAATAGATTATTAAAACACAAAAGTCTACCATATACATACGTAACTTAGACACAAGGTGTTTGTATACTTACCGGAGTGACGTCACAGTGCTGTGACAAGACAACCTTGAGTTCGGACACGATGTTTCTTCCTCGTGTCCCAATCACTTTCACTGCGAATTCTAATTATATCGTGCATATACACAGATATATGTAATTACCTTACCCTGCTCTACTTAGGCCCAGAAAGCAGGGCCTTTCTCTTAAATTCCAATTGCGCATGCGGTAGATACTCAAACACATTAGTCGATAGTATTAAACTACACGAGACGAGTGTTGTTAGTCTCTGTTTGGTACTCTCGCGGTTCAGTTTGTATTTAAACGTAACCCACCCCCAGCTCGGTTGTATATGTACATACCTACGATTGTTTTAAGGGTTGGTTAGGGGAGTTCTATTTGACTGTATCCCAGTTTGTTACATCTGTGCCCTCATATCTATCGATTCTTATCGTAACATTAGTCAGTCGTGTCGTGCGGGCGGTGTATGTACATTGTTAGTGAACTAAGTGGAAAATTGAAAAATTAAATTTTAATCAACAACCATGGAGTTAAAGAGCGGAAAATACATCGATTCGACGAAACAATTCAGTGAATTAGGTATTAAATGCGTTCTCTAACATAATACAATTTCTATTCTGAAATGTAATCCTCCACACACTTCCAGATATTGCCGATCGTGAGCTAATTTTGCGGGCAATCGAAGCGAGGAAATTCGCATACATCCCGTACAGTAATTTCGCCGTTGGCGCAGCGTTGCGCACGAAATGCGGTAAGATTTTCAGTGGTTGCAACATTGAAAACGCTGCCTTTTCACCGGTTTTGTGTGCTGAAAGATCGGCAATTAGTAAGGCCGTTAGTGAGGGTTACAAAGAATTCGTTGCGATTGCAGTTGTGGCATATCAAAAGGATGTACTGACGCCACCATGTGGTGTGTGTCGGCAGTTTTTAATTGAATTTGCTGACGAAGACTTTCCGGTGTATGTGGCGAGAGCTGAAGATCCACCACAGGAAGTGCTGTGTACATCCGTTTACAATCTGCTACCGAATGGATTTAGGAACTATAAATAAATACTAAAATACAATATATTTAATTGTTTTGATTATTTAAATATTATTAGTTTTGTCCATTTAACAACATTTTTTTAAAAATAATTTCAACATTCTTTTTGTTTGCCTTTATCGAGCAGGTTATTAAAGAGACCTCAGTTACTGTGGCAACTAGTCAAACATGAATCATTGGCATTTTTAATAAAAGCATAAAGCACAATGGTTTGTCGGAAAATTGTTCTATTTTTTTTGTGTATTTAATTTGAACGATAAACAGTGGATGCTCAGAAATTAGAACTTTCTGAAATCGGAATCATCCAGAAATTCGAAACTAAGTTTTAATGGATTTTTGCTTCAACAAGACAAAAATAAAAACCGGAATCACCAACTAAGGTGAATCTCTTTGCGAGTTTTTTTTGTCATAATCAAGCTCTCAGGTACATCTTTTATTCGCTTGCACATACTTCTGTTTACTTCTTAATTGAATATAAAAAAACGTCCAGAAAGTAGAACATTTCGGCACCCCAGGAACAAGGTGATTCTAATTTCTCAGCGTCCGCTGTATGTCACTGCTTAATGTCGCCTTGAAGATCCTACCCAGCGAACCAGTTAAATGCCTGAAGCAGTTTTGTACCGCAATCATCGCACGTAACAATTCTTGAAAATCCTGGAGAAGAAGAGCGAGAGAAAGCATACAACAAGCATTCATTTGAAGCGATTGACGAATTCCAGATATTTGAACATTGATCAAGATATCCGGTTATGTCGCACCATGCTTCCAAAAGGACCTCTCGAATGAGGTCGTTACGACTTGCAAACTTTGTAAACTCGTAACAATTCATTCGTATGGAGGTTTTCTATTCACAGAAAACTGAAGGCACGTTCATATAAGCGGTGAACTGCGAAAGCGAACTTGCAAAAACAACATTTTTTTCAGAAAATATAAGAAAAAAGTTATATTTTTTGGTATGCAAAAAGATTGTAACTGGTTTATCGAGTTGTTTCATCGACAAGAACCCCGTTAAAAACCAGTTTGAGTATCCTAACTAATGATTTAAAAATTATTCCCTACGAACCAATCATTCTCTTTGGGAACTGTCAAGCTGAATTCGTAATACACGAATACCACAGGCAAACAGTTTTCATCCGTATGGTCATTGCGAATGAGAAAACTCAGGGTTGTTTCTGAAATATTGTGTTCCCAGTTCATATGAACAGGTCTTACCACATACGCGATGCATTCTGCAGTCCTTCTCAAGGACTGGTGTGGATTTTAACGTAATGAAGGTGCCTGTATCGGGATAACCGTGTACTCTACAAATGACGTCACAGGAGAGACCCGATGTAGAATCCTCCTTGGCAACCGAGTTAGATAGTTAGACATTAATGTCATCATCACTATTTTCTGACTCGCATGATCCACTAAAGGGATCGTGGGTATAAAGTACGCACTAAAGATCTCAGGGCCACTCGATCCTCAGGCATCGACTCTAACACATCTGCATTTAAGTCCAGGCGCAACTACGACTTAGTCCAGCCACCTCGTACTGGGTCTGCTAAGGGGTCGCTCTTCCTGATTGCGTCGCATTTAAGGCACGCCAAGAAAGTCGTTACGATGGGGACATTCGTGCCACGTGTGCAAACCAAGCATATGTCTTTTCGTTCGGAGAAGCTTCTCGACATTGAGTTCATCGTGTACTGCCGTGTTTCTGATCCTATTCCCGCGAGTTACTCCCACAACAGCATGAAAAAATCTCATCTCAGCGTCTTGTATTCACGATCTTATTCCTTCGGTCATTACCCGAATTTTGTAACCATAGAAGGGAGTTGGAACAACCACGGAGGTGCAACCGCTAGCTTGGCTTTGACACCAAATCTGGTTACAGATCCTCCAAGCTGTTTCCATATTGAAAGTTCAGTATAACTCCTCCCGTCACTCGTGAAAAATACCCGAGTTACTTTAAATTCTCCAACTGTTTCAATACGACTCCACTGGTGTTCTTGAGATATCCCTTATCTCTGATTTGTAAACGTTAACCTGCATCCCAGCATTTAAACATACGGCAGTGTGCGCTGGAGTTCCGTCTGGTAGAATGTGAGAATACACAAATAATCTGATAATTTTCCCTCAACTCACCCAACGCAAGTCATTCCTCACCTTGTTTGCACTACAACAGCCAATTCATATGCGTATATAATGAAAAAGAGTTATTAATGTCGTACTGAAGAAAACTGAGAAGATGTAGCTCATGACGACATTCCTTCCAACCGATTCAATTCAGTTCATAAATTAAATGGTCTTTAGATAAAAGATAGATCTTAAAATCAGTTCCACACCACCAGAGGTTGATGTTCAACTCCCAGTCGTCGCATCTCTGGATTCTGTGGACTTCCTATACTCCTTCCTGTGCTCTATGCGCTACGAACTGCCGCGATGTACCAATCCTGCATGAAACCTATAAGATCCGCTGACAATGATGCAAACAAGAGCAGCGAGCGACAACTGTCCTCTGTTGCTGACGATTTGTATGTCGAAGACGGTGCTAGAAGTAATGTCGCCAGCTTCATAAACGAAACGAGATTAAAAACAAATCATTATCTAATCTAGGTTAGGTAGTATGTGTTATTGTTTTTACACATGCCATTCAAGCGATGTTCAGATTGTCGTGCGGAAGAGAATTGTTTGAGATCACTTAACTCAAGTTACGCCCATCTCCATCTTTGCGTAACATTTAATCCCTATTTAATCACTCCCTAATATTAGCTTTAATCTAATCAAAAACCCAGATTAAATAAATAATTTAGATACCGTTCTTTGGAAAAGAAATTAACAGAAAATGTAAGCAAATTGACGATTAGTATATCAAGCAGTACGTCAAAATTATAAATCAATCATATTGTACATATTGGCAATAACTCAACTGAAACGTCTCTCGAAATTGCAGATCGTGACCAGTGACGCACACCAAGTTGATTAGTATTAGTCACAAACACTTTTACCGTATCACAATTGCCGATTAGAATATCAAGCAGTACGTCAAAATTATAAATCAATCATATTGTACATATTGGCAATAACTCAACTGAAACGTCTCTCGAAATTGCAGATCGTGACCAGTGACGCACACCAAGTTGATTGCATGTACTCCATTTTATTATGACCGTTCGTACGTGTGGGTCTAATGCAACTGTAGTATATCATCCGATGATAAAAGCATGAATATTTAACAGGAAGTGGCGAAACCCAAGACAACACCTAGTGCTGTTCTTATCCATGCCTATGTGTTCCCGCAAAGTTTCCCCTTCCAGGGGAGAAAATCCTCCTTCTTCTTCTTGGACCTGTGGTTCAACCAACAGGCGTGTCCATATCTCAAGACCTTTCGCCAGTTGCCTCTAATTGGGCACACCAAGTTGCTTGAGGCCCTTCTCCATTTATGTGCGCCATCTTGTTCGAGGTTGACCTCTGTTGCTTTGTTTCTATAGCTCAGAATCGGACCGAACTCTTCGGGCCGGCACTGTGGTGTCCTTCCGCCCTATATGACCTAGCCATCTTAAGCGTTGGATCCGAAGACGTTTAACTAGGTGCATGCCGCTGTACAGCCCGTACAGTTCGTGGATGAATCCAGGCCATCAATGCAGGACCCAAAGACAGCGCACGCAAAAATTTTCTCTCAAAACGAACAAAAGCTTCTATGTCTCTGCGCCATAGAGCAGAACAGGGATGATCAGAGTGTTTTATAAAGTCAGCATGGTCTTTCTAGAGATCGTTCTATTTCTCAATTATATCTTGCGTTCAAAGAAACAATGATTGGCAAGAGTAATTCTGCGCTGGATCTCGGTACTGGTGTTATTGTCCCTGTTTACTTCAGAACCGAGTTAGATGAAGTCCTTGACTACCCTAAAGTTTATGCTGCCCATTATGACGCTATGTCCGAGAAGTCGATATTGTGCGTCCTTCGGTGATGACTTCATTTATTTTGCTTTGCCCTGGTTTATCGCCAGGCCCATTTAAACTACTTCTTCTCAAGATTTGCAATTAAACCCCGATTGTCGTGATCTATTTTGACTATTTTAACTCTCATATTCATTATTTGAATGTCTCGAAATTGATCTCCCAATCAACTATGTGTGAGTCAGCTACCAAAAGACCGAGATGGCTGGAGACGCTTGTTTAGTTGAGGCTCAGGTCTACCCGCACTGTAGAGTCCCCCTTAGTAAGAAAGCTGTTTTGACCGATCCGACATATTTTTTGACTTGTTGAGTTGTTTTAATATTTTTTTTTTTCATTTTAAATTCATTTTTATTTCTTAATCATAATAATCTTACGTACTAGACAAAAATGCTTAAAACTAGTTTGACGTACATTTTTTCTAAATCTAACTTACTGGCCCTCGGCGGGCACTCTAAGCTAAAATTAATCTTATACTATGTCTTTCGACCTAACCTAACTATACATATGTTTAAAAATAAAGACATTAACTAAAATAATTAGTATTAAGAAAAAATATTATAAAAAAACTTAAATACAGAACTGATTAGTTGTTTTAATAATATTTAATATAATATGGGTGGCGCTACAGCCCGTAGAGGGCCAGGGCCTAGCTTCTCAGCAACCACTCGTGTTGTGCCTATTTGCTCTCTCACAAGTGGAAGGGACCTACAGTTTTATACCGACTCCGAACGGCCAAGTTTGAGAAGTTTTTTCTAGACAGGAATACTCTTTGAGCATTGTCAGTGACTCGAAAGAGGTGGGGCCGTGAAAATATTTTTGTCGCATAGAGCAGGAATCGAACCTACGAAGTCGAGGATGGGGTCGACGCACATGCCCACAACGCCATGGGCCACCACTTGTTGTTGAGTTGTTATCCTTTTTTAAAACAGCCGATTGGCTAGAATGTTTGTACAGTAGGTATTGTACATACAAACCTGATATAAAAGATTTTTTTTCTGAAATTAAGGGGCAAAGCTACATCAAACTTATGTGTATAGAAGATAAGCACGAATTCGTATACTACAAAGATATAAATCTCTTAAGATGACATGACTAAATGGAATATCACATATTCGAACAGAAAAGCTTACATTCCATTATCAACTACGGGGAACAACAAATAAAAACAAATTTACGATCGTTATAAATAGATTATTTTACACAGAATGTACTGTGTTAGGGGATTCCCAAACTAGACGATGTGGTTAATCAACCTGATCGGACTTATTAGTCTTGAAAACAACTTTTCCGTAATTTCTTAACATATTAAACAATATGCCACCTATCCCCATTTTTGGGTCTTCACAGTTCCTCAATGTTTTGGCATAACAAGCCGAAACAAAGGTAGAATCATTGACAAAATAAAGATAAAGACATTCCACTTCATACAACGAAAATTACCGGTTACCTCAACTCGGCGATGACTGCACACTGCGATGAATTGTTTGTGCGATGGTCTTGTTATAGCTCAAAGGCGCTTTATTAAAACACATCATCGTAATGAAAGCCCGTGGCTAATTATGTTTTATCAACGGCATACGATAGTAGATATAGAAATTTGAGAGATTGAGTCTCCGGTGTTAGCGTAGTGAGTTTTGCACAATTCGTGCGAGTAAGATGTTAAAGAAATCATATGACAGCACGTAACCATGTAGTAGTCCCTATTTGACATCGAAGGTCTCTGTCTCCATCGTCATCCTGAACGGACGGAATGCCGTCATATACGACTTTAAACCTATGAACAGATGGTAAGTATCAATATGGACTTCTCGGTCTTTTTTACAGGATGAGGACAATTTAATCGACTCTGGACTTAAATGAGCTGAGACCACACTTATATGGACCAATCAAATTGTTGATGAAGAGTTTCAGGCGTTCAGACAACATGGCAGATAAGATTTTGTATCCGGTGCTCAGGAGACTGATGCCTCTGTAGTTGGAGCAGTTTAAGGGGTCTCCTTTCTTGTGGCAAATGATTTCATTCATAAGGTATTTCAACACTCGAAAGACCAAAACTTCGAAATGAATAATGCTCTCTACGTGCCTCGAGGTGTTTTGAAGAATCCAGCCTGTGACAAAAATAAATGAGTAAAGAGATCTTCAGCCATTTTCTCCCCTAGTCCATGGCGACATTTTTGAAATGTGGGCCGTTTCTCAATTATTTCTGTCTGTAGACACAGCTGTCAAGTTCATCAACCCTGCTAGTTATTGTTATCCTCACGGATAGGTGGATGACTGTTTTCACTATCATCGTGTATGTTGAATTGTTCTTAGTTCTTACAGCGACACAAAATAATCGTATACGATTTGGTGACAGTATAGCACATCGAAAGTTGGCATGCAGTTAACCTAGCAAAAGGTAAGACTTCAACACAGCGACACAAGTGTGACAAGAAATTATACATCTACAAAGTTTCAGTTCTAATGTCGGAAGGTACGGGAAGGATTGCAGGTGAGGACTAGTGGCCTACTAGCTCAACGTACAATCAGCCTACTTTGGTGACGTGGACTGCCGTATCGTATGAAAGATAGGGAGCTTAAGTTAGGAAGTTTGCAAGAAGATAAATCCTAGTCAGTTGTAAATCAGCAAATAAAAAAAAAACATACTAAGAAAATCAATTTCCAAAATCATTTAAAACCCGGTCTCAATTGGCTGCACTAGAAATCAATGATGTTTTGTGTGCATAGGTAAGCATACGTTTGCCCTTAGAACCTAACTTCGAATAAGGATTAGAGTCCATTTTACCCTTAATAGGTTTTGTTTAAAGGCTATTTTTTAAGATGATTGGAATTCCACTACGCAAGGTTTGTGTGAAAATTACTATTGAAGATGATCTCTTACTCAATGTCTGTCATAGGGCCGTTTATCCGATGTCTGGACATAGCCATCCATTTCCGAAACGACACAAACTGAACGGTCTTCCTTGACTTTTGAATGCTCTTGCAGGTGCGACTCACTTAGACCAACTAGTTGGGTGCATTGTGCCCGTGATTTGTGCATACTCCTGCAAAAGTGGTTGTGTGGTATGTTCCTATGAACATACCTATGGCACAGTGTCCGATAGGGACGTCAATAATGGTCGCAACTCATTACGAGTAAAACTGGGTCATAGGGCCCTCGTTATTGCTCTAGTTTCCAGACTAAACCAACCAGTTTTTACTCTGTTTAGGGCTTCGTCTTTTAGTTTTCTTCTTATAGAGCTAAGCGGCGTGAGCACATCAGGGATTGCTAGAGATACTCCAAGCTCTGATCCCATCTTCTTGAGGTTGATATTTCACTGAAGCTTTGTTTGCATAACCTGACAAGCTTCGAAGTCAAGTTATCCGATGCTTTAGCTTTTATTGCCGGTTGGCTGTAGAAGATGGAATAGATGGAAGTTCTTGTAGCATGCTGCTTTAGGGATACTAGGCACGACACAGCAGTCGTCACTTAATGCCAGCGATTTTTCGAATTGGTCATAGAAGACCCCTACACCTGAACCCGAACATCTGTTGCTACAATATGCTCTTCCCATTGTTTCCGATCCGAAAAAACGAAGGTGAAACATTTTTCCGAAGCTAGTCTAGGACACATGTAGTCAGTTTGGCTATTGCTGTGCTACTACTAACACATGAGTATGGAAACGTGGCCATTTGGTGTGTTTCTATAAAGCCTCACCTCTCTGAGTTTCAGAGCCGATAAGGCTGCGCTATTGCTACAGAATAAATCGAGGAGTTAATGGATGGCCTCTAGTGTAGCCGTCGGTGTTGTTTTGAGACAATCTGTTATACCTAGGCTGGCCGATATTTGTATTTCTGTAATATGCCTTAGGAGGTATTTTTTATCCAGCACTTTTTACCATACCAGAGAACCGTAGGTCATGTAGGTATTACAACTATTTTATATAGCCAGTATAACACTCGTGGCTTGGCTGCCAAAGGTACGTATAGAATGATGCATGTGCCCCCCACGTCAGGGCTATCTGCGAATGACTATATACCAGTATCCATCCGGTTCCCACTAGAAGCCAAATGAATTTTGTCTTAATCAGGCATATCTGGAAATGGTACAAATGGTAGAATAAACGCTGGAATAAACTTCTCATGCTTAAAGTATGATTAAAAATTTCAAACATGAAGTCTTTTACAATGGTTAACCACTATTAGTTTTTAAATCGATAGTGTGAACCGACTCTTATGGTTAGCCTGCGCCTAAGAGTATTCAACCATTTTACCATATTTCAGTTCTACTGAATTCCGGATGTTTGAATACATCTGTCATTCGCATGACAGTCTATTGATCAGCTGATAGTTTATTTATTAAGAAAAAAAGGGGCGCACAGTGAAAATCAAAGAAAAGCCTAGTTCAGCTCGTTTTAACAAAAGTGTTTATAAGTGCGAAAAGAAAAGAACACAATAGCTGTTAGACAAAGGCTATCCATGTGTTTTTACACCAACTAGAACCGGAATATTATGGAAAACTGTTGCGGCGGCGAAGCTCGCGACCATTCCTTCAAAGATATGTTAAAATCACTAATTGACTCGAAAGTCGTAAACATTCAATTGTTTACTATTGCTGTTGGTGTATTATTCATAGTTGTACTATTTAAGAATAAATTTAAGATGGCTGTTGGAAGATGAATAACCTAAGCAAAGTGTTTTATTACATATATTTTTCTCCACCTCGTGTCGCCATTGATTTTATCCCGTAGGTATCTACACTGCGGATTCCCGTAGGAATCTTAAAATTACGTTCACTCAATTTCAAGTGCAGGAGATGAGGTCATGTTGTGACAAAAGTGTTTCTGGTTTTCAATGCTAAACGTAGTTTCAAGGTTGCACAGTAAGCTGATGAAATAGAGTATTTAATCAAATTATCGTTCGCTCGTAATTGACAAAGGTAATGCCAAGTGTGTGCCAGTCATTGTCCTTGAAGTGGTTAGAGTTGGAATTGAATATGGAATGAGTGCGATGGTTAGTTCACAATAGTGGAGTGAAGTTTCTCTGCAAGCATCGGTGGTTCAGTGGTAGAATGCTCGCCTGCCACGCGGGCGGCCCGGGTTCGATTCCCGGCCGATGCAATTTACTTTTTTCTTCTTTTTTTGTACATTTCATCAAACATTTTTTTTATAGGCTTCTCATCACTTTCCCAAGAGTTTGCTTGCTTTAGGAACGTATAAGGAGACAACAACGTCAAGCTGGACTAGGAGCAGCGACGTATTTGGTTGATCCCCATTTTGCTTGAATAGGTGTGCTGCAAATATTCTTGAAGATACATCGGAGAAGGCATGAGCCCGAGAACTTCACAAAGTTTACAAAGAACAGTTAACAAACACTGAACATAATTCCCAAAGACCACTGCACAGATAAAGAATGAAGATGGATGCAGATTCATAAAGAAATACAATCGGCCTAGGGTGCTACTCCCTGGATATGTCTTATCATAGACCACACCTATTGACAAATGAAAATGAGCTTGTAATGAAGCCTCCCAGAATGAAGGCAACGATGAAAAAGTACTCGTACAGACCCAATCAGTGTTAAAGCAATACTTTCTAACCAACAAGAATTGTTTGCAGAAGAAGGTGTATTCTCGATGAACACTGATGGATCAAAATCGAGTGCGGGTACAAGCGCAGGGATCTTCTATGAACTATTCGATAAATATTTGGCGTTAAGAGTCTTCTAGAGTGTGTTCCAAGCTGAAGTGGCTCCGATATCCAAAGCAGAGGAACTGACATAACCAACAGGAAGACAGGAACTCAACATAACCAACAGATTGATTTCAAACTTTTCTGACAGCAGAGTGTCAATAAAAACCTTTGCGTCGGACATCTGGACTTCCAAACTAGTCAGGTTGTGCGGTCATTGAGACTCCTTCACAAACATGGTCCTAAGGCGCACTGACATTCGAGGAAAGAAAAACGGACAGCCTAGCAAAAAATGGATCTGAGCTGCATTTACGCCCTCACACCGCTCAGAAGAGAACCGTCGAATGGTGCCCTGGATATAGCCAGAGCACGCTGGCTCAATCGTCAAAACTTAAGTATATCTATAACATGGGCCTTGTGGCCGACGCTAATCGATAAGATCTCACCAGCTTCTGTTGCGGTCTAGTTCGAACGTGAATAGAAGCTCTTAACGAACACTGCGCCGTAGGCACTCGCGCATCGCGACTGAACGTACTAACTGAAAGACTTCTGCAGAAACTGCAGGCAAAAGAAAGAATCTGCGCAATATATGCCTTGCGAATAGTTTCTTCGAAGACAACATCTGCAGATCTGGAGGACGTGTGTGATGTAGAACTGAGAAACCTCATGAAGATCCTAGAGGAATCTGGATGATTTTATAAACGAAATGTCTCATGGTAGTAACTACAATGTCTACTCAAGGATAGAGTGGACTCAACATTTTAGTCGAAGTGAGCCACAGTCGTTGGCACGTAAGGCACCTTCATTGCCTACCATGCAATAAAGGATGACTAGAAGTAACGTTGTTTAATAATTGGAAGGGAGAATTCATGTCATTAAGCAACTGAAGGGTATCAGATGCTGTAGGTAACTAGCCTCCGACGAGAAAGGCATCGGTTACTTTAAGTGATCACGAGCGATTCACCTTATGTTGCTCGATTCACTGAGTGGATTATTAACAAATTATTAATATCTCTGGGTTGGGTACATACACTACCTTACTTGGATCGACGGTGACATGATGAAAGGTCTATATTAAACTTAACGTGTCTAAGAGAATCTTGACATTGTGAAAGGCTACACATTAATACTACAGAACCCAGTTACGGAACAAAGACTCAGTTCAACAGTACAACTTGAATACATGGTGCTGGTGCCTTCTCTAATCATAGCGTTGTATCTCGAATTTCAATCGCTTTTAAATATGCCTATAAATCACCGCGTACTTGGTGGGCTTGATAAGTGTTCATTTTTATATTTCAAGTTTTGCATATTGAAATAAACAAGTTCGAAGGCATACATTGTTGTCTTGTGACGCTATACGTGCCGCTTCTAATGGTTCATTTGAGATTCTACTTTTAGCAAACAAATAATGATTATGAATACGAGTGTAGTAGACTATATGGAATTCATTTATTTACGAAAAAAGGGAGGACTATTTTTTAAGTGGATGAATGCAACGGTTACAGCGTGGTCAACATTAGTATGAAGACAAGCCGAATTTGACTATTGAACGTATATTTCAAGTTTATTTAAGAGAAAGGTGACCTTGTCGCCCTGATTTAAATTTAACTTGTCTACCAAACTGTTTCTTCAATATGTTCGCCCCTATTCATTCCCCACGCCATACAAGGGTGTAGTTGTGTGATATTTCAGCTCTTTTTCGTGGTTACTTAGATATCTACTTGAAATTCGCGGGATTTCACGTTTCACTCACCCCAAAACACCAAACATCGTTCATCCGCATTGCATCGTGTGGTATGGGTTAAGTTATGTATTTTTATTGGCTTCAATTATCCCGATAAGAAAGCGAAGAGTCTGAACATTCCGAGTGCCAGGGCATAAATTCCCATCCATCTTGACATCTCCGTCAGGATCGTGTTTTATAAATGAAATTACTTATGTGTGTACTTATGTATGAGGAATTTGAAAAAATAAAATTTGCTTTTTTTTTTATAAGACAGAATGATGATGATGTGATGAGGCGGGCACTAATATCTTGTGATTTGTATAATTCCCCAGACTGAGTGCGATCCAGACACCCTTTCATACAGAACTTAACAAATATGCAGGCATAAAGAATCGTAACCTGCGTCATGACCACAGACAGGTTGTGCCTCATCCTTCTGTATCGATAAGTGTGTCCACATCGATCTTGCTTCCCAATGTAGATCCAAGAGGGTAACACTGAATGAGTTGGAGCGAAACAGCTTACATTAAAAACGAACATTTGCTCAACAGACTGAGGTCACTCCGACTTGAGTGCTCCTTTTATTTTGAGCTTAGTTACCTCTCCGACCGACATAACTTCTTCATCTTTTATTGGCGCTACAGTCCGGTGTGGACCTGAACAAGCCTCTCTAGCCACCACGATCTTTCGCCAGCTGCCTCCAACTGGTTGAGGTCCTTCTCCACTCGTGTGCACCATCTCGTTCGCAGACGTACTCTATTGCGTTGTGCCAACGGCTAGGTGTCGAAAACTATTCGGGGCGGAACTGTGGTGCTTCCGCTCTACATGACTTAGTCATCTTAAGCGGTGATTGAATCTTCTCCTCCGGACGCCATCAACGCAAACAGGACCAAAGATTGCACGCAGAACTTTTCTCTCAAAATGGTCAAGAACTGCTTCATCAGCTTCTAAGTCTCTGCGCCATAGAGCAGGACAGGGTTGATCAGATTGTTGTGTGTGCCATCTGGTGTTTCGAGAGATGGCACTGTTACTCAATTGCCTCTTTTTTGATATTGAAGGTCTAGGTGAGTTCGTTACCTTCCTTGATAGAGCAGCGATAGTTCTCCATCGTCATCCCGCACAAACTGACGAGTTTGGCACGAATGTCAAAACTAAACCTGGTGCTATTTGACTCGTCTCAATCCCCGCTGTCATATGTGTCCTTGATATCGACAAATAGATAGTGGGTGTCGATCTACATCTCTTTAAGTTTTTTCCAGGATCTGCCGTAGTATGAACATTTGGTCGATGTTAAACTTCTCCGGCCTGAAACCGCACTGATAAGGACCTAGCGGTTTATTGGCGAATGGATTCAGGCGTTCACGAAAAACGACATGGAGACTCAATCCTCGATAATTGGCACAGTCAAGGGGGTCTCTCTTTCTTGTGGTGCGGGCAAACGACGCGGAGATTTCACTCATCGAGCCTGCTTTCCTCCGACCATATTTTACAGATGTGGTGGTGAATGTAACCAGATCATCCCCACCTGCTTTAAACACTCCCGCGGACAGTCCATCCGCTGCAGCAGTTTTGTTCGACTTCAATCTAGATATCGCTATCTTGACCTAGTCTAAGTCGAAGGGACGGAATTCGTGTTTTCATCGTCCAGATCAATTGAAACACACTTGACATCTGTCAGAACGTCTTCGCCGTTTAATAGTCTGCAGAAGTGATTTTTTCATATCCTCACCATCGACTGCGATTCTACTAATATTTGTCTATTTTCGTCTCTGCAGGTTTGGTGCGATATTTGTATTACCTTTTGGTATAGCTTTCGGACCTCCTTTCTGTCGTAACACCTCTCCATCTCCCTCACAGTGCTCTTCTAGTGCTCTTTCTTTTTCTATCTCTGAAGCATGTTCTCTTCTCAACTCTTCTGTTCGTAGAACTGACGGGCAGCCCTTGTTGATCGATGCAGGGCTTATTTGAATTTTCGAAGATTTCATCGTCATCAATATTTGATGAATAAGAATTGTTGAATTCTGTATTCAACGATAGTTGATTGTAGACGCAGGTGAGGTACCCGCCAACAACCTTTCTTCTTACACACATGTAGTGCATGTCATGTGGCACTGTCGTATGCTAAGTCACCGAATAGCGACGCGGGGATACTAAATCCGAGTACATGACAGTATGCATCAGAGTCGTGCACTGGCTTTTGTTCAAGTCGCATACAAAATGAGAGAAGTTTGGGACCATACCCAGGCTCTACTGTTTGGGAGAATGTGAAAAAGGATTATCGTGTCGGCTTTTTTGCTTTTCGATTGAACCCCATAGGCGCCTCGAACACGAACAGATAAATGAACCCATTACACAGTTCACATGAACCTTTTACATAATATAGTAAAATAGAATTTCTCAATTGGCTTATCACAATGTCAAGGCTGTCAGGGCATTCATAAATCACACACTCACTCGAGCTGTTTGCTCCTCCCCGAATTTCCTAGACCAGCATGATTTAATCAATTCAACTGCCGCTTAATCACAGATAGAGTATGAAATTTCAAAACAAATTTCTCATGAAACTGCTGGTGTGTGCCCTCAGTTATCACGGCAATTCATCGAGCAGTCGAGTGTGGGTCAAGCGGATCAACGCGTTCCCTTATCGCAGACCCACTGGCCGTTGGGCAATTCATATGGTGACCTTTTTTTGTAATGTAACAACAAATAAATAAAAATCCGCAATCAGTCAGTTGCTGCAGATGCACTTTCCCCACACACACGGCGGATCTGGAGCAAACACCATTCAAAAGTGCAGGAGCGTGCTACACTTTGTGACTTGTTGTTGGTATTAAAGCTGACTGATTGTGCCTGCATCACTGACTGATAAGACTTAATGGCTGTCTGCTTCGAATAAATATTGTTTTTATTAGTTGCAATAACTTGCATTTGAATTTAATCGTTTGCATTTTTTGCAACATTTTGTCTGACTAGTTGAACTTGTTTTCCTAATCATCTGGCTAAATGGGAGCTGTTGTGGGATCGTTTTATATGCTTTTTTATTGAGGCACATCATATTGACGGCCTTAAAATTCACGCGAAGTCTGATTGTACTTTCATTGCAACGACCGGGAATGACACAAGTAGACGAGGGCAATCGAACAAGTACATAGAAATAATTGCAGCATCGCTTCGATCGGTTCGCTCAGTTTTACTTACTTAAATGGAGGCCTTATATATCGCTGTTGTACAGAAGTGTATTGATTTTTTAACTTGGAGTCCGCTTAACGTCCCAGTAGCAATTCTTCAACAGCTCCTATCTTTACGATTACGATAGGGCTTTTCTGTCCTATGCATCGGTCGTTTGGTGGAATAGGCTACAACTATAGCGTAGATAGGTAATTCCATTTCCGTGTCTCAGCTGCTTAGAGTACTTTTACACGAGCTAAATCCAACAGCAAGTTTTCCATCTCTTAGGCAAGGGAGGTGAAGCTTTTGTTATGTTTCACATCTCTTGTCTACACGATGGTAAGGCTTGCTGTCGAATTTTGTTCGTGTTAAAGTACTCTTAGTGCCATCCCGGTCATCTTAAAATCGAACTTTTGATGATACTCTTCACCGCACGTTTTTTAACCTTAATCTCATGAGTTTGCCGTCTGAGACACAATGGTACAATGTAAAGTTTGCCTGCAGACAGGACTTGCTCTGGCCAGAATCTGAGCGATGAAAGTCGAATGTAGTCAATTTTTCACGGACGAACAAGGAAAGATCTCGTCCTCGTAGAGGTCGCCAACATTAGACTGCACACCTCGTTAGGAAAACTTTTGTCGGTTTTTCCGAGATCAACAGGTGGAAGAGCGAAATATTTGTATCTCTAGACAGATGCTCAGCCATTTAACCATTTCCATGATCAAGAAGGCAAGTCTTGACTAAACTTAACCTCTAGTGTAAATTCGCTAAGTTTTTTCGACATCCCGACGCTGGAAATGAGATCGCTAATGAACTAAGCAATAATCAGAGGAGTTACTCTCAGGACCTGAACCTGCACGGGGACTACCCGTGTCTTTTCTAAGACTTTCATCAATGTTTTGCACTTTTCGAGAGAACAACAGCCTGTGGATTGACTCTGCAGGATGTGACAGACGCTGCCTAACATCTGCATTCATTAGGGGTATTATTATTATCTCTTGACAGAATATACTGCAGGTGACTTAACGGTGTAATAAAAGGCCATTACACCTTCGTGAAACAATTAAATGAGCGTGGCCTGAGCGATACAACCTTCTACGACACTTGTGGATGATGATTCTGCAGAGCTCTGCTGCTATTCCACCTTTACTCGAATCAGGTGGCAGTTATTCGAAAGGCCAATCAATTCCAGCACAGTGTTACAACCTCGTTTTGACATAAGCTTAAGAGATGTAGTGCCCCTTAGCGCTGTCATGGTTAGTTAAGGTTATACTGACTGCTTGTAGATACTGATTAAAAAAAATAGAGACCCACTGAGGATTGACCTGACCCCACTAACTCTTTATCTTGGCTGCAGGTCTGCTCATTAGTCTGACTATGTTTAAGATTGTAATGGAGAACATTACTTTACGTGTAAGACGCACCAGCGGTTAAGGAGCTGGAAGGAGCAATGATGCAATTTTTGGAGTTTTGGTTAATAGCGGTAAATAGCTCTAAAACACTCCTTTAAGAGATTCTTCTTGGAGAGAAGGTCATAGTGGGAGATACAACATCGGAGTACTTCGTCAGGTACTTCGGTACATTGAATCCTCTGTGAATAAAACCTAAAATACCAGAACCGATGTCAGTAGCTCTTGCCAATTGCTGTTGCTTTAGTTCAAGACTAAGCTGATGTTAATCATCTAATCACCCCTGTTCTAATTCTCAGAACTTGGAGCGAATGAGACATTTTTGGTTTTTTCCGATTTGCGTCAATAGAGTGAATAGCGGCATGAACTTTCATAGGCGTCTGAGGATCCAACGACTAACATAGGTGGGTGGACCATGCGCGACAACGAAGAGGATCACAATTAGTTTCGTGCGGATGACTAGATGCAGCTCGTCCGATGTCGCAAGGACACGATTGGTGGCCCAGATCCACCCGGATTTTAGGCTGTGGAGCTCTTTCGACATTATCCGCGATTTCATTCTGATCGCCTTACTGCCGCCAACGAAAAACTCATGTGACTCTCGATAAATCCCTGAGCCAGCAAAATTTGATTTTCTAAAAAAAACACAAACAACTCACAATCATGTTTCATCAAAGTAATTACAACAGGCTTCCTGTCCCAGCCGCCGCACGGCCATCATCAATTTCGGGCCCTCCTCCTCCGTTCAACTTAACCATTCAGAGATAATATCATGCAATGAATGCATAAGCTCGTTAAATCCATATTCCGAGTGCATTTATATACCCCACTCACAATGTTATTGACCTCCAAACTCTCGAAAAAGAATCCAAAACACCTATCAAACTCCCGATCCCCGAGTGTGGTGCTATAAGCGTTGAATATCAAAACGCGCTGCACAAGCTGTCCGCTTCACTCTGCTGGTGTTCGATGTGACGATAATCATCGCGAAATATTGCCCATACGGGAAAAAAAGAAACAACAAACGGAACACCACCACCAACAACAACAAGAACAACAATGATGCGAATATTTTGACTTCATAAATATGTTGCCGTATGTGGAGTTCCCCCGCAGCAGGAGTCTCTCACAATAGCGTGCCCAAACGTGTGGCCTGCTTGTCCTCCCGTCCTGTTGGTGCAAAATACTCACACTAATTCTCCCCAAACGAAAAAATAAGACAAAAGAACGTAAGAACGTGTCCTCTTAAAGCGCTGTGCCGCAGTTGGCGCTTGCACTGATGCCACAGACGCGATTACCCTTTTCACTTGACTTTTACCAATTTTATTAATTCACTCTCGTCCTTATTATTACTTTTATTCTTTTCTTTATATTTTATAATAATGATAGTAATACACGTAATAATACGCACGGAGGCGGCCGAGTTCCGCTCGTGCAGTAGCGTTCGCGAGGGGAGCAAAGGCGTACCATCGAGATTATTGACGGAAATGCCAAGATGGAATGGAATTTATGCCCGAGCGGGGAATGTTCGGAGTTCTTGTTCTCTTATCGGGATAATTGAAGTCAATAAAAATGTATAATTTAACTGCAGGCCACACGAAACGATATGCGGTGATCGGTGATCACTGATTGAGGATGATGCTGCGTTATGAAAATCACGGTAATGTGGTGGGAATTGATATTTGAATATAAACGAAATGCAAGCTGCTTCGAGCGTTTAAGGCGCGTTGAATTTAATTGAATCAATTAATGCTGGGAGCAAGTGAAGAAAAAACTGGTCAAAATAACGGATGCTGAAAAGTTTTTTTTTTTGTGTTGGACGGGTCATTGGTGGTGCACTTTATAACTGGCCAGCGAAAGTATTGGTTTGAATATTGTCACTAAGTCTTACTTCGTTTCTCCCAAGGGCGGCGGAGAAACTCATCAGTATTCATATACGCAGTAGATTCAAGCATAATATCAAGTGCCAACATGCGTGTATGAGGGGCAAAGGAGTAGAAACCGCACTAAACGATGTGGTCAATGTGATAAAATAATAGTGTTTGAAAAGGCCCTACATTTTAGAGAATACGCCGCTTTCCTATACAATGAAGAATCCTTGAATAATGTAGACACTGGGCTAATTAAACTTGCTGTTTAAGTTAGTCTGCTTACCGCGGTGACGCATCCATTAAAGCCGTCCCCTCAACGGCCACCCTACAAGATTGAGTAAAGTCTACCTTCTGTGGATGCAGTCATAAACGCAATTTTAGACGAGATCAGACATTTAGGAACCAAGGCAATCGCACACACCGATGGCGTAGAGATAATTAACGGCGGTAAATTCCCTTCAACCCTTCAACATGTTCCACTCCACGCAATGGACGACGATAGAAGAGAATTCCGTCCCCCCGATCTAGACGAAGTCAAGGTAGCGATATCGAGACTGAAGTCGAACAAAGCTGCTGAAGCGGGCGGATTGTCCGCGGAACTGTTTAAAGCAGCTGGAGATGATCTGGTTGGGCGCATGCACCAGCTCATCTGTAGGATATGGTCGGAGAAAAGCATGCCCGACGAGTGGAATCTTAGTATCGTTTGCCCGATCCACAGGAAAGGAGACCCCTTTGACTGCGCCAACTATCGGGGGATAAGTCTCCTTAACATCGCATACAAAATCTTCTCTGCCGTTCTGTGTGAGCGCCTGAAACCATTCGTCAACAAGCTGATAGGTCCCTATCAGTGCGGTTTCAGACCTGTGAAGTCCACCATAGATCAAATTTTCACATTACGGCAGATCCTCGAAAAAACCCAAGAGATGCATATCGACCCACCACCTATTTGTCGACTTTAAGGCCGCATATGACTGTGTGCATAGAGACGAGATATACAACGCCATGTCTAGTTTTGACATCCCTGCCAAACTCGTCAGATTGTGCAGGATGACGATGGAGAAATCTCGCTGCTCCATCAAGGTCGGTAACGAACTCACCGAGACCTTCAATGTCATAAAAGGCTTTAGGCAAGGCGACGCGTTGTCATATGATTTCTTCAACATCGTCCTGGAGAAGATCGTGCGAAACTCACATGCCAACACTAGAGGCACGATCTTCCAGAAGTCCATTCAACTGCTAGCATACGCCGACGATATTCACGTGATTGGCCGAACTCAGCGAGCCGTCAATGAAGCGTTTGCTTGTATTGAGACGGAGGCGCCAAAAATGGGCTTAGCGGTGAATGAGGGCAAAACAAAGTATATGCTGTCATCAAGAAAGGACACACAACATCGACGACCCGGTCAGAACGTCACCATAGGCGCAACCATAGCTACAACTTCGAGGTAGTAAAGGACTTAATCTACCTTGGCTCCCAAGTAAATGGTGCAAGCAGCATCAGTACCGAGATTAAACGCAGTATAACTCTTGCCAACTGCTGTTTCTTTGGGCTCAAGAGGCAATTGAGTGGTAGAGCCCTCTCTCAAAAGACCAAGCTAAAATCTAGAAAGTCTATTCATCTATAGGGTTTTCGTATAGGAACTTGACAAACTGTACTCTGTACTGTACTCTTTTACTAATTATCAAACTGTCATTGACAATTTATTCAATAAGCTCGACGTCTCGCACCGAAATTCGTAGTCGGTGACCGCAAGTTTAAGAGTGTTAACTCCAATTTTCGGTAGTTCTCGCTTGTTTGTAGACAGGTAATACTCGTCCTTGTTGACAGACAATAACAGGTTTAGTGCAAAAATTTGAGTCTACATATTCTTAGTGGTGGCCCGTGGCGTTGTGGGTATGTGCGTCAACCCCAACCTCAACGTCGTAGGTTCGATTCCTGCTCTGTGCGATGAAAACAATTTTTCACGACTCCACCTCTTTGGAGTTACTGACAATGCTCAAAGAGTATTTCCTGTCTAGAGAAAGCTTCTCAAACAAAGCCGTTCGGATTCGGCATAAAACTGTAGGTCCCTTCCACTCGTGAGAGAACAGTAGCACGCACAACGCGAGTGGTTGCTGAGAAGCTAGGCCCTGGCCCCCTACGGGCTGTAGCGCCACCCATATATATATATTCTTAGTGCAATGTTGCCATTTCAGAGGCAACAAGATGGTCGAAGTGACCAAAATTTCGCAGCCGTTCAGAAGTCAAAAATTGGGCATCGTTTAGAGCATATTTTGCAAAAGGATCTTAGCAACAAGATCAAGCTGACTCAAGAACTAAAGCCGATTAACCATTTGAGGCCACGTACGTTTATTTAAGAAAAAGTTGTCAAGTCCTTATTGGAAAACCTTTACATATTAGATACACTATAGGCCCAACTAAACTTTCGATATTTCAGGTATTATACCCTCTTCTCTGGAAAATAGTAGCCTATAGAATGCTACTACTGTTGGGCGCGATGAAGCGTCGTAAAACTATTGCTTACGCGGATGCCACATGTTATCAATGTAGTAATGGTAATTGATAGTGGTCTTTTCTCAGAAGACGGATATCATTCCTTGCACTAGGAAATATAAGGTTCTCGTCTCTTCTAAATCGCACGGGTACTCCGTTCTTGAATGAGTTCTTATACTAGACATCAGATTTAAGTGAAAGCGGAACACAGAAGAAGGAGTAAGAAAAACCACTAGAGCCGACTGACGCAAATAGAGTCTTCCAATCTTATATGATACACTGGCTCATTTTAGCCGTTATCACCAATCCTCGTATATGATACAAAGAAGGAGCAGAGACAAGCTCACATCTGCATCAATGGAGTCCTTAAAACTCCTCCCACAGATGCGCTTGAAAATCTCGTGAACGTCACCACATTTAATATCATCGGCAAGCAAACAGACGAACAAAATCTTAAGACAACTCAATAAGATTCCACTTCACGATACTTTTCAAAGGTTAACTTCATAACCCTGATTCCTGAAATGTATCTGTGGTACGGCGGCATACCGCCATAAAAAGATGCACTTCTACACAGATGTATCCAAGGCGAAAGATGGCGTAGGATGTGGCGTGTCTAAATTTGAACAAATCTGTTCATCTTCCCGAATACTGCAGCGTATTTAAAACGGATGTAATGGTGATTAGAAATCGAAGCCCTGTTCGGTTTAATGTGGAACGTGAGATCCGTGATATCTGTATCTTTATTTACAGAAGCCAGGCAGTAATTTAATCCCTCACATCGTTCTCCTCACCGTTCCCTAAAAAAATAGTAATCGACTGCCGCGCAACTCTTAACGAAATATCTGAGCAGTTCAAAATTCGCCAGTGCTGGGTGTCAGGCCATAGAGACATCCCAGGAAACTGTAGAGCTGACTAACTCGCTAAACATGCAACTAGACTACCGATTGATGGAATATCTCATAACGTAGGTACAGATGCAAGACTAGGATGAGCACACAACGACGTCTGCAACAGATGGATGAACGAAGAAGAGGAGGGGAATCTTTAACACCTACTCTGCAACTACCTTGCATTGGTCTTCATTAGAAAACAACCTGAGAAAATACAAATTAGCGGACTTATCCGAAAAGGATGTTTCGGGTTCCCAACGCGCCGTGATGTATGGTTATGCGGTGATTGAATGTAGAGAGGCAGATCAAGTCTTTGCGGAGGCAATACAGCTGGGTCCTGATTATTGGTCTTAACTTAAGCAGAACTATTGCCAAAGCTCAGACCTGCCTGGCATGATAAGTTAGATAGTGAGTATCGTAGTGGGGATCTGCTACTACAACAAGAACTTCGACACTTCTTCTCCTCAAAGCAAAGCATCTCCAGTTGCACAGTGTATGTGTAGGTATTCCACCAATTCCACCGATAAACGTATTTTTGATAAAAATGTCGCATTTAATGAGATTTACGTGTTTTTCAACAAGCACATCACCAGTGGTGGATAAGCCTGATCTCCGCTATTCAAAGAATATAACCCTCAGCGTTACAGTTGTGACCAGCTAAAGCACCAAACCACTGCGCAGCCAACTGCGTTACCACATTTGATTCGCACAAAATTTGCCAGCAACGGTGGCGAATGTGCACCATAAAATGAATTCGTATTCTACACCACACAATCGCGCGCAATTTTGTTCGTTTTTCTTTTTCTTGTAACCAATTTCAAATTTACACACACACACCCAGGTGAGTATAAATTACCACCCAAAGAGAGAGAAAATACCCCAACTCAATCCTGGCATAATATCGGCTCATAAAAAAGTAGTTACCTGTCACATTTGTTTAAAAGACAATCCCACGCCCACAGTGGACAAAAATTTAACAGAGTCTTAATAATTTATTCCAAGCAACCTTATCCCTAACGCCACAAACAATGGTGAATGTATTTTAATTTTGAAAAGTGTACTCGTACTCGCCACGCTCGCGCGTACAGTGCCCAGCTAAAGAGTTATCATTGTTTGCCTGGTCACTTGTGAAGTTGTTCTTTTTCTGTTTCGGGACATGCAACAATTGTTGGACACGTCACGTACGTACCGATGGCATAGAATTCTTCGAAGAGTCTCGTTCTTGTCTTCCTGGTTTCGAAATGGCATTGTGTTTGTGTGTAGCAGAGCTCTGTGTGCAGTTGCAACGGTTCGGTCTGCGCCTTGACGATTAAATAATATTTAACGCGTCCTCAGCGTATGATGCAATTTACATTTCATTAGCATGCTGGACAGCGTGTATCGTTATTCAAATAATATTAAATTCTTTACCGGAATACTGGGGGAGTTATGAGTTGTTTTTTGTGAAACTTTTGTCACATTTTTTTTTGTTTTTCATTCGAATTGGTTTTGAATATTTTATTTGAGGTTTTCTAGTCGACTGTTCCAGAGTTTCATAAAAAATTAGTGAACTCACAAAACGAAATAGAATTGCTAGCAAATGAGTTATCTTTCTGGTCGGCTGTCGATTGTCAAAATGTACTTCCGTCTGATAAGCAGGTAGTAGTGGCAGTACGCACTTAAATAGGCGCATTGGGTGTAGAGCCTAAAGTGGCTTCCCTAGTTGTGGCGAAAGCAGGACAGAGGTGTTGGGTGTATTCCTCCTCATCCTTGTCAAGGCAGCTAAATACATGTTTTTAGAGAGTAAGCCTAGTCTTTTCGCGTGTATGACAAATAGGCAGAGTCCTGTAATTAGTAAACTCACTGCAGTACTAATTTTTATATCTTTAGGCATCAGATGAGGCCAAATATGATTTGAAGTACGACAAGTATTGCCTATCAGTCATATTTGGTAGTGTTAATTTGAAGATAGCTACCCTATGTTACGAAGGATTTCATCTGGCCGCGCGTTTAACGAGTTCATCAGCATTTCCCTCGCTGTCTCTATGCCACCTAGCACAGGCGATTTTTCAACTGCTTGGATTTTTCATTCAGAGAGGCGTGGAAGTCGCTTACTATTTTTGATTTTATAGAGAACGACGCCAGAAATTTAATTGCTGCCTGACTGTCTGTAAAGATACAGATCACGGGCGGATCTCACGTTCTTAGCCAGAACAGGCTTTTAAGACGCTGCAGTGATTGGGAAGACGAATGGATTTTCTTACGTTTCAAACACTCCGAGAAATACCAGTTTGTACATCATCTTTCGTCTTCGATCCATCTGTTCAAAAATGTATGGACTTACCAAAGGTACGATGTTGCCATACCACAGGTTAGATAAGGGTGACTTACTTACTTATCGGGCAGACGAACCAAGAAGGGTCTGAGACTGAGCAATTGCTGCCTTCCATCGGCGACGGTCCTGGGCACGCTGCTTCCAGTCATCAAGGCCAAGCTGTCTTACATCCGCGATGACTTGGTCTTTGTACCTGAGGTTCGGTCTTCCTCTCCTTCTCGAACCAGGAAGCTCGGATTCGCAGACCCTCTTTGCGGGAGCGTTGTTGTCCATTCGCTCAATGTGGCCGAGCCAGTGTAGTCGACGGATTTTTGCCTTCCGGACTACATCCACATCTTTGTACAGCTCGTAGAGTTCGCCTTCCTCGCAGACGGGACCATATATCCGACGTAGAATTTTTCTTTCGAAGGCACCAAGAATCAGCTCTGCAGCCTTACTTAATGTCCAGCTTTCGGCTCCATAAAGTAGGACTGGCAGGATAAGGGTTTTGTAGAGCATGACTTTGGTCCTTCGAGTCAGGAGTTTCGAGCCCAGTTGTTTTGACAGACCGAAGTAGCATCGGTTGCCAAGGGCGATTCTACGTCGGATCTCCACTACGATGTCATTCGTGGAGTTTACATTTGCCCCGAGGTAGACAAACTCTTTTACTACCTCGAAATTGTAGCTGTCGATTGTGACGTTTTGGCCTAGGTGGTGTGCGGCGGATCGTTTTTTGCTCGACAGCATATATTTTGTTTTGTCCTCGTTGACCTTAAGACCAGCTCGTTTCGCCTGTTCCTCAATTGCCGTGAAAGCTTCCACTATGGCACGTTGGGACCGCACAATAATGGCGATGTCATCAGCGTATCCCAACAGCTGGACTGACTTGTAGAAGATAGTGCCTTCCGTGTTGACTTTTGCCCACCGCAATATCTTCTCCAGTACCAAATTGAAGAAATCACACGACAGCGCATCTCCTTGCCGAAATCAGGTGCAGGTTTCGATCGGTTCAGAGGTTTTTGAACCGAACTGCACGGTGCATCGCGTTTGTGCGTGCTGCAACACAACCAGATCAGTTTTCCTAGGATACCGAATTCGGCCATCGCTTCGAATAGCTCCTTGCGATGAATGCTGTCGTATGCGGCTTTAAGATCGATGAACAGATGGTGAGTATCGATTTGAAACTCGCTGGTCTTCTCCAGGAACTGCCTTAGTGTGGAGATTTGGTCTGTAGTCGATTTGCCGGGCCGGAAGCCGCACTGGTACGTGCCGATTAGTGCGGTGCAAAACGGCTTTAGACGTTCACACAGTACGCTGGATGGAATCTTGTAGGCGACATTGAGCAGGGATATACATCTGTAGTTCTTGCAGGAGGAAGGATCGCCTTTTTTGTGGATGGGGCATATGGAGCTGATATTCCAGTCTTCCCAAATTCGGCAAATGATTTGGTGCAAGCTCCCTACCATTACATTGCCCCCAGCTTTGAAAAGCTCCGATGGTAAACCATCTGAACCTGCGGCTTTGTTGTTCTTCAGCCTTTTAATGGCTGAACCGACTTAACAATAAGAGTGATTGTTACAGCTGAAAGCCCATTAAGACCGTGCCAGGGATTGTTATTGCAGAGACTTTCTTTCCCTGGTGTATCCAGAGTCTTGATGACTGACTTCCATCAAGTATATAAAGATAGATAACCAATCCATCGCATCTTCACTGATTTGAAGGCCACGTATGACAACATCTATAGAGACGAGGTACACAGAGCAAAGTCTAGTACAAAACTCGTACATTTGTGTTGGATGATGAAAGCGAATGCATGCTGCGCCATTAAGGTCTGAAAAGACCTAACTGAGACCTTGCATCTCAATAAAGGATTTAGACAAGACGACGGGACTTCTTTGACATCATTCTTAAAAGACTTGTTCAAACCTTGCCCGTCAACACCAACGGATCAATTTTTCAGAAGTCCAACTCACATATGCCGACAATATTGACATTATCGAAAGAACGCAGCATGATGTCGATGGCGGTTTTGTGGTTATTGCGACGGACTCTGCAGGGGTGGATTTAGTGGCAAATGAGAGCAATATGAAAAATATGCTGACAACACGAAAGCACACGCAACACCGACGTTTTGGGAAGAAGGTCACAGTAGCCCTATTCTGGCACATCTCTGTGATATGTCACAAGTCACCACTGCCTCATAAGAAAAAGGTGAGTACAAAGCTGTCATGAATGTCATGAACGTAGCATTGCAGCACATCACATGGAAAAATAAACACATTTGCTGAGTAAAAATGAGAAAAATAAAAAAATGCAGGATAATTTTGAGAGTTTGAGAATTTGTGAGGAATTCTCTCTTCGCATTATCCACTCAAATGTGTTTCTACGCTTTTTAGCGCAAGAATGACATAAACGCGAATTCACCACACCAATGTAAATATTCTTGTGAGCTTTTTGTCAGAATACCAAAAAATTCACATCACAAAAAGCGAACACGACCTAGCCAGAAGAATAAGGGTCCAGAGTGCGATAAAGTCTACAGCTACAGGCTTCATAAATCCTCCTATTCTTTGGTTTTTCCATATGACCTGGGCTGTGTATTCGAAGACTGGTACTACTCCAGCACCTGAAGGAGCTTGTCAGCAGTTGAATTACCCACAACCGTTCATTCTGGCACGGTCTGCTTGCCATCACTCAATTTAGTTTTGACAGCCTCTTAGCTTTAGCAGGGCTACATATCTGGAGGGTGACGCTAAGCTCCATCACCAGGACAAGGTGGACCATCACGAAGGAGAAAGTTTACTTCGTCGCTGCGAAGCTTATTTTCACGATACGGTGCTTGCGTCGTTAATGACTTTAACAGCCATCAATAAACATATTGCTTAATGAGGTCTGCCGGACGACAAGTGAGAATATTTACGACACGAGTTCGGTGTGACACCAGAGAAGATTTTCAAATAAATGAATTTTTTCTAAAAATCGAAAACCCTCACTTGGGGATTTCCACAGCATGCCCTCGTGACAAACACTATTTCGATTGACTTCGAATTTGCATATCAGTTTTTCGTTTTATTGGCATGCAAAAGTGAGTGTCGTCAAAACTAGGCTGGCCACCTTAGACGTGCACCGCGTTGAATTGAACTCAAGTGAATGTTGGTTGGGCATACTTCTTGGAATCACAATAATAATTCGTTTGATATGGAGAGCCAGTGTCACTACTGTATTCTGCGAATGCCAATCTATCTTGTCTTGCATGATATACGCCTTGGACGCAATTACGCTCGTGTATGCGTATAGCATTGGCGATTGCATAATCAAGGAGCTAAACTCGGTCGACAAACTTCTACCATGTACAAGTGCGTAAGTGCAGGTTTTTTTCAATGATCACTGATACAGGGTGTGACAGAGATGTTTGAAATTTATTTGTTTTTAAAGAAGTGGTGTATTCGTTGGAATGATGCAGGGTTGTGGAAACATATGAAATGGTACAGAATTCGTGGGATTTTAAGCTGTTAATGAATGTGGTTGGTAGATGGCGTAGACCATAGGTTGATAGTGTGAATGATGATACTTGAAATGAAATGAATTTTTCTACTAACTTATCTGACCCGTGACCTCTGGAGGCTCTCAGCTTAAGCTACAGCTGCCTTTCATAGTGGAGGGTTTGGAGCATGCTTCTGTCAGTCATCGAGACCACGATGACTTATACTTTATACTACAGCTTTGACTGGCTATCCCTCTCGTTCTCGAATCAGCAGGCCTCATTCGAGGACTTTAGTTGGAGCCTTAGTGTCATTGCACTCGATGTGGACGAGAAAATACCGTCGATGTTTATTGGCCGTTTTATAACAGATTGATTTGTCGATGGGTTTGTGGTCTGCGACTGCTCCTGAAAATGCAAATGTCTCGTGAAAGCTGTCAGTTGGTGCCTAAGAGTCGACGATACGACACAACGACCACCAGTTTGGATAGAGAATAGCTTCTACAACGACCGACTCGTGTTGTGTGTGCTAGTGTATTCTTACAAATGAACGTAAAGCCGAATCCATACGGAAAGGTTTGAGAACGAAGGGTGAAGCCGTTGATTTTCAAACTTGGTCATTTCGAGAGTTGAACTTAAAATAAACTCTTGTGACTCCTCCAAGCCGGTCAGCCTGCACAGCCCTCCTTCTATTTCGTGCCTCCTTCACATTTCCTAAGTTTAACAAACGTCACCTCTCACATTCCTATTCTTGACCCACCATACACGCCCAACGTAAATGCACACACCAGCTGACAACTGTCACCTACCACCGTTCACCTGTCAAAGCAGAAACATTGATATAAAAATGCGAATACCAACAACGCAAAACAAAGTGTCACCCGGTAGTGCGCGTGGTACTTGATCGAATCACCCATGCAATAATGTCATCGGGTAAGAAAAAAAAAATTATTAGACGTAAATTAATAAAAATGCCCGCCTGCGAGTGAGTAGGCACGGCACAGGCTTTGTTGGCACGTCTTTGGTCAGGGCAACAGGAGAAAATAATAAATGATTAGCAGGTCAGTTCAATGAACTGTCATTGACGGGAGCGCTGCCAGAGAGTGGATTGCATAATGCACCGACAAGCAGATTAATAAGAGCAAAACACTACCGTTTGGCTTAAGCCTCAATCAGGCTCTAAGCGCATAAGACTCAGTAGTATCACAAGCACGGCGACCATTGAGGAGACACCATTATAAGTCAATTTGCACCAATAGGCTTGGACAACATTCCATTTATGGTCGCAATGTGTGCCCCGTTCATCTCAAGACTCCATTCCACTGGTGGCACGGCTCTGCCGGCGGCGGCGCGGCATTCGAGTAACTAGCCGGCTGCTCTTGGTAGCCCGGAATTGGGTTATTCTTAAATCAAGTGGCGGTGTGCGGTGGTCAACTGGACCAAAGTTGAGTGCTGCGCGTAGCAATTGAGAGTGATTTCAGTTTCAGTTGACATTTTCCACTAGACTCATGGGGATAAATTTACACCGACCAGCAGTGCGCTGATAGCTGAACTGACGACGACCAGCAGGGGGGACAGACAAGATTTTAATGCGTTCTCCTTTGGACGACTGCTGGCCGATGTGTACTGATGCAAGCGATGGCGTGGACTTGCGTAAACTCGACGACGACGCACGAACGAACGAATCGGTGCTGAGTGGAGCGTCGACCGGCCGTACGAACCCACATGGCTTGTGTAATAAATTCAATTCTAACGCACGACAATTTGTCATTTGTTTAACTAATTTCGATTGGGCTCGCGCATTAGGGTGAGCACGCTGCAACCACCGTCAAACGGAGGGAATTCGATTTGATCCATCGATGGGAGCTGCTTTGAATTCATTCGAAACTTGAATTGATTTGAATTGGGAGCAGACAGATTTATTTTCGCAATCGCATGCATGCATACACGAAGTACTACACGAGTGTAGTATGTAGGATTTACTTTGAACTGGGCGAAGGCGAGCAGACTGTCGGATTGAAAGGGAAATTGATTGGTCAATCTGATTGCATTGAATCTATTAGAATTTAATGGAATGAAATAAAGAAAAGGCAAATAAAACGCTGTGGGGAATGCACGAGCCACTTTATGCAACTGTGTCATGCTGACCAGTGCTGGCAGTGAGAGTGTCAATTCTGTGAAATTGATTAACAATGATTCGCAATTGACACGAATTGAATGCAAAGGATGTCGCGGTTCTAGATACGAGTGCACGCATGCACTCAGATTAATGGACCCGATGTGAAAAATGAAGAAGATGCGATTGAGGTTGATGGATTGGGTTATGAGATCAGAATAGTTGTCGAGAGCTATTTTTGACATGACACCACGGCCATGACATTGACTTTTCGCAACTGTGGGAAGGGACATTTTTTCTTGGACCCAAAGAGGTTAAGTTTGATGTTCATCTTCATTTTCTTTGGGTGCGGGTTTTCACCTTAGTCCTGCAAGCCTTGGCAACAAATTCGAAGCTGAAAGGGTGACCAGATAGCGATGACAGATTTTCAGTTTGCCTTCTTTTGACTGTTGAGAAAGTAGAGAAGTAACTCCCAATTGTCAAAACATTCAATGAGGCATTTCGTTTCATCGTGCATTATTTTATGGCCGCTGGACTCGGGGAAATACATTGAAATTTTGTATTCTGTTGTTATTAATTTCACAATAGGAATTTCGTTGTGATGTCAAAGTTTGTTTCAAGCTCTAGTTTTAGCTCAAAGTAAACTCTTTTGAGCCTTAGGCCAAAAACCAGGCGGAGATTGTTAAAAAAAAGCACAGAAACATCGCCAGTATCGAACGACTCAGCCTCTAAACCGCACATCGCCAGAGAGAGCCCGACTTACTTTGCGGTTGAGTTTAGGTCTATGGATTAAGCTGACGTAAGAATTGAAGCCGGTCAATTATAAACCAGGCCGTGAGTGCACCACCCTACCTCTCGGCGCTGGAATTGTTAGCTCAGTATCCGGATTTTGATCATTTTTGCCATCATATTTGGCTCATGTTTGGCCAGCAAGCAAGATTGGTGTTACTAGAGTGATTAAAATCTCTAGTAAATGATCAAACATTAAGTCATCCACAAAGATCGTATGTTTTGAGCAGTTTATCACATGGCGTCAGGTTAGTTTACATTGAAGTGGCTGACTACTGTGCGAGACGACTTTTATAGCTTTTGCTTGAAGCTCATCCTCGCCTCTACAGTTCCTGCAGAAGTCGTTTGTAGAGGCGGCCTAGTCTAGAAGCGCGATGCCCTGTTATGACGCCAATGAGGGTTCTAAGATTCGGCCTGTTCATATTGATCAGGCTAAGCGATAATGCACGGTTTAGCAAAGGTCAGAGTTGTTTGGCTATGAGGCATCCTGTACCAGTTGACCATTTACGATATACTTGAGCAAGTGTGTCTAGCTTCAGTAGATGCTTTATAATAGTGATAGCCATGGATGGACGCCCCTCCCAAATTTGTACCCTATCTAGCGAGATCGTCCGCTTGGCAATTGCCTGGAATGTCACATTGTCCGAGGATTCACACAAGTAGGGTGTTAAAATACTTGGCCAACTCGTTCAGAGATAGGCGCCAATTACGTACATCTTGGAGAAGTAGGTGACTGAACTCAGAGATTTTATTGCTACCTAACTGTCAGAACAGATAACGATATCTGTTCTTAAATGCTCCCTCGTTGTTCACAAGATATGAACTCCTTGTGGTCGAGCGATGTTACTAGAACACCTGACAACACTTGAAGAGCAGTTTCGGCAGATTTGCCCTCGTTATAAGTATAAACTGCATGTTCAAGGAATAGGTCAATCAGTCCTTAGCGCCATCATCAGTAAATGAATTTGGAACCCTAACAGCCCTAACAGGCAGCGTCATCTGCGCTAAAAATGTATTCTTGATAAGCCCACCGTCAGATTTTCGTTGTTGCTTGCGAATTGCTCACCCATGTATGTTGCATAAAATGGCAGGTAGGTATATCTAAAAATACACTGCAACTTCAAATTGAATCATCAGCGCGGAAGAATCACTGCATTCAGAGACCGCTGTGGACAAGCCGCAGTCACGTGTAAGTCGGCATTTACATATATTCTCCAGCAAATGTACGCACTTGCAGTGAACTTAAGTTGGCGTTTCATCCGGCATTGAAAACAATTTTTTTTTTTTTTCATTTTGTTTTCCTAAAATGGTCTCCGTTTCCACCACGTTCCCTACTGGCGCACAGCACACCACACTTGTTGTCATCGTATGTTGACATTGTCTTAAATTGAATGACAACCGCAACCGATGGCATGGATGATGACTGCGATGACATTATTTGCGAACGTATTCCGCAAAGCGACTAAGCACGTCCATATATAGCCGCCACACGAAGGAGTGCAGTATAGGTTTCCTTACCTCAAACATCAGTTTATGGAAGGGCCAGCACACGCATACACACACGAAGACTGGGCAAATAAATTTATTTGCATTGCGGCTATCGGCCGGTACTTTGCGGTGTGCGCGTCTCCTCTCGTCAGCGGCTTGACTCTTCCCACCTGAGAAGTAGTAAAACTGTGCCCAGATGGGAATACGTTGCCGCACACACACACACACACACCCGTACGCGATGGGTACTTGTGAATTTTTCATTGGCATTGTCTGTCTCTCCAACTAACTGCAGAATAATAAAACTGCGCCAAGAAGGTGCAGCTCGTAGCCATCATCCTCGCCACCACCGACGACTGCCATCATCAGCGTTGTCTGCATTTAAATTAGAATAGCGCTTGTCGTCACTATTTAGAAAAGTGCATGCCGAAGACCCCGGGGGAAAGGTAAACAGGAAGCTTATCCATTGCGGGAATGGAATGTCCGTCTAATTATGTTTTCAGTGCGGTGCGCGCCAGATTGGTGCGTCCCTGTCCCTATGTGCGAATTGACCGCAACTGGAACGGGAAAGTTATGCAACATGTGCAGTCTGTGCCGGTAGCCGGGTGACTTTAAATTAAATTAACTTCTGTGCATTTGGGATGGGAATGAGTTCGACGAAGGAATTCGACGCTGATTTTAAACTATGTTGAATTATTTGATGGTGGAAAAGCTGTGATTGTAAGTAATGACTGAATGATAGCATCTTTTTGAAAGAAAGGGACCCGACAAAAGGGGGGAGTCATCATCGGCTACAGACTGTGGTGTTTGCTAATGATAGAGGGTGACGGGCTAAGAACGATAGAAAAAGAAATTTCAATAAACCAACAACGGAGTAAGATATGGAAATAATGCTCACTTTATTTTAAAGATACATTCATGCCATTATGTTTGAAATGGGACACAATTTAATCGGCGGGCAGTGCTACAAGTTGTTAGTCAAATTTTGCTAAAATCCCTCTAATAATTTCCTCGAGATCGCGTCGAGGAAAGTGAAGCCCAATGTCCCGATCGTCGGCATTGAAGAACGCGGTTAAGATCACTCTTAAGTGGGTCAGCACAATTATATACAGATGCAGGACCAAATCAAACAGCCGGGTTGACTCTTTTGCGATTTCCACTTAAGTCATCGGTTCCTAATCGAATCTCTTGCAAGAACTACAGAGGTATACCAATGCTCAACGCTGCCTACAAGATCTTATCCGGCGAGTTGTGTGAACGTATAAAGCCTTTTTGCACCGCAATAATCGACATGTATCAGTGCGTATCCGGCGAATTGTGTGAACGTATAAAGCCTTTTTGCACCGCAATAATCGACATGTATCAGTGCAGCTTCCATCCCGGCAAATCAACTTTAGATCAAATTTTTACACTAAGGCAAGTGCCGGCGAGTTTTCGATACTCAATTTCAGAATCGCGGGCAAATTGATTGAAATATACGCGATGCACCGTTCCTCTGAACCACTTGAAACCTGGACCGGATTTCGGCAAGGAGATGCGCTGTCGTGTGATTGTTTCAACTTTGGTACTGGAGAAGACAGTGCGGCGGCCTAAATGTTGAACGAGAAACACACCATCTAGACAAAAACATAATAAAGGGGGAGAAGACACAACCGCTAACTTCAGGAGCTATAGTCCGGAAGTATTACCTGCACAATCAGGAGCAGTCATTCGATCAGGCCGAGTCAGTTTGGAGCAATAGCAGTCTGACTAAGATCGCTTAGTGAAGTGTAATCGATGCATCGAGACATTGATTAGCGAACATGGGTCACCCATACAGAAAACGAAGGTGTGTTAAGCGTTCTCTTAGCTGATCTGGTTGTAATGCTTAAGCGATTCATATCGACCAGGACCTGTAAAGAGAGGTTTCTATCTTCCGCCAGTCTTTTCTGCAGATCTTAACACAAAACAATTGATCATCTGTTTCCTCACCAGCAACACGTTCAAAATATATTCATTTTCACGGAACACACACGCTTCTCCGTCCTCTTGGCCAACATGTATGAGGCAGCACTTTGTCGAAACCTGAATTTTGCCAACGCAATGTTTACCTTCAAAATAATCCACCTGTTCACGTGATACCACAGGTATGTCCGCACCTAAATGAATCTCCTCTCAAATTACTCAAAATTGAACTCGAACATCGTAAACAGTTGTGATTCTTGCCGAATGGCGTGCGAAAGTATGGCAAATGGTGACCGTCTTGTTCAGCAAATTTGATCTGACGTCCAAATAAAAAAGCACAAAACTGCCAACCAAAGTGGAATTCAACAGTTGACTGCTGCTTTCAAATTGGACTCTATTCTTCGTACAAGTGTGCAGCGTATTCAGTGATTGAATTCGAGTACGAAATGAAATACTTAGATGCTTAACTGGCTTGTGCGTAGTAACCGACAAGAGAAACCCGACACGATTGGCTTGGAGCCCGCCTAAGCTTCTTTGCATGCCCGCGCGAAAATTTGCTCGTACTGAAGTTTAATTGAATTCTTGGAAATCGGAGGAGAGAACTCAGTTCGATATGTTTCCCTTGAACTTTTGCACGTGTCTAATGAGTAGGCGTTGGGTATCGATGGCGCTTAACGACAAACAAAAGGACACGGCATGCGGCGGCAGATAATTGAATTGAAATGGGACTGTGGGCATAGATACGGATTCCATGTCGTTATGAATGAATCGTATTAATGTGGCTGGATGGTCTGTCGGCATGGTGATTATTGATTTGATTGTGCCTTGTCGGCATAGTGAACGAATGGAGAGGTATTGGATTTCAATCTGTTGTACTTCAGTTATTTTGTTTGTCGGAAAAACTGAATAAGGTTTTAGAGGAGTGGAGAGACCCATTGCAGTGAGAAGCATTCATAGCAGTCTTCATTGAGTAGCAGGGGATAGATTGTTCAAAATTATCTTCCGGTTTCATCGACACAAACGATAGTCATTTCAATTATGAAGGTGAAGCGCAGCTAGCATTGAATTGCAATCTATTGTTCTCACATACATAAGTGTATTATTCTTTAAAATATAATGTCGTCTAATTCTGCGACCGAAGGGCATGAAGGTGGTGAGTCTTGGAATGAATGTGAAAAGCTAAAAGTGTCTTCGGCAGTGGATTGAATTGGATTAGAAGTAGAAGACAGGAGATCATTTATCAAAAATGAGAAAGAGTGTCGGAGACGGAACAGAACCTTGTGGAACATCAGTCCTTATTTTTTTTAGATTTGAACTAATCCTGTGACTTTATGTGCCATGACAATATCCAAACATAATTCCGATCTGTGGTTGAATTAGATTCTATTTTCCCATGTTCTTCTAATGGCGCTACAGTCCGGTGTCAACGATGGCATCAGCCAACAAGTCTCTTTCCGCCGACACGATCTTTAGCCAGCTGCCTCAAATTTCGCAAGCCAAGACTTTCAAGACCTTCTCCATTTTATGCGCCATCGGCTTCGTAGTCGTTTTCCTTTACGTTTTCCCCACTGGTTCTGAATCGAAGACTTTTCAGGTTGGTGTGGTGTTGTCCATGCGCTCTGCATGGCCTAGTCATCTTAGGCGGTGAATACGTAGACGCATGACTAATGTCCGTGTACAGTTCTCGATTGAATCTTCTTCTCCAGTAACCCTCAACGCAAACAGGACCAATGACTGAAAGCAGAACTTTTCTTAAGATTGTGTAGGCTGCCACGCTATAGAGCAGGACAGGAATGATCAAGGTTTTATACACTCGCCTCTTGAACCCAAAGCTATTGGCAAGAGTTATTCTGTGGATGTTGTTTGCACTGTTTACGGAGTTGAGGTAGTCTTTAACCACGTCGAAGTTATAGCTGCTCATTCGACGCGAAGGCCAAGACGTGGTCTCTTGAGGACAGCTACGTACGTACTTCGTTTTGCTCTCATTCCCCGCGGACCCATTTTAGCTTCCTTTTTTAATGCCAGCATGCGTCAATCACGTCAATGTGTTCCACGTGCGCTAGAAATTGTTCGCACTTTTGAAAGATTGGGTTTCTTGTGTTGGCATGTGAGTATTGTACAACCTTTCGAAGTATGATGTTAAAAAAATCACATGACAGTGAGTTCTTGTCAAAAGACATTGATGGAATCGGGCAGTTCATTGCGGACCTGTCTACTTTGGCAGGCCCGTCTATCAAACTGTCATATAATAATAATAATAAGGGTGGAACTACAGCCCTTAAAGTGCCACGGCCTATCTCCTCAGCCAGCACTCGTTTTGTGTATGCTATTGTTCTCTCACAAGTGGCATTGACCTACATTTTTATGCCCACTTCGAACGGCAAATTTTGAAATGCTTCTTCTGAACGGAAGCACCCTTTGAGCATTATCAAAAGGCACTAACGAGTTGGGACCGAGAAAAGTAATTTTGTTGTACAGACCAGGGATCAAACTCAAACGTCGAGGTTCAACGACGCACATACCAACAAGCCACGAGCACGCTGTCATATGCAACCTTGAAATCGACGAATATGTAGTGGGTGTCAATGTGCATCTCTTGAGATTTTTTTTCCCAGGATATGCCCTGGTAGTGTAAAGATTTAATCGCTGGTGGACTTCTCAGGCCTGAAACCGCAGCGATAAGGACTTGTCAGGTTACTGACGATTGGTTTCAGCCGCTTACAAAAAACGTCAGAGAATAATTTATAGGCGATGTTTAATAGATTTATGCCTGAAACACAATAGGTACGTTGCTACGTTCGACTTCAATGTTACGGAGGAGTGCGACGACGCCCTGCTTTAATTAGCTGTTCCCTCAGCGTCGTCACACTCTCTCAAATACCAGATGAAAAATATTGTGTCAGCTGTTTTCGTTTATGAAATGTCAAATCGAAAAATATTCTGCTCAAGCAATTGTACTTTAAAGGCCTAAGCCCATAGTATCCGCTGCGTGCGTTGCAGTTGACATCCACAAAAATCGTATTTGCCGGACTGCAAAGAGGTGCCAAATGAAATACGTGTGTTGCGTCCGAAGTATACATACATACAAGCCCACACGACACTGAGAGTAAAATGATACACATATGTACATGCATAAACGATACACACATGTGAAGATAAACTGTCAAACGGATGAAAAGTTAAAAGTTCACCAACTTCATGCATTCTGATGTATTCCATGTATAGCCCACACTCGTTGACTCGCTCCTTCTTATTAGCTCTTTTGAGTTGTCAATTTTTTGACAAGACTCAACATACGCACCGGAATCTATGGGTTTGGGCCTTAAGGCCTTAATGCTAATAAAGGTATACAAATTCAGAAATTGATTTTTGTTGCTAATTTGGCGTACTTATGTTATCGAGTATTTGAAATGTCGCAACCAATTATGTATCGATCAGAAAGAAAGTGATGGGTTCATGAGCTGAATCTTTGCAGACATACAGATGGATTCTACTCTACAAATCTTATTTTTTCAACTTTCGAAACTTCCTTCTTGGTCCGAATTCAAATTGATTTTGTCGTTAAAATATAGCCAGTTGTTCACCATCGCACCAATCTGTTGATAAATGTTCCAACATGTTCGATAATGACATGCAATGGTGTTATGTGTTACGATCCTCTCATCGCTCTCATTTCGTACCTAGTCGCCGCAGTATTATGTGCATGGCTATTGAGTTGAGTGCGTTGAAAAACAACGCAACGCACTGTTGTGTTTCAGGCGTTACCCGTCGATAGTTGGCGCAGTAGAAAGGGGTATCCCGTTTTGTGGGTCAGGCAAACGATACTCAGATTCTACTCGTCGGAAACGCTTTCTTCCGACCATATCTTACAGGAAGGTTGGTGCATGCAGCCCACCAGATAATCTCCAACGGCCTTAAGCATTGCTGCAGCTTTATTCGATTTAAGTCTAGATATCGCTATTTTAACGTCGTCTAGATCGAGGGACGAAATTCTGTCCTATCATCGTCCATTGTTTGTAATAAAACATTCTACTTGATAGCGGTATTTGTGTCCTCACTAGCGTTGAACATCCATTTGACCCGATTGATATATTTTTATCTCTAGAACGTACGTTCGAACTAGCTCGCGGGATTACAATGAACGTACAAAAAATGGTTCAATCGATTAAATCCATACATAATGTTCCATTCCATACATAATGGTATGAATGAAGCGTCAAAACAAATCGAGAATCAATTTTATAACCCACATCATATAAGGTTTATTAAAATTTCTTTTCCCGTCGTCCATATCTGGTCACCCTTTTCTAACAAAACAACAGAGAAGACTAGAGGATCTTAGAGGCCCTTTCTGATCGCAGCCGCATATGAAATAACGATCAGGAGGATCATTTCATATGACTAACTTGCCGAGATTCTAATAAGGACCGGCTATCCCGGCTTTGCCGATCGGAATCCAAGTCCTCCTTTGTTCTTTGAATTCCACCTAAATGTCAGTTGCTATCTGCTGTGAATGGAATTTAATTCGATCATGTGGTTTTTGTCATTTTGAACACACAACGGATGCGGCAATATCCTAAGGCGTCAAATCATACAGTCTCGCTAATTAAATACTACTTCGACTTTTCGATAACATACGTGGGCTGGTGTCACGTTTCGAGCAACTGCACGAATTCCAAACATGATTCTCATCCATTAGAGGATTACTGCCAATATTTGCTGAGACTTATTTGCGCTTCGCTTGTTCTAATGTCGACTCAACGCCCACTTGGAAACCTGTGCATGGTTTATGAACCCAAGACGAGAAGATATCAATCAAGAAACGAATCTGATCGCAAAGCTTCTCTATCGCGAGCTGGCGAACTTTTACTCCGTCCAAAAGAGGTACTTTTACTTGAAGCCTCTGATGGCATATCACCACCCAAGGCTCAATCAAAGCGCGCCCGCTCGACGTGCACCCACACCCGGCCGCCCGTACATATCTGCTCGTATCCGAATCCAAGCGCTAGCTGATTTGATGAATTAGATTTTATTTGCGTTGCGCTGCCTCGTTTTATTTGCAAATTAAAACGTGACCGAACTACAATTCATCGGTCCTCCTCCTGCTCCACGGCCGATTATTACAATCACAATTTGTTCCACATATACTTTCTTTTGCGAATTTCACGTACGAAGCATACATATTTTGTGCTTTTTTTCCCTCCGTCTCCGTAGCGCTGGCTTTTTGTTGTTTTTCGTTTTGCTTTAAATTTAATTTAACCATCTGTATGTGGTGAGCTGGGAATAGGAGAAAAACAAAAAAAAAGAACGAAGAAGCTGAAATTTCCATTCGGACGTGTCTGTGTGCCTTGAAAAGGTGTGTTCCTGATTTTTTTAAATAATTTATCAGACGTCCAAAATTTAGCCTGAAGTACTTTCTGTGGCATGTTTGTTAAGTGCTTTGTCAAAAAAAAAGGTACTGACTTTGATAGGCGACATTGTATATTCTGCGGAATTGAAAGTTGAACGATGGCCGCGCTTGCGGATGGGTGGAGACTGGAGATAGTGGATGGATGGACAATGTGAGGTGGAGGTGGAGGAAGAGAGTGACATCTTTTGTATCTGACGTCACGAAAATGGAAATTTATGACAAGATGCACTTAAAATTCAATTCAGCGTCGCGGCTTAAGTTAGGAACGGAACACAGAAATACATAAGTAATTTAACCCAGTTCTATGAGCGGGTATATTTTGCCTAAATATGTATTCTGTACTTTCAATTGTTTGGCTTTGAATTATTCAGTAGTTGGATGCATTCGAGCCTCAAGAAAAATGAAACAAAACGTTAGGTTCCTGCTTAAAATACGGTAGGCGAATTGGATCTTGGCATATCGACTGCTGTATTCACGTTTCGGACTGTGAAGGCGTAACTAATCGTGTCAGTCTGTACGTCGGTCTTTGGGAATGTCTCTACAACGGAAGTCGTCGTTTTTCGCTCTTTCGAGTCACTGACAATGCTCAAAGAGTATTTCCTGTCTAGAAAAAGCTTCTCCAGCTTGGCCGTTCGGAGTCGGCATAAAACTCTATGGGCTGTAGCGCCACCCATATTATTATAAGTCCTGTAATGACAATAACTACGAGACTGGTATGTAAACTGCTCACAGGAAGATGGTAGAGGTATGACATGCAAAGCTTGTCAGCCATCGCCTATTAACGTCAGCTCGTTTCCAGTGTCTTTAAGTGGGAGGAGCATCCTCATAATAGATGTTAATTCTGTGTAGCATCCTCTCTTGTCTTGACTGCCCGCCACTACAGACAGTCTCCGCAACCACGAATCTCCGTCAATGTCGTCCGCCGGGAGACGAGAAACCAGGTATACGCGGGTCGTTGGTAAGCTTTATAGAGCCGCTGTGGCACTCGAAAGTTGAACTCAAAAATCCACCTAAGATGCCTATCAACATTTTTCGGTCAAAATCTCGATATTACGTATGCAACTTTGAATATCATGTGTGTTAGTAATCATAAATCAACTTTAATTAATAAGAACCTTAGCACAAGGCTACAGACTAACTGCTTACCAACAACCCGCGCATACCTGTCCTCGTTCACCGGCGGCCGACATTGACCGAGATTCGGGGTTCGAAGAGACGAAGAATAACTTTTGGCAAAAGCCCTCAAACTTTGTACAACATATTGACCATCCCAGTCTCCGTTTTATATTCTATACACAAGTTCTGTGCTCTATTCGCGTTCTCATGTGGATAAGAAGACGCAACCGCAAATTGTAAGAGTTTGGGTAGCGTCAGCATATGGCGAATAGATGGCTAAGCCAATTAGCCAATTAGGCGGCGTGGAAAACTTTCCCCGAAGCTGATGAGACAAGGCAACAAAGTACACTTGCAATACTGTGGATTCAATTGGAGAGGTACCTCAAACAACTTGCTGATTGAAGACCTTCCTGCATTAAAGCTTTACACATAGAAGTAAAAAAGAACACTCGGAAGATGAAAGGTTTTTCTTCAAATACTCTGTTTTGAATGTGACTCTATTACCATTTGTCCATCCTAACTCTGGTCGAATCGGACACAGAGTCCTGTACCGGCATTTATTCAATGTGATGTTTCTCCGGGTCTTCCCTGTTGCCTTTTATCCCCTATATGCTGTGCCTTTATTTGAGTTCAGGCATGACTCCTTTCCTACTAGTCAAAGTTACATAATGCGTCTAGCTCTGGTACATGTGCCTTCCCTTCACTTATTGTTGAATCAAGCGTCGAAATCCCAGCGCACCTGTTGCATGTTCTCTGGTGGCTTATCTTAAATCGTCTTTGATGTAAACTTACTTACTTACTTATCAGGCAGACGAACCATGAAGGGTCTGAGCCTGAGCAATTGCTGTCTTCCATCGGTGACGGTCCTGGGCATGCTGCTTCCAGTCATCAAGGCCAAGCTGTCTTGCATCCGCGATGACTTGGTCTTTGTACCGGAGGTTCGGTCTTCCTCTCCTTCTCGAACCAGGAAGCTCGGATTCGCAGACCCTCTTTGCTGGAGCGTTGTTGTCCATTCGCTCGATGTGGCCGAGCCAGTGTAGTCGACGGATTTTTGCCTTCCGGACTACATCCATATCCTTGTACAGCTCGTAGAGTTCGCGGTTGTGTCTTCTCCTCCATTCGCCTTCCTCGCAGACGGGACCATATATCCGACGTAAAATTTTTCTTTCGAAGGCACCAAGAATCAGCTCTGCAGTCTTACTTAATGTCCAGCTTTCGGCTTCATAAAGTAGGACTGGCAGGATAAGGGTTTTGTAGAGCATGACTTTGGTCCTTCGAGTCAGGAGTTTCGAGCCCAGTTGTTTTGACAGACCGAAGTAGCATCGGCTGCCAAGGGCGATTCTACGTCGGATCTCCACTACGATGTCATTCGTGGAATTTACATTTGCCCCGAGGTAGACAAACTCCTTTACTACCTCGAAATTGTAGCTGTCGATTGTGACATTTTGGCCTAGGTGGTGTGCGGCGGATCGTTGTTTGCTCGACAGCATATATTTTGTTTTGTCCTCGTTGACCTTAAGACCAGCTCGCCTGTTCCTCAATTGCCGTGAAAGCTTCCACTATGGCACGTTGGGATCGCGCGATAATGTCGATGTCATCAGCGTATCCCAACAACTGTGAACTTAGAAGCGTCAAATTATGTGCCCCTTCCTGTTAGTCTCGATTGACAAAGTCCTTTTATTTATAGAAATACAAAAAAGAAAGAAAAGAGCATTAAAAAAATAAACAGACCTCCCAACAAAAGATTCCTTGAATTTGAATGTTTGCCATTTTTCACCTTAATCACGCTACCAAAAGAAGTCCATCCATACTGCATCTCAGTATAAATAGAACAACAGCCAGTTTCAAAAATAACACCGATTAAATCTAAACACGAAAAAGCAGGAAGACAATTAAACAAAGGCAGCGTTTCTTTTTTTTTTGCTTCAAACCAAAGAAGCATAAAAACTAAAGCGGCGTTGAACAAACCCCTTTAACATCTCCACGTGCTTTGTCTAGCCTTTTTTGCGCTAAAAGCTAGACAAATGCCCACTCATTAAGTGAACTACAGATAATTAACCAATAGATCAAAATTAAGTAACAACGCACTGAGTTAATTACCCTCCAACAACATGGCCAGCAAAATCCCATCGAACGGCCACTTGAGGTAGCATTTCCCTCCCCACACAGCCGCACCGCAACTAAGTACCCAAGGCCACTTCGTCTTCAAATTATTCCATGTTACCACGGCCCGAGATAAATGAGACCCAAAACAAAAAATCCCACATTCCACGCACAATATTCTTTTTTCGTGTCTGCTCCATGCCCATGGCTAAGCCTATGAATAGCCCCCATCCATGTCCCCAAAATGAAATTACCTAATATGTATTTTGTAAACACAAGGCTATCCGCAAACACGGGAAACCTTCGGTCGTGCGCTCCGCCTTAATTTACATCAATTTTCTGTACATAAGAGCATATGGTCTGCCCCAGCGTCGTCGCCCTCCCACCGACGCGTCAAAGGATGTTGGAAAGAGCAAAACAAAACAAAAACACCAACCGGCAACAAGCGGCAACAAATAAGCAGCGTGTCGTCGTCGTCGTCGGAGGCGGCGGCGGCGGCGGTGTCGGCCAAAAACGAATGTACACCGAAAACGAAAACAACTCGAGAATCATTCTGTCAGACAAAATCAATAGACAGGCGAGAGCTGGCTCACGTAACCGAAGCCAAAATAAAAGAAATAATTATAATACGCATTTCATCCGCCGTCCTCCGAAGCCGGCACAACAGCACAAAAAAAAACAAACCAACAACCGAATCTACACACGCACATATTCCCAACACCGACAGCGCCGAACCACCACCATCGCCAACGGAACCATTGTCAGGCGCACCAGTAGTACTTCATTCAGACTTTCGGGGCCCCTAAACTTTATATCAAATTCGCAAAAATTCAAGGTCAAATCTAGAACAAATAACACACAAGAAGCACGACGACGTCTGAGCGGCGAGTGCGCCAGGGATGCGGAGGATGGCGCAGGGAGAAGGAAAGAAGCAGCAGCAACAAAGCACGGCAAAATAAGAATAATGACGACGGCAACGTCGACAGCACCACCGACACGGCAAGAACGACAGTTGAAATACAATCCGGCGAGCAAATCAAATAACACATCTGTCAGACTTGAGCGACCCTTCCATGCGGAGGCACATGCTCCAATGTTATGAAAAAAAAAATACACAAAAAAACAAAAAAAAAAAATACGAAAAAATCGTGATGACAGACGATAAAGATACTCGGATGCAAGGAGAATAGCAAAAAAAAAGACAACCAGACAACCACCAACAAAAAGAAGCTAAATTTGGATATGGAAGGCAGTCTTGCGAGAGCGAAGAGAGTGTGCCCAAGATTGAGCCTGGAAGTTGGAACCAGAAAAACTTGTCCTAATCATCGCGGCAAATTTAAATGTCTACCGGGTGTCTTTGTCTGTTCATGTGGCCTAGTGAGAAGAATGGGCTCGTGTTCGTATTTGTATTCAAAGGCTTTGCGACTCACTGCGCACCTGCGCGTCAGGTGTGGTAATAATTGTGGTTATGGCTTAGAGATGGTACACAAATCATAGACAATTGATGGAAGGCTCCTTGCGTTCGGCTTCGACGTGGAACGGCGACTGATCTGCATGCAGATTTTGAGAATGGCAGAGAAGTTGACATTTGAAAGGAGATCTGGGTGAAAATGAATGATACTGGCGCGCCTTTTAACCGGTAATGGATTCGTGACTTATCGGTTTGGGAACTTGGCATGCATGCACATGGAAGTGGGGAAACAGTTTCGTTTCTTTTTGGGAAATTGGTCGAGGTACTCATGTGTGGAAATGCGATTTAATAAAATCGAAAATTAGAAAAACCAAAGGAAAGTCAGTGGTTTTTGAGAAGTAATTTGTTTTCTAATTGCAAAAGACCTTGATGTTGAGCGTGTGTAACATGATCACAGGCAGCTTTGGGTTTCAAACTCGTTAACTTTACATTTTTAAAATGACGATACTCTTATGGAAAAGCCATCGGGGTGATTTAAAACAAATAAGACTCGGCGCAGGACAGTCGTCTCCGACCTCCCATATGTCAGGGCGTGTTTGGTAGTTGGCGGTTCATATTAAGGCAATTACCGCCGACTACCAGATCCATTCTATTTGAATGTAAAACGGTCATTAAGGCAATTTTAGCAAGAGAAATCATTCTCACCAGGTTGCATGTTGCAGCGAAAAGCTCAATTTTCTCAGCACGCAAAATACGATTACTCTCTGCTATGTCACAAGCCATGAGGATATAATTAGCAATGAAGTAGCGGATGATCTTTCCAGGGAAGATCTCTACATCAAACCTCTTGGGGATATCAAGAAAAATTTGATGACACAATGGTCGAACTCTTTAACCACCTTGGAGACTACTCGTGAGCTTTGCCAAAGTTGTACAGTGCAAAAACCAGCAGACTCTTTCAATGCGACAAAAATTTGAAGACTCTGTATGCAGAGGCTACCATGGCAGAGAGGATATTCCTCAGTACGAATGCCTCAGTTTGTGTCAGTTGTGATATAAAGGGTGTTTAAATTGTAAGGGCCGATGTTGAATGTGAACCACACCTAAGCGTCAAGTTTTTTTCTGCATTTCATTTGACATTTTCCAATTTCAGACTAACTCAATTTTAACCATGGAAAGATACACAATTGAGCAACGCGTTAAAGTTATTCAGGCTTATTATGAAAAGGGGCGTTCAAATAAAAATGCATATCGTGCACTTCGCGATTTTGTCGGTCAATTTAATCGTCTAAATGTGAGTACAATCGGTAAAAAATCGTGCAAAAATTTGAGCAAACCGGGTCTGTAGGAGATGTGTCTTCAACAGGACGGTGCCACTTGCCACACCGCTTACGAAACAATGGCTCTTATGCGCGACAAATTCAATGGCCGTGTTATCTCACGTGGTGGTGATGTCAATTGGCCGCTGGATTTTTTTGGGGTTATTTGAATGAAAAAGTGTACGTCGATAAGCCAGAAACAATTCAAGAGCTAAAGGATGAGATAATTCGGTACATTAACGGCATAGAACCTCAATTATGCTTCAGCGTCATCGAAAATTCGGACCACCGGATGGAGGTGTGCCGCCGAGGATGACAATAATTTCCTAAATAATTTGTGTTTTATTCAAAATCAACATCGGCCCTTTAAATTTAACCACCCTTAAGAAGATGAGGAGAACCTTTCTTCTAAGACCCTCAGACTCTGCAGTTATCCTCATATTCCCCAGACAGAACTCCAGCGCACACTTAAAAGGCTTGTAAACCTATTTGCAGATGCTGGATTAGATGTTAAGTCTTCAGAACGCCTGTTCAATGCACTCTACATATACATAAGTGGAGTCCCATTCATGTATATAGCCAAGTTTTTTTTTTTCAGTTTTCTTGGTGAAAAAATAACACGAAAACAGCGTGTCCTTCAGCACAATCAAAAAAACATAGCATAAGGCACGAAAGGCACAGAAAATTATGTATTATAAGAATAGCTTAGAGTACCCGTAGGTTAGGTGTAAGGATTTGTTAAATTAGTTAATCTAGTTTTACGCATTTTTGTTTAGCATGTAAGCAAGTGAATTCAAAATAAAACAAAAATGGAGAAAAAAAAGAAAGTCCCATTCAAGCAGGTGGAGAAGTTCAAGTATCTCGAGGTCTTTTTTACGAATGATGGAAGGAGTAATGCTGAGCTTTCCTCTAGGACTGGCCAAGCTGTATCCATACTGAAACAGCTGAGAAGAGCAGTAATTAGAAAGGTCGAGATTGGTGTCAAAGGCAAATTATCGGTTATCAACTTAGTATGTTTTTCAAACTCTCACCTATGGATCACGAATACAAGCTGCCGAGATAAGATTTCTACATATTCATCCGGAAGTTACTCACCGGACCCTTTAGTGGATCATGCGGGTCAGAAAATGATAGTGATGATGAAATTTTTATTATGTTTCATAAAAAAATCCTGTAGACAGATTGCTTATCAATTTATTAACGATATATACGCGAACCGAGCCGCAACACTGCTCAGATTTAACTCAAAGCCGGTAGTATACATATACAGCTAACTCTGTTTTTACACGGTCAAATTTAATTTTTGCGAAGTAAGATCGTATCACAAATTTAAGGGAATTCCCTTTTGCGCGTACAAGCAAATTTACTGGTCAGAGCAATTGAAATGTGTTAATATTTTGTGAATTATCAATGCCATCAGACGTGTTTGGTATTTATTATTGGCAAATTTGTGTTTCCAACTTACTTACTTAAGGTGGCGCTACAGTCCGGGGTGGACCCCAGCTCGATCTTTAGCTAGTTTCGCACGCATAGTTGGTTGAGGTCCCTTTCCACTTGCGTGCGCCACCTGAGTCGCGGTCTTCCTCTACTGCGCCGTCCCTCGGGGGTGGATTCGATGACTTTTCGGGCCGAAGCATTGGTTTCCATCCGCTCTACATGACCTAGCCATCTCAACCGTTGGATCTTCACTCTTCTGGCTTAGTCGATGTCGCTGAACAGCCCGTATAGTTCGTCGTTGTATCTCCTCCTCCACTCATCATCTACGCAGACGGGACCGAAAATCACCCGAAGAATTTTCCTCTCGAAGCAACCAAGGGCTGCTTCATCCGCTTTTGACAGTCCATGCCTCCGCGCCATATAGCAGGACTGGGACGATTAAGGTCTTGTAAAGCGTTACCTTGGTTGTTCGAGAGAGGGCTTTGTTTACCAATTGCTTTCTTATCCCAAAAAAGCACCGATTGGCAAGAGTTATTCTTCGTTTGATTTCAGCGCTGGTGTCGTTGTCTGAGTTGATAGCGGTTCCTAGGTAGACAAAGTTTGTTTTTCCAACGTTACATTAAATTTAGTACTTATTCTTAAAAAAGTCCTTGTTTTTCACTAATTTTAATAGGTTTTAGAGATTAGGAACCAATCACCTTTGCATACGATCAAAGTCTTTTTTTACACGGTTTTTTCTGGAACCAATCTACCGTGTAAAAACAGAATTAGGTGTATAAAATAAGAGTACGTTTCTAAATTATACACATAGAATATACACAAGAAATATGATTGGAAGCTACATATGATGTCGATAGAGGATGGTCTGTTAGATTTGTTCATTTATTCTGATCCTGATATCGTCTCTTAATTAAAATCTCTGTTGGCTTCCGGCATAGGTTGGAAAGCATGGACCCAGGTACCATACCTTTTTTTGACATTGAAAGTCTCTGTGAGTTCGGTGCTGAACTTGAAGTGTCTCCTACCAAACCATACGAGTTGCACAGCAAAGTCTTAACACCTAGAATCTTGAAATTTATTAATGTACGCTCAGGTCATATTCAGTCATGTTTACATGACGGACCTACCATACACTGGCTTAAGTGTGTTCGATGCATGCTGGAAGTCAACCACTTTAATCTAACCTAGATGTTGGATGAGAATTTAATTCTAGGTGGACGTGCTATTCCTGGAACAGTCGAAGACAGTCCTGTGCCGTTAATGAAGTAGCTGATGGTATAACCAGGAGTGGATCTACGGAATTGCTTCATCATGCATGATATGGTCTAGACTCTAATGAAGGATTACATCTTGTTTCATGGCTAAGGCCATGAAATCAATCTGTGCATTATATAGGCGGCTATGAGAATGCTAAAGCTATGTAAGAAGAGATCTAAAGAGTAGAACCGAGATGGTCAATTTATCGTATTTCCTTATGTTTGTGTGTCTGGGAAGGAGAGATGAACACTATACACTGAAATATCTAGTGTTCTCTAAAATAATCCCGACTTATCGATTCTTCACAACCCACTACCACTACCGTATGGATGTGAAACCTTGACCTACTTCCTTCGTACATCTTCAGTAGGACAGCTGCAGCTAGACAAATGGTAGAAAGGATATCTTCTAGAAACTGTGGGCTTGGTTCTCCTTAATCAAACCGACAGTCGTAATTAGAAACCACCACCTCGACCAACAGAGGCTTAACAGCTTTTGTGTTTGTTATTTAATGCTCTTCAATTCGGTGTCATTAAATTGATTGAAGTGTAAACCACAAAAAAGTAATTGAAGAACTAAAGAGGGGTGCAAAGGCAAACATCGATTAACTTTGCGTATCCCGCTATCCCCATCAGGAAATACGATATGTTTCGTTAAACACTTTAAAAAAAATTCTCTACAGACAGCAGGAGAGAAAAAAAGCAATCCCTAACCAACGCGTGCAAGGGGCAACACGCGTCCTGTCAGGTGTCACTGGTCATTGATTTCTATGACCCAATGTCATTCAGTATCGCTCAACAATTGATCAGTCCGAAAGTGGCTCAGTACCCTCAAAATTGATCTGTTAATGGAATGGAAAACAGTGTTAAACGAGCTTCGACCCCACGTCGCTCTGCGTAATTACGCACTCATGTGAAGCTAATTAGCAAACGCCAAAGCCCTCATCTTGCGTGTATGCACGTCTGTAGGCCCGCATCCCATCGTTTTTGACGTTTATCTAAAGCAGATACATATGCTTATGTATGCTCGGAAAAAAATTTGTTAAAAACGACGAAAGGAAACAAAAAATCAAATAAAGAAAAAATTACACACTTACATATATTCCATGCATAGATTGAGAGACAGAGAAAATTGATAAATTTAGGCTTCATGATGATTGACATCACGATAAATATGGCGTACATTGAGGCAGTGGCTTTTGATGGACGCCCATGTAGTGACAGTGCGTTGCGTTGTTTACAAGAGAATTGTTTACGACCCACACGCTAATTTTCAGTACATTTTTTGTGCTGGTGTTGTTGGTGGTTTTTTTTTCCGACTATTGTGTGTGCTTTCAGTTCTTGACTCTCTATTTGGGCTGAGGATTGGTTTTTTTTTTGCGGCAAAGATACAAAGATTGATTTCGCATTGCACGGGTCCTATTGGTGGGTATCTGAAAATGGAAACCCACAAGGTAATTGAACGATTAAGTAAGCTATGGGGGCGACTTAATTTCTTTTTGTCAGTTTTTGATTGATTGCTTGGAGTTTTTGACAGGTGAAATGTAATTGTTGATTGGGAAAGGAGGATGTGAAAAGTAGGACAAATTACCGCTAGTGTTAAGTGCGAGGATTCTCCTTTTATGGGGGTCTTGTGCGAATCGCTGGGTGATGGTGCCAAGTTAATGAACTGTGGGATGACATTTGCCATCGCGTTGAATTGATGTTAATCTTAAAGTGTTTATAAACTTAGCAAGTTTTTTGACCCTCTCCGAGAAAGGGTTTGATGACAGAAGGCAGTGGAGCAGCCATCTGGAAACCAAGATAGAGACAGTTGATTAGGAGGACACCATAAAGGACACTCAACAGTTGTTGGTACTGCCACAATTCACAATCGTATGCTTTGGCAAGATAGACAGCAGATAAGTTTAGAAGGATTGACAACACCAGTGAAGCTTAAATTTCATCATCGTTATAGTTGTCATTCGAGTCACCCTTCTCCCACCATTCTATTTGTAGCTTCGGATGTCAAATTCTTAAGTGAAATTTATTCTGACTCAAAAATAGGGGCACAAGAAGTGGATGCGAAATATTGAGGACAAATCAGAGTTGCGGAGTAAGGGAGTTAGAAATGTGGTCTACATGAACTTCAGTCCTGCGCTTCTTCTTCATCTTCTTCTTGTGGCGCTACAGTCCGGGGTGAACCTGGGCCTCGGTCAACAATCCTCTCCAGCTGGCACGTTCTTTAGCCAGCTGCCTTCAATTTCGCACTCCAAGTTGGTTGAGGTCCTTCTCCACTTGAGTGCGCCATCGGGTTCGTGGTCGACTAGACTCATGTCGCTTTACAGCCCGTACAGGTCGTGGTTGAATCTCCTTCTTCAAGAACCTTCAACGCAAACAGGACCAAAGATTGAACGCAGAACTTTTCTCTCGAAGAGACCAAGTGCGTCTTCATCCGCTCTTGAGATAGTCCAAGTTTCCGCGCCATACAGCAGGACAGGGATGATCAAGGTCTTATGTAATGTGAGCTTGATCTTTCGGGAGAGGGCTCTACTACTTAATTGCCTCTTGAGCCCAAAGAAACAGCGGTTGGCAAGAGTTATTCTGCGTTTAATCTCGGTACTGATGTTGTTTGCACTATTTACTTGGGAGCCAAGGTAGATGAAGTCCTTTACTACCTCGAAGTTGTAGCTGCCTATGGTGACGTTCTGACCGAGTCGTCGATGTTGTGTGTCCTTTCTTGATGACAGCATATACTTTGTTTTGCCCTCATTCACCGCTAAACCCATTTTTGGCCATTGACGGCTCGCTGAGTTCGGCCAATCACGTCAACTCTAGTGTTGGCGTGTGAGTTTCGCACGATCTTCTCTAGGACGATGTTGAAGAAATCATATGACAACGCGTCGCCTTGCCTAAAGCCTTTTTTGACATTGAAGGTGTCGATGAGTTCGCTCGTCTCTATGCACACTGTCATATGCGGCCTTAAAGTCGACAAAAAGGTGGTGGGTGTCGATCTGCATCTCTTGAAAATTTGATCGGTAGTGGACTTCCCAGGCCTGAAACCGCACTGATAGGGACCTATCAGGTTGTTGACGAATGGTTTCAGGCGCTCACACCGAACACAGTCCTGCGCTACCATTCTTTATTACATCAGAAGTTCAGCTTGGGCACCATCATACTAGTCGTTATTTAAAGACGAGATGACTGAAATAAATGAAGCACCACTAGGTACTATATAAGCGACTGAAGGAAACTGCATGCGATTGTCATGTAGAGGGAATCTGGCCCAAGGTTTGAAAGCGGCTTCTTGTAATCCGACATGTCTATTCCTCACCACGTGACTCAACTTTACACAGAATCTACTTCGTAAAATCTTTAAAAAATAAGTGGTGGCCCTTTGGCGTTGTGGGTATGTGCATCGCCCTCGGGGTCTGGGTTCGATCCGTGGTCTGTACGACAAAAATAATGTCCCCACCTTCTTGGAGTCACTGACAATGCTCAAGGAGCACTTCTGTCTAAAAAAAAGCTTTTTAAGCGTAGCCGTTCGGAAAATTTTCAATCTCTATCTAGTTTGTGGCTTTGGTACTCAAGAGTGTACTCACCCTCAAACATTCCCACGGTGAAACAAAATACCTGTACACGAAATTCATATTGTCGACTACCTTACGACAAAATAACATTTATGTATTCATATTTTTTATAATTCCCGGACTTTCAACGAGCACTAAATGATACATAAGAAAACTGCAATCGTCACTTAATATGTTGACAGCTGGATATCATTGGTAGCTTTGACAGCTGCTGAAACATATCAATTGGAAAAATTATTATTGCTATCTGGTCAACCTTGGATTGTTAAACAATCGGTGATGCTTACCACTTTCATGTCATCCCATTGAAAAGTTGTCAACAATAGCTATATACTTCGAGTATACTTTGCTTGTATATACCGAAATCTTAGACATGCTTTCAACTCCGACGGCTTGGTGCCCACTTACATCGGGAAGGTTTGGGTTTTTTTTGAATTGGGTTTTAGGGGCCCACACCAGCTGACTAGTGCGAGGCGCGAAGTCTTTTGAGACCACCTGGTGTCGCTAGTTGTTCCATAACATTTTTTAATTAATAATAATATGGGTGGCGCTACAACCCATAGAGGGCAAGCAACCACTCGTGTTGTGCGTGCTACTGTTCTCTCACGAATGGAAAGGACCTACAGATTTATACCGACTCCGAACGGCCAAGTTTGGGAAGCTTTTTCTAGACAGGAAATACTCTTTGAGCATTGTCAGTGACTTGAAAGAGGTGGGGTCGTGAAAATTATTTTTGTCGCTCAAAGCTGGAATCGAACCTACGACGTCGAGGTTGGGGTCGACGCACATACCCACAACGCTACGGGCCACCAATAACATTTTTTAATTGGTCTGAGAAAAAAGTTACAAGGTATACTGATGATGAAATTACATGAATACAGGCTTAGAAGGGATATTCAACGAATGCAACTATTCTCTTTGCACGCACAATTTATCCAAGAAACTTGCTCATAGTCGATGGACGTATCTAGGTCTCTTCGAGGTTGTTCCTTAGTATCGACATTTGGCCTAGAGGGAGTGCGTTATATTCGTTCCGGTCGGCGTGGATGGCATTTGGAGAAGAAGATTCAACCACGAACTATACGGGCTGGACAGCGGCATAAATCTACACAAGCGTCTGCGGATCCATCGCCTAAGATGACTATGTTAAGCGTATGCACAACTTAGCTCCGGTCCAAAAAATCTTCGATTCCAAGTCTGTACATTTGGAAACAGCTGGCATGAGGCATGTTGGATGAAGCTCAGGTCCACCTCGTTTTATTGCACATTAAAAAGAAGGAGGACAATTGTAGATTGCCACCGTCTTTATCCTTTATCTACACAGCTTTCTCCGTCAAGAAAAATCTCTCCAAACAGGCTTTCAATGGTACGACTGTTCAAAGTCCCTTTCCAAAACTGAGACGTAAAAATAAAAAAAAATAAAACAGATCCTTCGAGCCGCAATCTCCAAATTAAAATTACGTCATTGCATCAGACGGTTGCTAGCAACAATTATGTATCGCCAAAACATTAGTTTCCTGGAAACATGAATAAATTCTCTGCATAAATGCGCAGGACCATGTGTGTTGCTAGGAACACACCCAAACAGCACAACACCAGAATCCACTTGTTTACATTCAGAAAGGATTTTCCCCCTAGCCACATGTTGCAGAAACATAAATGTCCCTTGTCACGCACTCACGCACACCGCCAGCCATACGAACTCTCAATCTCAACACTGCACCGACACCCTGATAAATGATAACGAAACGAATCCAAGACTCTCAGTCTCAATGAGCCTGAGCACGAAATTCACTTGTTCTCTTTCACTCAATCATTTTCACTCCAACCCCAACATGCGTGAGTGTGGATACAAAATAAGAAAAAAAAAAAAAGAAAACAAAATGAGAATTACTTTATCAGCAACCAGTGAAGAAGTATTTGTGAGAGCGCATACGCTATCATCAGCGTCCACCACCTTCTTCTTCTCCCGCAGAAAGAGAGAGTTGTTTTAGCAACTATTCTCTCGTGTCTCCTCCATCCACATTCACAGCGGCACGGGCACCACTCCACTGTCCACCCAAATCATTCTTCTCAAATGAAAAAGAAATTCAAATGAGAGTGAAACGTAGATACATAGATAAATCGAATAAAAGTACCTTTACCTCACGAAAAAAGAACTTCATTTCTATGACAGACCCCTCTCCCTGTGTGCGTGCAATTCAATCCAACCGAACACACTGCACGAAAATGTCATACACACACCGTCAAAACACACGAACGAAAAAAAACGAAAAAAAACGTACCAGCAACAACAACAGCACACACTTCACACCACCACTGTGGCCCGACGGTCGGAAAGACGAGACAACACCAGAAAATACAGAAAAAAAAACCAACTACACCAAGCAAAAAAAAATGAGAAGAAGAAAAAAAAATTCAGAAATACTCCAACGAAAATCGAAAACCGAGGAGTAATTTTCATTCTAGATACAACTCACGACTCAGTTTCAATTCGCTTTTGCTCGAGTGTGGGATGGAATCTGTTTGTTTGTTCGTCTGTTGCGTTGCGTTGCGTTCCTGCCTGCCTGCCACCGGTGTAGAGGCGATTTGAGAAACAATCATTTTTTGTTCGTTATTCTTTTATTAGTTGTTTGTTGATTTTTTTTTGAGTTTGTTCTCCTCTGTTGTTTTCGCGCCTATCACGTCTATTCAACAACTTTTCAACATCTCACCGGCTCGAGCGTGCCATCCAGCGGGCAAAGTAAACGAAACCTTTTGTTTTTTTTTATTCAAATATCTTTCGGGGTTTTTTAGTGTATGAAAATTGTACACAGATTCAGAGTATCTGAGACTGAATATCTGTTCTATTTCTGTTTCGAATGAAAAAAATAAGTGTAAACTTCCTCCTCTCGTCGCAGCGGCGAAGTTTTTGGTGTGTTTTCGATGTAACACAAGGTATCTGCGAGATACACGCACAGCGTAGATGTTTTGACACAAAATTCCAACAGTCTGTCGTGTACTCGTATGTGATCCAATAAAGTCATATGTTTCCGACTGATATTCAACAATTTTCCAGCCGTCTGTTTTTTGCCCCTTGTGCCTCTTTTTGTTTTCAGATTTCCTCCTTGTCTGGTTTCGTTTTCTCTCCCTTTTTATGTGTGGTTTCGTTTTTTTTTTTTTTTTGGTTTGTTCCTTATTTTTGTAATTTTCCTTTCGATTGTGCGTTTTTATGTGTCAGAGAGTTAATTGAGAGCAATTGCTGCGGATTATCGCATTTTTCTGCGTTCCCCGCTACCCATTGGCCACCGCAAGCAGTGTAGTATATTTTAAGTTTTTCATTTGTCATACATAACGAGTGCGTAGCAGAGGAAATGATGATGAAGATGGGAAGATGAAAAACGTACCAATGAAAATGGGGATACAACGATGAAATGTGTGCTGTGCTGTTCAGTGCTGTTGTGGTGTGTTGTGTGTTTGTTGCTGAAGACGACGACGACGATGACGGTGATGTTGATGACGTTGGGAACTTGTAATGATGGAAAACAAAAGTGATATTTTCATTTTCATTTCAAATAAAATATCCATGTTCCTCTGCCGTGGTGTTTGTGTCCGCCTCGGTGTGTGTGGCTGTGTGAGATGAGCAGAAACAGAAACAGAAAGAGAGGCAGAAAAAGAGAGAAATTTCCCTGCCTATTGGCGTGCAAGCAAATCAGCTGTTTTAGCGGCGGCGTTGGTGATAGAATGAAAACAAATACAAAAGAAAAAAAATACCTAGATAAACATGTGCTCTAGTTTCATTTAGGTACATACATAGATTTGGATTATTTTTTTGTTTATTTTATCATCTACTATTTGACTCGTGCTTCTGATAAAGTTTATTTGGTGTTTAGCTGCTCACACACTAGCTTCGCCTTCTGTTAGACGTGTGCGATACGAATTATGTTATTGGGTGCCAGTGAACGTGAAGATTGTGTAAGAATTACGATGTCTGTAAATAAATAACCGAATGCGGCTTCTAAGAGGACCGCTCGTCAGGGGGGCGGGGGGGGGGATCTTAATGGCATCCCCTTTTGGTGCGTTCGCATCATATGTTTCATTGTTCAAGAAAATCAATATTTGGCAGTCGCAGCCCATTGATTGTCATCCCATTCACGACATGGACTTACAATTTGGACAGTGGCCAATTTGGCAGTGCAAAACTTCCATACGCCTTGTGACATCATGAGTTTGATAGTCAATCTTCAACTTTCCATATTAAAGTAGACTTTCGCATTTATTCATTCAGTCAGTATATTCAGCCATCGCTGGTCAGATAGGAGTCAAAGTTAGTGAGGATGTTGATTCCAAAAAAAAGTGTCAAGCAATTGCGGCTATTTTTGATATGCCAACACCTAGAACAACCACGCGTCTGTTCTTTAACTTATTAGATGTCTCTCAGGCGATCGATTAAACGCCGTATCATCTTCTGAAACTGATTTTATGGGCTACTTCATCTTTTATTGAAGAGGTCTCTATACCAACTGAGTTCTACAAGTCCAGGCGTTCATCGGCAGTCGTATCTTGACGTCTGCAACAGACCGCGTGGAGATATCTTATATTATGTACCGCAATGTGTAAAGTATTCTGCTCTCACATCTACAGATTTTCCAAGACGAAACTTGATGAAAAGTAAAAACTTATGACAGGAGGTCCGTTATAAGGCATCCAAGAGTACATCTCGGTGTCCATTCACACTCTTAGGTGGATCAGACCGAACCAAAGCAATGACCCCCTTCGTCGCACTCGACATGACATCACCAGGTTGGTGGTGGTCTGTACGTGACATTGGTCGATTGGATAACATGCCATAAAACTTGATATCCCACATAACACACATCGTCCCAGTTGCAACAACATTACTGAGAGGGAAACCTTAACCAAAATCCTTTGAACTTACCGGAATCTTACAAGAGGCACAGCGATGAAATGAGATTTCTGAGGACGGTAATAAAGACCTATTGGCCTTCTTAAATATCTCAGATTGGATTTAGTGACATCAATAAAATACACTTTAGATAAAAGCTGTTAGAGCTGTGGCACTGAAAGGGTACAGAAGTTCTAATTAGGTTCGTAGCGAACCACCACTTTTACCTACCCTAGTTACTTATACCCATCGTATCCCATGGAATGGCAATCCAAGAGTCGGCAGTCGTCCTTTCCTTGCGACGGTGTATAAGGATCTTGTTTCATCTAAATGATGTACAGTCACAGAGCCGCACCAGAACAAGAGAATAACTATACCCGCAAAAAAGTGTCTTGTCTACAACTTGTAGGAACAAAAATCATTCACCCAAGCGTAAACATAAGCCTTAGCAGTGACTTCATTAGGTTGACAATCTGCATTGGAATCACAATTGACACTATTAACTTCAATAACAAATTCAAATAATGAAGTGAGGGAATACTTTATAATCTGTTGTCCAGTTGTCCTCAATTAACTTCATTGGTTGCCTGGAGCCTTGAATCTTTGTACACCGAACACTCATCTAGGTGAGGCGGACAAATTGTTCACATTTGCTACCAACCGGTCGGCGCCTAAATATTGGAATAAAATCCTGCTGTATTCATAAAAAAAACAAATCAATTGAACAACATTTGTTCGGATTTGTCGATCGTTTGTACCCGACAAGCGCTGCAGCATCTGTCAAAAATCTGCGCCCAACTGTCATCGAATCCGATTATTTGTACAGTCAACAGAGTTTCCCCAGACGTCTAAATTTTGTTAAGCAGTAGGGGTGCTTAGGAGTGGTCGGATCACTTAAAATCTCTCTTCACCAATGTAAGATCTGGACATCTGTTTACAAATGCTATTCGAAAAGATGTTCAAGAACTGTCAAAGACTATACCACACCGACACACCGAATGAAGAACTTCCAAATTTTCTCACAAAAATGCAGCCAAATTCTTTTCTCTCAGTTGTGCACCCTCTTCAAAGGCATGTTGCCCTAGTTCTCCCCAATCTTTCTGGCACACTCGCCATTATTTGTTTAAATCATCTGAATTGCTACGTAAACATTTGCATGTAACAAAATAAGTAGCATCTCCTCGTGCAGATAATACGTGCGTTGTTCATCGCCCCGTGTACCCAAATAATTTTATCTTTGAGATGGGCGTCTACCGTAATTTTTTCTCCGACATTCGAAAATTGATCTTTGCATGGTATGGTTTGAATTTTTCAAAACAGAAACAGAACAGATATATACATACGTTTTAAGTAAATTCTATTTTTGAACGCACTCATAAACATCGCGAGTGGAGAACTTGTGTATTTTACTCTAAATTACTTAACAAATTCAATAAGATGTTTAATAATTCTTTTTTCTCCTCTCCCATGAAACTCAAATTAGTGATTGTTATTTGATAGTACGTAAAACGTTTTTATGGAATTTCGAGTGAATTCGTGTGAATTCGAGTGATTTCTGTCGATATTTGCCGATCAAATATAGTAAATAAAGTGAAACAAGTGTTCCTTGAAATTAAAAGTGATGATGTTACACGTTGCATTTGAAAAGGAAGTTTTGTGTTTTAAGTTCTAATTGATTTAAACAATAAATCTGTACACGGACGAAGCAAATATAAGAAAGAATAAAGTAAGTACATATTCATTTTATAACACCATCTGAGATTTATGGGTTGTTTTTAAGAAGATAAATTATGATCATCATCCTGTCTAAATTTAATTTTGGCCATATGGTCAAATGACTTGTGGATGTGTGTAGAGATAGAGTTTTGCATTGGATATAACATTTTGGTAAGCGAAAGAAATGTGATTTCGTGATTTGTTGAATTTTGCTAAAGCCACTGTGTCTCTATGGAAACTTAGGTTCCAAAAAAATGTCAACCTATCAGTTCGATCTTTTCAAGTGCTCTTCGACTCACTTGCTTGAGGGAACTTGTAAAAATGCCCATAGTTTCTCTTCGGGTGTTCGAACGTAGCTAGCAGTAACCTCTCACAGCGGCTGTCACATTATGCGAAAAAATCGTTTTGACTGCCAAATAATCACGCAACGCACGTCATACCTTTTTTGAATACACATTCATTAAAACGTTTATAGTCGTCCTAATAATTATGACGAGCATGGGTTGATAAGGTACTGGCGCACTTTAGTTTTCAGTATATGATGACTGTGTGAAATTCTGCTAATAAAGCACCTCCAATACAGCGATGTACGTCAAAAATGGTATAGTTATTCCTTTCTATCTCGAAAAACACCAACTGAAAACGCGATCCAATTGACGAATAGATTAAATTCCACGTGAGTGCGTGGCAGGATTTATCAAGTTCGCAAGACGCGGCTCTTGTGTGCATCACTTCCAAGTTTGTGAAGTTCGCAGTTCTTGTTCACAATGCTTTAAGCTTGGTCACATGACAAACATGTTGTACACACAGCGTTCACATTTCTTTTTGGCACGATTTTCGAAACACGTCCTTTAGGGACTGACGTGAACAACTTTTTTTGTCGCACATACCAGGAAATCTCGAGTACCCTGTTTAAAAATAAGCTTACGGACCTATTTCTCCACCCTGGTAGGATGGTGAGACCCATCAAACAACTCTGTTATTCTTTGGGTCGTGGCATCCAGTTGTTTCATTTGCAACTCCACACAGACTTGCATCAATACCTTGCACGTCTCGGAGTAACATCACAGGTCATAGACAAGATTAACTCTCAGACATGCAGGTATCTCCACTTCTCTCGGGGACTTTGGGTTTGAAACCACAACTACCCACTTGGGGGACAACCTCAAACCACCAGAGATCTGTTTGGGGGTTCAGGGGTATTTCTAATTTTCCGTAGCACCAGACGCTGATCAAGCTACCAGCAAGTAGAAAACTATAACATCCCATGACTGTCCGCCATGCTATAAAAAGCCGCTGTCTGGCAGTAATCATAAGGTACGTCCCATTTATTCGTTCGTTTGCGAGCATGAGACCGTTATTTTTAAGAAGCACTGGTGACTATCGTAGGTGTTTACTTATACCAGTAGCCCTTAGCTTAGGACGACAGACATGCCTTACCTCGTGTATATACTACAACCACGACCCGAATGGGAAACTTTCGAAATACAGTTGTTCTTCCATTGCTTAAAAAATTCGACTTCTGAAGTAAAAATTACATGTTAATTTTCATCTTATTCAATTTCATACACAATCTGTATAACTGTATCCGTGTCTCAGTGGGTGACCTCAAAATTAAACGTCAGCTGACGAATTATTTTTTGGTGAAAAATGCCCACTCATCTCCTGAAAAATATCCCTTTTATGTGCAGATAAATGTTACGACTTTCTTTTTATTGCCACGAGTACGTAGAAAAGACTATAAATTCTTAATCCATTCAGCACAAGTAAAGTCATATAAAATGTGTGGACACATTTCTTTTGTAAAGCCACATAAGTAAGCAACATTTCATGCACCTAAGAACGACTTTACTAGCAAAGTTATGCATTGAAACCGAGAATTATTAAGTGTTCCAATTCCATACTGGGTATAAGCATGCATCAAGCTACCTCAGCTGAACGGCGGCCAATTAAAGGCTTATATCTTTAAAATTGCATATAATTATGTACTATCTGTAAATTGTGCAATTCAATCAAACTTACATAAATGTTAAAAATTCCCATGCGCGGTTGGATAATGCATCGACACTAATTGATGAATTAGTAAAAAAAAAACCCACATCACAAGGTTGCAAGTAGAAGCTTAAAGGAAAAATATTTTAAATATGGGCTTGATCGTAGGATACAGTGCTCTTGTTCTATATCGTGTTTACTTAATACCACGGAACGACAGATAGTGCCGTGATTGTCGAGTGAGCATCTATCCGATGCATGGCACACAGTAGCCATGTAATCAATAATTACACATTTTTTGTGTAATTTGCATGCATAAGAGTTTATTCCATTTGAATCGAGTAATGAATATCACAGATGCTTAGTATTGATAGGGTTTTTCTTCTTAAACATAATTGATTACACATATTTTATGGGTTGTATTTGAGTAGTTATTACAGCATGTTACCTAATTAGATGTAATTTCCTTTGATTGAAATACGAGTACATATTCAATGTGATGGTTATTCTCTTAAAGCACTATTATATACAGACGATTTATTTTCCAAGATATTTTTACTATTATCACGCGTATAGCGTCAACAATATAACACGGAAAAAAATTAAAATGAAATGATGATTATATATAAAATTGTTCGTCTTTTTTATCGTGAAATCAAGCAATTACTATCCCTTTATGACCCTTCGATAGACAGATTTGTAGACTCAAGTCCACTTTACCACAGGCACAATTCTAAGTACGATTGATGTCATACCTGAAGCTATAATCATTTTGCCACAAACATTGGCACTCCAAAGCTTATCGAAAGAGGTTTAAAAAACAAATTTAACAAAATTGATCAAAAATTAGTATATGGTCTTAAATTGATCTCAATATTTTTGCCAGTATTTTTAGGATCGATCATTATACCCCCGAGACTAAACACTGAAACACGAAAAAGACTGGAGTTAATTTAATTACTTTACTTTCGAACTCGCAGTTTTTATGTCAGGGAAAGTTTAGGGAAAAGTGGGTTAGATCCAGGCAGAACATAGTTGCTTATTGAACTCATCACTATAGAAAGAACACGGGATGTGATAAAATAGCAACCGTCACGCGGTCGTAATATGGCAACAAGGCTGAGTTTTTAGAAGAAAACATTTAAATGCCATTCTCTGACGGCATCGAGAAAACCTTAGAAAAAAAAGTTGGAATTTTAAGAGCGAGGGACGAAGAAGGAGCCTTTAGCTGTATGCAGCATTTGTAACCACGAGATCTCTAAGGTTAAGACAGAATGCCCTCCAAGTGGCTTCTGGTAAAAGCACTACATCACCAAACTGCATACATTTCTACTACCCGACACTTGCTGAGTAGATCGAATGTAGAATGTTCGATAGTGCATTGCAATCGATCTCCAGACAGAGCACTTTTACCGTCTGGCTTCGAAAAAAGGCTTGCAAAAAGAACACACTTTGGAAGGATTCGAAGCTGTTTTCAAGCGTCCATGCTACAGCCATTCAATATTTTCGCCTTCATAATCCAAATGAGCAGCATACCGTAGTCACTAAACAGAAATCTAAACGTTACCCTGTGAATGTCGAATCATCGGATTATCTTGCTTCTGCCCTTATCTCTGAAGGTTGTATGTCCTTTTCTTGGAGCAATCGCTTTTCTGAGCCGCCGATCTACCGACCCGCTCCTACGTCAGCACTCAGACTCTCAGTTTTTCAACACCTTATGAAATACCAATCAATGCAACTTAAGTTGCCTTGACTAACTGCAAGCTTGTCCCAAAACTTCTTTAAGAACGACTCTTAGCCATATAAGGTGCAGCGAAACAATGAATGCAAGAGGTTAGAAAATCCAAAGAACTCTCTGAGGCTAGAAAGGCGAGATAATTGTCGGCAACACGTCCTATTTAGAGAGCTTGTCTGATCGCTTCTTTTACAACCAGGCACATACCTTTAGTCAGCGAGTCTTCTACAATCCCTGCTTAATTCAGTCTTATTATGATATTTTTTACCCACTAACCATGCCACACGTGGTGGTCCATGGCGTTGTGGGTACGTGCGTCGACCCCAACCACGACGTCGTAGGTTCGATTCCAGCTCTGAGCGACAGAAATAATTTTCACGGCCCCACCTCTTTCGAGTCACTGACAATGCTCAAAGAGTATTTCCTGTCTAGAAAGAGCTTCTCAAACTTGGCCGTTCGGAGTCGGCGTAAAACTGTAGGTCTCTTCCACTCGTGAGAGAACAATAGCACGCACAACACGAGAAACTAGACCCTGGTCCTCTACGGGCTGTAGCGCCACCCACATTATTAATATAACCATGCCACACCCAGACATTTCTTTTCGTCAAACTGCAGCAGTAAAATACTTCTTATTCAAAGTTAAACGTTTTTGGAAACCTGTTCCGTGGCTACTAAATGCCAAATCACCGTTCGAGACTGCTTTCCGTCTACATCTCAGCAAACTTACCAAAGGTCACATTTCTCAATACACTCCAAAACGCATTCATTTCTAATCGAATACAATACACATCGTCAGGAGAGCCATAAATGCAAAATAAATTGCTTGTTCAAAAATCATTAACATCGTATAAATATTAATTCTCAAATCCGTATTCACCGTGACATTCAAATTGCAACTGGAACCCCGGCTAAATCCGCCCCGAATCAACCACAGCTCTGCAATAGTCCAGATTTCTCCAAATAAACCTCTATCAACCGCATACGCTTATTTGGGTAACCAATTATTTTATTATTATATAAGCTCTCGACACTAATGAATCATACACGTGTCGTAACTTGAGATTTAAAATTCAAAACTCAAGTTGCCCTCTCATGGAAACCTCCTTTAGAGTTGGACTGTATTTCATTTTTCCCCCTTTCTTTCTGTCACTCTGTAGTTCTCATATTCTTCCGCGTCATTTACAACAATCCACGAGAAAAGGAAAAAACACAACAGAAACTATATATACCGTAGGCATGACAATAAAACAACAACAAAAGACCTAAAATGTTAATATTTACCCTATGTAGACCGAACCGACCGGCTCCACGTTACTTTATATCAAATATATTCACTAAAAACTGAAAGTTGGCCTAAAAACACAGAAACGGAAAAGTAATGCTGTAGTCTGTAGCCAAGGTACTACAAAACGCACAACAAACTAAAAAAAAAAAACAAAAAAAAGCATCGACTCCGACACTGACAGCGACACCGACACATTGGCAGACCGGCACACACCGTAGCGGTTCAGGTTGAAATTGTAAAAATAGTTTTGTTTTCGACCTGTTTTCCGGCTTGATTAGTCTTCTTTTATTTTGTTTCATTCATTTCTCGTCTGTTTCAATGGTTCTCTTGATGAAATCAAAAGGGAGCCAGCCACACACACTCGTCGCCTAACGCCTTACTCAATTGTGCGCTGGGTTCCACGTTCCAGACCTATTTTAGTAGCACATTCTGACACTTGGAATCGGTAATTAAATTTGAATGACGCACCAAATGTCACAAAATTCCAATGCTGTGTGTGCCTCGGTGCTTGTCATTAAATGTCTGATCGGGTGGATACACGAAATTAAAATGCAAATGCCCGTACATATTCCGAATTCCAGACGACAAAATGCGAATTTTCCCAGTCGCAACCGATAAAGCATAATAAGCAGAGTACAAAACCTGTTTGGTTTGGTGTTTTTTTTTTTTGCTTTACATGAAACGAGCCACACTAAAGAGCTTGTCATCATTCTCAGGTTTGTCATACAAAAATCTTCTCCATCTCTTTTTTTCGTTTGTCTCGACCAGAAATCGAAGAAAACAGAACGAGAATTCTGTCCAAAACCAGACACATTTTGAGTGGTGAGCTCCCAAGAAGAAAGCAACACAGAAGAAGAACAACAATGTGCATTCGGAATTTGGTTTATCTGTGCATTTGAATAGAGGGTCCCCGTTTGGACGGATCTATTTCACCTAGCCCTTATTTGATGGGTTTTCTTTTTATTCCCACCCAGAGCGGTGTGCTCGTGCTATGAACATGGGAACAGAATGAAGGTGAAACAGAGATATCTAATGCTGAAATGTTGACAGAACGGCAAATGAAGTTCTAGGTCAAGACGTTAAGCACATAACAAACTGGCGAACGCGAACGTGAACGACTATGGACTTTCATCTTCTTGTGTGAATTTAAATAATTGAAAACGTATTCGTTCAGGGGATTAGTGGAGAAAAGAAGAAAACGATGGATTTTTTTATTTAGAGTTATTTAGAGGCGTGGATGAAGCAATTCGTTTTTGGGTAAAAAGGTGTTCTTTTAGAAATTCTGAAAAAGTGAAATAGAGTGCTTGTGTGCTTTTGTTCTGTTTGCATTGATAGTGTTGTGAGACGGGACTGCGCAACGATGTAAGAGACATGACAACTAAGAGTAAACCCTTTAGAGGCGCCAGAGAAACAACGTTACGAGGACCTGACGCTGTGACTAGGTTCTATACAAATTTAAGTGAGTCTGCACCTCTACAGAAAAAGAGCTGAAAATAATGTTTAAATGCCATCCAATTCGTGATCCCAATGTGAAATCCCTGTTTCACGACAGACGTCAAATCGAACCTTTGCCTGAGCCTAATTTACGTCAAACGTCTAATCGCACTGTAAGCGAAACTGTAGAAAGGACTAGATTGGTCTTAAGGTTTATCCATGCATGCTGAATAGAAAATATTGCTCCCATAAGTGAAAGTGTTGAAAATAAATCACAGGGACTACAGCATCTGAGCAGCATTTTAGAGCTTTTGTATTTGGCCGCCTTTAAAAAAATTCTTCTTATATCACGAAAGTCAGGGGTGCAACTTAGTCCTATCCCACATGCCTCTTCAGCCTGCCTGATCTCTCGCCAGCTGCCTCCAATTTTGCCCACCTAGCCGACTGAGGCTAGTAACCGCTACGTTATACATGAACGAGCTCTGTTGGCTTGTCCGACAGGCGAAGATTCTTTAGGTGGGAGCTAAGTTGTCCATGCGTTTGGACAGTCATCTTAGGCGTGGTATCTGAGACACCTGCCTAGACTAGAATCATATCGCTGCACAGTTTCTTCTGCAAATGCCATCAACTCAGGCAAAAGATTGCGAGCAGACCGAGAACCTCTTCGTCCACTTTCAGACTGTCCATGCCTTCTCGCCATAGAGCTGACTCCGAACGGCCAAGATTTGTCCATACATATATCTAATGATGGGATCGTGAAGATTATTTGTTTGTCGTATCACGGATCGAACCGTCGGAATATCATCTGTTTTGTTTGGTCTGGTGGTGTCATTAGTCCATATTTCTTAAATTCTCTTCACCAAATGTTGTAGATCTCAAATTGAGCTTATTGACCATTGTTTTAACAAGACAATGATCCAACCACCGCGTGACCTTTATTACAAGCGTTATTTGTCACGTCGGGAAATGCCATGAAATCATGACAGGTACGAGAAGAGAAGATATCCCTCCCTTGGGCATCACAATGGGTTAACGAATACTGAAGTGAGATACACATTGGCGCGTCTACTCAATAAGCTAACCTAACCTATTGCATGACGAGTTTAATATAGTCTCCGATTTTGATTCCATTTTTTAACGACAACTCGTAGGTCTTAATTAGTTCTGGCTCAGTAGAGATTTAGCTTCCTTCGGCCAGGCAATACGTGCTTCAGATGATATTTGAAGTTTGACGTGCGGAGAGCGCCACCACGAATTTAATTGTTTCTCGCTTCATCACTAGGAATCTCAACTGATGATTGTCCATATACACATCCTGCCATATCGTTATGTGCAGCCATGATACATTTGTTGACCAATTGATCTATAGTTCCTGTGATGATTCACCAAATGATAGTAGATCAATGGGAACCGTGGTTGCCTTGCTCATTTTTTTGTTCGTTGCCTTTGATGACTGCATGTCGTTTTACTTAAAGAAGCGAGACATCATTTTGAGATGAGCCTTCTCTCAGTAATGTTGAAATGCCAGCAAGTGTCTGTCCACTGTCTGATTGTCGATGGCAACAAAAATGTTATCATTCCTTCGGTAACCTTAACTACATTCCACGTGATAAAAAGAAAGATAAGTGCGACTCTCGCCGAAATTTGTAGACTTTAGCAATTCCTAATCAAAGCGACAAACTCAATTCAACCTAGTTCACACTTCGGCTCTTCAAACACCAACTCATTTAAGTTCGACGTGATTTGGAGTCATCGAATTTAGGACAAATATTTAAATGAGTTTAGTTGAATAGTTAGGGCTGTGAAAAAGAAAATAGGCGGGTTCACATCCATGACGAGAAACTATACGTACACAAATTTCACTAACTGCAGGTGCACATGGAAATAAGGGTCCACATGACTTTCCCTGAATGTTCTTGTTATGCATCAGAATATGAAGTGAAATGGATCGTGACAGGTGTCCTCACGGGACACTGCACAAGGAGAAATACATCAGATAAACAAGGAGGGCATTTCATTCAGATGATCATTGGAGCACTCACAGGCTGTCAGAATTCTGAAATGTTGCAGTGTCAAGGTTGCTTTTTCTTTCATCGGATCGACTTACAGTGAGAGTTTCCGAGGCAAAAGCCTTTTCCGACACTCCTTCAACTCTGACTTCTCTTTAGAGCCGAATAAATGAGTCCAAGCTCAGTGCACGCATTCTTCTTAATTTCCAGAATTTGTTCCACTTTCAGTCAACACATCTGTAACGAATTCAAATAAGCCACACTCAGCCTACCAATTAGTCCACTCTGCTCACTTTCCAGCAAAACCTTGACCTTAATCCTTCAACTTCAGTTTGAATAAAAAAACACACAAAGAAGCTAAAACCTCTTTCAATGAAAGAAAATCTCAACGACATACAGGCTTGAATATAAAGCGTCACCAGGCATACAGCAGCCGTAGTATTTTGAGAAAAGATACACTTTCCCAAAAAGAAACGGAAAACCACGAACTTCAGAACCTGCTCTGTGCGGTAGACAAGAAAAACACAATAAAACTCATAATGAAACCTCACACTCCCTCTGTTCAGCTTTTTTTTTTGTGTTTTTTGGTTGCTGTCCACCTCGTCATCGACTCAGTTACAGTGTGGTCCAAAAAAAGAGTCTAGGCATCATGTGACTTGTTTTCACTTCGCTTATTTCTACACACAATGATTCGGTGATATACTGGGTAAATAATCTCTTCTTTGCTTCAACTGATTGTTTAAGAACTTCATTGAAGTTTATTTATTCGGTCAGTCAAGAGACGGGGAGAGAACGAGGCAAAAAAAGGGAAATTTTTGAGGTGAAAATTAAAGTTATTCATAGAAATGCGACTTGCTTCCGCATTAGCGCGTACCTACTTCTCTTTTGAGCTTACCGAGCAACCAGTTAGCCGGAGGGTGGCAGATTAGAGTAGCAAACAACGAGTGTATTCTCCACTCCAGTGATAAATGATCTTCATAGTGAAATTGAATTTATATTTTCGACAGATACAAAGTATCTCTTGAGCGCATGTACACACACGCAAACATCCATCTAGCCATAGCACCTGAGGCTAGGACGAGAGATATTCTCTCCCATAACGCTAATACACATTTCTTTCTTGCAAAAGAATAGCAAAAAAATACAAAAAAAGAGCAACGTGCTTAAAATAATTCATGTCAATGACCCTCAAGATACAAAGATACAACAAAATATATGCCTGTGCGTATACTTATAAGTTCACCCATACTACAATCAATTTGTGTTAACTTTAAATGTACACAGCCAATTTTTTTGTATTTATTTATTTGTTGTTTGCTCGTTTTGGTTGTTTCTACCGAAAAATGTACGTTTTCGACTAAAGGTTTTGCCGATATGTCAACACAGTTCATTGGTGCGATCGGCGCGCATTTGATTTCTTTTTTTTTCACCCGATTACGACCATCGAATCTTGAAACCGCAATGCATCGAGTGGGTGGCATGCCATAAAGCACTCGGAGTTTGAAGGTTTTCTTTTTTGGGGACCCGAATTTATTTCTGGTGTGTCATGCATTTAACAGCGAAACATCCTCAGATTGGGCAAGCGGGATAAATATTGCCACACTTTAAGAGAAAGTGTCCATATTACATGAACTAAATAAATTAAAAAAAAAAAAATCGCAAAAAATATATTTACGCCCAAAGGCGTAAGAGATAAAAAAAATAAATTGAAGTGAGTTTATTGCAACACTCGCGTATCTCTCTCTCTCTCGGTGAAACTGGAATGAATTCAATAACATAAATGTCTTGACGTTACGATAATGAGACAATGAGAAACAAATTTGCTATCCCCACAGGCTGGGTCGAAGTGATCACAGGGACTGAATTATCAGTGGAGAGAAATATTGGAAAGTGATTCCGCTTGATTTTGGGTCAATAATTTGCATGAGATTGAAGGGGTGCGATGAATCAATAAGTTCTCGTTTGGAATTAACGGACATTTTAAATGTATTTTTAGGTATTTTTTTTGCAGCTCAGATTTGTATGCTGTCACGACGATTATTGATGGCCCGCATGTAGGGTCGTGTTTTTGAAGTGAAAGCGAAGCAAGTTTTTACTTCGATAACTTGTCAGACATCATCTGACCAAGAATGTCTCAAATTGCATCGGAAATAGTGCAGGCACAGGGAACGTAGAACATGTGGTGAAGTTTTGTAGACAGACAGAGGTGGGTTAGGTTATATCACCTATGATGGCCGGAATTGGACCCCTGTAATTCATCGAAGGAAATGTGATTGCTAAACTAAGAGAGAGATATTAAAAAAGCAGTGGATGCTGTTACTGGCCGTTGCCTAAATCAGAGCAGAAGAATGGTAGCGCAATGACATCTGTAGATGTTGTAGGAATGAGTATTAGGAGGTGTTACACTACCCCGACATCTGTCCGGCCCTTCCAGAAATAAGACGAACAATTATGGGCCGATAGAAAGTCATGGACATTTGTCTGAAAGGAGTATGCCATATCTTGTCTTTGATGATGTCAAATTGTTCGTAACATAAGTCAGGTGTATTACTATTCAAGCAATTCTCTGCTTAAAGTCATCGGAATGATGCGAGGCACATTATAGTGCGTTGTTGTTATAAATTTTACGGAAGGTATCCTACAGACTTGGAAACCACATCTATATTCCTTCTGACAGCAAGGCTGCCTTCTAGTCCTTAAAAGCTGCGAAGTCACTTCTAGCTTCTTCTCCTGCCTACAAGTGTTACATCAGCTGACCAACACAGACCACTTTATTTGGATACCATGTCACCTACTAGACAGAAAGTGATTCGCCTCACCATTCATGATGGCACAAAGTATTGGTTCAGGGACATGGACCCCATTACTGGACTCACGCGGTAGTTAACAGGCATGCTAAAATATTCCAACAAACTATTTCTCCAGACTCAGCAGGAGTCAAATTCGATTAACAACAGGCTTCCTTGGTTCCCAGTAAGCAAACATATGAAACAACTGTGGATCACATAGGATGCCGCTTGGGGAACCAACACAAATTTCCCTAACGACGTTTGTAGTGTGATGTTGTCCCCTCCACGAAGGTGCCTTCGCTAGATACTTCAATTGTCTTCACGCCGTTGTCGATGATTCTACAACACTTCTTTCTTGAATCAGTTTATGTACCCAGCCAACCTAACACAACCTCACCTAACCTTCTTCTTTGTGTGGCGCTACAGTCCGGGGTGGACCTGGGCCTCAACCAACATGCCTCTCCAACTAGCGCGATCCCTGGCTAGCTGTCTCCAGTTTCGCACACCAAGTTGGTTGAGGTCCTTCTCCACTTGGGTGCGCCACCTTAAACGCGGGCGTCCTCTGTTGCGTTGCTCGACAGGTTCGGATTCGAAGATTCTTCGGGCCGGAGCTGTGGTGTCCATACGCTCTACATGACCTAGCCACCGTAGGCGTTGGATCCGTAGACGCCTAACTAGGCTCATGTCGCTGTACAGCCCGTACAGTTCGTGATTGAATCTTCTCCTCCAGAACCCGTCAACACAAACAGGACCAAAGATCGTGCGTAGAACTCTCCTAACCTACCGATCTGGAATGTTTTGTGTGAGTCGTCGGAATCACATGAGTTGGTAACAGAGGTTTGTAATGCTTCAAGAAATACTAAAAAATCAAATCATCATGCTTTTGGCGCATTACCTTGTAGAAATTCGTAGCAATGCTTTGCCATCCTTGATTTGATTGTTGATGCATCCAATTTGGATGTGTGATAAGATACACGTTGCTTTCATTTCTGCCTGAATGCATTTTTTTAAGACATGGACCAGTGCTTCGACAATGGCTTTGATTTACGCAACCGTGAACTGTGAATGAAATCACAGATAATGTCTCCACATTTAAAAAAAAAAACTCTTTGTTTCAAAGACTTTGCGTAAAACTCAATCTATCTATCTCAAAGTGATCGCCGTTGTGTGTGAGTAAATGCTTTGGCTCCTGCCCGGGTTGTCAATTTCTACAAACAGATTCTCTCGAGTCACTGACAATACTCAGAAGGGTACAATGGTCTATAAAAAATTGTTTCCATCTTCGCAATTCGGTCACTTATAAGAGAACAATCTCAGCACGAGTAGTTCCTGTAGAAAAAGAAGACTGTATTGCCGTGACTATGATAAGCGCGGTGTAGCACTACCTAACTACCCTACTACTTGATTGCAATACCTCATATAACATTTTCTCTATAAAAAATAAATTCAAAAAAAAAATCCGATTAACCGTTAACCTCTTCAATTCATTTCATATTCAAGTTTTAGCCAAAGCGGCAGAGCAATGATTGATTGCCACGTCAGACAGTGTGGCTAATTCGAAAGCCCTAATCATTAGACAAACCAGAATCGTAAGCAGAAAGAGCGAACTATTCCTGACCCACCTGCACATCATCAATCTTAAAATAAATCAAATAATAATTCGAGTTTAGCCAACGGATGGAGAGGCGTGTACAATCTCAAGGGAGAAACAAATGGATTGAAATATCATTTGAGAAGAAGAAAAAAAAGCACACACTAACACCAAAACGTTTTGCAAACGAAAATGCGTTTAAGTGGTGATCCTAAGTCACTTTTAAGTGGTTAGAGTGGTGCGTGAAAGGTTTTGGTAAATTTGTATTTCCTAACAAAAAAGGTGAGGTGAAATGATGAGTGTACACTGGTCTCGTTTATTTTCTCTGGACTTTATCGTCCTTGTGTTCATTGATAGGTAGGTAGGTAGGCAGCTAGATTGTTGCCCTGGCGGTTTGGTTTACTGAGACCAACGCGTTGGATCCATAGTCTCCTTACTACCATGTGAACTTTCCTTATTCACAAACCATCCCAAGTTCATCCATAAATCATTCAGGAGATTTTAAATTTTTTCATATCAACTTTATTTGGACTGCCCAGCTCTTATTTTTTTTTAGAATTTCTATTCTTTGCCAGAATCCGAAGAAGTTGGGCTGATCCATTACTTCCTCGTGTCTGTAACTTCTTTTGTTTATAATATGCGCGTGCTCAAGTGGTTATTAATACCCTTAATTGTCCGGTGTCAAGAGACAACATGGGCCAAAGGAATAGAGGGAGAGGAGGTACCTCTGTACTCTGTACCCCTCCCACAGACTGTGGGAAATATTGTGCTAGGCAGAGCAGTAGTTTTGGCGATCTTGAATATGTGATCATTCCAACTAATTGTTGTGTTGATACACATAACAAGGATGGAAAGTTTTATGGATTCATCAATACAAGCGCCATTCATTCTGGGGTTCGCTTTAGTGACAGCCGAGAGCATTGAGTTTTGAAGCATTGAAGTCCACGCTCTTACTCTTTTTTTTTTTTTTCCTTCATTTTTATTTTATTTTTTAATTCATTTACTTACATGCTAGACAAAAATGCTTAAAACTAGCTTAGCTAACTTTACAAAAGTTCTTACATCTAACCTACTGACCCTATACGGGTACTCTAAGCTAATACAAACTAAATTTAGTAATGCCTTTCGGCTTGAGCATTTTTTTTTCGTCTTTTCGATTCTGTTAATATCTTAATATCTTATGCCAAGAAAACTGTTAAAAAACTTGGCTTTTTCTTATCTATCTTAAGCTAACTTAACCTAACATTAAAACTTAAGGTACTATCTTAACTATGTCCGTGGCACATGGACGCGTTCACCAGGGTGTATATGTTATGTATATGCCTAACATATACAATTTATACGCCGTGGTGCACCTTTTTTTGTGTGTGGATTTTTGTATTTTTTTTTGTTTTTATTTGTTAAATTTTTATATTTTTGTTTTTTTTTATTTTTTTCTTACGCTCTAACTTATAACCTATGTAAGTTGGCCACTATGGTCAACTAGCGCGTCAATATGAGAAGCTACCCGCGGCGGAGACTGGTTTTGGTGTAACACCAGTAAAATTGCCGTTCTTTGGCAGACTTTCTCCTGTCTCGAGCAGAGATCGCTCTACTGAATCGGAGGAGATCCTCGCGACTCTCTTACTTTTACCACAGTTAAGATCGGAATTCAATGTGCTTAACATCGTTGCCGTTTCAATACTACGTCAAAAGGGCAGGGTCGTGAGTCTTGGAACGAATATGAAAAGCTGAGGGTGCTGTCATCGGCGAAGGAGTGGATTGGTTTAGAAGTAGCAGACAGGAGATCATTTAAAAAAATGAGAAAGAGTGTCGGAGACAAATCGTAACCTTGAGGGACACCAGCATTAATTTCGTGGTTATCAGACTTGAACCCATGCTAAACAACTCGGATTGAACGGTATTCATTGAAAAAGAGATTCATTGACACTTTAAGCACGCATTGTCGACAAAAGGGCTCGATGCCAAAGCCTCTTAAATACCTTAGAAATATCAAGCGCAACTATCTTGCTTTCGTCTGTATTGTGCAAAGATTGGTTCAATTTTTCGGTCAGATAAAATGTCAAATCACCAGTGGACTTAGTGGGCCTGGCCGTACTGCTGGTCATTAAGAAGCTTCCGTAATACAAGATATTACATAAACTGACGATTTATCATGGTTTAAATGACTTTGAAAGAAGGTACGTAAATGCTATGGGACAGTACGAGGTACGTGACGAAGATTCGCCCCTTTTAGGGGCGGGCTGTACAAATGCTGTTTTTCTATGTACTCGAAAAGATACCTGAAGAGTAGGATAGATAAAAGAGCTTACGCTGTGTCTATGCGGAAGTCGCTAAGTGCTGTGTTCAAAAGCATTGCATGTGCACATTTGGCTCACTTCGTCTCCAAGACTGAGGTCTAATGATCTCTTCGTGCTCAACATCGGCCATAGAGTCCTCGTTGGTGATCCAATGTCTAGACTAAGTCAGTGGTTTCTGGCACATCGTCTGCCAGTTCATTCCAACTTAAAAGCAAAACAAACGTCGTTACAGTTGAATATCACAAATTTCGCTTTACAAACTTTCGGCGATGTGTGCTTAGAGGATTGCTGGACATTTCCCCAGCTTGGGCTTTTTCGTTTCTGTGGATGCCAGTGCACCCGGTCTAGGATCAGTGTTTGCACTAATTATGTCAGTCTGAGAAAAACCGACTAGTTTCGATGTCAGAATGTCTGATGCTGGGGGTTTGATTGTGCTTTGCTATAATAGGCATATTTTCATGACTCTCTTGAGACTCCTGTGCGCCCTCAACATAAATTCCGCGTCGAACGAATGAATTTCATCCTTTCTTCCAAGCCTGTCTAGATCGATGGCGGCGGTAAAATCACAATAGTTAACGCCTTCAGCATTCCTGGTAAAGCCGAATTCTCATCTCAGTGACTAACTAACAAACTCTTCACACTTCTAACCGGAAATGATTAGCACCACTCGCAGATAACAGCTCTCATCTGTGAACGCCGCAGACGAAGAAGTCGTGAAAGTTATTACACCACGATAATAATTAGCATACGTCTTCACTCATCATCGTCCGATTCAAAAGAACTCTCTCATTCATTGCCCAGTCGACGGAGGGCAGTCTCTCTAGGAATTTGGCTAAGAATTTCGACAAATTTGCGGGAGCAATTAGCTAGCACTCACAAACAAACTAGCACCGACGTCGTCAGAGGCCAGCGCACAATTGAAGTGCTAGCTCGGCACAATCAGTGGAACACAGCACTGATATGCTCTGGCAAAAAGGGTTCACTCAAGTTCATTGACACAGATACGCACGCCGACACTCGAGTGTATAAATAATAGTATTAACGCTTTTTTTGTTCGTAGTGTTTCCCCTCCCTGATATCGACACAATTCGTCAAGATTGTGTAGTGTGTCGAAGGTGGTGCGTATGATAGCACCGATCGACGGCGTAGGCGGTTCAACGTGCGCCCGACAACTTGTCAAATATCCCACCTGGTATTAGGCTGCGATCGGCGCGGGAATGAGGTATAAAAATACACAAAAAAAGAAAGACTTATCTTCGAAATGAATTTCGCTAGATTATGCCTCATGTTGCGAGTGTTACGCCGGAGGCATTTCAAAAATACACCCGACATGGCCTAGTTCGAGGTTATTTTTGAGATAAACTGAAAGTCCCCTGGGTGTGCGATGAAGGGGAGCATGAATGACTTTTTTTTTGCTTTTTGTTGATCGTTTTTTTTTGTTTTATCTATGGTCGGAGGAAATATGCGTTTTATCGGCGTTTGGTTTTAATTGATTCATTGATGGATGAGTGATTAGCCGAGATTTGTTGTTCCCCTCGACGGATGGCTGATGGATTGCGGCGAGGTGATTTTCTGATGCGAAAGCGGGACCAATCTCTGAGTTGAGTGATGCTTAGATGGTGCTCCACTCAAGATTCGAAAGCCAGTGTCGCTAAGTTCGGCTGCTGGTTAAAATGATCAGTCACCCGAAAGCGATGTCTCAATTTGTTCACGATGGTATGGATTTCACAGTCTCTTCATATTCACTAGGTTCCATTCCAGTCCATCCTTAACTAATCAATTTCGCACCCTGGCTCCCTCACGCACAAGTAGCTCGTTGCTGTGGTTACCTGTCACCTCGTTGGGATATCCCCCCGAGAACCTTACTCGACTCGGCAAGGTGCCACTTTGATATGGGTCTAATCGACGATCAACAAAAAAAAAAAAAGAAAAAAAAGGAAGAGCACCTTCATCAAGGCCTTTAATGATAGGTTTCAGATCGACACACACGAAAGAAAAAAAAAACCTAAAGAAAATAGATGTATCCCCAAAGTGAAGACGACACCATGATGATTAAATTCAAATTGAAAGGAGAGACCGAGAAGAGCCGAGGCATTGTGTATGCGTGTGTATCCACGAGAGTGTATCTAGCAGGTGCATAAAGCCACACGATCTAGCCATAAAAATTAGACAACGCTGATCATTGGCTTGATAGGCGGATGCCTCACTTCACCTGCGTTGTTGTGTGTTTTAATTTATTCCCTCATTCTTCCGTGACTATTTCCGTTTTGTATTAATGGTTGGTGTGTGTGTTTTTTTTCGGCTACGATTGAATTTGAATTTTCTTCTTTTTGTTTTGTTTTCGAGAAGTCGTTGTGAACTTAGGGACGGATATCTATTTGGCGTCGTAAAAGAGAGGGAAACTTTCAGCGTTTCAGTCTAGACAGGGCGGAGTGACCGACATACGTATGTACACATGGCCGTAAACTGAATGGAGCCAAACCTGATTCGCGGCACAGGCGACCACCTAAGTTGAAGATGTGATGCGAAACAGAAACAAATTCTTATCAGATTGGCACTATTAGCTTTGAATGAGAAGAAGAAAAATCGCTGTTTCCCATAACGATAGAGGTGTGTGCGGAGGAGCGTCGCGAATCTATGAAAATCAATCGATTACGGAATCATTGGAATGCTTTCTCCAGAGATTCGGAAGCAGTGAATTTACAAGAACAAAAAGGTTGTTTCGTAGAAGTTTTTGCAAATCTCTTTTGCGTTAACTGACATGTTTTGGAGTTTATTGGGTAACTTTTTAGCATCGCGGTGCAGGTGGTATATACGACTAGTCACATGCTGGTGGCTCTGGGTGTGAATCCTCGATGCGAGCAACATTCACGGTGCCACCTCTTTGGAGTTACTGAAAATCTTCACAAGGCTCTTTACGAAAATCTTCGCCATTCGGAGTCGGAATTGTACGTATCTTCCATTTCCAATATTCCAATATTCCTAAATCTTTTCCACTAGGAATACTCATTTCAAATACACATTTCCAATATTCCTAAGTTTTTTCCACTAGGAATACCCATTTCCAATATTCCTAGGTCTTTTCCTTTCCAATATTCCTTAATCTTTTCCAGTAGGAATACCCATTTCCAATATTCCTAAGTCTTTTCCACTAAGAATACTCATATCCAATATTCCTAAGTCTTTTCCTTTCCAATATTCCTAAGTCTTTTCCACTAGGAATACTCATTTCCAATATTCCTAAGTCTTTTCCAGTAGGAATACCCATTTCTAATATTCCTAAGTCTTTTCCTTTCGAATATTCCTAAGTCTTTTCCAGTAGGAATACCCATTTCCAATATTCCTAAGTGTTTTCCTTTCGAATATTCCTAAGTCTTTTCCACTAGGAATACCCATTTCCAATATTCCTAAGTCTTTTCCTTTCCAATATTCCTAAGTCTTTTCCACTAGGAATACTCATTTCCAATATTCCTAAGTAATTTCCGTTCCAATATTCCTAAGTCTTTTCCACTAGGAATACCCATTTCCAATATTCCTAAGTCTTTTCCTTTCCAATATTCCTAAGTCTTTTCCACTAGGAATACCCATTTCCAATATTCGTGAGTCTTTTCCTTTCCAATATTCCTAAATCTTTTCCACTAGGAATACTCATTTCCAATATTCCTAAGTCTTTTCCTTTCCAATATTCCTAAGTCTTTTCCAGTAGGAATACCCATTTCAAATATTCCTAAGTCTTTTCCTTAAAAATTAACATTCCAATATGACCTGTGCACACAACCTCGCATGTGTATGAATTGATTTTGAGTATTTGGAATGAGCCGAAGAAGGACATGATAAACTTCAATAAAAAAAGGCAATGAAAAACCACAGGATTGTTAAGCCTGTTACTTACTTAAGGTGGCGCTACAGTTCGGGATGGTCCTGGGTCAGGTTATCCGGGCCGTAGTATCGGTTTCCATCCACTCTACGTGGCCTAGCCATCTCAATCGTTTATATGTTGACTCATATCATAATCGTATTCGCAAAGACTTGTCTGAGGGCCTCCACGGAATCGAGGGCAAAGTTGATGGAAACTCTTAGGCCGTCGTCGGACTATCTGCTTCCTTGATTGGGGCTCCCTTGTTGGTTGGATCGCTAGTTAAATGACTCTCCAGGATATATACAGTAGTAATGGAGTACGTAAGAAATCAACGGCATTCTTGTTCTCTCTTGACATACTGCAGACGAGTCCCACTAATCGGCCACTAATCCTTTGCCAAACACCTAAACTTTGCCTTAGTAATGAAACTCCCAGCGACACCTGTTGAGAAAACGACAGCACTTGGGAACACTTTCTCCACCCCTGTCCCGCTTCTGATCGGATCAGGTGATTTGCCGTTGATGAGATTTGTGCGAATACTGTAGGATCCATTTCCAGGAAGTGCCCACTGGTATTCCTTAGGAAGACCACGAAATGTTAGTAAATGTAGTCTGTCTGTCTGTTGGTACATTGGACCAGTTTTTTAAGTCTGAGTGGTCCCGGGTAGTGATTAAAACGTCTGCCAAAAAAATAACCATAAACTTTCATATATTTACTTTAGCACACATTTGTTCGATTTTTACTGGTGAGTTGATCAAAAAAATATGCTTCCAGTCAAATTGCATGCAAGACAACCATTGTCAGACGAACGGCGGTTCTCGTATTTTTAGCATGACAACACAAAAAAAAAGCAATTTACATTCTTGTAGGCTTCTAGGACTCTCTGAAGTTGCTCTGTGACGGTAGCTGAAGTGTTCAACTTGAGTGGGTATGGGGTATCTTCAGGAACAGGACACTAGCAGCTTGTGAAAAATGTATATAGTACTGTGAATGTACTCTAGGTCTGGGAGACATATAGTTGTGCGATCTTTAATCATGTACCTGACCTAAAACCAAGAAAAGTTACAAGAGACAGGATTTGCGTGATGTCTTGCCTCTCGACTTACACAACGAGGTCAATTCACCTGAGGGTAAAGGAGTGCCGAATCAACGTCAACGGTTGTGTTGTAACTCCACACCGATTTCAATCATATGACATTCGCGTTTCGGAGTCGTACTAGACAACCTTCACATATTCGTGATAAACTCCATGACCTGATGGTATAATCTCCAATTATTCCCACGATATTGAATCGAAACCACAGTCATCACGACGCTCCCACAAGGCGGCCAACCGCAACTGGTCCGGCTGGAACCGCACCACGTTTCAGGGGCTCCTGACCACCCGTGGTTTCAGAAAGTGGACTCTGGTTAAGCTTTCGCAACCAAGTGGTTACTACTAGTTTAGTGCGATAATATTTAGGATTAGTGGACTTTTAATGTTATTTATGTATATTAAATGAACCGCAGTCTATGCCTTGTCTACGAGAATTTACGACACACAAAAGATTGTGCTGTATAGGGACGTTTCTTAAACGAATGCCTTTGACACAACAATTCTCAACCTGTTGTTCCTGGAAACCTGAAGGACACAAGCTTGAAGGTTGTTGGTAGTACGAGCACACAGAGGAACATTGTATTCTAGTCATATCGTACTTCTTTTTTGTTCATCCCTACATTTCTGGCCCCTAACCAGCAGTCGTTTGTTGTGTACACCATCTTCTTCAAGTCCGCCGTTCTCGGTTGCTTTTTTCCCACAGGCATTGAGTTAAAGAACTCTCCCTGGAGCTGCAAAACATGATTTATCGCCATCCTTCACAAGAGGTGGAATTTTAGGTAGAAAGTCACAACTATGGCGTCAGCCTTCCCCAAGAACTTAGACTTCAAACCATATGTCGGTATCCTAACGTATCCTGCCTGACAGAGTTATTCCTTTAAATTCTCAGCAATCACACTGGGTCTACTTAGACCAAACGGGCTTCGGCTCGTCAATTTGCTCACCTTAGTATCGACTGTGGCTCTACTATCAGTTGTTCATTTACCCGGCAACCTTCTGTCGATCTTAATACCTCCTCAGGTATCACAAGGTCCCCTTAAATGCAACGTGAACTAATCTCCGTTTAGAAGCTACCCACTTGCTTCAACCTTTCACAAAACATCTTCCCGAACAAATTAGAGAAAATGTTCGAAACTGCACATGTTTAATTTAAATAAAAATCCAAAACCATTTATCAATCGGCATTTAATGTTAAAACACACTTTCAATCCCATTACCATAAAACATCAATACAACAACAGGCTCAAAACGCATCTCGTACTTCAGTTAAATAATCGAATCAACAATTTCATTTCACTTTCTACCGCCTATCACCAATCGTTCAGATTGTCGTAAATCGAATCAAGTTTACCACACTGACTCCTAACTAATATGACCGTGCACTTTAGCGCTGCCAGCAGCGCTGCCACATCCTAGAAAGTGAATCTAAAACTGCATTGAAACCAATCCAACTGCATCTGAATGAAAGTGAAATTGATATCGGCGACAGTCAGTCCCCGCGTACAGCGCCACGATAGAGACCGGCACATTTACAATCAAATCAAGATGTTGATGTGTTGTTTCTTTTACAATAAAAAAAAAAACCTGAACGCATAAAATTGCATACCCACCTATTGTCGAACAAGTTCCACTGCGTTAAGTGGTCGGATAATCAAAATTAATGGGCACCTGTTAGTGGCTCTCCTGAGCCGAATTGATTTGTTTTCTATTAAAAAGTGAGCATCTTTCTAGATTTTAATTCACCATGTGGGGTAATCATTCAGCTGTCATCTAATTTTGACAGAGCAACTGACAGAAAGTGTGATGTCGTTAATATTTTAACGAAGTCTCCAACACGTGTGTGAACAAAATAGTTTCAATAAATAACAAGGGTCTCAATTGATAACCTTTTCGAGCGTCGACCTGAATCTTCAAGGTCACCAGTAGTAATGTTCAGAGATAAGTGTTGAGCAACATGTGGATTTCATTTGTAGATTTTTTATTAAAGAAACAAGAAGGAAGAGTTGTTGGGCAATGGCGATAGGAATGGTAATTTCACTGACTATTCAAGACTAAAGTTCACGCCGACACGTGAACGGAACTGATTTGTTTTAAATGATGGTGTCGTTAGGAGGCATTTGTTTCACTTTTTATGTTCAATAAAAATTAAATTGAAATTTACACACAATCATATTTTTGGTTTGGTCAATTAGACAGTCTGTCGAGTGAATGTGTCTGTGTTTCTTTTTCTTTCGAAAGAACTGTTGCTGGGATTGACCATGAATTCGGCGCTCTGTGTACTTGTTTATCTTCTGAAATGGAAATGGGTGGTGCATTTCATTTCCTTTCCTTGCATTTAATCAATGAGCGGGAAGAGTATGTCTAACATTTGTGATTAGTTGATTTTTTTTCATTAATTTTTCACTTCCTGTCGGACGGACATTTGTTCGTGGATCCATCTCTCTTATCTCTAGGACAAACAAGCAGTAGATTTTATTTGCTATTTACACAGAGACGTTCGTTGCTGGAAATACACAAGTGTTTTTCGGAAAGAAACGTTGATATCGCGAATGTTGGGACGATAAATGACCATGACCCAACAAGGCTTGAGTGAGCATGGTAATGACAACGCAATAGAGAACGTCCGCGTTAAAGTGGCTCGCTCAAGTGATGAAGGGCCTCAAATAACTTGTGCGAAACTAGAAACAGCCAGTGATCGCGCTAGTTGGAGGGCTTGTTCGTTGAGGACCAGGTCCGTCCCGTAGTGCCATACAAAGAAGAAGAAGAAGAGCAAGCTGTTTTGCTCACTCACCCCAGGTGCATTTGACAGCTCTATGCTTATATTCTACGCGTTATATTCAAGCCTTGTGTCGACTTCGTGCAATCGAGAGAGGACTCAGGAATGGTGAACATAAGCCGCTTCCTTTGGTTTCGTTCACTTTTACTAACCAGTCAAAATGAACTTGCCGGACATATTTAGTTCAAGTCAGTTAGGTGACGATACTGCCACCAAATGTTTGCGTACTTACTTCTTTAATTTCATAGTCGACACGCGTGATTGATTTGTGTAGCATCTCTAAAATCCATTGATCGCCAAGTTGTTACGTGGATTCTTTTGCGAATAGATTTCGTTTAATTTTTGTGAGAACATCACGGACTGTCAAAAAGTTTCTCTGTTGATTAAAATTTAAATTCGCAGAGCAGAGGCCATTGCATTTACAGCGAACGTGTTTAATGGTCTCCTCTTGCTCTTCATCTCATACTTATGAAGTCGCATGAACGTTTTGGACCAAGAGCAGGCCAGGATTGCTTTGTAGTGGAGGAATCCAGTGGCGGAGGACTGACTACATTTTGGATTGTTAAGCGTATCGGGCTTGAGTTGATGTTCCGCAGTTGCGATAGGTATGGATGGCAGGTGCCCGTCCGGAAAGACCGCTGGTACACTTTCTGAAGACAAGCTTCGCAATTCTCTAGGATGTCACTGTGTCCCGTAGAGGACACGTAAGTCCTTATGTCATAAAATCTTGAATACGGGTCACAACCCACCGATGAATTATTGTGCGAATTCGATGAACCCTTTTCCACGAGTAATTCACAACTCAAACTGAAATGCGATGTATGTCTGGAATATACATACATCGCATATCCTGTGCATTTTCGAGGATCTTATATTTGCCTTCTATCATTAGGATATTTTCAACCAGATATCTGGCTTAGACCCATGTTCAACTCCCACGTGCAGGTGCAACGCAAACTAGAAGAACCGCTCCAGGAGTTCACAGTGTTCTTGCATTCCCAGAGCATACCTTCACCTCGAGGTACTTTTTTGCTTCGTATAGTCGATGAGGCTCTGTCTGTTCGTCAAAAGTAGTTAGCGATTCCGTAGATGTTGCTGGTCCATTCGTCCATGGCGATTTCATGACAATTGCAGTTTTGCTTGCACTGGTAAACTCTGCGTAGAACAGTGCCTGGATGTGGTTGATATGCATTATGCGCCCTCCTGGACTTTGTGTACACGTCGTAACAGTAGTAGTTGCTGCCCAGAGCGATGATGTTTGCAAACAACTCTGCCCAGCATGCTTAAGCCACAACTTTCCACATCACTTACCACGTCTCAAGACAACCTTCGTAACTACCACATTTTGCAGCTATCTTTTGCATGACTCTAAAACATGTGTTAGCCAAAACTAAAACGAAAGTACACATGTCCAAGTCTTGTCGGTGGTGCTCTCGACGTGACACAAAACTCGATAGACACAATTGTCCATCGATTTATTGCCAGCATTGTCATCGAAAGCATTCCTTCGTCTTTCACCGTCTCCAACCAACGGTGCGGCGGTTCACTTTCAGCCAATAAAACCCGCAGCTTAGCGTCTTTATTTCTTATTTACAACCTCCCCATCAATGCGCCTCGCATTAAGTAATAAAAGAAAAGTGAATGTATCCGCAAAAATGTGGTTCAACCATCAATGGTCGATGTGCACTTCGCATTCTACGGTTTTTCTCATTCACATAACTTTGTTGCGAATTTTCTCATTTTCCCATTCATCCAGCGTGTTTATAAACAAGATTTTCTTGATTCTGAAAGACGTGTGTGCGCTGACTTATCGCCTCAAAAATATACAAAATGCCACCATCCGATCGGAGGAATTATTGAAACGCAAAACCAATCCACCATTCAGGTTTATCCATTTTGAAATAATTTTGTTTTCAACTAAATTATGCTACGAAAATAAAAATAAAAACAAAAGAAACGGCTGTCAGACATAGCCTTAGCATTCGTGTTGTGAAAAACAATTTGAAAGCGGCCAAAGGCCACCACCGCAACAGCAGCATTAACAACTACTTACCATAACCGCCTCCGGTTGGATACATTATCCGCACACATCGTGCTCGCTCGCTCGCTGAGGAGTTGAAAGATGTATCGGGTGCCAGGAATCGCGGCACAACAATTGCGCGGCCACAATAAAGGCCGCGTTGCCAATACCTGTTTCGGGGGTACATATTTTGCTTGTCATTCGAACCTGTGTGTGGGGGTGGTGGCGGCGGCAGTGGGAATTATCTAAACGCAATTTAATGTAATGGCGGGGAGGCCATGGGACATTCAGCATGAAAATTTGCTTAATGTGTCCGCCGCACACGGCCAGATGACTGAGTATTCAGAGATACAGTATCTCGTCTGGTGGTGATTGCTTGGCCAAGTGGCGAGGCAAACACTGAGTTATGAATCAACTCAGCCGTATCGTGTGTTTTCGAGAAGTGGCGCAGTTTTGGAGGTTGCCCGTGTGATTTGTGTAAATTATTCAGGTAGTCAAATCATCTGGTCGTTATGCTGATGGTCAAGGGAATAATAATTGCACAAACATTTTGATGTGTTGTGGTGGTTATATTTCGTTTCGCACGAACTAAAATACCAACCATGAAATTGGAGCAACACTGCTGGGATGATGAGCAATTTTTGAAACGACGCTGTTGAGTGTTGATCGTTGTCGTGTTTGACATTTGGTGCAGTCAGTATTCACCATGATTTATGAAGTGCCTTTAGATTTGGAGTCTTATGCTCCGAGCCTGTTGGACAACAAGACAGAGGACGCCGCGTCCCAGCTGCGCACCGAAGCTCACTAGTGCAAAGTGATCTCAACCAACTTGGCGTCCGAAATTAGAGACAGCTAGCCAGAGTAGACATCGCGCTAGTATGTGAGGCTTATTGGTTAAAGCATAGCTCTACTCTGGACAGAGCCATACAACGAAGAAATATACTGATTTGGATTAGAAGTCAGTTCGCGAGAGTCCTTGTTGGAAAACCCATTTCTAATCGTCGCCTGAAATTGACGCGAAGTCACTTCGGACCGCGATCGGTGTGTTCGCTTTAGCCTCTGATTCGGTTCTTAAACGGTGGATGTGGATGTGGAAGTCGATGTAGCTGTCCACCTTTATTAAGTCCGCTCTTCCGTTCGCAGGCATCAACTTGAAAGGTTTTGCTTCTGAACTTGGGAAAGGAGTACCTTCCTGTCGAGATATGAAGAACCTCATCATCTACTGTTGACTAGGTTTATGCCTTTGCTTCAGAGTTGTGTGGATGCATATATCACGCTGGAGATAAAAAAGGGGTTTTTGTTAAGCCAAAGCTTGATTCATTTAGAAAGAGAGAGCTTCACACCTTTCGTGCTTCCTGAAGCTGAGCCAGCAGCATCATTTCGATAGTAATTCCACTGCTCTTTTGTGTTGGATTGGAGCTTCTTTTTGTCGAAGACATCTGTTATTTCAACTCAGCGGCAGTGTTCATCAATATTTTTACGTACAAGGCCAACTACCCAATTATTGGTCCAAGTCTGAGCAATTGCACCCCTCCATCGCAACTGTCCTTAGAAGTCTAAGAACTCGATAATTCCAGTCATTAAGACCAAGTTGTCTTGCATTGGCGTTTATTTGGCTTTGATACCGGAGATTCCAAGAGCTTTAAGAGTTACGTAGAGCGCATGCAGAACACTGTGCAAGCCGAAGGGTCTTCGATTCTGAACGAGACGGACCACGCAAAAAGGCTCCAGGCAAAATGAAGTGGAAAGTTTGATGGAAAAGGCTAAAGATTATGCCAGCTGATGTGGCTTGTTAGTTGGGACCCAAGTCCTGGAAAGGGAAAACCAAGATAGTTCTCGAAATCGCAGACCCTCTTGGCTGGAGCGTTTTTGTCCATTCTCATTCGATGGGGCGGGATCGTGTAGTTGCCTTTCGGACTACATCCAAATCCTAGTGCAACTCATAGAGTTCGCGTTTAGGTCATCTTTCTCATTGGCCTTCGCCGCAAACAAAGACGACTTACAATCCTTTTTTCAACGGCACCAAGAATCAGCTCTGCAGTTTTGCTTATCGCCCAACTTTCATCTTTTTGGCAAAATAAGAATCTTGTAGACCATGGGTTTCGTCCTTCGTCTAGAGTCTTGAGAACATTTGTTCCGACCAACTGAAGTAGCACCGGTTGGTAAGGGCGTGTTCATCAATACGTTATTTATTTTCTTTCTCATTTGTTGACTTTGTCTGATCCCCTTTTTTAACCAAAAACTTATATTTAAAATTCAAAGCCACAATAAGTTCGATATCGTCCTCGTCGCCAATCGTTAAATTAGTCACAGCATCGAATATCTTTTTCTTTTTAATACTGTGTCAAAGTGTATTTTCCTAACTACTTCCCTGACTTGGAACGCTATTGGTAAAGCTCCCAGCAGACATTCGCCAAAAGATGTCAGCTCATCATCCACTATAGCTCGCGATGCCAAAGGAACTTCTACCTCGGTAGCCCCTACCAGGCTAACCTCTCTTGTGGCATCCTCTGAAATAATTTAAGTAATCCATCTAATTCAAAATTCGACAAACCTTCCCAAAAAGACAACCGACATTTCCCATTGAAATCGATTCCCATGAAGCGTCGACGTATCGACACAAGCCTGCATTAGTGAAGTCTGCTCCAAGAACATTCCCCCACAGCCAATTCGCCATCGCAGTTAACATCTCTGCAAAATGCGACGAGAACACAAAGACAATCGGATCGAAACATCCGCGAAAGAAAAGAGTCTATCGAAAATGCGAGTAAGACTGCAATCATTGGTAACATAAATCTCCGTCGCGACAGATCGCCTCCCATTTATATCTTGTTTGCTGCACTATTCCGTATCGTCTCTCTTTCCGTCGCACCGGCATTATCTATTCTCGAATAAGATTGGCACGAAGTAATGTGGAAACAGCCACGCAGGTAAATACACAATTTAAGCGGCGAATGCATTTAAATTGGGTCCCTGCAGCGGGCCACGGAGCAACCTACTGCAGTGCCCATGGATAGTGTGTAACTTTTTCTTTCATTTAATGCGCCACGAGATGGTCGCGGGCTCTTCGTCCGCACCGATCCACCGATCCGCCTCCGCACAACTTCCTCTTTCACTGCCGTCTCGCTGAAACGAGAACGATCGGTTTTCAATGTTTGTTGTTGCATCCGACGCAGTCGTCCCATGGTCTTGTGATGTTGAAAGTGAACGTTCGTTCATTCGGTGCTCGGCGCACTGCGCCTTGGTATGATGTTCATAATGTTGCATGCCGCATTGAACACTATTGCTACACAATGCTGGTTAAGCCGGTGCTCTGTGACGGGCAACGACGACGACGTTTGCAATCGCCATCTCATTCGCTCCCGGTGGGTATTTGCTCATTTCTCAAAATGGATTGCATTCGTTGTTGCATCTCTTGCCTGAAATTGGATTAGAAACTGCAAGTTGTCGACGGATCTGCGCCGCACGTAAATATATTGCCCCTCTCCCGCCCAACGCGTCGCGTCCCTTTCGAATAGATCTGCGCGTGGATTACATTCAAAGGTGGAGGCACGTCCTCAGTATTTGTATTGTGTGTTCGTGCCGGTTTTTCCAGTTTACCCAGGCTAATTGTGCAAAGTCTTCATCTGAATTATCAACATCATCATCAGCATCGTTATTGTCGTTATCATCATCGTTATTCTTATACAAGAGAGCGTATCTACAATGGACATTTATTCTTTTTTCATTTCTTTTTGTTCAAAGGAAGCCCACAATTGAGTGTGGGACGATTGTGTGGCCCCCGTTGTCGTCGTTGCGTTCTGGTTGTCTCCGTTGCTTCTCGCTTCTCGTCGTCGTTCAATTGGCGGCTGCTTGGGGACTGCTCTATAATCTTCGCGAAATGTTACTAAGCAAAATGAATTTAAATAGACAGCGTACTTCCGTCGTTTTCGACCTAGTTTCCAGCTGACTTGATAGTGAATGATGATTTTGACATTTACAGCAACAAAAGAGGGAGAGAGTGCGTAGATTTTGTAAAATGCATACTACTAACTTCTAGTAAATTGAACGGATGTCATTTGCAGTGTTGAGATAAGATACTGAAGCGGTTTCATTGGACTTGTCGCGTTCAGCTTTTTTCCCGAGTGGACGAAATGGAAAGATGGGGATGGGGCTCGGAAGATAAGAGCAATTGAGTCGGGAATTGTGAAGGCCGTTTTAAAATGTAGGGGAATAATGATTTAGCGGTATGCTTATGAGTTCAGTTCTATTAAAGGTGTTTCCAAATGTCTAAGATAAGGTTTCTATCCTCTTACCACGGTTCCGCATGAATGGAGTCAAGCCCTTGTCCTCTATTTGTTTTTTTTTTTCCGAGAGATGAAGGAACTGCTTTCATAATTTGAACGTTTAGGGAATCCAACTAGGTGATGGGCACTAACATATTCGTAAAATCAGTATTTTATTGCCCCAAAGCTCTATTTGATCCTCCCTTAATTCGGTACACCTGGTATGCATGATAATGCACAATTTGTTGGGCCACTAAAGGGCGACCAGGTGGCAATGATAGTTTTTCCAATTGTTATGTTTCCCTAGCTGTCAATGCTACCAGTGAATTTATCCGTCGAAATATGCAGGAAGGTTTGAAATTTCATTATGCATAATTTTACTCTATAGTGAGGTAATCACAGTAAAAAAATTTATCGAAATCCATCTTAGTTCTGCTTCTGCTTCTCTCGCCGCAAACTCACTCATTTCAAGAAATTGTCTCACCGTTTGAAAGTTGTAGTTTTTTCTTTTATCACTGCTTTTGGGAGCATAGGACTTCCACGTGACATCTCTATTTCCCCCGGTTGGTTGTAACTCTCTATACACTAATGCCACTAAGGCTACCAGTTCCAGAACTGCCGATCGGCTTCAGGTGTCCTTGCGACGGCCTTTGGCTCCTTTGCCTTGAACCGAGCCAAAATAAAACCGAAAAACCGATACTGGAAATGTTGGGAAGAAATCCGCATTTTGACCAACAAATCATATTCCAAGGCCCATTTTTTGTCTCAGCGACAATGTCAGCAGACAAAATGCCCATCATTTGAGCGGCTACAGTCCACAGTGCCAGCATCAATGCAACCACGAAAACTAACTGTCCGGTGCGATTTATGACATGGGGCTTCATCGGACTTTATTTCTTTCGCAATGAGGAAGACACTGGTTCTCTGACGGGTCTGTCGTTGATCGTGACGATTATGGGACTTGAATGCCTAGATTATGCCAACAAGTAAACACTCGCTTTTGGCAAACGTGTTTGACAGAGCGCCAGAAGCATTGCACGGCTAATAGCCTGATTTTCTATTCCACAAAATGGCATGAGCGTAGCTTCAAAATAAACCCAGAATCAATTTTATGTTTCACATCCTTGTTGTTTTATTTGAACTTTATTTCCTATCGCTCTGATCTCGTCACCAAGTTATAAAAATCCAGGTTTACCTTTCAACCATCCTGGGCGCATGATGTGGAGCTGTGGTGCCTAGTATTGCCCATTGTACATCGTAGACAGTTAGCCGAATTCATTTCAGTTTCTAATTTCGAAAAATTCGATTGACTCTAAAAACACTCGCAGACATGGTGGCAGTCGACATTGAGCCAAACAAGCACTCTAACATACATGTGGTTTTACTGCTGACGTTCAGAGCCAATGTCAACTTTATATGCGATTGCATATTTTACTGCCCAGAACGAGTTAGAGGTTACTGTCTACTAGAGCTTGCAGATTTCGTCCGGATTTAATGCCCCATCCAACGTTATTTCACTGAGTCTCATCATCTTCTTCTTTTTTTTCCACAAGGTTATGATCTGAATTATGGAGAACATAACCCTCCCACTTTACTGCATTCGTACTGGTCCGCCTGTGGGCTCGACTATTCGACCTCACGAAATATCGGTAGGTTTCTCTCTCTCGGATCACTTCATCACTGAGTCTGATCATATGCTAATGTTTTTGCATTTGTGTGATTCATGAGTGCTTAGGCCTGCGCTTTTTCGAGCGAATGCTTTTTTCAATTTGTCTTTTAACGGGGTTTGAAAAATTTCACCTTGGAACATGGACCAATACTAACCGTACTTAACTTTCTTAGAGATGGATTCCTTGATGTTTCTCTGAGTATCACTTAAAATGCCAAATTTGACGTACGTACACGCTGCTAGAAAGTCCTCCATTCCCTAAGTTACCACTGCGTGCCATCACATTTCCGAACTGCCTGTGCAATGTGATCATGAAGCAAATCCATCATGAATCAACGCGACTACTTTTCCGTCATCACTACGCGCCGCACGGTTGCCATACGTGGCCTTGGAGTTAACTCGCATTACTTTTGAATTTCGATTTTCCCACTCATCGCTCGGCGATCTATCGGAGAATATTTGATCAGCTGTTAACTTTCGTGGCCTAATATTACAGAGAGATCGAGCAAAACGAAGATTTCTGTTGCTAAGCGTTTTCAACCGCACACGCAAAGCATTTTGAGATAAGAATCTTAAAGACTATATTTAGCTGGCGCGGTTCGCTTTATGGTTCGCTTTATGCCTGACTGATGAGGTTCCGATGGATTATCTTCTTCGCGATATATCTCAGTTGAATTTTTGTTGTTTTACTAAACGACATGACAGTTTATTCAGATTTGTGTCTGGTTGTGGGGAAAATTTAAAAAAAAGAAAGTGTTGGGCTGAAGGAAAAGGGCTACCAACCTAAATAAAAAATGATAAATGACAGAAGAGACAGTTATGCTAACCATCTTTTTCTTTCTTTTCAGAATAAACCAAAAAACAACAAATTTTACCACTTGGTCGTAAACAACGCACAATGTAAGTACATGCCGTGAACACAGTGAACACATGTAAAGTACATTTCTGAATACCTCTCGCATACCACGAGTTATTATTTGAACACGCAACATCCCCTATAATTAGCGAAGATTGGAAATTTTCTATTGCAATTAACATTCCATCGAAAGAAAAAGTGTAAAATGCATCGACAAGAGAAGAAAAAAATAGTAAAAGCAGCGAAGCGATTGACTGCACTGCAGAGAATAGAGGGAAAAGAGGAGAGAGAGAGAAAAAAACTGCAACTACCATTGTGCGCTGACATAATTAGTGAAAGTGAATTGAGATATAACACCGCTCTTGTTGTTTTTCTTCAGTTTCATTCATGACTCGCGCTCTGCGGCTGAATCATTGGGCACGCACCCTATTAACAAATGAAATTAATATAAGTAAAAATGTGTATAACCTGATATCATTACCAGACTGCAACATGCTAGACAGTCATTGAGGAGTTTTGCAGTTGTCAACACGAGCATGCGACAGTACATGAACGTGTAATGTAACACACTGGGGAACTAGTTTAGTAGTGGAACTGTCATATCGTGACGTTCAGGCAAAGTGGCAGAGCGTGTGTAATTTTGCCGTTTTATTCTGTTTATCATATCACGGCGATTGAGGCGCAGGGAAACAAAAAGGAAAAAGAAATAAATGCATGCACACTTATTGTATTATTTAAATGGTCGGCTAGTGCAGTCGACTTGCAGTGTGGAATGGGTGTGCGGTTTTGTTTGGGTGGGAATTTGTGTGTGACATTTGTGATTTCGTCGGATGCACTGAATGTGGACATTTAACGGGATGAGATGTTAAGCGAATGACGGAGAAATTAAAGGTAAAGGCGGATGACATTTTGTTTGCTTAAGTTTGCAGAGAATGAGGTGCTGATGGCTTTTGACTGAATCACGTTATCTTTGTGGGGTAATAAAAATAAAAGTGAAGATACTTATCGTCGCGTAGGGGTGTGTACAGTGCACACTGCTGCTGCTGCTCGTGTGAATTAAGGCTACAAAGTGGTTTGTGATGTGAAGTGGGATTTCGTAAGAGCGCTGAGGTGACTGACAGTTTTATAGGACAACACCTTATAAACTGAAGATTGTGTTTTTGTTTTTTGGGATGAGACGAGGGTTTTTATGATATTCATCGTCGTTCTTCTTAGCCAGACATCTCTGTGATAGCGAGACTGATAAGGGTAATTGATTTGCAGAAGACGTCAGGGCATGGAATAGAGAAACTGGAACATCTGGTCTACGAAGTGTAAGCACGCATATGCATTCTATTACGAATCGTGCAAGCCTGTCCATTAAGCGCGATGTCGGGCTAGCTACCTTGCAGTGTGTGCACCACCTTTGAGCCGCATCTCGTCTGGCCTGTGTCGAAGTCGAAGAAGTGATGGCCCCTGATTTTGTCTAGGCTGCTGACTAAAGGCGCTACAGTTTGGGGTAAAACTGGGTTTCAACCAACAGACCTATTCAGCTGCAATGTATGAATTATGCTCGTCAACTTGGTTGAGGTCTTTCTCTACTCGTATACATTGTTTTGTGCGCTGGCCCATGCTCCCACTTGCACACATCGCATAGCCTAGCCATTCTCAACCTGTTGTCCACGGACCCCTGGGAGTACTTTCAACGGGACCGTGACGGCATTTCAATAAAACAAAAAGTGCGTCTTTATTATAATTCCACTAGCGTTGTATGTTGGAAAGTCTCCGCCGATTCAATACCTAAGAAACTATTGCCTGGCCACTAACATGACCACGTACATGATTGACGAATTAAAGTTGGCAGCACTTGCAGTTACAACTTCCCTTCTAGTGACCGCAGCTGTAGTACTTGTTGGTTCTGATTGCCATTCAACAAATTAACCTTCACCAGTGATATTTGATTAAGTTGAAAGAAAGGCACTGCTTTGACAAAAAGCCAAGCGTCCTACTTCCAAAAAACTAGCCTTCAATACACCCTTGACTCCTATCGTGATGCCAAATTTTTGCACACTCTTGCAAAATTTATCAAAATCCAATCCAATTTGCAGGGAATCGAGTATTTGCTGTGACAAAATAATACCCTTGACATTATTTGACAGTTGAGCAGTAACAAATGTCATTGGCATAACTGCGGCGTTGAAGTACGAATTTTATCGATGTCACAGCGAACTGTGTTGACAGCTGGACGTGTTGCTTTCTTATTGGTTTTTCACATTAAACGTGAACGAGTGCAAATTAATGACGAGTCATGTTTAAAATTGCAAAGCCCATCTCGAATGTATGTCGAAGATGTCGTAAAATTCTTGGAAACTCCACGATCTTTCGGTGTGCCCTGCACATCCTGCTGAGATTTCTTCGTGCCGCACGAGACATTGATGAAGTGAGGAGAAAATGTCTTTTCGATTATCACTTGCTGTGTGAGTGTTGTTTGTTTCTTTATTGAAACACTAATAAATTCAACGCCATTAATTCTCACAGAATGGGAGGAGAAAATAAAGAAATCGTTTCACCAGGAAATGATCGGATGGGTATTTTTGTTTTTTTTTTTATTGAAGAACACCGTTGTTGGGTGGGGCTAAATGTCATCGGCGCATTGATGCAGGGCATGCCACCATTTTGTTGCCAAGACACTGTTCTTTTTATTACCCTAGTCCCAATTAGTCTCTGTCATTGTGGGATTGCCCTCGAGTAACCCCACCAATGCAGAAGGAAATCCTGACAAGTCGTACATATACAGAAAATGTATTCTCGTTTTTTTTTTTTTTCGGTGAAGTGGTGACCAAAGTGCATCGGCGCACTCTATTTCCTCTCAATTGAACTTTTCCTTTCGCAAATTGACTCTTCGACCGACACGCTCTCGCTTGCTAGCGCGTATCTCTCTCGTTCTCTCCGCCTCTCTCTGCGAGTCTCTCACTCACTCATTGCACTGTCAATTGCACAATTGCATTGCGATTGTTCGTGTGTATATATACCAAACTTTGCACTCTCCTCTGTTTCACTCATTTGCGCATACACATAACCAGCCATGTGGAAGTCGTTGCACTAAAAACTGCAGCGCGAAAAGTGCAATAAATCGTTGACTTGTATTTGTGCATCGCTGTGTGAGTGTTATGTTGTGTAAAGTAATTAGGTGTTGCTGACCTACCTCGCTGAGAAAATTATTGACGACCGACCTGGCGCTGTGGTTGTTTTGATGTGTGTTTCCTCTTATTTTTTTTCTTCGCCACTGTTGTTGGTGGCGTTGTTTGTGTTTTTTTTTCGCTCTCCGTTCAATTGAGAATAATTGTGGGTTCACTCTCAGACGAGAGGTAAACCAGAAAAACTGAGCAAAAAGAAAAAAAAAATACAAATTCACTCCATAGAGCAATCGACATGCAGTCTCTGCACGCGACGCGATGAGTGCATCGCGTCCACCACATGCAATTAGATCGGATGGAATTTCTGCGCCTCAGGTGCTAGTAAAATGACTTGCTGTCGGGATGGATGCGTTCATGTGTGTGTGTGTGTGTGTGCGGTATGTGTGCAGCCGACTAGGTTGATGCATTAAACGTGCAGTAAACGTGAGATGAAATTCAAGGGAGTTGTCACTTCCAGTGTCGCAGGGTTGCCATGTAAGTGAGATATGAATTTCTGATTGGAATGCGATTAAATAATTAATGCACGTTTGATAAAATGTTGTGAAATGGATGTCTTGTGGATAAAAATTCTAGTCACTAGCAATTCCATTTTGGATCAAAAACCCTGTTTATTTGCAACATCTAGTGATGACGGGGTATGTTCAATAGGTTCATCACAAGGCTTTAAACACCGTTGAGGTTACATATTTTGACTACAACGGCTCATCCAACAAGAGGTGTTATTTTGAATCAACAAACAAACGCCATTCTTACGATAAACGATTTTTCTGTCAGTCTAACAGCAGAGGTTATTTATAGAACTCAGCATATGTCAAATCTCCAACTCGGCACATCTGAGAGCCAGTTCAATTTTCCTGTCGCAAGAAATGTGAAAAAAAAAAAGAAACAACTCCGTCATCTGCTTGTCAGTTGATGAAGACAATTATTTATGCTTTGCATGCGCACACGGCAGAGCGAATCGCAGAAACTATGATTAATAACCTTAAGAGGGATCAACTGCAACGAAACAAATGATTTTTTTGAAATAAAAGAAAATCCAATTCCACATCTCACAAGTCCAGCTGAAGAGAAACCCTTCTCTGCCGGTATGCACCGCAAAAGTACTGCGCCTTTCCCGCATAGAGGCAGCCAGACTCCCTTATATCCCGCTGGGTACGCTGTGCCGGTCATCTTTAATTCTTTTCCTATTACCTCTCATTATTGTTGTTTTCCATCCTGCTGGAGCAGTTCCGTAAACCCTAGCAGCGCGCCGGCCGATCGGCCATAAGGAAGATTCTGGCTCTGTGAATTTTTTCCCTTTTTTCTGTCTTCCCTTTTTTTCATTTTTTGCCCATTTTTTTGTAAAGTAATTTCCACTTTCAAACACAATGCACTTCAGAACGCGGAGCAGCAAAGAGCGACGGACGGTCGCGACGGCGACATAGTCAATGATGACATGGTATTGGATATTTATACATTTTTTTATTGCACTTAATTTGGGATGCAACAGACCCAGCATTCCAATCAACCGGAGACCGGCTGCACGGCTGCTGCTGCTGCTGTTGGTGTGCCTTGCTTGGCCCGCTATCGTCGGGGGTATCTCTCCCTTTGGGCTATCACAGACGCGCTTCCAAATCATGGAACGAGAGCGCGAGTGTGTGATAATCAAAACGACTCCGACTATGGTTCGTCCAGCGCGGCAGTCCACCGTCATCGCCTCCGTTGTCGTCGTCGTCATCGTCGTCATCCTCCTCCTCTTGCAGTCTCTCTATGCACGGCATTTATGATGTTTATGCATTTTTTTTTTTGTGTTTGTTGCAACACAGAGAACCGAAAGGAAAAACACGACGAACGGAGGAAAAGAGGAGCAAGCATTGCATAAGAATCATAAAAACATACAAAATGGGAGGATTACTGTCGTAAAAAATATTCTTCCTTATGGAAACACATGCAGTCACTGGCACTGCATTTGTGTGCGCTCCGGTTTTTATTCTTTGCGACTTCCTTCATGTTCTTGCTCTTTTAGGCGAGTTCGGTCACTCACTCGACCGGCCTCTCTTCGGGGCTGCTGGGCCTGTTTTGCGAAGACGACGTATGCCGTTCGCCGCTGAGTCTTTGGTTAGAACGCACAGACGTGTGCTACGCCTCATAGGCTTCCACTAAGAATAAGGAAGCAGACATAGACGAACACGATCACGATCGCAAGCAGCGTTAAAGCAGCGAAAGTGTGGGAAAGTCTCGGTGGCAAGAATGCGCGTATGTCTAGGAAGAGGAGCGAAAAAAAAAACAAAACAAAAAAAAAAAATGACGGGACGGTAGGATCGTGTGAAATGTATTTTTGGAATGTTGAAATTGATTTTGTTGTTCTCAAGCGACAGGACGCATTTTTCATATCTTATCTGTCTGATGTGCTGCAGTTGTGTTTAAGTCGTGTGTTAAGTGCGATGTTTTCGTCGTGAATTTGATTGAAAAGTGCATATGATATTTACAAGTGACGCTGTGTGGAATTTATTCATCATTGGAAGTATCAAGTGAGAATCTTTTGATTTTGTTCAAATTTTTATTTATCATCCGTATGGTTTGCACATTGTATAGAAAGACATTTGATGACAAGCGTCTAAAATAATTTTGATAAATGAGTGACCGGACTTTTGTACTATTTTTCTGTGGGAGTGTCAGTGATTTGAGGTCGGAAGTGGTTTTGTTCAGGAACAGTGGACTTTTCGTCGAACCAAAAGTGAACAAATTGAACCAATTTTGAGACCATTGGATTGTCGGTCGCGTTGTTTCTTCCGGGCAGTCTGCAAATCGTGTGAGCTGTTGAAGTGATTGTTTTAGACGTCCCAACTCGGTTTAGCTACAATTTATTGTGCGACCTTGCTTGAATTAAACGAAGCTTGAATCTGTCATGTCGGATGCTAACATGGATCTTACATGGGTTTAATTTACATATCCATGCATCAGATGTAGACTCATGGAAGTGAACTTTGTGATGACACTGCAATTCCAAGCAGCATCGATTCTGACATTTGAAAAGTCTTTAAGTGCTTGTCGCTTGGTGGAGTCCAGCCGTACCCTGGCAACGCTGTTTTCCAATTTTGTACATTTCAAGAGCATTAAACATATTTTTGGTTACTTTATTGATTGTTTATTTGCTGCCGAGAAGAAGATTCAATCACAATTTGGGGATTTTTGGTGTAACCATGTGCGAGATAAACACCGTCACCTAAATTAGCCATAACACTTGAAATCGATGGGGAAACAGAGAGAGAGAGAAGAAAAGGATTTCTCTAGACATCCTCTCCAGACTTTACCTACTGACTGTAACTAATGCCAAGGGAGACTAGAGCATTGATTTTGGACCAGCCGGACATAACCCACAACGGATTTCAGACGAGGAGTTTTATTGCACAATCGGGGACTTTAAGGACTGAATGACCTATACCACAATTAAAATATTGGAAGCTGATGTTTCAAGGGCTGTCAGCTTAGTTTTAATCTTGAAAAAAAATTTGGCCAATAAGTTGCTCAGTTTTTTTGCTTCAATATACCGGAAAATAAGCTGATCGGTCAAAACATGTTCAATTTCTCCTCTTAAAGTATTCAAGCTAGTGATGGAGACTGAGAGTGTATTACGATGACACAGGAAAACGTCCTCGCAGAAGTCAAGCTGGAGTCTTCTGTTTCATTGAGAGGACTAAATTAAACCCAATCTTATCGGAAGCATCGTGACTCATGAGGATGATCGCTTTAAAACTCTGTGTAGTGCTGAGAGATACAAAAAGGTGTAGCAAAATACAGCAGTCCTTCTGAGAATTCGGACGAAAATCCTTCGAACAAGTGAACAAAGTTGAGAGTGAGGATCAGCGTCTGTTTTCCTTTTCGATAGATCCTTTGCGGCAGACAGACGGGCATATTGAACCCCTTTTTGTTGAAGGAAGTCTTAACATCAGATTCTATCAAGCACCCATTCGTTCTAGAGCGTCATCTAGCCATGGTTACACCTTTTTGTGATGCACAGTAAGCATCATGAGGGAAGAAGCTTTTGGAATATGAATGCTCATCTACATTTCGTCATTTCATCATGTCCGCTACTGTCTATGCTGTGTTAGTAGTTATTACCGCAACATTGCGCTCTGTTAGCCAACTATCTGAATATCTGCCGGTGCTCCTTCCGTTTTCTTTGATGTTTGCTCCTACTTTATCGATCAAAATACAATCATATATATTAAGGCCCATTCATATGAGCGGCGAACTGCGAACGCGAACTTTCAGAAACAACCATTTTCCAGCAAATATATACAAAAAGCTTAACTTCTTGGTATGCAAAAAGATTGTAACCGAATTATCGAGTTTTTTCCTAGACAAAAATCCGAATAAAAGTTAGATTAAGTATCCTAATTAATGATTTGAAAGTTTTTCTCCGCGAATCAATCATTCTCTCCGCGAACTGTCAAAGTGAATTCGTGATACACAAACGCAATCCAAAGACGAAAACGCGATCCACAAACTCACGACCAAAAAATTCGCAGTGAAGTGTCAATTTGCACCCGTAGTTCTCTGCGAATGAAAAACCTCCATATGAATGTAACGTCAATGTTTGCGAAGTTCGCAATTCGCGGCGACCTCATATGAATGGGCCTTAACTTGTCAATGACACTGAGTGGTGCCTTCACAAAAAGCCTAGGTGACTTTGACTGTTCAGCCCAAAACATTAAACTTCTTGACAGTTCTGCATGTTCCTAAAATTCTTCAGGAGATGTTTCCTTAATGGAGAGTAAATCATATGTAAATCAATCGAACATCATTTTAGAAGATTGATTATGAGTGAACTTTCAAATTCGTTGCACCTTTGATCAATCAATCTAACAACCCTCTAGCTCTTGTTCATTCCAAAGACGAAGTGCTTTCTTTTGACAGTTAATGGTATTAGTAAACATTGAGCTGCTCCTATGGATGGAGAGTCAATATTTGTCAGCAAGATCAACCCTTTAGTGCGACTGCGAAGTTACTAAAGTTAAGACAACTCTACGTTATCGGTTTGATATCAATTGAGGTATACTTAAACAGGTCTGGTGTTCTGAAATTTCGTCCGCACGTTGGGAAGCTAAAATTAACGAAACTTAACGAAACTGAAGGAAGTCTCTGCCCTTTATGTTGTTCAGAATAAGGCACTGCATTCCGTCATCCTAAAAGTCTAACAATGAGTTTCAACCAATTTCGTCCTGAAGAAACCCAATCTCAGTAGATAAATTCCTCTGCATCACGTTTCCTTATTGCAGCTTCCAATGTTTACTGAATGCATCATCCCCGGTCGGTCCCTCTATACGTTCGTACATCCGTTTCTTCGTTTGTGCATTCGTTCACATTCGCATGTGAAACAAAGAACTGTCCCAACTTGTTAAATGAAACACACATCCGACAGTTCAAGCGGCAGCTCTGCCATCCACTAAAGTGGTCTGCCGAAATGCCATTGATCCGGTCAGTGTGTTACTCAGTTTATTGCATCGCAAATTGCGTAAACATGAAATAGTGATTCTTCGTTCGTTCCTTTTTTTTCCGCATGCAATGTCGCCCCCGACGCGACTCGTCCTCCCATCGTGATGCCCCATTCAGCTGGCTGTGCCACAGTCTGTATGTCAGACACACTTAGTCACACCACTCTAAGCCTGGCAAGCTGCAACCGCTCACTCCGCACACATCCAACGCAGTGCTGAGCAGCTACCACGAGAATCTCTCATATCTCACTTTGAACGTAATGTAAGTGCGCGCGTATATTTATAATTTGAGATCAAGGCGAGGCATTTCGCGTAAGTGGAAAAGTTTACGGACCCCAAGAAGGAGGATGAACGCCAAAATGGACTTACACTCAAATTACATATACGTTCGAACACACATGTGTAACCTCTCTCTCTCTCTGGTGATTGGGATTTTATTTTCGTTTTCATTGCACACACGTTCGGCTGCATTCTGGCGGGCGTGTGGATGCGGGCAACGTGCGTGCGACTTGAGAGGGTGTACGTGTGCGCAATCTGGCTGAAAATATGTGTAGCTTCGGCTCATCTGCTGCTCCTCCTTGGAAACGATACGTAGGAAACGATATTTAAAATAAGACACTACTTGCTGCGTTTGGTAAGAATAAGTCGCCCGGTTGCCCGGTCCCTCGGGTAGATTCTTTTGACCTAGTTCACTGGTGGTGGTGGTGCTGGTAGTAGTGGTGGTGGTGTGGTGGCACGAATCTCTCAAATGGGACAAAAACAATCCGTATTTCTTTTGCAACGATGTCAACGTGACAGTTGCGTATTCTCTGTACAGCGCATGGTGGCGATATAATTTTATTTTATTTTTTTTCTATTTAATTCGGAATATATTACGAGACACGAGATATTGAGGACGCCGCGCCAGCAGCTATCTACATTATGGGTAATGGCTGAAATTGAGGTTAATTAATTTGCTTGCAATTGCGTGCCGATTTTGCATCGGTTGCATTATTGTGTTGGAGGCACTTATGGACGAATATTCAGAATTAAAATCGTCACGAAGGTTTATTTGGAGCCAATTGAGGAACATTGCAAAGATAACACGGGATTGTTACTGATAAGCGATGTCTTATGCATGTTTCAACTGAGTGCAACTGGCAACTGGTATCCACTCGCAATGGAAGGTTTAAACAATTTGATAACCCAAACAGCATATTTCGGAGAAGCTGGAGCAGGAGACTCATTTCTGTAAAGTCCAAGGGTTGAAGTATTATTCCTGGAATGGAGCTACAGTTCGAGGATGAGCTACATATGTCTGAATCATCAGTCGGACGCTTGGCGGCGATCATGTCAACCGACCGTAGATCGCGGGCGAAATTAGTACGAATGACATCAGCTCAAATATGAGACAAGGTCTTTTGGAGATCTTTTTTTCTGAGAATGAACAAGGTTTTTCTTGTTCGCTTCCGATTTTGTTTTTTTCTTTGAGCCTTAGAGGGGAGCTCTAAATCGCGCTTCTTGTCTTGTCTTGTCCCTTTTTTGTTGAGGATCCTTGCCCTCAATCAACAAGTCTCCCCCGATGGCTAAGGCGGACTAGTTACAGCTCAATAGCCTCTACAATGAAGTGGTACTGCAATGAGAATAATCACCGGACACTACACATTCCACACAAAAAGACAAGGCATATTCTTTAACGACTTCTGTAGAAGCTACCACATCTGCGATTGCCCTGTCCTGTCTAGGCGATCAAAATTCCGGTGAACACACTGGTAACATTTGCTGACGAAGCTTGACTATCAGAATGAACGCTTTTGCAATTTGATGCACTCACATGGCGGAACAATAGGTCTATTTCCTGGCACTATCAGATGCCACTTCCAATTTCGCATTTCATGCCGTTTCCTTCCCTTCTATTCCTGTAAGCGCCGCTCTTGACGTTAGGTTCTTTATTGAAGGTTTGATGGTCTTCCCAACTGAAAATCGCCCGGCGACATTAGGCGGTATATCGTGCGGCTAGTGCTGTTAGCCTTAACCCACACCGAACTCAGGTTTGGGAGCAGTACTTTTCTCGGGAAGAGAATCAAGGCGCACTGTTCATCCACCATCGACATTAATCGTGATTGTGCCGTTGAGCAGGACCCCTTTGATTAGTGAGCAGTGACAGCTCGAAAAAAACAATTGAAGAGAATTATTCTCCATTTGGTATTTGTGCTGATGAGAGTCGAGGTAGATGAAGTCCGCGTATGCTTCGTTCAAGAGATCGATCTTCGTGCTTTCTTCGTTTGTCTTTCTCTGACAGCCAGGCCTATGTAAGGAGCCTAGTGCTTGTGTGCTTGTGAACGCTTCGTTGATGACAGCTTCAGTAGGTCAATTAAGCCTTTGTGGTGGCCCGTGGCGTTGTGGGTATGTGCGTTGACCTCAACCTCGACGTCGTAGGTTCGATCCCTGGTCTGTGTGACAAAAGTAATTTTAACAGCCCTCTCTTTCGAGTCACTGACGACTGCTCAAAGAGTACTTCTGTCTAGGAAAAGCTTATGTAACTCGGCCGTTCGGAGTCTACATAAAATTGTAGTCCCTTTCCCTTGTGAGAGAATAAAAGCACGCACAACACGAGTGGTTGCTGAGAAGCTAGGCCCTGAACCTCTACGGGCTGTAGCGCCACCTCTACTATTATTTATACAATGTATTACTACACCTGCCTTTGTTAACAGGAGAACTAAATTCTGAAAGATCTTAGCTCGTGTAATCTGCCCAAAATGAACTGTGGCTTTGGCACGATCGTCTGAAGAGTGATGCTATAGAAGTAACCTCACAACTCAGATTGAAAGGTTTTCACTATAGGTCTTGATGGAGAAGTCTACATCGTCATGTGGGAATTCTTTAATCTGACTCTGAATGTGGAGGTTAGTACTAAATAAAGGCACGGTTTTGCAGTCGATGCTAAAGTGGTGAATGTTGATCTGCTGTCGATCTGATCTCCTTGGGCGTTTTCCAGGATCTACGGCAGTGTGAAGTTCTCGAACTGCGTACTTCAACAAAATATAAACAAGAATTTATTTTCGGTGTGATGACGCCACCAACCACAGATTTGCTTGAATTGGGAATCAGAGCAATTGAAAAATAAATCTGCAGAAAGTAATCATCAATGTGTCTGCATATTTGAACGGAATTCTGCACACAATTGACTTTAAATCTTAATATCTGTACAGGCCTATACAGCTAAATGAATTCCTGAAAGCAATTCTGTATACGAAAAAATCTCCGCCTCGTTGCCTATTCACTCGTAAATATATTTATTCGATTTGGAATTTATGAATATGGAATATTTATTAAATGAATGGGAAATTCGATCAAGATTTAAATGTGAAACCTCCACATCTATTCGAAGAACACCAGAAATAATGGAGCAAAGAGATAATTAACTTTACCTCTTAGCTATCACGGCGATGATAGTTCTAGAACACAAGCATTCAAAATCCTTGTATGTAAAGATTTTTTAAAAAAACAGATGAAATAGAAGGGCTAGAGAGGTAGAAGTTGACTATGATTCTTAAGTACCCATCAAGTCCCTCGAATTCATAGACAATCTAAAACTTAACGGAGTTTTAGTCACTTTTAGGCTGACTGCACATTGATGCTACACTTACGGCAATTTAACTTAATTTACCTCAAATATATTCAACACTCAATTAAAAATGTCCATTTCTTTACTCTTATTTCAGATACAAGACGTATGCCATAAACCTCCTACAAAAAATATCCAACGTAAGTTCTTATTTTATGACGATTGTATGAGTTTGCTTGTATGTTTTACTCTGAGACTTTGTATGAACGACATCTGCATATTTATTCATTACATGATCTGCAATAGATACGCATCCATCACACTCAACGAGCTTGTCACCCTTCAGCTATATCATTGTCAGTCATAATAAACCACCAATCATTGATGTCCTTTCAAGTGTGATCTGTTCAATTCTGAATGACATCCCTGTCATTTACTTGTCAAAATATGAATTTAAAATGAAACGTGGAATAACTGCATAGTAGGGCTGCTAATTGCATGTGTACATGCATGAACGCCTTCTCCAAGCTTTCATAAGTCAGCACAAAACGAACTTCAATTCAATAAGATTGTTTTCCCGGTGTCTTGAAGAAGGCAACTATCAGATGTGTTGGCTGAGACGATACAAAATTAATTACGCAGCACTGAGCAAATACCGTCAGGTACACGCCTTTAGAACTCAGCAAATATTGAAACGCTCAAAGTCGTCGTTTCGGCGGTTCGTCTTTTTTTGCGCTTGAAGGTTTTTTTTCGTCTTCTTTTTCTAATTAAAATTAACGACCTGTCTAAACCAAGCGCAACAAACGTTCCATTTGGATTCCGCCTTAAGACGGTGCGTGGTGTGTTTGCTCGCATTTGTTGGCTCTATCTGACGACTGCGAAGAAGAAAGAAATATTTACAACTGTGGTATTTGTACGAAAACGTCTTCTCTATGGGCACTGGCGTTTTTTTTATCTTCTTGTAGAAAAGACAAGCGTTTGGAGTTATTAATCATGCGAATCACAAATTTCGGAGTTTATTCGGCAAAACAAATTATGAGGGGCACATATTTACCTTTTGTTCGAGTGAACATTGCTTGCTTTCATTTTTTGAAATCGCCTTCTATTTTATTTGACAGAAAATTATTCACACAATTTGATTTCAAGATTTACTGTGTGACATGTTGGCGTAGGTAGTGTGAATCGTGAGTCATCGTTTAACGCGTTTAACTAGGAGTTTACATAACTATTTTAGAAATCGGTGATTATACGATGTATGTGTCAACGCTAATGTCAAATAGTGAGTATTTATTTTTTTTTTGAAGGCGATGATGTGAATACATGATTTGGTGGGTGTGGACCTTGCAGAGTCTTGTGTCTTGCCTGAAGGGAAGACTGCGTTTTTTGCCGATATGAGGGAGAGAAAGTTTATGGGAAGGCAATGCACTGCCACAAATCGAACTAGAATCTTTTGCTTGCCATATTTTGGCATTCCTCTCAATTCTCCTTACAAAAACCATCCTCTACCTCGAACAAATGTTGGTATCCCATGAAAATTCAGCAAAGGAGAGTCCACTATATCCTTGCTCCGAATGCATGGGCGATCGGCTCATTAGATATGTCCAAGCTGGCGTTTACAATTGGAGAATGGCCTTAATCCACTTAGTTTGCACAATTGTAAACAGGTACCATCGAGAAAGTTAGTTAGAAATGCTTGATGACCCAGGTCCCCGAATATAATGTACTAGCCTTCACTTTATCTAACATACTCGGTTTCCACAGTTCTGGTCAAGTACCAATCATTTCAAAGTGTACTGCCTCCAAGCTGCATCTCATTAACTCCCTCGTGTGAACTCATCCAACCGATATGTTGAATAACAATTCCTCGATGTAGCTCCTCCTGTGTCTTGAACCAAATCACGATTCGTTCTGCTGCTCCAGTTGCGTGTAAAATCTCATCTGACATCGCCAACGATGTGCGATAAATATCGGCTGCCCAAAAATGCATCCAAGTGCAATCCGAACATCGCTCAATCATGCGTTACTTTTGTGTGAGAAAAAAAGAATGTCATTCTGATTTAAGTTGCATTTCAATCAGTTAACACTTTATGGTCATAACAAAACCTCTGTTTCTTTGCGAATTCAATTAATTTATCTTATTCACGTTCCTCTGATGGGATCAATAAATAAAATTTTGAGTAAACATAACGGTCCTCTGACGCACTATCCTTCATAAGCACCACTGATAAACGAGAAAACGACAAGAAGCAACAGACACACAAAAAATGAACATATTACACCGGCCTAACGAGCAAAAAACCGCCTTTAAAGGCAACACGCGAGAGCAGAAATATCAACCTAATCAATCACAAATGTGGCCAACATAGGCTTCTTCGCCAAAACGAAACCAATACGCCAGAAAAATTGCGAAAAAAACCTTCCAAATTTCAGAATTCGTTTGTAAAACTTTTTACGTATTTTTTTTTTGCTCTCTCCGAATAAGGAAAAGTTAATAAATTCGTGCGAAATGACCACTACTGGCCACGGCGTCGGCATCGTGAAGCACTCCCGCTTACATACGTGCCGAGCCGCATCGTGTCAATGCTGTACGCGGTGTTGGAAGGTAGGGCAGCCGTCAAACACCACCTTCTTCCAAATGACAAAATTTAAACAACAGAGCAAAAAAAGCAACTCCCAACAGCATTTCGCATCCGTAAACCGTTTCATTTCGACGGAGAACCCCCAAAAAGTCCAAAAAAATGATCTGCCAAAAATGAAACAATCAAATGTAAAGTTTTCTTTCAGTTTTTTTTTTTTACTTTTCGACTCAAAAGTAGTTTGTATTCAATCCGACAAGCGACGGTGGGGTTAAAAAAGAAAAAAAAAAATGAAGAAAGAAAACGAAGATGGCACACCTTCCGTTCATCGTCGGCTGGTGATTCACTTTACGCGAAATGCTTTTTATAAGTTAACACGATTTTTTGTTTATTAAGATCTGTTTTTTTTTTTTCTTCTTTTTATCTTCTTGTGCGATGTGCACATATTTTTGGGTCCGCTCTTTGGTTAACTGAGGAAGAAGAAAAAAAATGGAATTAAAAATAAATGTTGGACATTGGATGTAACCCGACAGCAAAAACAACAACAAACGGGCAAATTTCAATTTTGACATCGTTTCCTGGAACAGAATGTTGCTCGTTGCGGGCTGAGTAACGAGAAAATTTCCATGGCGATAAAAATGAGATCGTTTTTTTTTTTATTTTTGTTTGGCTCCGGACTTAAATGCACACAGTGGACCATAAAACACCCATTAATTCATTACAAATTGGAAGAGACCTGATGTAGGAGGGTAGTTAATGCAATAATTTGTGTATTTGTCACAAAACAAAGAGCGATGAGGCGATAGCTGCGTGGCTGTGTGGAGTGAAGTGGTTCAAGGATGAGAGAATTCTTAATTGATCCATTAAGCGACGTTTGTGTTCCGAGGATCCCGGGTTTTGAAAGAGTACACGGTTTGATTGAGGATGAGGTAATGAAATACCGGGTATGCATTCCGTGATGTAGGCTACGCTGATATTGATCGCACGAATTTTTTTGGAGTTCTTATTTTTGGGTTACTTGGTAATCGTTAACTTGTCTAGATTTTTCGGATTTTCACGGATTCATTAACAAATTTGTAGCCTATGACAGCCTGATCATCCCAGTCCTGCTCTATGGCGCAGAGACATGGACGCTATTGAAAGCGGATGAAGAAGCTCTTGGTTGTTTTGTGAGAAAAGTTCTGCGTACTATCCTTGGTCCTGTTTGCGTTGATGGCGTTTGGAGGAGAAGGTTCAACCACGAACTATACGGGCTGTACAGCGACATGCACCTAGTTAAGCGTCTTCGGATCCAACGCTTAAGATGGCTAGGTCATGTTGAGCGGATGGACACCACAGCTCCGGCCCGAAGAGTCTTCGACACCCAGCCATTGGGACAGCGCAACAGAGGACGTCCTCGCACTAGATGACGCACACAAGTGGAAAAGGACCTCAACCAACTTGGTTTGCGCAACTGGAGGCAGCTGGCGAAAGATCGTGCTGGCTGGAGTGGCATGTTGGTTGAGGTCCAGGTCCACCCCGGACTGTAGCGCCAATCAAAGAAGAAAAAGAAGCCTATGACAGCCTATAAGGGATTTATCCAGTAGTGATGTCGAGTGGTAGAGAATAGGATCACATTTCGTTTTTATGGTCTTTGATTCATGGGGTTATTTTGCAGGAAGTAGTCCTGTCCAATTTTTTTATAGCCGTTGCATAGCAGGTGCATTTTTTGTATGCGTACACTCGTTACCTCATAAGGTTGTGGATCGATTTCAGAGAAGTCATCGATGTCTCAGGTTCACCTAATGCTGGTTACGATCATTCTGATTAGTGACATCAGCCCTTAGCCTAGTAGCTATAACCTAGTGTTTGAATCGTTTGATTGCAATCTAAATCCAAAAATCGATTTTCTTGCAAACAGAACAGGATGTAGCAATTTTCACAGAAAAGCGCCAACAATCATCTCAGTTGTTCGATTCGTTGTCAAATTTCGTATGAGCTGTCCTGAAAAGATAGAGTGTTGTTGACTAGGATTTCTATTTCGCAAACCAAAGTAATTTTCGGGTCACATCGTTTTCGATATCCTTTAAGTGTCCAATTAGACGCCAAACTTGCGTTAATTCTTAGACAGTCTTTATGATTCAATTGTATACACTTTTGGGTAATGCTGACGACCCATGGGTGTCTGGGCCGAGGTCTTCCGTCGATGGCGTACATAAACGAGCTGTACCACTTCCATCAATGCAAACATTACTGTGTGTGTGTGCACATCTAGAGCATTGGTGTCTATTGTGCTTAATGACCGAGTCAGTGCAGTTGGTGGATTTTCTTAGTACAACTCGCAGGGTTCGGTGTTTTGCGTTCTCAGCCTTTATTGAAAGCCCAATAATAACAATCAGCTCTGATGTTTTGCAAAATAAGAGTTCTGTAGAGCATAATTTTAGTTTTACTGCGTCCTCTCGTGTGCCTCGTCGGTTGGACATTTTCTCTGTTTACGCTGGCTATCGTACCACGATTCACCTCTCAGAGGTGGTAGGAATTTAAAGAAGTGCCCCATAGAATGCCAAGCGGCTTTGCAACCACATATCTGTTCGACGTAGTCCTACCGCAGAACGTGCCACTAATTTGCTCTTCGTAAATGCGATCAGGATCACCGATCCTCGTTGTTGACTGATGCAGCTTTCTGACATTGAACAGTCGAGTTTTGAAACGTGCTGCCATTAGGAAATGGTCGATCGTTGCTCCTCCAATTGTCAGCACATTTAGGATAATTGATTCACGTCTCCTATGCCGATCTTGTTGACGGTTCGACTGCCTGAAGATCGGTTGCGACAGCTTCCTGCTAATTATTGTCAGATTGTGTGCTACGTCATAATATCTTCACACCATTAGTTCCAAATTTAACATTAGTCAAAGCTCTCATTTTCAGATGCCACTACTTCGTCTTCTTTTTTTTAACAATACATATTCTCAAGAAAGTAAAGAACCAAACCCGCATAATTGTACCACATTTGTAAGCACTTTCAATGAACTTTCAAAAATGACAGAATGCCTGTATAACAGTTGCAAAACACCTCCAACGCCTCCGCAGCATCATTTCCAATCGTCTCCTCTAGACAAGAATTGAAAAGAAAGAAAGAAATAAACATCACCCTGTTAAAAATAGTCCATTAATGACTTCTAAGAACGAAAACTCACACGTAACGAATGTACAAAGGTCTTTTGTGAATTGAACGCTAATGGGATCTCTTTTTAACTGCTCGCAGCATTTACACTTCATAGAAAATAAAAATAAAATATTAATTCTATCAGGAAAGCAAAAGTAATGTCAAGTGGTGAAACCATTCCCATTCAAAATACTACAAACATACACTTCTATTGTGTGTGTGTAGAAATTAAGCCCGACTTCGGTAATACCATATCTTTTGTGGCGAAAGTGAGAACATCGCGCACAACTCGGTACTTGTGCAAAATTTCGCCTCTACGACTGAATGTCTTTGATGAATAATAGTGCTACATAGAGTTATTTTCTCCTCCATTACCGTTAGTTGATAATATTTATTGCTATTCAGCATTTGAAAAAAAAAAAAAGATTATTAATTGAGGTAATTCATGTGGCAACGATGAGCTGAAACACTTGATGACATACATTGTGCATGAGTTATAAGGCTTGACGTTTGAAAGCTATTCAAGGAAGGAGTGTAATAGATCCTAGAATGGTCTTTTTTCAGTTTATTTGACAACAAAGAAAGTGAATTGGAACAGATCGTGTATTTGTGCAGGTCTGCTTGATATGAGCAGACTGAGTGATAGGTGATCAACTGATTTTTGTAGTCCTCAGAGTTTTATGTTCATTACTCCTTAAGTCGTATTTTCCCATATTTTGATTCCTGCTTATGCCCCCATCTGCATCGGAGAAAGTCACACGTTCCTACTGAGGTACGGGTAAAGCTTAGTGGCTGCTCAGATGGGTCTTACTTTAGCTCCCAAAGTTAAGGATTGTTGACGCCTTTAGATTTTAGGAATTAAGAGTAAAGAGCCGTCTTCTTAGGAAAAACAAAAATGAGCATGCAAGGTGAGCGATCGAGATGAATAGGTGACAGGAAAGCTTCTAGACAGGAATGTGGAAAATATATTGAAATTCCAGAACCTTGTAAGCCACTAGTCCACTCTAGAATACATATCTTCCATCCATGTTCAACAAGAGTCCACAACCTTCAATACAACTCTGAAAAGAACTGCTTGTGAAGGGAATTCGGGAAGAGCAAGGTATGAAAAGGAGACACAATATTTAGATCTAAAGGTCGGGGTACAACATTTCCTCACTAGTAAAAATAATAGACAGGAATACTGAAACTTCGGCAGAAATCGTAGAAGGGAAGACTTAGTCTGGACGACGTGGGTTAGTAGCAATAGTTTTAGCCAGAAAGACTCTGCAATGGTTCGATAATCGGAATTATAGTCCAACAGCCACACCTGCGTTCATCTTCGATCCATCTGTGAAAATTCCAGCGCATGATATTCACACTGAGGGTAGTGCTACTGGTCCCTAGTCAGAGCCTGTTCCCAACGCGTCTATCCACCGACCGAAACGTAGTCGTAGTAGCTGTTATCTGTTATCGACTGTAAATCATTACGAGTTGTGTTCAATGCCCCCAGGAGACTTTCTTCGCGTACTGCCGTGCTTCTTACTAATATAATATAATATGTGTGGCGCTACAGCCCACAGAGGGCCAGGGCCTAGCTTCTTAGCAACCACTCGTGTTGTGCGTGCTATTGTTCTCCCACGAGTGGAAGGGACCTACAGTTTTATGCCGACTCCGAACGGCTAAGTTTGAGAAGCTTTTTCTAGACAGGAAATACTCCTTGAGCATTGTCAGTGACTCGAAAGAGGTGGGGTCGTGAAATTTATTTTTGTCGCTCAGAGCTGGAATCGAACCTACGACGTTGAGGTTGGGGTCGACGCACATACCCACAACGCCACGGGCCACCGCCGTGCTTCTTACCCAGCGAGTAAATCCCACAACATCACAGAAGAAATCTCATTTCGGCTACTAAAGAGTCGCTAGCTTAAGATTCGGCGCAACTACTCATTGCGTTCAGAAAGGTTGAGCAAGAGTACAAGTGTTAACTAAGTCACACTCGATGCAACCAGTTCTTCCTCCAGAAAATACCCTTGACAATATAATTTATCGCATCCCATGCCACTAAAGACATAAATTTCCAGAAGTAGGTAGATCTATGTACTACGAGCCGTTCACTGGCTCTCAGGCTAAATCAGCTAATATTGGCCTTGTGGTGAACGACGGCAAAGGGAAGAATGTACATATACTTTTCAAGAAGTGACAAAGAGTGCGACCGAAAATTCAGCTTTGACCACCATCGGCTACAAATATTTCCATTCGAGAAAACATTCGGTTTTGGCTTCGACTAAAAAACTGGCTTTCCGTCCAACTCTAGTGACCAAATCATCCCCTTGTCACAATGTACTACATCCTTCTAGTTCACCCCGTAAGCTAATATGTAAAACCGATCCTTTGATGTTTTTTTGACCGAATATTAGTTTTTCATTCGTTCCAAAACCAGTCACTTCTAGCAGCTTGGTTGGAAACATGGTGCTTAATCTAGTTTTATTGAGTGATTGTCTTCAATCGCCTTCTTTACACAAACTGCCAAGATTTACTTCATCAAGATCACTCTGGTCATAGGCTAGAGTTGTCAAGCAACGCCAAATCCATGCTCAGTCAAGGTATTTTTAAATGCATTGCAATTTACATTCATTCTTCAAGTAATCGCCGCTTGCGAACTCAACAAAGATGGAAAAACAAAAAGATGAAATCAAACACAAAACGCAGATTAACAACACGAAGCAGTGATCTGTCATCAGTCTTGACAGCGTTTCATTTTCATTATTCGTTTTTTTTATTGTTTTCGCGTCGATCTCAGATATCATTGTCGAATCAAAGAACAACACGAGCCTCGGGCCCTGGCTAGACCGGTATTTAAATGCACTTAAAATTAACAACCTCCACAGACAACCTTGCAAGAGTCTCGTTGCTCGTTTGCGTCGTTTTTTGTTTTGTTATTTCGTCAACTTAAATTGCATCTAATTCTATTAGATATTTTGACGCTCTCCTGGTTGCTCGACCGCCGTCAGTCTCAATGGGTTGTTATTTTTTGTTTGATTTTTTTTTCTTCCTTTGATGTTTTTTTCTCTTTTGTAAAAAAAACATAAATGACAGAGAGAGGGAATGAAATAAAGCTCGACTTGTGTGATCCACATCTCTGCAACGCGCACACCAGCTACAACAGCTGCTGGTTATCTGACACTGACCTTAACATTGAACTTGAAACGTATTTTAGTTCGCCACTTGAAGCCATGAGCCAATTCGTTCGGCAAGTGAACTTCCAAAAAACAACTGAAAAAAAACACAAAATAAATAACAACAATTTTATATTGTTACTGTTGGCGGTTGTGTGACGGGGCGTTGTGTGGTGGTGGCGTTTTTGCACACATTTTGTAGCCGGCAAATTAATATAATCAACAGACTGCAACGTAAGCGTCAATAGAAATTGACCTCAAAGTTAATTTATTGTTTGTTTGGTTTTGAGAAGCAACAACAGCACGACGACGTTGGCGGTGGCGATGTCGACTGCGGCTGTTGCGGCGGCAACGGCGGAAAGTGGAAATGATCATCGTTCCCTAGTCGAGAAAGTGCGAATTGATTTAGAGGTATATTTTTGCTTTGGCTCGTTTTTTTTCTTCTTTGGGTAATTAATAATTTTTTTTTCGTTAAATTAAGCATACGAATCAAAGCAATTTGCGGAGAGTTAATAAGGTGAGGAGTCACAAGAAATGATTGGCTAGCGTTGAATGGTGTGCCGTGTTAATTGCTGAACAATGTGCTGCAACATCATCGTGAAGCAGGGGGAAACAAACCGTAGAAGGACAACTGATTGAAGCGGAACGATGCGTCATTAATTTAAAAGTTATCTTTGGTTTTTATTTCGCCTTGAATGCTACCGTGACGTATGCAGTCTGTATGTGCTAATTATCGCGACTACTCTCGGCTGCGATCTGCGGTCTGTGTCTTTCAACTGTTTCTATAAGATGTTGAAAGAGTGTACACGGGTCCTAGGTTGGTAAAGGACGTGTCAAATGGAATCCAGCTTCAGCTGGTAATCCATGGCATTCCCTTGAATACAAACAACTAAATTCATTAAAAGTCAGCTTTCGAATCAATGTATCATACAGTTCTTGATCTGGATTTGGTTATCGATGGTACAAATCTATAGGTCAATCGGAATCGTTTGATAATCGCTGAAAATGTTCTAAATGACTACAAGTACAGTGATTCTGTAGTATGTACCTTTCGCTGATAACGATCGTATGTGGTCATCAATATCGTCCATCTTAGAGCACTATTGAAACTGAAAACCAAACTGTTTCAATTTTTCTGAAACTGCCTCTGCTACATATGGATGTGTTCAGTAAAAAAGGGGACTTAAACCCAAAATTATGAGTGTACACATTACACATCGATGATCTTGACATATGGCAGCTTCGTATGATGACAGTCTTCCCTACGATCCACCAACCTGAAGGCAATCACAAGAATACCCAAGACCCAAGAGCACTCCAATGGCAGGCAAAGAGGTTAGACCCTCTTTGCTACCTTCAGCGTGATATGGACTCATTAATCCAGTGGCTAACTCCCACGGTCTACACTGCAAGCATACTGGATAGCATACTGAATATCTCGGTGGTACTTCCCAACAAGGAGAGACTGAAATACGAAGAATCCATCGACAATTAATCTTTACACACAAAGACACAGCAGAGGTCCGAGCTTTTTCTTTAAATTGTTAAACATCCACTGCTCCATCAGAATCCCTACTTATGGAAGTGTTTTTCAATCGGTGATCCTGGCAGTCATGGAAGGAACCAAAATGACATCAATTTTGGAAGCACCACTGTTTGATATCACTGTCCTAAGTTGGTAACATGATGCCACGAAGAGTTTGAGACTTTCAGCTCGGAGAACTGGATTACTCGGTTACGACTATGAAGCAGGCATATGAATCACCTCTTGTGGTTGTCCAGAAAAAGGGCACGCAACAGAGAGATCGTAGAGACAGCAAATATAAAGTGGAACTCTCTAACCATCTGCGAGACCTCTCGGAGTTGAGCAGTGAACCCTTTCAGTGTGGAAAAGTTCCTAGCCATGGTAGCAGTAAACAACTAAAGTACAACAAAATAAAAATGGGCCTAACCCACGACCTGCGTCCTGGGTGGCGCAGTTTGTTGAGTACTGGTCCTTGGTTATGAATGTCTTTGGTTCGAACCCCTGCGAAAGCAAATTTAATACGTTTTACACAGTTTTCAAATTTGGTTCAGCCACTATTTGCAATTAGGATTAAATTAACACCACTGTCACTGGAGTTATCGATCAATAGCCTATGGTCTGACTATGGGTGTTACAATGGATCACATTGGTCTAAGTGTACTGACGATTTCACTCGCAGCCCATCTACCTAACCGACGCAAACCGCGATTTCATATGCAGAAGACTACTGTGACTTAGAGGGAAAGGTGCCTTTGCCAACTCCCCACTCTCTGTCAGTTGAGAGTCAGAAGAATGGGAAAACAAGACCCTCAGGAACTAACAAAAATGTCTCTAGGAATTCATAAAGATATCCGAATAAGGTGTAATGAGGAGACATTCTCCCAACGTGAGACGTGGTTCAAGCTGGTCTGCCATCTCTTCTTATGAGTCATCGCAAATTACCTTGTCCGATCGAGACCTACAAGAACTGCAGTGAATGACGTTTTTTATATTTTATTCACGACGGTCAGATCCAGATAATAGATTGAAATGAAAACTTTATTTTGATAAAAACCACAGAATGGGCGTCGTGTGGTCAGTTTTCTTTCATTTTCGTTTTTTACACATTTAGACATGCTGTCTAATTCAAATCGTTCGTAAAACCACTTCAGAAGTCACTCAGACTACTGGGTTAAAACTCGCATTTCAACAGCGGAAAAAGGCGACTCAAGTGTGTTAGCAATTTACTCCGCTTTTTCGTGGGGAAATTGTCAAAAACTTAAAATCGCGTTTTCTTGTTGTTTTAACATGCAATTAATATGATTTGTCTATGACTACGTGGTGTTTACTCAAATGAAGCGATATTCTTCCGAGTTCCGTATTAATTTTGCACAATTCAAAAGATAAGTCGATTTTTCGATTTGTATGAAGTATTCAAAAAAATCATGTTTTTCTGTAGTTAATCCTGTATACCTGGCAATGACTTATTGAAATGACATTTAAATGGAGTAAGTAACCAGGCGAAAGTTCTTAGAGAGTGGTAAATGCATTAAAGTTTGTTTGAATCTATTTTGAGGTATATTTGAAGTAACTAGCGAGTAACGGTCTGGGATACTCAAATGCCAGTCCCGCATCTAGTCTTCAAACGGACCACCACAATTCACATGATTACCGATTTAAACACATCCATCCATTACTTAAAAGACATGACTAGACGAAAAACAAGAAAACAATTGCATATCACGCCTAAGTGGCACAATTTAAAAGATCCACCAAACAGGGGGCGAGATGTGGGAGACACATTCAAGGGCATGACCAACACTTGAGCTGATCCCACAACCAGGCGTCGTGTCCTGTGTTGACCACCATCGCCAGCTCAGTGTTCACTTCACAAATTAAAAACAGATCATGCTCTATCTGAAGACAGGCGATTTACATTCTATAAATAGCCAATTTGTTGCTATTTATCAATTAAGATTCTGCATCTAAAGCACGCTGTGTAACAGTGAAGTGACAGATCGGCGGGAGACCATACTATACAGTACACACCACACATAGCACGTCTACGCAATAACAGACCGCAAGGATATATGAATACCGTCAGGGTTGTCGTTGTCTCGCCGCGCTGAGTGCAGGAGTTGGCTTGTGCTGTGTGTTCCGCACGTATCATCCTATCTCCGGCGCAACGCTTTTGTTTCCCTTTTATTCATTCGAAGACAGTGTGGTAACCTTGAAAGTGCAATAACGAAGAGTAAATTAAAAGAATTAAAATAAGAACAAGTGCAAGTCAGGCATCAAGCAGACCGATTAAGTCTCAGCGGCGTGGACAATGATCGACAGAGAGTACACACATGTACGTCGATGCAGCAGCAAGACGCATGCCACACAGAGATGCTCTGATCAAAAAGTAAAATGGCGATGGCTATGGCGTTGATGACGATGGGGAATGTTCTTCAGTTCAGAGGGACGCATGCATACGTGCCGACTGCCGAGTGCATGTTATCAACTAGAGATGGATGTGGCAGGCATCCCGAAACACTTGATGGATTTAGACCTCACTTGAGAGAGACAAATGAGGGCAGTCGCCTTAAACAGAAAATGATTTTTCCACATGGACAATAATTGTGGTTTTATTGCTGCTGCTGAAGAATTGGTAACCTTCTGTTTTTTTTCAAGGCTGAACGGATTCGCAGTTCAACAGATTATTGTCTATTTTTGTCTTTAATATGAAAATTTACAATTAATGTGTATTGTCAGGCCATCCGCACAAGTAATGCCACAGTTGTTTAAGAAAAATGTTAAACTTCCTTTGCTTTTGATTCAGGGAAGCTATCATCTTGTTCAAAGTCAATTGTTGCATCGAATGAGAACTCCTTCGAGTAACTGACCGGACTGAAAGAGTATTCCTGTCTAGAATTGTACAGCAACTGCTTTGCTTCGATTTGCGTTGACAGTGCTGACGGTGTCTACAGTAGATCCGAGATTCGACTCAAAGAACTTTTGAGTTTAGAGAGAGGGAAAACGTAGTGCAGCAGCGCACGTCTGATTGGTATCCAGTCCTGCTGCACTGCGCGGAGTCATGGGCAATCTTAAAATCGGATGAAGAAGTTCTTGGTTGACTCGTGAGAAAAGTTCTGCCTGTGATCTTTAGTCTTGTTTGCGTAATCGGTATTCTTAGGTGATGATTTCAACTACGAACTGTACCCGCTGTTCAGTGACAAGAGCCTAACTAGGAGTCTACTCCAGCGGTGCCTGGGTCATGCATTGCCTATGGACAACTCAGCTTCAGCGCGTGTTTTACTCGTCTAAATTGGTCAAACCATGTGGAAATGTTCCTCAAAAGCAAGCCAAAAATCACGCTTGTTAGCAGATACTCAGATCCACCCTGTACGCCATACAATGAAATTGGACTACATCTTTTGAACCAACAGGCAGGGAATCGTGTTCGGTGAAAAGTCATGTTTCCCCTGTCTGAAGCAAAAATAAATACATTTCATGTGGCATCCTTCTCTTTTGCAATTTTCTGATATTCGTCTGACAGCTCCTTCACCGTTGTTTGAATTTGCATGAATCAACAATGACTACCTCATTTTTTATTTGTTTTTTCATCGTTCATTCGTTCAAGAGCAATCTTCCGACAGGCTACGCCAATGCCAATGCCGACGCACCAATTTTTTTCTCAGATCTTGCGTCATGGTTTATTTAAAAAAATCAGTCTGTGTACAATGCTTCTTAGCTAAACTAAATAAGTGTCGGGGTACTATGACAATCACTTTGGCAGGAACCAGCTATATTTTCCATCTGGCCTTGGCACTTATTCAAATTTTCCATCGCTTTGACCGAAAGAGAGTACAGTGGACTCCTCCCCCTAAGTCGAATTGCCAAGGGATATCAATTTGATTTAGAGAATGCTTCTTTGTAAGGCAATTTGTCAAACAAGAAGTAATTCGACTTAGAGAGAGTCCACTGCATGTGCAACACAAAGCGGATGTTTGGCACGAAGCAATAACGTACACTGATGTGAGCACTCCATCGACCTGCCCGTTTTATAAAACCGAAATATATGTAAGTAGTGTCTTAAGTTCGTGCCCTTTTGACTGTCTAATCTAAAGTCACTCATCTGTCACCGCTGTCATTTAACAAAGGAAATCACACAACAGCCACTAAAATACATCTGTTGCACGGATTAACATACGAATGCGCATATCTCAATGAGAGATCCTATCGCCTCCAACAGAAATAAAATAAGCCACACAAAGAGAAAACCAAACATCCGAATGTGACACGGTTAGTCTCCATTTGTATCCAACGCACACGGGCTTATCTACAAAACTAATCTCCTGCATACCCCGGGAAGCTTCTCTGACATTAAATCATATTCAGAAAAAACAAAAAAACACTATCCCCATAACAATGATATATGCACACGATCTCGCAGAAGGGAAGTTAAACAAAGTCATCTTTCCACTCACGTGCCTTCGCTTCATTTCATTTCACTTAAAGAGTTAAAGAGTCGCTGTTTAGTCGCGCTGACAAAGATGACAGTTGGAAGGAGCGGAAGAAAACTCGTCTTAATTCTGCTCTTTGAAGTCGTTCCACTCTCGTCCCACCGGCGAAGCCGAAAAGACCTGACGTCGAGGATCGCAAATTTGTTGTCCGCGTTTTTTTTTTTTGTGCAAATAATGGACAAAACACTCTCAGAGAGACACCGATAATCTGGTCAAGAAGAATGCAACCTACAGTAGTCCACCTGGGGCGGGAGACAGAGGACAGTCCATGTCCACTCCGGCGATAAGGTAGCAGCGCATTGAACCTTTCTGGAATGTCTTGGATTTTTTCCTCTGCTCCTCCCTGAAGATGATGACGAAAATGACTCTCCTCCCGGTTGGAGCGCCAACGAGAATGATTCATTCGCCTTCATCAACGTCATCTGATCTTCGCCGGTCGGTGGCTTGTTGATCTGCCCGTTTGTTCAGGATTCTAATGAGCCCAACACCTGATGCCCACCAACTCCATAGACCACAAACTGGCTAAACAAATCACTAATGTAAACTTGAAAAAAAAAAAGAGAGAGACGACTGTGTGCTTGTGTGGTTTTTCATCGAGACACCGGTTGTTGGTGGATGGATAGATTTTTAACATTCCTTATTGACTTAGTCATGTCTGTGGACTTAAGGGCCTTGCAAAAGTGCCAAGGAGAATGTGCTGGACCTGGAGTGAGTGCGAGGAGAGTGGTGGTGGCCATCATGGTTGCATAATGGTTGAGAGTTCTTTGAACATATTTGCTTCCTGCTTTCTGTTTCGTCGTGCGTTTCGATGATTTGCTAAGAGGTTTATTGGTCTTGCTCATTGAAACGAGATGACGCGGCGTTGATAAAACTTCTTCTGGGAAAAGATGTTTTATTTCTCTCAGGAAAGGCGAAAGCTAGCCAATTGATTCTCAAGGGAATTGGAACTGTGGTTGTGGATTATGGTCGAGAATCGCTTCGGAGAAATCAGTAATTTGGATTTATTTTGCGGCGATTCTAGTTAAGCTCCTGGCGATTGGGCAAGACGTTTCTAAAAGTCAATCGAAAGTGCTGAAGACTCTGCACATGGGACTTTTTAACACATAATGCCCTCTATCCACATAAATCGCTAAAGTGTGCTTCAGTTTTTTTTCCCAAACTTGTTCCATTTACCGCGCTTTAAGTTTGGGCCGCCAGGTGATCTACTTCTTACAAGCATTGCTTGCATCGCCAATTATTGAACAACATTCCAAAAGCTGTCCAATTCAGTTGGACCTTCAGTTGAAACAGTACTTGCATGATACTAGATTCCTTCTACCATTTTAACTAGTTTTCTGGAAATTTGAATGTGATCAGTTGAGGCTACTTCCCAGGCATATCCTGGGAATGTGGTTTTTTTAGCCCAGGGCAATGTGTATCTCCCTCTCAAAACTGGTTGACATTTCGTAGTGGTCATCTATTATATGCCAGAGTCAGAGTCCTCAGCGGCAGAGTTCGGAGCCCTGACTTATTCCACTTAGGATTAGGATCAAATTTGTGCAGCTCGTTTCGTTTGCATAAGACGGATGTAGCCTTGATAAAAGTAAGACAGTCCAGACAAATGCATCAATGAACAGCAGGTGATCTACACATACTTAAACAAACTGCTCAGTGAATATTCAAAATGTCTTTACAACCGACTGACTTTCGCTTCAGGTGTTCCCTTGAGATATTGTTTTCTTGATACCGGAATTATTTTTGTTATTTCCTTGACTACTTCGGTCTGTCAAAACAACTGGGCTCGAAACTCCTGACTCGAAGGACCAAAGTCATGCTCTACAAAACGCTTATCCTGCCAGTCCTACTTTATGGAGCCGAAAGCTGGACATTAAGTAAGGCTGCAGAGCTGATTCTTGGTGCCTTCGAAAGAAAAATTCTACGTCGGATATATGGTCCCGTCTGCGAGGAAGGCGAATGGAGGAGAAGACACAACCGCGAACTCTACGAGCTGTGCAAGGATGTGGATGCAGTTCGGAAGGCAAAAATCCGTCGACTACACTCGCTCGGCCACATCGAGCGAATGAACAACAACGCTCCAGCAAAGAGGGTCTTCGAATCCGTGCCTCCTGGTTCGAGAAGGGACCGAACCTCCGGTACAAAGACCAAGTCATCGCGGATGCAAGACAGCTTGGCCTTGATGACTGGAAGCAGTGTGCCCAGGACCGTCACCGATGGAAGGCAGCAATTGCTCAGGCTCAGACCCTTCATGGTTCGTCTGCCTGATAAGTAAGTATTTCCTTGACTTTATGTACGCGTCTACGTCTACGTTCCTGACTATTCAATAAACGAATCAAATTCCATCAGCCTACGCCAACTAAACCGCTTTGTCACAACAGCTAACCGGTTCCATGCTAAGACAAAAGTAGAATAGAGCACTTGCATACGGGTAAGGTTTTTAGGAGCTTGGCGATCATAGCCATTTTCAGCTTCCCAAGCTCCCTCCCTTGAGGGAAAAGTTTGTAATCATGTCTCTGTACCAATCGAGGACTGTAAAGTGTTTTGTCCCCAAACTTGTGACCTTTTTCGGATTTTTTGGGCAATAGTTATAGTTTCTTCGTCGTCGAAAGAAAAACAATCTTTAAATTGGTGGTTAGTCAGAAACGAAAATTGAGCCAATTCAGTTTTGTTTAGGTTTTGCTAATTCCTCAATGTTTAATGATTCTAATCAATTACAATGGTGGCCCGTGGCGTTGTTGGTATGTGCGTCGCCCCCAACCTCGACAATGTAGGTTCGATTCCAGCTCTGAGCCACAAAAATAATTTTCACGACCCCACCTCTTTCGAGTCACTGACAATGCTCAAGGAGTATTTCCTGTCTAGAAAAAGCTTCTCAAACTTAGCCGTTCGGAGTCGGCATAAAACTGTAGGTCCCTTCCACTCGTGGGAGAACAATAGCACGTACTACACGAGTGGTTGCTGAGAAGCTAGGATCTGGCCCTCTGTGGGCTGTAGCGCCACCCATATTATATTATTATAATCAATTACACAGATGCCTTCAGGCCTCATGTTACTTCGTAGCGCAACCTTGCTGGCCATCCTTCACAATATCCACTGTGCCTTGTGCTGTGTCCATCTTGTACCATCTTGTTGAAACCACATATTTAAAAAAAGCCCTGCTCATCAAATGCCGGCAGTGAGGTTAGCAGGTTGTTTGGAAATCGCATTATTTGAGTCGTCACCTATCGATTGATGTTTTGATAGCTGTTAATGGAACCATGACAGCTCTATACTGAACGGACTGATGGAACAAACTTCACTTCACTTTCATTTATGCAAAGCGATTAAACGTTCTATCAGCCGCCGGATAAAACTCGTTCTCCATCATTATGAATCAGCCGTTTTATTGGGTCAAATGTCACTTCTAGTGCCACTCTAGAATTTAATTAATTACTCTGCACAGTTCACATGGCGACCTTCATAAATCAAGCACGCACAAGAGAGCCTCATTTACGGCATAAAACAGCCATGAACTTATCACAATCAGCAATATTATGATGCAATCTCAAAAGAATTGCTCTCCAACAGACTCCTGACGACAGAGCAGCTCACCCAAAAAACACACAAAAATTCATTCTGAAATCAACTAATTCAAGGTTATCCCCACCTTTAGGTTCTTCACCCCATGTCAGAGAATCTATACAAATCCCCCCGAAAAAAAAACACCAACAGCAAAAGCAAATAATAAATACCAGCCAAACAAATACTTTGACTTTTTTTTCGCGCCCCTACATATTAAAGCGTTTTCTAATAACAACACCAACAAGTGAATGCGGTCTTAAATTTTAAGAACGCAATCTACCATATAGACATGTATCTCGCCTCATCAGCATTTCACGGCGACCGCGACGGTGTGTATGCATCGATTGCAATTATCATTAATTATACAAAAGAGTATAGATATCGGTAAAATAATAATTTCAGCGAACCACGCAAAGTGTGAAAAAATAAAAAAAATAATAATAATTTGAATCTCAAGGCTAAGTGTCGACTATTGCGATTGTGAAACGATTCGAATTCATGTTATCAAAGGTCATTGCGGATTCTTGGTTTCGCCTTTTGCATGGCTTTCTTGCATTCTCATTGCCCGCGGCGCGGGTTTGACGTTGATATGGTTTTGTGTTTTGTTTCTTTTTGATTCTTTATGTACTTCAAAGTGCGAGTTAAACACACAGATAGAGCTAGATGATAAGATACTGCGACTTTAGTAATAAACCGTGCAAAATGTAGATTGCACACACATGCATGTGCAGTATCAGTGGTATTTTATTTTCAACAGTCCTCAATATGTAAAATGTATGTGATCCATTTTATAGGGTGAATGGGTTTGGTTATAACTTAACTGAATGGAGAATCATTTTAATTCAATTCATATCTCAATTTGGAAGACAAGTGGTGGTGGGTACACTTCATGCAGAGGTGGACATCATTTTGTGTTGCTACTGCTGGCATTTGATGATTTGATTTGAAATCCTTTTCGGATAATTTCGCTAATTCTTTAAAGTTGTATCCTCTCGGGGTTTGCTTTGTAATGAAGGCCAATGCAGGGTAGTTTGCAGAGTAGGTGTGAGGTTTTCTGGTCCATGCTTCTTCTACCGTCTCTGTGTAGTAATCCTAGCCTTGTGGCATGTCTACCAATTACGCAACGCCCTGTAAGAACTCTTACTAGGTCACTGAAGTTTTTCTGTCTAGACTGATGATGGCACTGGTTGAGTCCATTTTTTTCCATATCGGTGTCGTATGTATGTACATCTTTTAATGTTGCTCATCTTTCACGAGCACAGCCGATCGCTTGCTCTGTGATCTTGGTTCTTTGAGTTTCTATTGCCATCCAGATGTTTTCAATATTGTGTGCAATGATTGTTTTCCTGTTTCTGGCTAGCTGCTTGCTAGTAGTCCAGGAACCCAGCACGCCGTTAGGCTGCATTGTCTTGATGACTCGTAAAGAGGCATACGGCAGAGTCTTTTCGGTCTAAAAAATAGTGATTCCAGTGTCTTCTTCTCTTAAAGGCGCAGCAATTGATTTTTTCTTTTTGTTAAGTTTACTATAGAGTCCCGTGCTTGAACCTTCAACCTCAACCAACTTCAGTTGGCTCGACGTCTCGTTTGATGAGGTCCAACTGTATGTGTCACCTTCACGCAGGCGTTGCTTATTCCAATGCCCATGCCGTATGCGTGGATACATGAATGCCTGGCAAGACTAAACAGTTTCTGATCGAATCTTCTTATCCTCAACGCAAACATAAACAAATGTCTTCATTCACTTGGTATTCCACAAGTTACTCATTTAATTATCTAGTTTTTTTATTTAAACAAAACTTCACAGGAGTTTGACTAAATGTCGTAACTAACGACTCTCTGCGAATTATGCATTTTCTTGGTGACTGGACATTGAGAAAAGATGCGATCCAAAAACTCAAGACCTAATTTTTTGGGAATTCTTTCCAGAACTATATGTTTTCGAATTGTGAAAATTCTTTGTGAACGAAGCATCAGCATCAGTCTTGGGATGTTCAGACTTTCACAGTTCGAGTGGAAAGCATTTTGGTTTAAGGCTACGTGGCAACGGAGCGTTCGAACGTTCAGACGTTGACATTTTAAGTAGGGTGAATGTAAATCAGTCGAAACAAGGCTATCGCGCGCTGAAACTCCACAGATCGTTAAAACGTAAGGCCCGATACAAAGTCCTAGGAACAACTTACTCAGACAGGCGTTTTGCAGATTGTGGATTAAATCTTTGAAATTTATCTTTTTTTGGCAAACTACAAGTAATTAAATTTTGGTAGGGATTGGAAAGTGTTTTAAAAACCTGACTTGTCCAACACACGCTTTTATTTCCATGTTGAAAACTTACGTTGCTTGCTTTTGAGACAATATTCTCTAAAAGTCGATGAAATGTTAAGCAACGCCTGTTAAAGACCGAACGCTCGAACGTGCTGTTGTTTAAGCCTTTAAGTCCAAATGTCAACGCCTGCCTAAGCCTATGAACAGACTGTAACGTCGTAATAGCGAACACAAAATTGAGCTTTTCTGCTATCTCTTTTAATAACTGCGTCAAGGATTCAGGAGATGTCAGATTTCATAAGTAGTAGCATTGTCCACACACATATTTAGCGACTTTTTGGCAGTCATCAACTGGAAAGGAAATCGCGCAAATAGCATTCTGATATATTATAAAAGTGCTGATAAAAAGTTGAAGGGCCATTAGTCGACTATCTCTGAAACTAAATTAGGAGCAGACAATTGAAGACGTATGTCACATTTTGTCCTAAATAATGGCATCTGCACGAATTGTTGATTTAAAAACTGAACAACTTCTTTACACAAACTCCCCGTCACATCAATCTAACGCATATCAAAGACCGACAGTACTGGCTCTCCATTCCGATTTAACCATTAACCCCAGCGATCTTGAGCTTTGGAGATTTTGATATCTGTTACTGTTACTTTCCACACAACATAGGGTGCATTAGAATGATTGCAAAAATGTTAGCAGCACTTCCGATCACTTGTTTTATTAACGCGCAGCAATTCACTTTATTTCGGCCATGCTGCTGATAACACACAGACATTACTCTTACCATTGCGCTGGATTTATTTCGTTTTTTTATTTTTCATTTATTTTTTTGCATTTTGAAGGACCTTGAAGCTGAAAGTACGATAAGACCATGAGGTGATAGCACACTTCGCCGTCGTCGTTGTGCAATTCCCTTCTCAATTGGAGTGATTAGAAAAAATAGTGAAAGTGATTCGATTGACAAGAGTGGATGTGCGTGTCAGAGAGACTGTTCAATATAAATTAATTTCGCAGTGCACTTACCATTCAAAGACTAATTGAATAATTCGCTTTCTATTCAACAGATAAACAGAAGAACAAAGAAAAAAACAGAATACTGCCATAACTCAGGTTAAACCAGCAAACTACCTCTTGACTAAAGTACAAGCCACCTTGATATGAGTCCTGAGAATGAAGGACCAAATACACCGTCAATACTAGAAATCGATTTGAAGAATACCAAAAAGAAAAAGCGTCTTAATATGCATCCAACATCGGGTCAGAACAACGAGGTGGGTGATCTCCATCGCAATGGAAAAGCACAGAATGGTACTAAAAATGGCAACGCTACAAATGGCTACAATGGCACCAATAACGGTCTGAACGGAAACACACGAAGGGACTCAGAGCATGCGTGGTCGCCACTATTGCAGACAGACTCCTCATTGCCAGATCCCACAACAGTCCTGTACAGTCCCAGCAATAACAACGAATGGAAAGACTCGGAGGATATAAATAATCTGAAGAATGGCATGCACATAGTGCGGGGCAATAATAACGGCTCAATGATCAACGGCAAGAATGGACTTGGCCTGACGGATCGCTATGATGAGCAGGATCCACTAACAGGTCTGTACAGGCCGCAGATCATACCGACGCGGCCAGACGAGCTGAGCGACGATGAGGCCGTGGACCTGCCCGAAGCGGACTCTACCTCCAGCTGTGGTCTGTTCGGTTTCAAGCCGAGATGGGCTCGAAGCTTCGCCTCGACGCATGTGTTTATGGTTATCTTCCTGCTGGCGTGGGTGCTGCAGGGGATGTATATGACCTACTTCGTGAGTGTGATAACAACGATTGAGAAGTTGTTCCAGATCAAGTCGCGAACGACTGGGCTCCTACTGAGTGCCAGTGAAATGGGACAGATAAGCACTGCGATGTTGTTGACGTACTTCGCTGGACGTGGTCACCGCCCACGTTGGATTGCCTGCGGCATGGTCATATTCGCCATAGCTTCGTTCTTATGCGCCCTGCCGCATTTCATATTCGGAAAACAGCTCATGCAGTCGACTGAGTTGATGAGTGGTGGTCTGAGTTCGATGCGATTTAGCGAGAGGGGTCTCGACTTCAGCGCACAGCAGCATTTATTCAACTCCACTGAATTGCCCGGTGAGCTGCGATATAGCATGAGCTCTATGAGCTCAGAGAACAACTTGAACTTGTGCCTGGTGTCCGGCAATGGGACGCACGACTCGAATGTGGAATGCGAAGAGGATGTGAAGCGGGAGCAGGTGTCGCACTCAAAGATTACGGTTATTGTTCTGTGCATCTTCTTCGTCAGCTTACTGAGTTCCGGTATCGGCCAGACTGCTGTCGCAACGCTGGGCATACCGTATATCGACGACAACGTTGCCAGTCGTCAGTCACCAATTTATTTGGGTAAGCCAATACTGAACCTCTCCTGATGTTCAGATCTGAAGAGATATTTCTTTGCAGCTATTACAATTGGAGTGCGGATCCTCGGGCCAACAGCTGGGTTTATCGTTGGATCCTTCTGCACAAGGCTGTATGTTAATTTCTCCACGCCAAGCTTTGACGTCACTGATCCGCGGTGGATCGGTGCTTGGTGGCTGGGTAAGTATTCGAAATGCATGTTCCAACGTGATCACTGAATACTATTTTGTTCCTTCTTGCAGGACCTGTCATAATTGGAAGTCTCATGATGGTGGCGTCCATAGCTATGTTCAGTTTCCCGAAGCAACTGACTGGGCGTCGTATCCTAGAACCAAATGGAGAGAAGGCAATCGCCGAACCGGAGGAAAAGCCGAAGCTTAGAGGTAAAGTCCTTCACTTCACAAACCAATTTGTTCCCATTCATTTCATGAGACATTCTTGCGCTAGATTTCCCAAAAACTGTTCGTCGTCAGTTGAGCAACGATATTCTGATGTTCCGGACGGCATCGTGCGTCTTTCACTTGCTGCCAATCGCCGGTCTAACAACCTTTCTACCAAAGTATCTCGAGACGCAATTTCGTCTGCCAGCGGCTGATGCGAATCTCATCGCTGCCTTCGGTGGCATTCTGGTGATGGGATTTGGAATTGTGATTTCCGGAATTGTCATCCTGAAGCTGAAGCCGACAGCAAAATCCGTGGCGGCTTGGATTGCGTTCACGGCGTTTGTTTACGCCTGCGGAATGGTGGTGCTGATGTTCGTCGGCTGTAACATGAGCGACTTCGCTGGACTGAAGCAGAGTTCCACCCAAACGTGAGGTTTTCATCTTAAACGTATTTTAAGAGCTTTTTTAATTGATTGCCCTTTTCTCCCTCGCTCTAAATTCGGTTCACAAAGGACGGCGGTATTCGAGCCGACATGTAATCTCAATTGCACCTGCGACATGGAGAAGTTCTCGCCAATCTGTGGAAGTGACGGGAAGACATACTTTTCATCGTGTCACGCTGGCTGTTCATCGTTTGAGATGCGGGACAATCGAACGGTCTACTCGAATTGTGACTGCATTCCGGATGTGCCGCTGGAGGAGCGAGCCTACGAGGCAACCAGTGGCTATTGCGACAGCACTTGCAAGAACTTTGTCCTGTTCATACTAATATTTGCCGCTTGTGTATTTATGCACTCGACGTCGGAGGTTGGCAGCATGTTGCTCGTTATGAGATGCACACATCCGAAGGGTAAGTGTGTGCAATGCGGGAGGTGCGAGACACGTCACTGATTGCGCGTTTATATTTCAGATAAAGCCATGGCAATGGGTGTTATACAATCGGCAATCGGTCTCTTTGGTAATGTTCCTTGCCCCATTATCTATGGTGCAGTCGTTGATTCAGCTTGCCTGGTGTGGAAAACCGTGTGTGGCAAGCATGGTGCTTGCTCGCTTTACGATATCGAAGCGTTTAGGCATAACTTTTTGGGTAAGTTGTAATTGTTTGTAATGTTTATATGATAAATGCTTAATATTGTTTCTGTGGTATGGGAGGATTTGAAGGTGGTATTTTTTTTATCGTGGATCCTTTTACTGAAGAGAAACAAACTTAGTTCTTACTTAATTATTTATTACTCAGGCACGTTTTCAGTCGAGGATGACTTTGTCAGTATAGACACCGGAGGTTCAGTCTTCCTCTCTTTCTCGAACCAGTGCGGGCTCGGTTAAGAAGACCCTCTTACAAAGCTATCAATGTGGTCCAGCCAGTGAAGTGGAGGTACTTGGGCCTTCCGAACTAAATTCATATCTTTGAGCAGCTTCTAGAGTTCTCGGTTGTGCCTTCTCCTCCATATCAATGTAGAAATCTTCTTTCTAATACACCGAGACTAAGCTCAGCTGTCTTGCTTTTTGTTCACTTTTCCAAAGACTCGATAAATAAAGTTTTCTAAACCAAAATTGCTGTCCTCCTTGTCAGGAGAAATGTCCTTCGAAAAATGACCAAAATAGCATGAGTTGTCAATGTCGATTCTACGTCGGACCTTCACCAAGTTGTCATATGTAGAGTTAACGTGTGTCCGCGTTAGGGGCGAGTTGCTCCAGGCTGCGTGTCACGCAACGTTTTCTGCCCAGGAACATATATTTTGGTTTATTTCATAGATCCTATGACCATCTCGAGGCAGCAGCAGATCTATACTCCAGAATATTTTGTCTACCGTCAATTTTATGGGCTGCTGATTAGAGCGCTGCAAAACGACTTTAAACGTTCACACAGAACACTGGGCAGGATCTAAGATCTAGAATACTTAGAGGATTGTTGTAGATGCTAGGTCCTGGCTCTCTACAGCCTGTAAATCAAACTCATGCATCGTCGGAAGTTGGTGCACAAGGTGTACTTTACAGTTTTTGTTCAGTTGCTAACCCGAGTGAGCGTTCCGTTGCTTAATAGCAATACCATTCACGCAAACTTAGCTTTTAAGGGACTATCCGACGTGTAGGCTATGTTAGGTTGGAGTGATTGGCTGCAGTAAGGGGGAACAGCGATGACCCATTGTGCTACCACGCGGATCTATGAACGCCGCAAACCATTGTCTGCTTTTAATAAAGTGAAGAAGAAGGCTGACTCTTATGTTATGATCAGTTCAGCCTGCCAAGTAATAGGCATCCAGAATTCTATATCCACGGAAAGAGTACTACAATTTTATACCAAATGCACAATGGTCGCATCCTCGTCTTGCAACTCTCAGGCGTTGTAGGGAAAGCTTAGTCTTGTGGCGAGAGTTGCAATAATTGCGTCTTCCACGACATCAATGAAGTTTCTAAGATAAGGCCTACACAAATTCTTGAGCCTAAGCGATTGTTTAGGGTATTTGGTGTATAGCTAATAAAATAGGACCAAGGACGCTTCTATTTTAACTATTTAAGATGAAGCTTTTTATGCTGAATGAGATTGTTACCAACGAGAGAGAGGAATAGAGACATAAAGTAAAAGTTAGCATCCTCTATTGCATTGCTCCATTTATGAGGAGTCAAAGTATATGTTGTTACTCAATTAACACGAGTAGATAATCTGTCTGCATTAGGAAGAACTTAATATCCTGAGGTGGTATTGCTTTCCAACTAAGTACAGGCAGATGTTCATGTGCCTATAATCGGTAGACTTCACAATAACTGGAATACGATTAAACATCACGTCTAGCTTTTTATAAAACCGATACCCGACCGTTACCCGACCTTGAATATCTGCTATCGATGCAGTTAAAACAGAATGCATAATAATAGTATCAATATCTGTGACATTGGATTTATTGAGAAGATATTTTGCTTGCGATAAAATTTCGGCCCTTCGAGATCGGCTTTCAGATATCGTAATCTAGCAGTAAAATGTTCGTGACTGTTGGCGCCCATCGCAAATGATAATATGAATATAGCCTAGGGACTTCGCATGGCACCCGAATGATTCACTAAAGGGGTAGAGGAAGTGAAACACGCCAGGCCAGTCGATCCTCCGCCATCGACTGTAACCCATCAGAATGTATATCATTTCGTCCCGGATGTGCCAAGCGGACACATTTAAGGCACGCCTCGTCCTGATGATGGGACATTCACAATCATCGAAACGTAGCTACTTCCATTCGGAGAAGCTGCTGTTCAATATGGAATTCTTCGTGTTTCCCACCTCATGCCGACAAGCAATGCTTACATCAGCACAAGCTGTATCATCTCGGCAGCTTGTATTCACTACCTTATTCTTGGGACTTTACGTTATCCTTCCTTCCAGCATTTGCAAATACGGTCATAGGCGTATCGATATACAATCCATACACATACATAAGGAAAAGGAGAGGTGATAAGACGCACCCTTGGCGAAGTCTAACGCCCACGATGAGGGGTGTTCATTTAGCACCGTTAATCCAAACACAGTTGCTACATCTAAAGAGGCCTGATATAACTAAAAAAAAACCCTCAGTCTGATACTCCTGCAAAACACTCCAGAGATTACCTAGAGGAACTCTTTTGTATGCTTTTTCCAACCTCCTTCTTTCTCCTTCATCAAGAAATAGTTGCAATTCAATCAACCAAACCCTTTCCACATTTTGAAATAATTTTTCTCATATTTACTTTTAGGTATCACAGCTGGTATAATGTTCTTGGCATTCTTAATGGATCTAGTGGTCTGGTCAAAGGCCCATCGCATAGACATAACGCCCGAGGAAAAAGACAAAGTGGACACCGACTGTGAAAAGCCAATGACCGCACCAGATACAACGGTCTAATCGCGAGCGCAAACCCAGGATATTCTTTCACAAACAAAGAATCATTAATCTAAGAAACCAGTAAACGACCTCAACCCTCTATTTAAATCAAAACACAGAAGAAAAGAGAATAAGATGAGAAAAAAATGAACAACATAACCTTCGTGTTGTTGTTTTATTTGTCAATAACTAATTGAATATGTGTACACACCTACACACGTATACATAATTATATATATGTTAAATGTAAAAAAAAACAACAAAATAATAATCTCAACATAAATTTACAAATCGAAAATCCAAACAAAAACAAGCAAAATTATACATAAAACGAACACATATTTATCCATACATTTTAGTGTGAAACTTTGTAGATTTTTGTAGAGAATATTGCAACCTATCTGTGGTAGTTAAATTTTAGTTCAATATATATGTATACATATTTTTTATAATATACCATAAATTTAATTAGTTTTACAAATATTTTTTTTTTGTTTTATACTGTTTTTTGCGTAAATGTACACTATTTTTTTGTTTAAAAATAAAGTAATCTAAAAATATATAATATATATATTTATGTAAGGCATTTAAAAGAGGAAAAAACAAAACTAAACTGATTAGTGTGTTGTTTTTTTTTATAAATCTGAAACGCAAACAAAAATATATTTAAACGAAGCATATTTTTGTATACAACTACTGTAATTGTTTGTAATTTTTTGCTATATTAGTTTTACGTTTTGTTTATAACATTTTAAAATCAGAAAGAAAAAACAAACAGTTATGTATTATATATATTGTTAATAACGAAATTACTAGATGTTAAGGAAGAAAAACAAAAACGAAAAAAAACTAAATAAAAATCTCACCAAAACTGCGTGTTTATGCTGGAGAAAAACAATTGATGGAAAATGTGTGTGTCCATTTGAATTCAACTCAAAGTTAGCACTGATATCTAGCATCGATGGTAACAGGCAACAGGTTGTTTGGGAGCTATGTGCTGTGTGCACTGATGTATGTCGTGGATTTATCAGGCCAGAATCCCTAGCGCTTGTTCATTTGGTAAACTCTCTTTTCTAAAGGACATTCTTCATAGAATTGGGGCCAGTTGAGTTATGTTTGTTAGGTGCGTCGGGATGCGGAGGTAAACATTCAACCACGAACTGTGTGGCCGATTGTACAGGCGCCTACAAATCCAACACTGGGCCATGTAGAGCGTATGGACAACTCTGCTCCTGGCCGAAGGTCTCCGAATCCGAACCTATGGGCCAACGCAACAGAGAACGCCATCGTTTAAGGCCATTTTACGTAGGCCTAATCGGAAGGCTGGTGGCCCGTGGTGTTGTGGGTATGTGCGTCGACCCCAACCTCGATGTCGCAGGTTCGATTCCAGCTCCGAGCAACAAAAATAATTTTCACGACCCCACCTCTTTCGAGTCACTGATAAAGGCGTAAAACTGTAGGTCCCTTCCACTCGTGGGAGAACAATAGCAAGTACTACACGAGTGGTTGCTGAGAAGTTAGGCCCTGGCCCCCTACGGGCTGTAGCGCCACCCATATTATTATTATTATTATAATCGGAACGCTGTGTACCAATGTACGATAATGGTTTTGGGGTTGTGTTTACTCAAGTTGTGCAAGAGTATAAACTATCCGTGATGGGCCACATCTGTTTTGTAATAAGGCGCTTAGTGACTTGGGCATGGGTACGTCTCCATCCGGAGAAAGTACAGACGTAATAACCCCTTCTAGCTCCTGCTTCACAATTCTCTAGAATGTCATAGGGTCCAGGGATCCACGTCAGTGTCTTCTTCTTTGTGTGGCGCTACAGTCCGGGGTGGACCTGGGCCTCAACCAACATGCCTCTCCAAATAGCGCGATCCCTGGCTAGCTGTCTCCAGTTTCGCACACCAAGTTGGTTGAGGTCCTTCTCCACTTGGGTAAGCCACCTTAAACGCGGGCGTCCTCTGTTGCGTTGCCCGACAGGTTCGGATCCACGTCAGTGTAATGTTTAAAAACTTTTTCACCTTGTTAAGCAATATGCGGTACTTCAGGGAAGAGCTTTAGAGTTAAAAGCGACTGCACTCAGAAATTTCATTGAATCAGATGAGATGTCTCTCCTCGATAATACATTGTATCTGTTTATTCAATCAAGACTGCGCTTCCCTAATCGCTGTTTTGGCAGTCGAAAGGAAAATTGAACATTTAAATCCTTAGAATAGACATCCGCTCTCTCACCATCGAGCATCTTGCTATATCTGCGAAAATTCGAAGACGGCAATCCAGCAACTGCTGTGCAAATTGCCAATATGATCTGGAGGAATAATTCTTAATTGGGTAGGATCTTATGGTCCACGGGTCCACCGCTCTCGAGCTTACACTTCTCTGTTCTCTAGGTACCGTCCACCTATGAGAGAACATTTACCACAGGAGTAGGTCCTGAAGAAGCTAGGATCAGATCCACCTCGACTGTAGTGCATGCTACATAGTTATACTACGTTTGCGCTGTTGAATGTGAGTAACGAGTAGGGCCCAAAAATTTGTCATTGAGAGATCCCTTTTACTAAAAACCAACCAATCTGCCAAGAATTATCAGACAAGCTGACTTATCAAATTTACTTTACTTTAACTCTCCAACTCATCGAAGAAGCGTCTACCTTAAAACCATAGAGAGCTTAAGTCGAACAAATTGCTCATATTAGAACCTTCTACAGAACTTCTCCCGAAGTCCCGAGAGTCATGCCAAAGAATTCTGCCCGAGAAAGATTAAGTTAACTTGTGCTAGAGCGAGAGGAGAGTATGACTTGTGTTTTCTTTTTTCTAAATTTGTATCCAAATTGTAAGCAAGAATAGACACCCATCCTTCAGCAACGAATGTCGATTGTGCAGTATCCGGTTCGGTGTCATAAGACGTGTCTGTGTCTAAGCAGACTGAGGGACCGTTTTAGATTTCAATTTGTGGTTATTGGTATTAATTCTATGAATTTTGAGGCTGTAGCGATCGACATAGAAGGTGGCACTCATCCGATTGTTAGAGAAGAGGTTGTGCCACAACCAACGAGGTGTGTGTCGAAATGCTCAAGCATCGCTTTAAGAGACAGTCGGCAATTAATGGATGTTAGAGGACTCCCACCGGTGCTAAATCATCCTTACGCTCGAAGCTAATCAAAGATGACTTGTTATTACTGTGATCGACATAGGGCTCTCGCATCTCATAATAATATAATAATATGGGTGGCGCTACAGCCCGTAGGGAGCCAGGGCCTAGTTTCTCAGCAACCACTCGTGTTGTGCGTGCAACTTTACTTCTCTCACGAGTGGAAGGGACATACAGTTTAATGTAGAATCCGAACGGCCAAGTTTGAGAAGCTTTTTCTAGACAGGAAATACTCTTCGAGCATTGTCAGTGACTCGAAAGAGGTGGGTTCGTCGCACAGAGCAGGAATCGAACCTACGACGTCGAGGTTGGGGTCGACGCACATACCCACAACGCCACGGGCCGCCACGGCTCTCGCATCTGTTGAACCATGTTCTAAATCTCATTTTCTAGTCCCTTACGTAGAGACTTATAGGTGTGATAACATGGTGGTGAGGGGGCTAGAGACTGCTCCATTTCAGAACCTTTTTTGGTAAGATGTATACCTTTCATTTCCCGCCACATCTACGTGATGACTACCAGCAGACCCTTGTTTGGCCTTGATGACTGTCCGAGGTGTATGTGATGTGAACGACAACTAACTTATCAAAATGGTCCACACAAAATAGTGACGCACTAAACTATTGTAAAAGATGTAGATATGACCATCGGAAAACAAAAAAGCCAAAACGTTTCGGTTTGACTAAGAACTGTTCAAAGGTACTTTTATTATCTTTAATTTGTTTCACAGATGTCTACTTTACATCGCCAACTCTTAACAACATTCAAAAAATAAAAAAAACTGGTCAATAACAAACATAATATAGCATTAAAATCGGTTTCCATAAATGCGTGGGGATGCTCGTATCAGGCCTCCGGCGACCAAAGTTTAAATGTTCGATCGAAGGACGTCGTTGCAATGTACTGCGAGTTTCCTGCTATATCCACGCTAACCACTTTTCCATCATGCCCCTGGAGTGTCTTAAGCGGCTGCCACGTTTTGTTTGACCAGATTTTCGTCGTACAATCGTAACTGCTGGTTACCAAGAAGTTGCCACCATCCTGCTCGTACTTCACGTCCGATATGAGATTTGTGTGCGCAGGAATCGTATAAACTGGTTGACGTCTTCGGAGATCCCAGATTTTGCATGAATTATCCTGGCTTCCGGTGGCAATGTGATATCCATTTGGTGAGAAATCCACACCAAAAATCGATCCCAGATGACCTTCGAGGAACATGATACAGCGGCCGGTGCGCAAATCCCAGACCCGACCAAAGGCATCGAGGCCGCCGGTGACAATCACACTTCCGTCCGTCTGGAATGCCAAACAGTGAACGGCTTTTGCGTGTCCTTCCTGATGAAGGACTTCAGTCCTTTGCTCTAGATCCCACAGACGCCACGACGAGTCGTAGCAGGCGGTTGCGAGAAATCTCCCTGACGGGTGGAAACCCAGTTTTGAAACTCTGTTGGGCATGTGCCCTGTTATGTCTGCGATCGACTCCTCACTGCCAAAGCACCACAGTTTAACTGCACCGTCATGCCCGCCAGACGCCATTGAGACCACATTGGCATCATCTGCACTGACGTTCGGTCGGAATGAAACACCTCCCACGTAACTTGCATGTCCGCGCAATGTCTGTTTTAAAGCGCAGTCCGGAACCGACCAAAGCTTACACAAGCCAGACCAACTTGAAGTCAGCAACATCGTCGAGTCAGCGTTGAAGGCACAGCCACTAACAGGTCGATTATCCCCCACCTGACTGCATAAAGGCACCAACGACTGCAAACGTTTTTGCATTTCCACCATTCGCCCCGCTCTCGTGGCACTGGGTAGATCCAAGAGGGACTTAGCTTTCTCTAGTCGCTGTTTTGCTCTCGGCAAAGAGTAATCGGATATCCAAAACCGTGCGACCCGCAATGATTCCGGCCCCTCATGATACCACGTTGTTTCCTGCTCCTTTTGCAGTTGCTTGCGTTCTTCCTCTTCACTCTGCTTCTGCTTGATAGCATTCTCCCCTAAACTAGCCAATAGTTCCTTTAAACGTCGTCTACGTTCGGCTGGTCCTTCGCCGAAGTAACAAATCGGTTCGTTCAACTGTCGTAGATTCTTTTTAACCTCAGCGTCGTCTGTACTTACGTTAATTTGGCGCGCTCTACGCTTCCTTTCGAATTCTTCAAGTAATGCTAATTTGTCTTTGGATACTTCTGTCTCTATGTCATAATAACCATCATCCACCTTTGTCGTTGCCACTGGAGCTGGAGCGGGGGTTTTTTTCTGTTCTGGTTCGTAAGCATCTTCATCAGATTCAATGTCTTCAAGAGCTGCTTTCCGGGTTCTTTCAGTTTCTTCCAACGAGCCATAGTGAATTGTTTTCGAACGTTTTACGTATGTAACATCTTCTTCGTCTGACATTTTCAATATTTAAATATTCCTGAGTAGTTTGTTGGCGGTATAAATAAGGTTTTAATTTAAAAATTTGGTAAAAAACAAAACACGCAAATGTGAAACGTTCAGTTTATGCACTTTAAATGCAAAATTTCTCCGGGTTGTCAGATGTGACAGTGTGGATGAAGTTGACACATGAAAAAAAAAATCCTAGATTTTCTGTGGTGTGGAGTGTTGCTGGTGCTTATTAACTTGGGAACAGTACTTAAATGTTTAAGGAATTGTCTATGGTACATACAATGGATTGATTATCACTATTTGTTTAATGATTCGTAACACAAGTTAACAATGAAATGGATAAGTATTGAAATAAATTTGCACTGTACATAACAACTTTGAGTTCGATGCGCTAGTTGTTAAATTGACGTCATGTGATTAATAGTCAGTTAGTTTTTCAATAGAAACATTTCTCATAAGACGCCACCATCTACATGCATATTTTTCTCCATAAGAGTTTCAAAACGCAAAGAGCCCTATTTGACATATTTTTCTTTCCTTATTAATTAAAATTCCGGAAATGTAATGTGAACACAACACGTATGGCGATTTTCTTATAAGACAATAATTGTAATAGATTTGTTCCAATAAGATTGCAACTCTGGTAACACATGGCAAAAATGATGTACTACTCCCCACACGGATAGTACTAGGCGCACACGTTTAGCGCAACACCATAAGAAAGTTGGAACTGTGTCAAAAAGTGTTGTGTTTAATGAGAAAGTGTAAAAGTTTTTAGCGACGTATTTCGTGCAAATTACTTGCATTTAGCCCTAAAAAGGCATCCGAAACCTTCACCTAGAACCTTATGTCATTGATTTCGGAAAAATTTTGCCACACAATTTAACCGAACAGTGTAGAAATTCCCTTTGATAAAAAATAAGAACTTAATACGAGACAAATTTCCTACGGAAAGTGTGTGTTGTGCGTGGTGTGGTGAAAATAGGGTAGAAAAAGAAGGAAAAAAAGCTGAAATCGGCCGCAGTATTGCTTCCCCCCTGCGAATTGCGTTTCAAGTTAAATCAACATATTTTGCCATTCTTCTGAATTTGACTCCACTGGAGCTCCCAAAGATTTTCGCTGCGAAACGTTACAATGGAAGAGGACTGGATTGGGCGAGCCGTCTCTATAAAATGCGACGAGAAGCTGGGCGTCTTCCAAGGCATGATAAAAGATATCAGTGTCCAGCACATAACCATCATTCGTGCGTTCCGCAATGGGGTCCCGTTGCGAAAGCAAGATGCCGAAGTTACTTTAAGGTAAAATTAAATGAGTGAAAGAAATGATTTTTATAACACTACTGACGTGCAATTTCTTTTTTTTTTTTTGTTTTTGCAGGGCAGAGGATATACATGATATCAAATTGATTCCATCGTACAATGGCCAAAGTACTGTAACGCCAACTGTGATTAATAAGCCAACGCCAGTGAAACAACCGAATTTCGCCAGTGCACCGACTTCTTCGGAAGGAGGTGGTGGTCTCGTGAATGGAGGTGGCACTGGGGAAGGTGCTAGGGAAAGTACTTCAGCTCTGACCAGCAAGATCTCAAATATGAAAATTGTCAATGGCCACAGAAGGTGAATAAAAACGCAGCTGGATTATGTAGTCACACTCGGATCAAACAGTGCTTTCTTTTGCTTTACAGAACGCCACCATCGGATAAATTTCCAAAAGCTCCCACCGTCGCCCAGATGAATGGCAACGGTAGCACTTCGATGATGATGCCCTCCACATCGGCTGTCGGTGAAAACAAGTCATCGCCAACCTCAAATAGCGTAGCTCAATTCTTTGGCAATTTGATACCACCCAAAGTCGAGGTACGCATGGGGACATCATTTGCAACCACACCTGAGAGTTTCAGTAGCACAAGCAAGCCCATAGACATTGTGAGCACCAATCGGTCAGCATCGGTGAATACGAATCCAAGCAACTCGTTGAATGGAAACGGGGCCAATGGGAATGGCAAAGTTTGCAATCGCATTAGCTTGAACAAGCAGCGGAAAAAGTGCCGGCGGGAGGGAAGCTTAAAGCAGCACCAAACATTCGGAACGTCTGTGGATGATCCCATGATGAATGAGGACTTTGACTTTGAGGGAAATCTGGCACTCTTTGATAAGCAGGCCCTGTGGGATGTAATAGAAGCGGAACAGAAGCCCGATGTGGTGCGACAGACGGTTTCAGTGCAGGGTAAGAAATATCGCCACGATGAGAATATTTTGGAGGCAGCGCCTCTGCAATTGCGTCAGATTGAGACAATGTTCGAAGGTTCAGTGGATTTCGTTACAGGTTTGTGAACAGCAAATGTGTTTTTTGCTAATTGAAGGTTAATTTGACCATTTGCGTAAAATTGTTTCAGATGAAGGCCTTATTGTTCCAACAATTCCGCATATTGCTCGGGCAAAGATCGAGCAAACTGCCGAAGCTAACGGACTGTCCATTCAGAGGCAGAATGACATTTTGGCAAGGGGCACCACTGATCTAGCCATTCTCCTCCTGGGCGGTGCCAGAAGACTTACGCCAAATAATTGCCATCAATGGCCAACGATTGCAATCATTTGCGACAAATCAAATCATTTTAGGTAAGTTAAGAAAATATGTTGGCAATTGGCAATTGAAAGACCGAAGTACTCAATCTGAAAGTCTAGTAAAGAAGAATAGCTGTCGTTCTTCTTCTTTGTAACTAGCACGATCTCTAGGCACTACGCCAAGTAGGTTGAGGTTCATCTCCACTTGAGTGCGGCACATCGGATTCGAAGACGCTAGCAGTCGTTACGCCTTTTAAACAAAACATAGGCAGGCGTCAACAGTAGTCGTAATTTATGCTATTTGAGATCATATCTAAGAAACTTGTTCATCCGCAATGAGTCATTCTTGTGAAATTCGGAATCCGCCACGAAGACTCATCGTAATCGTAAGTTCTCTTAAGCACGTTGTTCTTCAGAACCAAATGCGCTACTTCGAATAGCCTCAGATTGTGTACGAGAACTTCATGCTGTCTCTCTGATGCGATATCTATCTCAAGCTTTGCGTTGAGCTCTTCTGTACAAAAGTGCTCGTCACGCACCAAACGATGGTTTGTCCGTGCTTAACGAATTTCTTCGTGTTCACTACGTCCATTCGAATATATTGGTGGATTCAAAATGAGTTCTCTGCAATCAAGAGATTTGTTGTCGCCCCTCTACCACAGATTCGATTGAAAAACAAACTAGTGCAATTTCTGGAATAGGTCTGGTGCATTGCACGATACAATGTGATAACAACTGATTGGCTATTTAGAGCGGTGTTCACAGCCTCTCACCGCTGTACAGCTCTGAGTTATCCAGTTCAACTTCCTTTAAGCAGAACATTTGAATGTTCTTGTGTTGCATCTGTGCTTCTAATTAAATCCTTTCCATTTCCATGTCCTAAATTGAACATAATGTCATCATACTCGTAGATTCCCTTCAGTACGTTTTCAGACCAAATGTCAATTTTAAACTTTATATATTATCGGAAGTCTTGCAATGGAATCCCGCCGGAATTCGTATCGTACAGCAATAATGGGTTCCAATTTCTTTGTGTTCATAAATGGACACGTCATCGTGAGTATTATCAGCAGTTAGAGTTGCAGGCTTATGATGCATTTGTAGGTTTATCTCGCTGTGATTGCCTGAAGATCAGTTGCCACGGGAGCAACGTTGTAGGGTTGAACTACCAAATTTTGTATCTTGGCAGGTTCGATACGGTATCGCCTCTCACTAAGCTGAACTGGGGAAGGCCTTGTCTAGACGCACAGGCCCAATACCATTCTTCGCTGTACGAGCCAGCCCGGGAGCAACGAAATGTTCTCTAAGAAAAAGTATCGAGGTGCAAGAACAAAAAAGGAAATATTAAGTACTAAGCAAACATTTTATTTCACGGGCATGTTGTTGATGATGCCCATTCAAAATAGCCTTTCTCTTCAACGTTTTCCATATATTCTTAATTGCTTTCATCTTTTCCTTCGTCGTCGAGATCTTGTGGCGCGTGATGATTGTTTGTCAAACGAAGTGTTCGCTATTGTTTTTAAATTCAGTTCATTTCAAATTTTCTTAAATTGATATGCGTTGCATTTTTTACCAATTATTAGTCAATAGAAATCAGGAAGACTTCTGAGATTGTTCAATCCCTACCCTTGTGTGGGCTAGAAACTGCTTGGAATGCCTATAGTTACAGTGACAATCGAAATAGATTTCCAGACAATTGCGGCATGTTCCAAGGGGAACTATTCGCAATCCGGGAAGCATTCGATTTGAATTGATCCGCAAAGTGTCGTGAATGTTCCTTAGTTCACCCCCTCAATCCAGTTTCTTTTTAGCTAAAAAATCTCACGACATTTAGAACATCATCGAATAAACAAATTTCATTTACATTTTCAGAGTAAGCGAAATCGGTGCTGCGACTGGACGTCAACTTGCATCGCATGGCCTTAGGGTTCTTCTTTATTTAGAAGAAGACCCCATCATTGAAAAGAACAGTACCGAAGTTTTACTTTTTAAGGCAACTGGGAATACAATTGTTTATTCAGTTGATGGTGAGTAATTGATTTGATTTGATGAACAATGATGAGCTGATGAAAAACAAATCGAATTTATAGCCTTACCAACTCCTGATCTTGTGATAATGTCGACATGTCACAATAATATGTCAACAAGTGTTACTAAATGGCTTAAGGAAACTCGGTAAGTTCGAGCACATAACGACTGAGAAGTAAAGAATACATATGTAATGGTTCACTTTGCAGAGCTTCAATTCTCGCTATCGATCCACCACCGAAAGGAATTCTGGATGTACCAATTAAATACTCAATACTCCCAACACTACCGCTCAATGGCATATCATCGAACTGTGGCAAATTGTATCTATGTAACCTAGGAATACCAGATAAATTCTATCGTGAAGCTGGCATTAAGTACAAAAGTCCATTTGGACATAAATTTGTGATACCCATTCACATGAAGGACTGAAATATTGACATAAAATAATTTGCAAACAAATACAAATACTTTCCACGAATACACTCATCAATCTCTCTTAAAACAGACACCCAAATACATCCATCCATCAAGACACAGTCTGAGACTAGACTTCATTTGATTTAAAATCAGAAGAAAAACAAATTCACATCCAAGAAAAACATGCAAAAATACTTAGTTTCGTTCAATATTCTTAAAGCAATAGCAACACACAGAACACACACACACACAAAATGTAAGAAAAGAACCAAGAGAACAACACATTGTGTATCAAATGCATATAAATTATAGTTACTTTTGCGCTTTCCTGTCCCTCGCCCTATCCACCTACTCTATATTTTTTATTTTATTTTATTTTTTACCATTTCCTTGTAGTTTTCTCGACCAAAATGCATTTTAGGGGATTATATATTATTGTTAAATTATTTAAGATATAGAGAGATACGTATGTATTCAGTTTCTTTTTCTTTCATTAATCCTCACTTATTTTTTTTAAAATTCCGTGTATACGTCTTCCCTTAAGTCCTACCTCATTGAATACAACTGTTTTTTTTTTGTCTCCCCTTACCTGATGCGCTGGCATAGACCCATGCTGAAAGCATTTTCCTGTTTTAGACAAACACTACAAAACAAAAAAACGAAGATGAAAATTGTAATTAATATTAACGTATACATTTTTGTACTAAATATTTTGAAGAAAAGACAGAAAAATTGATTGTTAATGAATGTATGAGAAGGTTTAAAAGAAGCATAAAAAAACGTTAAAAACAGAACAAAAAATTAAATAAAACTAACCTTCTCATTGGAAACGAACAACACAATTTGTTTTATTAAGAAGAGTTGGAGCACTCAGGCTCCATTCTACTAACAGCCAGCAATCTACATTTACTGGATCTTCATGGTCTTCTGTAGGATAAGGACCCAACACCAGTCACCACATCAGCTCCAAGTGTCAGCCACCTGGTCCGAGTAAAGGCTCTACAGTGTCGTCGTCCACTCCACAGGTCGCATCGAAGAATATTTCTTCACTCAGCCCCAGCACTGACGAATGTGTAATTGCCCCTTAGTACACTGGTAAGTCGTCTGCAGTATTTTCTGTCAAGTGAACAAAAATACCGCGGATTTCTTTCTACATCCTGGTGAGTCACGCCACATCGGTTGTGCTCTTGAGAATCCCAATCATCTATGGAAGCGCTAATCAAGGACGCGGGTAGTTCCAACAGTGGTTCGAGACCCAGGAGTATCTTCTCTGATTCTTGTTTGCCAATTTCATTGAATATTCCACTACAATCGTTTAGAAACGAGAATTCACGTCAAGAGGAAAGACAAGCGCATAATAGCATAAGAATAAACGCATACGAATGCCCACATGCAGCCAAGAAAAACTGTTCTTTGAAGCTTTGTGAAGGCAGTAGTTGCGTATGAATCTTACTCTGATGGTTGGTCGAATGGGTTACATTTGATATATTGGAGTCTTAGGTTGTGGGTGAATGTGAAGAGTTGCTTTTGAAACTGTGAAGTGAGTACATTAATGAAGTTAGTAAAGGTTAAATGGTTGAACTAGCAAATTTTGGATCTTGGCAGGTTCTATTAGACATCGCCTCTCAACTAAGCTGTACTGGGAAAAGCCCTGGCAAGACGCACAGACCCAATACCATTCTTCGCTGTAGAAGATCATGTCCTCAGAGAGGAATTCAGGGAACCAAAGGAAGGAACAAAACAGATCTCATAGCATGAAGCAGGCCAAAAATGTTTACGTCAAATAGTGAGATTTTGTGAGGCACTTGCCCACAATATACAAAGATGTCTGGGTAGACGCCTACTATCAGGGGAAAAAATGAATTCACTAAAACCGTCCCTCATTTTTAGAGCGAACCTCCACCTTTGCACAACAGGAGTTGATAATAAATACCCTAAATACAATTCTAAAAATAAGTGTATATGAGCAGAAGTCATAAGAGGCACAGGGTATCAAAAGGACACAATGACCTATAGGACGCGGGGCAATTTTCTCTCAATAATTATAACTGAGGAAGTTGAGATTATTATGTTCTTGAAAGACTTAGTACATGGAATCTAAAGAAAATTTCTGAGTATTAATAAGGATTTCCAACAGGCAGAATCCACTCCAAGCTCTAACTAGATACGTTCACTAGAATTGTGCTCAGTGTTACAAAGGCGTTTCGTCGGGACTGCCTTAAAAGAATGTCGCTTAGCCATGTAGACGTACCTGCTAACAGATCTATGACCCACGGAGAGTCCGATCTTGAGATATCGCTGCCTTCGATCGGAGGGTGTGAGCTGTTTGGAGTGCCAATTTTCCTCTCCTCGAACCGCTAGGCTTTTGCCCATACACTCGCTATGGACGAGCCTGTGTAGTCGACGGATTTTTGCAATACGGACTACATCCGCATCCTAGTTGCGGGTGGCTGAAAGTTGAGATATGAGATAAACCCTAAATTCACTCAAACATTAGATCACGAAAAACGGAAACACGATACATTAGCAGACATAGCTATTCGGCACAACAAAAGAAGAACAGAACACACTTTAAAAGACAAAGCTTGTTATGGCAATCTAATAGGAGCAAGATAATACCAAGTAACTTTAAAAAAAATTATGCGTTACCAGCCTTCTGATATTTTGGTGTTGATTCGTACAAACTCAACACTGTATCATTTTCTAATCAATGGCAACACTAACAAATGAACTTTTTCAGGAACAGCAGCCAACTGTCACTACTGTCAACTTATTGAAGAAGCTTTCGTTCCAGTCATCTCCCGTCCGTTCATTGTAGATGGGTTTTTTCGTGTTAACTGTTGAAATTCGAGACTCAAGATTTCTTTTTAAGAATCAGCGCACTGCCCCTGCCCCTATTTCTCTTTTTTGCCGTTGTAAATCAATAGTAAAATAATTCCTCCTCAAAGTGGTAACCAAAACCAAAAAGTGTTCAACTGGTTGTTAAATATATAACAAAAAATTGCCCAGTTTCTAAATGTGTCGATGCAGGTCGTAAACCAAAGATGTAATCCCGATTGTAATCGCTTTTAACTCAGCGTAATCACTCACGACTTCTGGTCATTGTTGTCTCGTGTCGACTCCAAGTGGTGTAATTTTGATTTGTGTAGTTTATAACAAGGCCTTTATTGTGCACACAGATCGGCAGTGGTTATTAATTAATAGAATTTATTTCGAACGTCCGTGCGTGCGTGTGTAATAAGTCTGTGTCGATGATCTGTCGTTCCGCGCCCCATCCGGTCTCTTCTCATCCATAGCGAAAAAAGTGTTGCTTCTGATTTATTTCTCGAGCAGGGGCACTCGCACTGAGTTCCTAGGAGAATATTTAAATTATAATTCTTTGCGAGAGAGGGGAAAGGAAAAACGTTCTCTACGCTCGGGTGGTTTTTCTCGCCCTTTTTAGAAATACAAAAGAAAAGCAAAAAGGAAAAGAAAAATTCGCAGAGCAAAAAACAAAAAAAAGGCAAAAATTCAGCATAATGAGTAGCTCAAGCACATCAGCCACAACATCACCTACAACAACAGCCAACGGAAATGGAAGCAGTGGTAGTGTTGCTAATACCAGCGATGCACAACGTCCAGCTGGATCAGCACCAAGGCCACCACCACGACGGAGAGCAGCATCGGTCTTTCAACAAAACCCGAGACGTCCTTCTACCAGTGAATATGGAAATGGACACACACCCAGAAGGTCATTGGCAATTGCGGTAAGCAGTATTTCTTGTTTATCAATGAGTACTTCGTGTCCTATTAATGATGTCTTATCGTGTTTTGATATTTTATGTTTCCCACTTGATCTCATTCGTGCAAAGTCAGATGAATTTATATGCAAGCCTGCGATGACTCATTCAGAATAGTAATTAGTTAAACACCGAGTTTCCGTTAATTTTCTCATTCTCATTCTCATTGGGATTTGTGCTGAGCTCAGAACTTGTTTCTAAAAGAATGCTGAAACTATTAGTGCACGTAAGTGTATGTGTGCGGTGGCAGTTTTGGATATTCTTCACATTTTTTTTGCCGAGATCAGATATCAAAATGGAAATCCTTGTTGGCACAGTGTAAAGCACTTATAGATTGCCGTCACCACAATTTTTCGAAGTGCTATCTTGCTCACGTGCAAATTGCAAAGTTGAGGTCACATCAGTGATCTCAAAGATAAGGTAAATGTTCAAATTAAGATTAAATTAGGCCTCATGAAACAAATTTGTTCTCATTAATGTCTTTGTTAAAATTAGAAGGGGAGAAAAAAAAGGACATGAGGTAATACGATATCGGTCAGGTGATCGTCATGGTTGGCCTTACATGTTTTTTGCTTTTCATTTTGGCAGCCTTCCTGCAGGTAAAAAAGTATCGAAACTCGTTGCAGAACTTTGATAGTAATCCATCATGACCAACAGTTGGATGGGAATTTTAGTTACACAGAGTATCCCATGATTTAAGGGTTAACGTGGATTGACAAAGTGGGGGATGATATGTCTGAGAAGCGCTTTGTTTTCTCACGCTCTGTGGGAGGGTTTCACATCAAATTGGAATCACTTTGCATTTGTTATCACTTATTAGTATGGGTGCAAGAAATTTCTAAAATTTGAAATGTGGGCAAATGAAGCGATTTATTTAGCATTGAGCAGAACAATGATAACAATTTACCTAGCTTGGTTGTAGCTCATGCGTTACGGTGATCATTTCTGGAAATGACAATGGGCAACATTGTTGCTTGTACTTGGAAAGGAAACATAATTGATTAACTATTTGATAAGCTCTCGTCTCTAGTTTTTAAGAATATCAGGTAATGGAGTTACAAACGAAGGCATGGCCAGGGCCAGGTACTCTATTTATTAAAGGAAGCTCATCTGTTACGTTCAGTCTTTGGCAGTGATGACATTTGAAGAATTTTCAGCCGCACACTTTGGGCGATATAGACTAGAGACTAAAAACCCTGTAATATGGAAGATTTTGGGATTATATGCATACAATTACTTATCAGGCCAACGACCCGTTGACGGTCTGAGCCTGAACAATAGCTGTCATCGCTGACGGTCCTGGGCACGCTGCTTCCAGTTATCAAGAGTTATTAAGCTGTGTTACATCCGCAATGACTTGATCTCTATATAGGAGGCTGGATTTTCCTTTCCTCGAATCAGAAGTTTGGAGCCCAGATGTTCGAGCAAACCGAAATAGCACCTAAGGATGATTCTACATTTTTACGACAATTTTTACGACCCCACCTCTTTCAAGTCACTGACAATGATCAAAGAGTATTTCCTGTCTAGAAAAAGCTTCTCAAACTTCGCCGTTCGGAGTCGGCATTAAACTGTAGATCCCTTCCACTCGTGAGAGAAAAATAGCACGCACAACACGAGTGGTTGCTAAGAAGCTAGACCCTGGCTCTATACCGGCTGTATCGCTATCCATATTATTAATAGTATTACAACTTTTAAGCTGCCGCTAAACATTCTATTGGCCAAGAAATTAGAGTTCTTGTACGAAGCACTTTATATTTCTATACTAGCCTTCCGCAGCCAGAATTGGAAAGCAGGTGAAATTAGCAAGATAGGGAGAAAAACAGGTCATGGTGATATGATTTTTTAAAAGCCCACAATCTTTGTTGTTTTTTCTTCATATATCAACGTACATCCAATAAGTTTTGCTTCATATTTCTTCTAAATATATCTTATTGAATACAATAAGAAATCTTATTGAATATGTGTACTGGCCTACTAAAACCTCTTGATCTTGATTTCAATGAGATTTTCTTCATTGTTTTAATAAGACATTCTTGGAAAAAACTAGAGGTCTTATTGTTTACCTTCCATTTTGTGTAGTCGATTTTTCTCTATATAGTTACATTTCGCTGCAATTGTCGCCGTGATTCTAGATTCGGCAAACAGCAAGTGTCATAACCTGTGCGATCGGATGATTTGACCTGAGTTTAACGATGGTTAAACTATCTTCTTCAGTGGGACAAAAAGGTAGTTGGGACAATCACAATCATCGAAAGTGTCATGATTTGAAAATGGGATCTGTCATGGACTCGGCATCGCAATGGGGAACAATAGATCCGCTCATCATCTCATCAGATTCCCAGTCTTGGTCAGTTGAGAATGTGTCTTGTAGACATTCCAAATAATCGCATAATGTATCTTCTCCCAGATCACAACCACAATGTGCCCATCAAGGCCTACATTAGTCAGACAAAGCAATCCTCGTTATGTACATATCATCATTTTAACAGAACAAGAATGCGCAAGTTATCACAAAATATGTATATGAACGTTCTAGCAAAGCACTTGTCGGCTCTGCCTTAAACGCACGAGTTAAGTGCAAGGTCGGTGCACCAACCTTGGCGCAAGCTATGTAAAAAGATTTCCTTATTGAATGTTGTCTTCCTTTCATAAACGTGTTCGTCGTCTGTTGTAAACAACCCGGCTGGGTGGTGTTTCGTGCGGTAAGCTTTGTTTGCTGTTTTTTCGTTTTTTGTTCTGTGTTGGATATTTTAGAAGCGCCGCAGGTTATCGCCTGTATGTGGCAGGGTCGGTAATCATCTGAACTATTGGATAGCAAGAGCTAATCCAACGGAAAGAAATTACAAAATCTATAATTTTTGTTATGTATTGTACGCATTATTTACACGCGGTCCATGCCATCGCACTACATGATGAGGTAAGGTCGGATCGCCATGGTCCTCGCTGGTTCTTCAGCTGCAGTACTTAATCTCTTAAAGGACCTCACATTCGGCTTGCAAAAGAGAAATTCATGGTCTCTGTTCCGTTGGTGGTGTCGTCAACAGTATGTCCGTCCATATCGGAGCCTCTTGGTCGTTTCATAACTAAATCTGGTGTTCATGGTGTGGGAGTTACATAACCTCACACACCAGTCACCACGCTCAACTGAGAAACCAAATCTCTGTTTTTAACCCTCGACCGAAGGTCCCGAATGCATGTCGTTAACCACGACAGTTTGCACCACCCTTGAGCTTAAGATATTAAGAATCTTCCACCGCTAACTTCATGTCAAAAGCCTGACGTGGCTTTGGCAAGAACCTTGTAGACCTGAACTCAGAATTAGCTCTAGAAGTAAGCCCTTTTGACGAGAAAGCGCTGTTACAAATCCCATCCTTCGGTCATGTTCGATCGAAACTGCTTGACTCCCAGAGTGATGGTAATATCAGAGACAGCAGGAATCCGTCTAGACGCAATACAAAACTTTTGAAACTTAGACCTGATCCCCGAATACATCGGAGTAGCTTTAAAAGGGATGCACGATACAGTCATTGAATTTCGTAAGACATGGTTTGGAACATTGGTAGACACGAAGGAGCTCACTCCACTTAGGTCCTTGTGGGTTCATTTTGCGGTGTTTTCTTACAACGTGCTCTCGTGTTCATCGACGCCGATGTTGACTTTCTTTCATCACCCAGCCAGCTAGCCTGTCATCCTGACAAATCTTAAAAAGATATTCAAGCGGATATCATTTAGTTCTTGCAGGTCATAGAAGAATTATCTCAGAGCCCTGTATCATAATTGACTCAGGCTGGGATAGTGAGGAGCACGTCGCCACAACCCCTGTATAAGAAGTCATGGGATCCACCCTTTTGAACTGAATCTTTATCAGTGGCACATTTTACACGGCATCACATACGTTCTTGTTTCTTACACTCGAAGTGACGGATATAAAGTCCGCCAAAAAACCTTCTTCATTCCGTTCAAAATATTTTCACTTCCCTTAGTCACAATCTAGACTGCCTTCAAATGATATTTCATTGCCTCCGCAGGTATTCCGCCTCGAGAGAATCCACGAGCTGTCTGAGTCTATTTAAAGAACACTTTTCAGCCCCCAAAAACACTGGTTTGCCAGATAAAAGCACCCGTTAACCAAACACACAACTACGAGCAGACACGCATACACCGCCGCCACCTTACTACCAATGTTGGTGGTTCCCCACGTCTAGGTGTGTGATAAGGAAATCTCTCGCTCAAATAAAAGAATACATTCCGAAAAAACAATACAACGCCTTTCATGAATTCTATTTTCTTAATTCGATAAGATAAGGCTGTACCCACTTCTCGTGGCAGGTTAAACAGCCGAACGCTCGCGTCTGAAGATGACTATTTGTAATGCGAAAATAAAACAACATTTTGCGACTCAACCCGAATGCAGCTCAACCTGAGGCAGCTTGCGGCTAAAAACTTTACTCATGCAATTCACTGTTCACACACACTTCCAGGTAGAGTCGATTAGTCAGAATCACTTGTTTTGATAAATCGTTAGCTTATCATTTAGACATTATCAAAAATTTTCACTTCGTTGTTAACTGATGTCTGATTTGCAGTTAAGGTGTCAATCACATTTCTTGTGTGTGTTATCAACTTTGATGGATGGGTTGGTTGGTTGATTTTGAGTTTTAGTCGAGTCGAGTAGTTGCATTTGACTGTGAGTGCGAATAGTCTAGAGAGGAGTGATTTCTGAGAAGTTTTTTGTTTCTTAAGCTTGTGATTTGAACCTGTCCGATGCAGGAGGCCGAGTGGTAAGATGGTTAATGTTTGAATGTAAAACCTTTAAGTGGTGTTGTTTCCTGTTTGACTCCGGTTTCACGGCGACTTGCGTACGTTTTTCGGGGGTTTCGGTCAGATTAGTTTTTCGGTGGACTTATGATTTTTGCGATAAGATAGCTTCACATTGATTGAGTAGGAATTGTACGGCTTTTGAGAGTCGATTTGTCTTGGTCTCTTGTATATTTACACCATAGGCCATTACACTTCGTGACGAGCCACAGTCCCTCGTGTTGTGCGAGGACTATTGCTATTTCGCGAGAAGAGAACGATGTATTTTGTAATGACCACTCCAATCGGCGATGTTTGTGACACGCTTTACGTAAGACATTATACGCCTTGTGAATTACCAGTGACTCGTAAGAGGAAGTGACGTGGAATCGAGCGTTGGTGTGTTGATTCAGAATCCATACATGGTGGGTTTGGACTACGGGATGTTTTTCGACACAGATGGTTAATGACCCATTACTAAGGAGAACCATTGGGAGGTTTGGATGAAGCTACCAACACCTGTATCGACTTGTCCTTTGCAGACGTGTGAAGTTCCCGAACTGCATGTGATTCTTGTCCCAGTGAACTCTGCCTGCAACTTGCAGCTCTTTAATGAAGTGTTAGTTTGTGATGCATTGAAAAATTTTCCAATCGGTTAGCGTCCTTCCAAGCGACGATGTTGTGTGAGATTTCTATATTCGAGGTGCTCAAGAGTGAGTTGAGGAAAACGCCCTCATGCTCAATCCTGACAAAACCGAAAACATTCTATTTTCGAAACACCATCCCTCCCTTTCAAACATTCCTCCAATTGAATTAAACGCCATTGTCGTCGAACATGTTGATATAATGTGTAACAGTGCACTTACATGGATAGACCATAGAAATGCGTCTCTTAGAACCTCAATTAACAAATTCTTTCTCCCAACTAAAACATCTCAAAACCCTCAGGGTTCTTATTTTAACCTATGGTTGCGAATGTTTGCTGCCGATAGTTTCTCTCTCCAGCGTTAAAAGCATTTAACGCAACTGCACGAAATATACAATATTTAGCCTTCGAAGGTTTGAACACGTCTCAGACGAACGTCGTCATTTTACTTGAATGTAAATGGAAGCAGTTTGATTGCAGATTTATTTTTAAAATTGCAGAATTAAGCCTTCACATTTACAATTTCAATTCTTCAAATCTATAAAATGAAAATATATCCGAATGTTGCAACCTTGCTTGCCATTCTTGTAGTAAATTAAAAGAACTCACCAGAGTTTCCATTCTTTGAACAAATCTGTACCATGTTCGATAACGATCGTTTTTGATGATCGAAGGTTCCATAATCGGGGCTACTGTCCGAAGTCGAAATATTTTTGACTTGGGGACGACCATTATCATTGGAAAATAATCCGGATTTCGGTTCCAAAATAAACAAATAAACCGCGAAAACGGTTTTGCTTGACATTTATTTATTTTAAATAAGTCTGTTTGTTACGAACAGCCTCACACGATACTAGAGGCTAAGGAGGAATGTCCGAGCAATGACATACATATTACAGTAGTTGGATACATGACGGTTGCGTTGTTTGACGAATAGTGGTTCTTAGGTGATATGGCAATAGCTACGTTCACATTATAAAACCCGGTTGAACGACATGCTGGACCTAGTCGGAGAGACCAATTTGTACTAGGTCGTACAAATATGAACGCTCCGTTCGACGGTCTTATGGAATTTCAAATTGTTCAACTTTTTCCGTACAGCAGGTTGTACAATATGAACACGTGTGGCAACACTACAGTACAAAATGTTCATTCTGTTTTGAATTTCAACGAGAGAGCATCAGCGTATGAATGAAAACGATGTGTTTTCTGGGTAGAGTTTAGGGTCGTTTGTTTAATTAGGATACCACCATCACTGACAGAAGAAAATGTGCTCCGATCTTGTTGCCACGAAACTACACCCATGAATGAAGTCCGCCAACCGCATAGGTCAATGTGAGCGCTAAGTAATTTTTGGTTGTTCAACATGTCATTAAACCTGGTTTTATATTGTGAACGTACCTAATTGCAGGTATCAAGAATTCAAATATGTTTTGAGAGTCATAGGCAAAGCTGTGTGATTGATAGTTTGGGTGAATAGGAGAAAATCGAAGAATTGTGCTGCCGTTGAAAATGTACCATGCCAGGAGGAGTGCAACAGAAGTGGCGACCATTTGCTGTTTCGTCTAACTGTCCAGAACTGCACCTAAAAGTCTGCTCAGCTCCAATAGACGATCACTGAATACAAGGCATTTGGGAGACTGCTCTTCCAGAATTCACGACTCATTAAAACCCAGGCATTACTTTCCTTTTAAGACACTTCAGCAGAAGCTCATAAAACTTTATCAAAATTGAAGCTAACAATGTCATCGGAAAACTTAATCAAACGCGATTCAATTGCAAATGCAACTTGATAATACACCTGATAAAATACACGTAATTTTAGATTCTTTGAGGCCACGAATGATTCATTGCATTAATTTCCCTTCGAGTGTGCCGCATTTCACTTTCAGCACTCGTCCCACGCGTACATCCAATTCTATTTTTATTCTCAATCATTGGTACCACTTTCACACTCAATTATGCACTTCATCATCGTCGTTTCATTTGCATTGAGATCGATCCAACCACTTCAAAGTCGTGCAGTCTGAGTGGGAATTATTAGCAAATTCCCTTCTCAATGGGAGTCTAATAAATTGTGTCAAGTGGCGTCCAAAGTTGTGAATAAATCAACAAACGTTTAGGCGATTGAATTCAATATCTGTAAAATGTTAGTTTTCACGGATTTGCACTACAACAGAAGTCTTGCTTGTACTGCTCAAATTGATTGTGTTCGAAGTGCGGTATGTGCACTTCGTTGATTGTAAGTTGCACGATGTGATGTTTGAACATGTCACTTGCTTGCTGGGAAATTCCTTAGCGATTAAACGGTGTTTTGTTTGTTAATTATATACGTTTGTTTTCTTCACTTGGAAGATCAGTCATTGGATTTAGTACGATGACGTGAATTCATATCCTGCTAGGTATGACTATGTGTGGGAATTCCGTAGACATTTTGTCTTAACTGTGACTGTGAATATCAAGCAATTTTGTTTTGTGATTGTTTCCATTTGTTTATGAATGGATATAGATCTTAATAGTTTTTAAGTGTAGGTATGGAATGGTATCTATTTGAAAGACTTGTATAAAGCCGTATCCTTATATCTCCCTAATTCTTCGGACATTTTTAAGACACCCAGGGACTATAAAGGCAATGTCCCGGCTCAAGAACAATTTTATATCTAAGAGTGATGGTAGGTAGGTAGCTGTATCTATCTCACTTAGTCCAACCTGTTGACAACGGAACATAGGACGCCCGCGTCTAAAAAGGTGAAAAAGTGTTATTTCCCACGAAACTTTGCAATGGCTACTGCTTAATGTTGGTCACAAGGCATCGCTATTGATATAATGTCTAGACGAATCGATCGATTTCTAGCTTAATCTAGAGCTTCGTTTGCCAGTTTTTTTTTAAGAGGCGTGCGTAAGAGATGCCCGGAGCTTGCCTCAGCTCATTTTTGCCTTACTGACACTGTCTGCAAAACCTAACCAGATTTGATGTTCGTTTGTTTATTTACCACTATCAGAAAATATGGACATCGATTTGTCGTTCAAATTGTGCTCTCACAGCGCAACTGCGGCCTCGTGCATCACAGCCACTTCTGGTCGAAAAAGGAGGTTCGGATTCGAAGACCCTCTTTGCTGGAGCGTTGTTGTCCATTCGCTGGATGTGGCCGAGCGAGTGTAGTGGACGGATTTTTGTACAGCTCGTAGAGTTCGCGGTTGTGTCTCCTCCTCCATTCGCCTTCCTCGCAGACGGGACCAAATATCCGACGTACAATTTTTCTTTCGAAGGCACCAATAATCAGCTCTGCAGCCTTACTTAATGTCCAGCTTTCGGCTCCATAAAGTAGGACTGGCAGGATAAGGGTTTTGTAGAGCATGACTTTGGTCCTTCGAGTCAGGAGTTTCGAGCCCAGTTGTTTGGCCAGACCAAAGTAGCATCGGTTGCCAAGGGCGATTCTACGTCGGATCTTCACTACGATGTCATACGTGGAGTTTATATTTGCCCCGAGGTAGACAAACTCCTTTACTACTTCGAAATTGTAGCTGTCGATTGTAACGTTTTGGCCTAGGGGTTTTCGGCGGAGGGTTTTTTGCTCGACAGCATATATTTTGTTTTGTCCTCGTTGACCTTAAGATCAGCACGTTTCGCCTGTTCCTCAATTGCCTTGAAAGCTTCCACTATGGGTTGGGACCGCGCGACATTGTCGATGTCATCAGCGTATCCCAACAGCTGGACTGACTTATAGAAGATAGTGCCTTCCGTGTTGACTTTTGCCCGCCGCACTGTCTTCTCCAGAACCAAATTGAAGAAATCACACGACAGCGCATCTCCTTGCCGAGATCTGGTGCAGGTTTCGAACGGTTCAGAGGTTTTTCAACCGAACTGCACGGTGCATCGCGTATGTGTCAGCGTGGTGCGACACAACCGGATCAGTTTTTCCGGGATCCAGAATTCGGCCATCGCTTCGAATAGCTCCTTGCGATGAATGCTGTCGTATGCGGCTTTAAAATCGATGAACAGATGGTGAGTATCGATTTGAAACTCGCTGGTCTTCTCCAGGATCTGCCTTAGTGTGAAGATTTGGTCCATAGTCGATTTGCCTGGCCGGAAGCCGCACTGGTACGTGCCGATTAGTGCGGTGCAAAACGGCTTTAGACGTTGGGTCGGTTTCGACCCTTTGCTTGGCAAATTATTCTCTTGCCTCATTACCGGCTATGTCCATGTACCAGTGGTGGGACTTGACATTTTAAGATCGTGGTAAATTTTGGAGGAAATAGTTTTGAAAAAAGCGTAGTGGATCCGGTTTTTTTAGTGTTTGTCTTGTAGATGCATACTTGCATGTCCAGTTAAGTTCTAAAGGAATTTCTGCAGATATCAGGTGAGATTGGCCTTTATTCAGTGCAAATATTTTCCGCTGAGTGCTGTTTGTCTTTTAAATGTAAGCACCAGAGTAGGCAAGCATCCTAAAAATAGGGGTTCAGTTTCTAAAAAAAAGGTTTTTGTAGAAACTGCAGGGACACGTTCGATAATATCAACGATAGCCAGCCAAATCGCTTCGATACATACCAATTGGTTTTAGAAGCAGGCGATACCCTCAGTGTGACTGTTCTCCGAAGCCAGCTACTAGAAATTAACCTAGACTCACCTAAAATTTGCCGAGTTGAGAACGAGTTGCTTACCAAAGTGTCATCATCCCAATTAGTTAGTGTTATTCTTGTCTTATCCAAATGAAATAAATTTAATCATTCCTCCTTACACTGCACCCAATTAAAACGACAAATTGAAGACCATCAAACTAGTTAAATACATTCATAATAAAATGGTCAAGCGAACGAGTTGGTTACTCGTTCGAAAAAATGCACATCACTGAAAACACTTGTTCCTCCAAAGCACGCATCTACCGTGATCCAGTTCCGAAGCGCTTTTGATTATACGCAGCTTTCAGCCCAGTTCACAATCACCGATGAATCCCAGCAAAACGAGAGCTTTCTTGGAATATTTACTCCGAAAATATGGTACTGAAGCATGACAGTTTTCGCTTCGTTACCACACTCGAGTCGATGGAGTGTTAGTGCGCTGTCACTTTGAAGGCTCCCCCTCCAGCAGAAGTTTATTATTTTCCATCTTCTGGGATAGGATATATTTTTTTTCACTGCAACGTTGCAACAAAAAACCGTGCTCTTTGGCAGAATTAGTTTTGCATTTGGTCTCGAAACACTCGGTGAAGTGCCTTTGGTGTGGAAAAAAAACGCAAATTAATTTCGTGGAAATCCGATCTCGGTTTGTGTCTGCTACGGATGTGCTAAAAAGTGTTGAAAGAGTGAGTGGAACAAGTGAACAGCTTAGGAAAAAAAAGTTCATCCAATTGATTGTAAATATCAACCCACACCCTTCAATTGAGTGAACATGGCCGAGGGGAGTACAGACGACCAAATCCATGGATATCTGGAATATGTAAGTCCCAGAGGATCACAATGGCGATTCAGCTCCTTGGTATCACGAGCCAGAATTAATTTTATTACTCACTTTTTGCATAAGAATTTTCTTCAATCGATTTCATCGGTCGCATTGGTGTAGTACATATTCCTGTTTTTGTCACGCCGCAGACGGCACATGGCTGATTGTCTCTTTCACGGCTGCGGGCTGAGTAATGAATGCCTTGAAACGGGCGCTAATGAAAGAGAGTATTGTTGTCTTTGTTTGACTTGTATTGGAATGTTTTGCAAAATATTCAATTCATGCCCCCTAGCCACCATCGCACTGCTCAGCGCTAGAGCGATGAAGTTCTGCATTATTTTCCCATTACGCTGCATTTTGACGTTTCTTTTGAACGTGTTTTTCGAACGATGCACGCCAGAAAGGGATAGTAGTTTGTTTTGGATTTCCAATTCGGTGTTCCCCTAGTGTTCGTGTTTCGGAAACTGAGCTGGGGTGAGTGGTGAGAACTTATTGCGACGGAAAGTCCGTACGTTAATGTTTACGTTTTTTGCTTTTGAGTGTTTTTTTCCCTTCCATTTGCAGGTGGGTGCAGGTATCTTGAGTTGTATGAGTTGTGGGTTTTTTTTTCTAATGTAACTGTAAACTAGTCATTTAATGTGAACTTTACCTGTTCATTTATTATGAGTGCCTGTTGAATTTCGAGGCTGGGTGTATAAATAGTTCGGTCGAAGTGGGAAAATTTGTATGTGTTGTGGCCTAGGACGTTCTTTGTATGCATGCACAGGAAAAACCACATACATAGCCGAATGGTTTGTTTCGCCGGCCTATGCATTAACCGATTGCGTATTCTGTCTGGGCAGCTGCAATGTTGATACGTTTGTTTTTTTGACATTGAGTGGTTGGGATCAGGTCGTTGAAGTTCCCATTGAAGGGTGTTTTTGGCAAACACCTGTAGAATTTATGCAACAGGTTCTTGAAGGAAAACCTTGACATCTGTGGTAAAGGGATATTTAATTCTAACCATAATGACTCTCAATGAAAGGGATGCATTAAAGTGGGTTGAATTGGATTAGTGTGTCCCGTATCGTCGTCCAAGGAGCGGGTTTCGTTTGAATTTTTTCAAGAAAATTATGCCACGCCTGGTGATGAGGACTTTCTTGGCACACCAGGGTTGAGTCAGTTTGCCAGAGTTGGTCCGTCCTCCTCGTACATTCCCGCTAGTGAATATGACCGAAATTATGATCCCCCTCCAAGCTTGCTTTGTCTAGAACTTGAATGCCATACTTCAAATGTATTTCTCCTTCAAGTCCATGTGCAAAGTCCAATCTCGAATCGGTTAATTTCGTTATCATTCTATAATTAACAGATTCGTAAGTAATTTCGATAAATGTAGGTAGAATTTCCCACTTGGACAAATGCCGAAAAGAGGGCATTGCCGTAGATAATGTAATGATTCTTGTATCCTAATTTATCATCGGATATTGTGTGCCTTTTTGTTGGGCAAATAATTACTTAAACTTGTTGCCCTAATGCTGATTATACATAAATGCCTGTGTGTGAATACACGATTCAATGGAACCTAAGGAAGAATAAATATACCACAAAAAGCGCGTGTATATTTCATTCATTTGTTAGTGTTATCGACTAACTTTTCTGATGCATTAGTCATTGCTTTTAGAGAGTTACTCTGCGGCACAAAAAAAAACTACCGGGAAAAAAGTCAAACAAGCTTAGAATGTAATCAATCTTCTATTTTACGAACTAAATCAAAAGTTCAATGACTAACAACAACACATGGCTGTATTGAATGCACAGCTTTTTTTGACAGTCATCAATAAAGATTAGATTCAATTCATGTGACATTATATCAAATAGCTATTTTCCGATAAAAAAAATTGCTTAAGGGTTTACACAAGTGGAGTTTGAATATAACTTCTCTGCTTCTTTATCTCCCTCAGTACGCACATATCATAACAAAATTGGTACATGATAAGTCAGAACATTCTTATTGTTTTAGAGTGTGGAAATAGTTTGCTGTGTGGACCAGTAATGGATGGAAAAACACCTCGGTAATGCTTCAATTCACTGGATTTCAACTTAAATTGCACTCTCACCCGTGGCCACTATCCATCTCCAATTGCATTTTGTTATTATTTTAAATTAATAAATTGAATTGCCAACTTCACAATAATCACGCGTTCAATGAATCGTTTGCTAATTGAAATCGCATATAGCTGTTATATTATTCATTTAAACTTATTATTGAAAGCGTTTGAGAGCCATTGTCAGACTATGTCGTCTTTACTTAAATATGCCTATGTAATCTATATATGCAACGCGGCATGAGCCGACCTTGAAAGTTCTTGCAAAGATGACTGTATTTGTATTGTGTGTAACTCAGTTGCATACAGACTTGTTATTCAATGTTCAGTCAGTTCAGCCGCAGCGCTGTTTATTTTCTGCAAACTTATTATTGCCACCACAATTAGACAACTTCCATTCTTGACGACATGAGCTACGCTGCTTCTAATCATTATCAAACTGTTTAGGGACTGAGATCAATTGGTATTTATAACGAACATTCGGACAGCTATTAGGGAGAATATTATCTATGAATGGATGGTGCGGCCTAGCAGCCTTTTCCAGTCTTGGTCTTTAGACTATGAGTCGGGTCTTAGGCCGCACTGCAACAAAACGAATTCAGTCACTGACACAGCAAGTTGGCAAGGAAAGAAATAGCATACGTATTGGCCACTCAATGATCTGAAATGGAAATTGCATTATATCGTATCATATAAGGCACAATTAATGCAAGAAATCAATGTCACACAACACTTCAGGCATTGGACCGAAACTCGAACCGTATGCTGGTCGGAGTGATAACAGCGTCCGGTTTTCGGTTCCATGCTCCGGAAATGAGACCAGGAATCCAAGGGTCTCTGCCGGAGCTTCGGCGACAAGGAAGAAACAGAGACGGTTCGACATCTGCTCTTCCACTGCCCGTCGTGTAAGTGCCTCACATAGCTTCACCCGCACCTAAGTTCGATTGGAGCTGTAATTCAATCTCATGAATTTCTTTAAGGGTTTGATACACTCGTGGTTTTTCTAGAATTTTTTCGTTTGTTTAGTAGGTCAGGTCGGGATGTGCTGGTTCGTGTCTCTGTTGTTACAACTAAAGAGGGCGGAAGCCCAATGAACGCCACTTGGTTGAGCCGATATATTTAGTAATTTGTTGCACTCCCAGATAGCTTTAGAGTGGTACAATTTCTTCGGGCTTTAAGAAAAGCTTGGCTGCCTGTGTAAATCTTCTCGTAAATCTGGCTTCGTTTATAGCGTATATGGTAGTTCGGCCTGAACAATTTTTTTACATTTCAAAGAGGAACGTGAAGTGATTGCAAAAAATTCTTATATCCGCGTTAATCCATTGCACCATATAGCTTAATAATAGACTCAGCACTGTGCCAAAAATGGCCATGATATATCCGCCAAGTCTTAACCTTTGGATCTTTGCACTCTTATTAAACTTCGAATCATCATTCCTAAAGACATTTTTTTCGAAAGTAACAGTATAATATTATGTATGGAATTCTAATATGTAATATTTTGTTATATGGTGACCCGTGGGGTTGTGGGTATGTGCGTCGACCCCAACCTCGACGTCGTAGGTTTGATTCCAGCTCAGAGCGACAAAAATAATTGTCACGAACCCACCTCTTTCGAGTCACTGACAATGATCAAAGAGTATTTCCTGTCTAGAAAAAGCTTCTCAAACTTGGCCGTTCGGAGTCGGCATAAAACGGTAGGTCCCTTCCACTCGTGTGAGAATAATAGCACGCACAACACGCGTGGTTGCTAAGAAGCTAATTCGTGGACTTCTATAGGCTGTAGCGCCACCCATATTATAATTATTATTAATATTTTGTTATATGATGTTTGGGTAAGCTTTAGCCGCCACTCCAAATTACACATTAATACTATAAAAAAATGTGCACCCTCTGTCGAATTTACACTCAAGGCGACGGAACTAGTTTTAAATCTAACACGAAACATCGCTTGTCGGACTCACGATTTTACATGATGTTCCGTCATGTGTTGGTTTTGACTTATACTTTGTCAGAGATATCCGATCCACCTGATCCTCCGCCATCGACTCTAACTTATCAGGATTTATACCTACACGTAACCAGGTTAGTCTTCGGACTTGATTCAACCACTTGAGTTTGCCCTGTGCCCGAGCGTACCAGTTCAAATCACATTTAAAGCACGCCACAGCAGTCGTGATGATGGGGACATTCGGGCCACTTGGCCAAACTATGTGTTTCTCACACGATTTCGGCGAGTAACACCCACAACAACACGAAGAAATATCATTTCAGCGGCTTGTATTCGCGATCTTATTCCTTCTTTTTTATCGTTATTCTAACCTAACCTAGGAATGCATGAGTCGAGTCATAACTGGCTAGTATCTCAACCGCTCTACTATTGCTTGTGGGCAGCTTCCTTTTCTGCATGATCCGTCGGTTTATGGAATTTGCATTACATTCTATACATTATCATTCGGTGGGCAGTTTCTTTTTGTAGATATTATTTGTAGTTGATGTCCATTACTCGCGATGCTGATGTCTATGGAGACTAGTTCACTTCGCCTATTATGATCAAGTTGAAATCCTAAGACAGAAATAGTGTACACATTAACAAACCTGTGTCCCTACCAACGATCTCAACGATCTTCTTCAGGTTGCGCAAATGTACAGTATACACTCAGGAAAACGATTATAATTGATTTTTTTTCCACTTTAAACAGGTTTATTGTTGACGCGATATTTTTCTCGTTTTATTGTTGTTTTCCTAAATATAGCCGTAAGAATGAACTTAGTTATGTTTAAATATACCGTAGCAATAATTGCAGATAACAAATAATGCCTCCATTCAGTGAATGTGTCTGATGATGCAACTCTTGCTAGAACAGGGATCAAGCATGATGATGCCTCTTAAAACTGCAGTTAGTGCTTGTAAACAAAATATTAGGTCACAAAGCAAAGTTGTCCTTGAGTAAGTATCCAGTTCAGAATGACTGCAGTTAATTATTTTGACATCACTGTCATTTTTTGTTTCGTATCACACCGCTTCGATGGAATTCAGAAAGATATGAAATCAAACAATAATGGCGAATTCCTTCCGTAGAATCACATAAAATGTTTTTATTGAGTCGCTGCTAAAGTCCAATAAACTGTTTGCTACCAATCACGTGTGGCGTAATCAAATGACTAAACCGTTGCTTTATGATAGCATCTGTCGCTTGATTAGTGACATAACTAATGTGTTCTTGACACTTTTCAAAAACATCCATATGCATATATTTTTGAGAGAAGAGAATAACTGAATTCATTTAAAATAGATTATATCGTGAGCTCGTGCCTGACTGACTACTCTATCGCATCATAGAAGAGGAGTGAAGTGCATAAATCATGTCTAATGGAATTAGGTTTTATAACACGAAAGGAGTCGATTAGGATGTCAGCACAAGTTTAAAAAATTGAGCAAGAATGGGAAATTGAAAATTGCTATATATGGGCATTCATTTAAGAATGAAACGTAAGTTCGCTTTTGTTTCTTCAAACCTGTTGAGGTTACGCTTCTAACTTCTGTATACGATCGTGCTCTGTCTTAGCTAATCATTGAAACTTGAACAGAGAACAATCAAAAACACCTGTAGCAAAGTCAAGGTCAGTGTAAAGCTGTAGTCACTCCCTCCAAGTTCTGATACAACCGATTTTTGTTGATTTTGAACAGACAAATTTCCTTATAGCCACATAAGTCGATGAGTCTGAACTGGTTGTTTGACTCGCAGAGCGATCGTATCAATGACTATCGTCGCTATAAAATTACGATTAGCAGACAAAAAGCATATAAATTCCTCTGCCTGATGATACTTACAAAGAGCCACGTGACGAGGTGACTCTCGTGACGAAGTTATTGTACTCCCAGTAGTAACTCCATGGTATTTGTAAGCCTAAATTTATCGCCAACACCTGCTAATCGAATATGATTGTGTAAATTATATATTTTTGGATCTTACTTCAGACGCTTTCTCATTTCTGCTATCTTTCCGCTTTACTTCTGTTCTCTGCTGTGGCATTTGAATTGGACTGGTATATACTTAAAACTCGTACAATCTTCCAAACAAGAGTTCTTTGACTCTGAGATGAACCACCCAAAAATTACTTAGCGACACTCGTCATCTACGGCAATTTGTATAATTAAAGACTTTTGTCAAATGAATGAATATTGTCGGCGTCCACTGGCAGTCCTGCGTAAAGCAAAATCAATAAACCCTCAATATGTTCTTTATTCATACATAAATACTACAGAGACACTAAGTTATTTGGTTATTTGTGAAATGAAACGTGCCGGTCAAAGAACGCTGTAGCGTATCAGATGTGCTCCTCATACGTATACATTTTGTATGTAGGTACGTATTCGTTGCCAAGCGAAAGATTATAATTCTCATCTGGGATATATTTTTTTGTGCTTAATTGGATTATCACGGAATACAAAACATTAGCTTTAGAGTGCGTACAATATTTTTACAAAAAGCTAACCCAAAGGAAAAACAAAGCCAAGTAGTGACGATCAATTCTGTCTGGCAGTTTGTTTTGTCGTAATATTTTGAATTGATTTTGGATTGATTTTGCAATTGTTTCTCTACATCCATGGCCGCTGGATTATATTCTTATAGTAATAATTGATTTTAGAGCAAGCAAACTTAACCCAAATTGTGTTCGTGAAAGTGGATGTAAAGTAAATTTATTTTGATATGAAAACATGTTTTGTTCTCTTGCCTTTGGGTGAATTTAAGTTTGATGTCTGCGTGGGAAAGTTGCGGGTGTCTTTTGAAAAAATCTTCAAAAAATGATGTCACTTATTTCATAGTCAATCGCAAATCTAGTTTCTGTGCATTCTTAAAAAAAAGTGATTAAATTTAATGGCACGCATTAAGCGCTGTGATTCATTTTACTCTGATTTTGTGCTCGTGTTACACGTACGTGATTGTTTTACTTGAAACCTCGTGGTCAGACTGATTGCTTGTATAAATGTTCGCTCCGATATTGACATTGCAAAATATAGTCTTGGATTAAACGCACGAAGTGAGAGTTGCTTACAGTTGCATTCATTAGCGAGTGAGTTCATGTCCTTCAAACATTGAGAATTATACTTGACTGACTGGGCTAAACTCTGTTCATGCAGCCGACCTAGGTAAGCAGTAGTGGTGGTTCGTAGAGATCCTTAATGAGCACTTTGTGAAGTCACGGCTTGGAATATATGATTGAAGAGTATACATTTTGATCTCCCTAAAATTAACCTGAGAATTTTATAAAGGACATTGGTGTCTTCTCTTAGCAAATGAGTTAAGGAAGGCTCTTCCAAGTGCTAACTGAATAGTGGTTCTAGCAAGTGCCGTTCAGTTACAAATGAAATCTGTTGGAGGTGCGTGTGAGTTGTGTGGAATTTTTCGGCATGATTTCCTATCCAATGTCCTGTACAGACCGCCCTCTTCTTCTTCTTCTTCTTATGGCGCTACATATCGGGAGAAATCAAGCCCACAGCCAACAAGTCTCTCCAGCTGGCAGCTGCGACAGTTTACTGTCGGAGAGGGTGTTGTTGTGCGGTTCCTTAAACTTGATGACCCTCCAGTCATCCATGGGCACCGATGGCTTCTGGAGCTTGGCATCGTGTCCTTGTCAAGGTTCGTGCCAGGAAGTTTAACACTGTTTAACACGGGGCAGTTGGTTGAGTGCCTGCTCTTGGTTTGTGGCTCCCCGGTTCGAATCCCTGTGAAGGCAAGGTAAAAACGCTTTTATCTCGTTTTCAAATCTGGACAAGTCACTATTTGCCGTTGGAATCAAGTTCACGCCACTATCACTGAAGTTGTCATCAGTGGTAGTCTGATTATGGATATCGCATGGTACCCAGCACAGGCGAATTTTGTACCGCTCGGATGTCTCGTTAAGAGACGCACGGCAGTCAATTATTATTTTTCAGTTTAAAGAGAGCGATTCCAGGGCTTTAATTGCTGCTTGTCTATTCTAAATGATACAGATATATCAGGCGGATATCAAGTTTCACCTTAGCCAGAACAGGACATCACTAATCGCTATTATTTCCGTTTAGAAAACGCTGCAGCGATCGGGGAGGCGAACAGATTTGTTTAAGTTTAGGCACTCCGAGAAAACTCCACTTCCTAAGCCATCTTCCGTCTTTGATCCATCTGTGTAGAAGTGTATGCCTTTACCAAAATGCATGGTGCCCCCGTACCAAAGGTCTCTTTCTGGAATCAGGGTTTCGAAACGGCTTTCTGTGAAGTGACGAGGTGAATTGTGGTCTAGTAGATGTAATCGCACCATTCCGATCATTCCCTTAGGCGAATGAAACAGTTGGTTGCCATTTGTCAAAGATGCCCATCGGGGTGAGGTTCTGGAGAATTTTAAGCATATCGGTAGGAGTAGTTTTTGAGGGCTCCACTAATGCAGATGCAGGCTTGTCTCTGTTCCACACAACGACGCCGTACAAAAGCACGGCTACAATCACTGGTCACTTTTGAATCCAATGGTTGCTGAATGGGCCTTAGTGATTTTTTTTTTTTAATCTTTCTTCTGTGTTGATCCTTCAGGACAGTCTGCTATCTATTATAATGCCCAGGTATTTAGCCCCATTAGAGAACAGGATACTGGTGCAGCTTAGAGTGGAAGTCAATGAGAGGGATTTTGTATTTAATTTCGTTCTTCTGAGCGTTGCTGCACTCAGACCGTTTTCAATTGCACAGTTATTTAATAGATTAAGAATTTGTTGCATTAGATGTATTAAGACTTGAGAGTATTTCTGAGAAGGCTATGGCAACATTGTCCGCATCAGCAACATGGCTTCGCAGCAGTAGTAGGCAGAGCAGTTTTTTTTACTGCTAAGTTTAAGAGTAGAGCTTAAGACTCCCCCCTGACTGAGCTTTTTACGCACGCATTTCCTGAAGGAGGTGTACGTCTAGCCCTTTCAGTCCCTTAGTGTGTGTATGCCTGGAGATATTGCTAAAGGCTCTTTCTATGTATATTCTGTGAAGCTTATTGAACTCTCAATTGTGCATGTTGAAATAGCGAAAGTTTAGTTAAGTCTATAGAAGATCTTAAATGTAGATCAATGAGCCATTTCAGAGTTTTTAGTAGAAGGGACGATAAGCTGATATGTCTTAGATACAAATGATAGGTATGAAAACGATTTTAATTAGTTTCCATCTGTTGTGGATGTGGCGCAGAGTTCCTTTATACAATATGTTGTGATGAATTTTTCCGTTCTTGGAACACGAATATCACATTTCTTAAGTTATAGTAACGTACTGTAAGGGTTTAATTAGAGCCATTAACCTAACCTAACCTAACCTAAGGGTTAAAGTGTGGCATAAGACTGAAGGCTCTCTATTCGTGAGAGAGATAATACCACGCACAGCACGACTGGGTGCAACGTTATCTGGCCATGTCCACCTTTGAACCCATATTAACAGGCCACACAAAAATATGACACGCATTCTTGCCATGCCATCAACTGAAATAATGAGAGGTGCTAGGTGGCAAAATTAAGCTCATTTCAAGGTCGTCTGGGTATCTGTCTAAATCTAAAAAAGATGTTTGTTGATACCTTGCACTAATTATTGGAGGTATCTGCAATAGACTAGAAATAATACACATCCCTTTCAAACAAATCCCCCGATGAACTCTCAATTCCAGTATACACACTCTCTGCATTCACCCTTATCTAGGAATTCGTACTCAACAAAATGTCAAAGTGTCTGCGTTTAACTAAACAGACACACACGTACAATAACCACCCAAACAATATAAAAAAAGTAATAAACTGAAAGCTTGGTTAAATTAGTTCCTTCCTTTTTTTTCACTTCACAAACAGAATGACACCGATACCAGTCAGCTACGCATCAAGGTAATCGGAGGACAATCGCTGGCAAAGAAAGACATATTTGGAGCCAGGTAACTATATGGTGTAATTGAGACATCACGTAGAAGCTAATGTTTTGAGCTGTTTGCAGTGATCCTTACGTCAGAATTGACCTCAACACTATACATGGCGATATAAATATCGACTCGGTCCTAACAAAGACCAAAAAAAAGGTAAAACTCAAACGTGACATTTGTTGTCATCACACAGACCGTATGACCATTGAAAATTGTTTTCTCTTTTAATCCTTACAGACTTTGAATCCCATGTGGAATGAAGAATTTGTGTTTAGAGTGAGTACTGCAAACATATCGGTTTTATTTGTCGTTTCTTCAATCGTTCAACTTTTATCCAGGTGAAACCAAACGAACACAAATTAGTATTTCAAGTATTCGATGAGAATCGTCTGACCCGAGATGACTTCCTTGGCATGGTCGAGTTAACACTAGTAAATTTACCCAAAGAACAAGAGGGACGAGTAATTAGTCAAAAGAGTTATTCACTGCGGCCCAGAAGGTCAGTAGGGTATGTTTATGATTTACGATTTATTGTTTTCAGTTATATTCTGTTTTTAATTATATGATTGTTAGCAGCAACAGCGAATTTATTGATAAAAAGTGTAACAAATTCAATGCGACGCAGATTTCTATAGATTCACTTAGAAAACCATTTTAGACTCGAATTTTGAGACAAACGAAAAGTCAACATGTTGGAATTAATTGTTTGAAATCTTTTAAATGAATTGTGGAGATGTAAATACGGTTATGATTTGAACTCTGACAAAGTAATGTACACGTTGCCATTCCCACTGAAACTAATTGAGTATTTTTTTGTGTGTTTGACTGAACCTATAGACCATGTAAACTCCCACGTACAAGGTCACATATTCAGATCCTGATAAGGCCAAGAACATGTACTTTTTATGTGCCGTGAGTCTCTGACGTGAGAGTATGACTGGCATTATTCATATTGTTCAGTGGAAATTAAAGGCAGTAAGTTTGTTCGTGCCTAAAGAAACGTACGCAATAGATGAGACGGTGCATGAAGCCTCAAATCGATTGTTTCAGGAATCCGTTTCAGCCCGCGGTTTTTACTTAATTTCTTTGGATTTTAATCGGGCATTGCAATCGCTGCCGTGGTTTTTGGTTTTTAAACGTCACCTACGTGGAGCTTCCAAACGTTCATAAATTACGGATCCATTTTTATTAAATCACTTCCCGTGCAAAAATCCAGTTAAAATAAGAAAAGATCATTAAAATTCGCCGATCGGATAACGATTTCAAGATGAAGTTATATTCACATTCACAGTATATACATTTTCTTCATCTTTGTTTGGCGTTATAGTCCAAGGTGAACCTGTCAACCAACAAGCCCCTTCAGTCGGTATGATCTTTCGCCAGCTGCCTCCAGTTGCGCACACCCAGTTGGTAAAGGTTGAGGACGTCCTGTTGCGTTGTCCCAGTGGCTGGGATTGGAAGACTCTTCGGGCTTGACTCTTCTACATGACCTTAGCCATCTTAAGTATCGTATCCGAAGACGTTTGCATACAGCCCTTATAGTTCGTGGTTGGCTCTTCTGCAGACGCCATCAACGGAAAATCACACGCAGACATTTTCTCTCAAAATGACAAAGAACTTTCAACAGCGTCATAAAGCAGGACAGGGATGATCAAAGTGTTGTATAAAGTTCCTCTAGTGACCTGTGAGTTTTTCATAGATCTTTTCAAGTATGTTCAAGATGTCAGTCAATAGGTACGGGTTTCGATCTGCATTGCTTGAGTATTTTCCAGGATTTCTGTTTACATGCAGGACGGTTATAAATATTCGTATGTTCACATTTGGCAAACGTTTATTAGTTTATCGGTGCGTTTGGTGATGCCTGCGGCCAAATGACATCGCCAAGATGGTTGATAACACGATTTGGGTGTTTGGTGCACAAAATATCGACTGGGACATGGGCTATGTGGCATGTCGACCACCGTTGACCGAAATTGTGTTCCCAGCCTTATTTTGATGTTCGTTATTTGAGTTTCACACTCTCTGCCACAGCAGCCGTTAGTGTTGTCCACAACAGCAGTCACTTCTTTTCAAGTAACTACTCAGCAATAACTTTGGACATGCGTTTTCAATATTGCCCAACGTTGTTCAAGCGCAAAGCGACTTCGTGCCGAGAGGTGTAGGATACTGACTTTCTGTCAAGACTTTCGTGCAAGAAACCGGTGTTAGTGTACATAGAACCTATGATTAAACACACACATATCACACAAGCTTTGTGTGATACTGAAGGAACTTGTCAGCTTTCGTATTGTTAAACATTCTACACTCCATGGGCGTGTAGCTAATTCTTATTTTTCCATTTTTTTAGCGCGTCAATGTAATTATTTTTTACGACCTGAATTTTAACATAAAACTTTGCAGCGTCCAAAGAACATTAAGTTACTCAAAATATCGACGATAAGTTGCTCAGTGTTTCTTCCATCAAACTTGAAGTCAAAACTCAAGAACATTGCACTTCATCACTTGGAGAGTCAATGCGATAATCAAAACCGTATTTCAAGTAAAACTATATGACTTTCCCTTTGTCTCGTATCAATTCATTTTTATTCAATAGTAGTTAAATACGAAATAGTCTACAAAATATCATTAAATACATAATTTTGAATACAAAATCAATCAACTAGTGTTGAAGTAAAAACTACTACAGATCCAATAAGTATCTGCACCGCATTTGATTGTACTTTGAGTAAGGAATTTGTTGTTGCTGTTGATATTCTTTTCCATTTCAGTTGAATTCAGTTGCGCTAATTTCATTTAAAGCATTGTTGGCGGCTAATTGAGATTTATTTGGCTCACTAAACTCTCTATCTCTCTGATTCTGAATCTCGAAATATGTTTTATTTCTTGGATTCGTTATATTTTTCGTAAAATTACTTTACTTAGATATGCAATTACATACGTTCTTCCTTTACATGAAACTTTGTAGAATAGCTCATGAGAATTAATAAGCAATTTTATCTATCAATAGCGCAAAATCCCGAATAAAGGGTACCTTAGATATATATCACGCTTATATTCGTGACGAAGTGAATTCGTCACCTGATGGAGACTGGGAGCACGTTGAAAACGTTTCAATGACTGGAACACAATCAGGGGTGAGATTGATTGCGAATACACTGAGAATAATCTGAATTTGAATGATTTTCTTTGAAGAATCCATTCCCAAGCAGTACTGCTGAGCCTTTGCCACAAGGATGGGAAGAAAGACAAGACGCAAATGGACGAACATATTATGTGAATCATACCGCAAGAACGACACAGTGGAACAGACCATTACTGTGAGTTTGTCACCATTTTTGGGCTAACTTGATTAACATACTTTTTTTTTTTTTCAGATCAGCAACAAATTCAATCGCAGTGGATGCTGCCGCATCCGACTTTCAAAGACGGTTCCACATTAGCGTGGATGACTCAGAAGCGCAAAGAAATCCGGTAAGTTCCAGACCACCACTTAACTAATTAGCAAAATTTGTGTGCGATACAAACGCCCTTTCTTAACTTTACGCATAGAGTTTCTTTTATATGCATGAAGCCAATCGTAGCATGTTAACGAACTTAATTATTACTAAATTTTCCTTTTTTTCTTTTTTTTTTCTTGAAATCTTGTTAAAACAAAATATGATTAAATTTGTTTGCTTTTATTTGTGTGTGCGTGGAAATTAAAAATAAAATTCAAAAGAACACTACCATATTGGTGAATGATCAGCCGGCAACGTCTAGGTGTAACGGCGGTAGTAGTTCATTGAGTCGATCAAGCAGTTGCTCATCGTACTCGGGTTCATTTAGTAACAATGCGGTTGAAAACAGTGAAAACGATGAAGATGATGATGATGACGATGACGAAGAAGAAGACAATTGTCACAGTGACGAACGAATGCATAGTGATGCGGACGATCACAATTGTAGGCAATTTACCGATCCACCACATCTTACAGAGATCACTGTAATTACAAAAGATATATGCATTTTTACGTAGTAGATTTTCAAAAGCTAGGATATTTATAAACAAACAAACAAAATCCCGATTGTAGATTGATATCAAATTGTATGTATCTATATTTGTTTAGGATACCATTAGTCAAGTTAGCCTAGATGACACCCTCTCACGAACTACATCGTTAACCTCATTAAATTCATCGACACCGGAGGCGCAAGCGAGGTTGTTGTTCGAATCGTTATTTATTTTCCAAATTCATATTAATTATGCAAGCAATTGTTTAGACCCAACACATGCGCGGGGGTCAATTTGAGACCAATACGTCCGGCACCGAGAGCACCTAATGCATTATCGAGACGAACAGTTGATAATAACAATCAAAGCCAAAATTCCATGGATGCTGAAGTGCCATCGGTTGAGGCTGGCTCTGCAACAACTCCAAATGGATCCACGAATGAGAATAACAACGATATTGTAACACGGAATTCCACTGAATCGGTTAGAATATACCTACATTTGTTTTTTGTTCAAAGCGAATGTTTTTAGGATTGCGTTTAGATGTTAGTAAATGTGAATTGTCTTAAATGTTGCTGAACACTGTTACTGTCTGTGAGTCGTCTAAAGAAGTGCATCCGTATATAGTTGTGTTAAGAGCCTACGGCCACAAGAAATGAGGGATTAGCTCGGAATGTTAAATTTCACTCAAAATGAGTTTGATTTGATGGTGGAGTCAGGGCTAGAGCAGATCTTAGAATGTACGTACACTTGTGTGTAGTTATGTGGCTTTTGTGTGTGCTAATGTCTGAGCAAGTTGAAAACACCTACACCGACCTTGTCCATGTTGCTCCGGTTTTATTGTGTGGCTCTTCAATCTAGGGAAAACATAGGCCTAATTTACTGAAGGGGATATTTGCACAAGACAAAATGCACGCGACTCTTCAATACCGAAGGCAGTCACTGTGATCGTCTACGAAATCAGCCTTAAATAGTTTTCCGCTTTACTTCGCGTTGTTAAATGTTTGTCCATCAAATGTTCGTAAAATGATCACTCGATCTTAATGTTGCACCTGAAAACTCATAACTGTTCAAAATAAAGCTCCCAGTCTGAGCGATGTTCCCATATTTTATTCTCTCCCACTTCCATTTATTTTGCTTATTTAATAATATCTTGGATCTCACTTTTATATATTTGTATAGGCCACTAATAATGATCCCAATAGAGAAGAGTATATGTACAGGTCCTTATCTCTCTCGGCGTTATATGCGCCCCCAGCGGACACAGTGGAAAGGTTATTCATTTCATTTTTTTGTTTTGTTTACCTCATTTCTATTAACTCAAACAACGTGTGCTCTATGATTGATTAGGCCATACACAAGCAGGTTGATTGATCTTATGCCTGTGCGCGAGGGTCCGATCATACCAATGTCCAGACGGGTTATAAATAACTTGCGTTGTCAAAACTACCGAAGTGCCGATCGACTGAATACTACCAACAGTTGGCCGTACTCTGTGCAATCGGTTAGAGAATTCATTTATCCAAAACTTATGTTAGTTGTCCCTTTAATGTTCTTACATATATCTATTCATAAGCAAAATTTGTTCATGCATACAATTCGCATTTTAACGCAGCCAAAAGTGAAACAAATGACATTGACTCAAAACTAAGGCACATTACAATTCATGCATCAATTTACGCAATCATTTGTTATGATGCATGTTATGCAGGCGATGCAGTGAGAAACATATACACCCATCATTATGGCGGCGGATTCTTTAGATTTATTTGGGTACAAGGTAGATTTATGAAATGGAACAGGATCTAATCTAATAATTGTTGCATGTGTGGGTTGAGGAGGAAGTCATTAGAATGAGAAGTTGCATTTACATTTGAAATCCATGTTATATGATGTCATTGGTCCAATAAACGTTTATATTCAGTCATATTTATGTCCCATTTTTGTGAAGAGTAATCTAACATGATTTTGGCCACATTCTGTTTCACTCTGTCTAAAATTTCTCTCTCTCTAATTCTTCAATTCTATTTTCTCGCATTTTCTGTCCCATTTTTATATAATTCAATTCACCTGTAACTATCGGTCTTCATAAAATAAGCTGATAACCTTTGGCGTTAGTGTGTATGTACGTAGACGTGCGTAAAGAAGTTCGTCTGCATCTAACACTGAATTCGGATGGATTTCAGCAGAGCAATGCTTTCTTTTGAATTGGAATAACCGGTACAGGGTGAAACCCAGTCAAACAAATAAACACGCAGCAACTCTAGTTTCTTAGCAGTGAGCGCAGTCACTCCATCTTTTTGAAACACAAATTGGGAAGCTCCTCTGCCGCAAACAAGTTAGTAATTATAATCTGGTTACAAGGCTGCTCGATTCTCTCGAATTCTCTTTTGTGAACGAAACGCGCTTTTACACATGAATTCAACTGAATTGAGGTTCTTGGTCAATTATCCACTTTTCACTCTGTCACACACATGCGTAATATCTTTCTCACGTTTATACGTATAGCATGCTTCCAGTATTCAGTGGTGGCCCGTGGCGTTGTGGGTATGTGCGTCGACCCCAACCTCGTCGGCTCACAGATAATGCTCAAAGAGTATTTTCTGTCTAGGAAAAGCTTCTCAAACTTGGCTCTACGAAGTCGGCATGAATCTGTAAATTTCTTCCCCTCGTGAGAGAACAATTGCACGCACAATACGAGTGATTGCTGAGAAGCTAGGCCTTGGCGCTCTACGGGCTGTAGCGCCACCGATATTATAGTATACAGTACACAAATAAACGAGAGTCCCAATTGTCGAGCAGACGCAAATCGGTCTACTACGGTCTACGCTTCCCTGAAAATCGTTTCAGTGTTTTGATCAAGTTCAAGTGCCCAGGTCCACTTCAGTTGAAGCGATCTCAAAGAAAACTGGTGTACTTCACTGTAAAGGCTACATCGACTTGAACTTTCTGTGTACACCATCCATCATCCTTTATTCAATGCGATACGACACAGTTTCATGTAACAAATCATCAACCGTCAACATTAAATGAAACCAATTCGATAACAAAACTCATAAGTAATTCTTCCGGCATCCACATGTACGTCGCCACAGCACTACTAAAAACAACATAGTATGCAAACATTTCCAAGCTTTTTTTTCGTTAATAATCAGCCTCTATGTTGGTCGAGAATGTCTCTTAGCTACTCATTGCTTTCCCACGTTTGTCATAGTAAGTATAAAAATGTTCTAGTAACTCATGTTTTCATCCAAAATTGTATTTGGATCATTCAGTTAGTATTCTGCATTGGTTGTCTTAAATTTTGTTTAACAAATATGTGTATGTGTTACCAATAGATAATAAAAAAATTTCAAAAATATATTTAAATTTGAAAAGGAAACCTTTTATTTATTTTCGTTTATTTATTTCTTTCTTATGTTATTACACAAAACATGCATTATTTTCCCCACACGAAACATACAGACTGAGGATGTAGATCAAGCCGATAGTGGCAATCGATCGGAGAATTCAGCGTCATCGACGAGACGAAATTCAGTCGAAGACAACACAGCAGTTGGCGAACAAGTAAAATTGCACATTATTCCTTATTTTCTTTCCAATTTTCTCTTGCATTCTTTAATTAGAAATCTTTCTTATGTAGAATGTTTAGAAGATTATAAATTAAGTCATGTACTTCAGCTTTCATCAAAAAGTTCGGTTTGAAAATGTTTTTTGACTCTTTTTTTTTCTAGACAACAACGAACGCTGATGAGGAGAGCCTTCCGCCACGGTGGTCAATGCAGGTTGCGCCAAATGGAAGAACATTTTTCATCGATCATGTGGCGCGCAAGACCACGTGGATTGATCCTCGAAATGGTAGAGCTAGTCCAATGCCAAATCAAACTCGACGAGTTGAAGATGATTTGGGACCGCTGCCAGAAGGCTGGGAAGAACGAGTTCACACTGATGGCAGAGTGTTTTATATAGATCATAGTAAGTTTCATCGAACATATGCACATTTATAGAATGAATGCAATTTCTGGAATCTTTTCGAAACAGATACGAGAACAACACAATGGGAGGATCCAAGACTGTCTAATCCAAATATAGCTGGCCAAGCGGTACCATATTCTAGAGACTATAAGCAAAAGTATGAATATTTCAAGAGTCACATACGGAAACCAGTAAGTTTAAACACAATTCAAATATTTCGGGTGCCAGCACGGAACTTGATATAATCGAGTTTTGTTGATCGTTGATCAACTCGGATCAAATTTTCTGGCAGCGTGTAACTTGTGACGAGTTACATTGTAACTTCCACTTGCTAATGTCATTGTGTGCTGTCAAATCTGACGATACAATCGAGTATAATCGTATCGAGTCAACACGATTGTTCCAAGTTACGTGCTGTCACCCCTGTGCTTTGATTACGTTAAATGTTGATGTAAAGTTAAAAATGTATTGTACGACCATAATGAACGGCAGGGTTGTTTAGTTAAGCAATCGATTGATCTCCGATCAGTTTCGATCATTTTTATTTACGCAAGTAGGAGCGAAATCGTTCTCTACGTGCAGAAATGGCAGTTTGTCTTGCAATTTCGAGTAAGTTCCAGAGGCAAATGTGTGCACTTTCAAATTTGACCGAACTCTTCTTGTGTTTTTTCGTTCAGTTCTATCATGACATTGAGTTTATTACATTGAAACATCATTAACAATCGTCATCAACAATTTATTGAAAAACGTAACATAACCTCCCTTCTTTCTTTTAGACAAATGTACCAAACAAATTTGAAATTCGTATCAGGCGTACATCGATATTAGAGGATTCATATCGAATCATAAACTCGGTTAATAAGACCGACTTACTTAAGACTAAGCTATGGGTTGAGTTCGAAGGAGAGACTGGTTTAGGTAACTCGAATGCCAATATTTCAAACGAAAAACGGCTAATTATCTTTGTTTTTAGATTATGGTGGCCTTGCCCGAGAGTGGTTCTACTTGTTGTCCAAAGAAATGTTTAATCCTTACTACGGTTTATTTGAATATTCTGCTATGGATAATTATACGCTTCAGATAAATCCATTCAGTGGCCTCTGCAATGAAGAGCACTTAAATTATTTTAAGTAAGTCAATCCATCCTGGTTAAGTGGTGTTATCCATTCTAATGTTGAAACCTTATAGATTTATAGGAAGAATTGCTGGAATGGCTGTTTATCACGGAAAGCTACTAGATGGTAAAGTATTCTAAGAAAGTCTAAGATTATGGGGTCTTAAATTATCTTCTTTTAGCTTTCTTCATTCGACCATTCTACAAAATGATGCTACAAAAGCCCATCGATTTGAAAGACATGGAATCTGTCGACACGGAGTACTACAATTCCTTGCTGTGGATCAAGGAAAACGATCCTAGTGAACTGGAGCTAACATTCTGCGTAGATGAAGAGACATTTGGTCACACAAGTCAACGGGAATTAAAGCCAAATGGTGCTAACATCGATGTCACTAACAACAACAAGGACGAATACATTAAGTAAATATCTCTTTATTTTCCCCGCAATCCATAGGAAATGACAACCATGACAATTTTGCAGACTTGTAATAGAATGGCGTTTTGTGGCACGTGTCAAAGATCAAATGTCCGCATTCTTAGAAGGATTTGGTTCGATTATTCCGTTGAATCTATTGAAAATATTCGATGAACACGAACTGGAACTGCTCGTGTGCGGTATACAAAACATTGATGTGAAAGACTGGCGAGACAATACTCTGTACAAGGGTGACTATCATATGAATCACATTATCATTCAATGGTTCTGGAGAGCAGTGCTCTCCTTTTCGAATGAGATGCGTTCACGTTTACTGCAATTTGTTACTGGCACCTCACGTGTTCCAATGAATGGCTTCAAGGAATTATACGGTTCGAATGGACCGCAGATGTTTACTATTGAAAAATGGGGCACACCCAACAACTATCCAAGAGCTCACACATGGTATGTATTCTTTGGAGTACTCTTTGAATTTTCACTTAAATTGAATTGTCTCCTTTCCCTCGAAACAGTTTCAATCGTTTGGATCTGCCGCCGTATGAGGGCTACTCACAATTAAAGGATAAACTTATTAAAGCCATCGAAGGAAGTCAAGGTTTCGCTGGAGTGGATTAGAATTCTGTAAAATTATATATTTTTTTATGTTGAGTACTTATCCTAGGAAACTTTTGTTTAGTTTTTTGTTTTTTTGATTTTTTTGTTAATCACACGCCATCGATATGTGTTTAAAATAACTATAATAAAAAGACACAACGGATTGAAAGTTGTTCAAACGACAGTTTAATGCAAAACAGTCTTTCCTATAATGACAACAAATGTTATCACTACAAAACAGAAGAGCTTTACAAAAGAGAAGAGGAGAAAAAAAAAAACAAACTAAAACCAACATTCCAAGGAGATTACTATTTGAACAGTACTGTCTTACTCTAAACAGCCACTAAGCCAGTGTTAAGTAAAACACTCACACATATTTTTTCTATTCCAAACACAAACAAAAATAATATTAGCTCCACAAGAGGACCGTACTTTAAACCTATCCAATCGAGCATGTGGAAGAGAAGTGTTCTCTGTAACCCTTACTAGATACGGCAAATAAAACAAAAGAAGATAGATATATACACACATATGAATATACATTTGGAGTTTGTTTCTTTCCTTGCGCGATACTTTTCCGAGTAGCAAAACCCCTTTGTATACAGATATATATATTTATATTATACATGCTGCAATTGCAAATAACTTAGATAAAGTAATTCTACTAACTATTAAGTGATTCAAAAACAAACTTTCTACATAAAGCTGAAAAATAATATTGTAAATATTTACGAACGTTTATAAAAGAGAAAGAAATTATAAAAGTTGGCTTACTACACAAACAAACAAAACAAAAAAAAAAACAACAAAAAAGCAAACGAAATGAAAATTAATCAACTACACTCTAGTTCACTAAACTAAAATTAGTTATTTATTATTATTTTACTTCGATATACATAAATATTCTAATTTTATCAAAAATACATATAAATGCATAACTATATATATATATATAAAAATTGTTAACCTTTGCTATTGCCTTCTTTTTGTCAATTTTGTTAATATATATTTGTGTCCTTACTACACTTATGAAGGTGAAAACAAAACAAAAATATAAAGAAACCAAGTTTTGCTATAATCTATATCTAGCTATTTTTGAAAATTGTTGAAATGAAAGTTGAATATTTGCAAACAGAAAAAAGAAGGAGGAACAGAAAACTTCATTAGTTTTTTAAATAGGAGAAAACATGAAAACTTTACCAAATCAAATGGAGAATATGATTATATTTTTATATCTACGAAATAAAAAAAAAAAACAAATACATAATGCGAAATATTTTAAATAAATCTTATATTTAAATACATTTTGGTGAAACATAAAAAAGTTAATAAAACAATTTAAAATCAATTTGTGTGTGTCAATCTTATCTCATCTCTCCCTACTTGGCCCACATATGACCCCTGTACACCGTTTTCCATGTTTTCGCACGTGTACTAATCGATTCTGAGACGATGGAGTGCATCGGACGACATCGAAAATTTCACCCAAGAAAACTGACAGTGGTTAGTAAGGCGATTCGGTTGATTTTGGTGTTCATCTTCCAACTGCCACAGCGGCCCTATTAGGCCTATCTATGACACCTGGACACCGTTTTCCACGTTTTCGCACGTGTACTAATCGATTCTGAGACGATGGAGTGCATCGGACGACATCGAAATTTTCACCCAAAAAAACTGACAGTGGTTAGTAAGGCAATTCGGTTGATTTTGGTGTTCATCTTCCAACTGCCACAGCGGCCCTATTAGGCCTATCTATGACACCTGGACACCGTTTTCCATGTTTTCGCACGTGTACTAATTGATTGTGAGACGATGGAGAGCATCGGACGACATCGAAAATTTCACGCAAAAAAACTGACAGTGGTTAGTAAGGCAATTCGGTTGATTTTCGTGTTCATCTTCCAACTGCCACAGCGGCCCTATTAGGCATATCTATGACACCTGGACACCGTTTTCCATGTTTTCGCACGTGTACTAATCGATTCTGAGACGTTGGAGAGCATCGGACGACATCGAAATTTTCACCCAAGAAAACTGACAGTGGTTAGTAAGGCGATTCGGTTGATTTTGGTGTTCATCTTCAAACTGCCACAGCGGCCCTATAAGGCCCACCTATGACCCCAGGACACCGTTTTCCATGTTTTCGCACGTGTACTAATCGATTCTGAGACGATGGAGTGCATCGGACGACATCGAAATTTTCACCCAAAAAAACTGACAGTGGTTAGTAAGGCAATTCGGTTGATTTTGGTGTTCATCTTCCAACTGCCACAGCGGCTCTATTAGGCCTATCTATGACACCTGGACACCGTTTTACATGTTTTCGCACGTGTACTAATCGATTCTGAGACGATGGAGTGCATCGGACGACATCGAAATTTTCACCCAAAAAAACTGACAGTGGTTAGTAAGGCAATTCGGTTGATTTTGGTGTTCATCTTCCAACTGCCACAGCGGCCCTATTAGGCCCACCTATGACCCCAGGACACCGTTTTCCATGTTTTCGCACGTGTACTAATCGATTCTGAGACGATGGAGTGCATCGGACGACATCGAAATTTTCACCCAAAAAAACTGACAGTGGTTAGTAATGCAATTCGGTTGATTTTGGTGTTCATCTTCCAACTGCCACAGCGGCCCTATTAGGCCTATCTATGACACCTGGACACCGTTTTCCATGTTTTCGCACGTGTACTAATCGATTCTGAGACGATGGATAGCATCGGACGACATCGAAATTTTCACCCAAAAAAACTGACAGTGGTTAGTAAGGCAATTCGGTTGATTTTGGTGTTCATCTTCCAACTGCCACAGCGGCCCTATTAGGCCTATCTATGACACCTGGACACCGTTTTCCATGTTTTCGCACGTGTACTAATCGATTCTGAGACGATGGAGTGCATCGGACGACATCGAAATTTTCACCCAAAAAAACTGACAGTGGTTAGTAAGGCAATTCGGTTGATTTTGGTGTTCATCTTCCAACTGCCACAGCGGCCCTATTAGGCCTATCTATGACACCTGGACACCGTCTTCCATGTTTTCGCATGTGTACTAATCGATTCTGAGACGATGGAGTGCATCGGACGACATCGAAATTTTCACCCAAGAAAACTGACAGTGGTTAGTAAGGCAATTCGCTTGATTTTGGTGTTCATCTTCCAACTGCCACAGCGGCCCTATTAGGCCCACCTATGACCCCAGGGCACCGTTTTCCATGTTTTCGCACGTGTACTAAATGATTTTGAGACGTTGGTAAGTATCCGCTAGTTGATATCTGATGAAACCATGTATGGAGGTTGGATTTTTAGAAATAGTTCAGACAGATTTTAGAGTTCAGACAGCTTTTACAAATACATTTAAGGCATTGGCCTACTTAGTCCTGAGCACATACATATGGTAGGGTCGGCTCTGTCTGGCACCCAGCACAGACGTCAAGAGATGCACTGTAAGGAGAAGTTACACAAAGCCAATACTCTCAAAGTCAAAATCACTTTGAATTAATTTCCCTATCAAATCTGATATGCTTCAGCTTTCATTTTTCGTTCGTATACCCAGTAGTCAGTAATTGAAAATGTCGTGGTCCAGGAAGAAAACCTTTCGAATCTTATTACTCGTGTTATTATTTTCGTTTGGTTTTATGATCGGAAATATTCTGTTGGTGTTCTTAAATTTGAGAGAAGGAAAGGGTTCATACTACGATAATTCATTCATCTATCTTTTGGCAACTGTTTTTGGTACTGGAATAGGTACAGTGGCAAATACAATAAAGCAATATGTACATCAGAATAATGTTATTTTTCTTTAAAGGGTGCATTTGTTTCCGACTGACCAAGAGTGAAGCAAAATGGACTCATGCTTTAGTACATACAATGGTGCTTTGCCTTATGATTGGAGGTCACAGAAAGATGTTTTCAATGTCAAAATTTTCAGAAGCTTTTCACCAGTACGCACTAAGTATGTTCACTGTAGTTGTGTACATTATTCAGGTAAGAATTGCTTTGATATTTCTACCGGAGGACTGCAATAAATAAAACAGTTCTGTATTGATTCGGAAACCAATGCTAACAAACTAGTGACGAGAGAGAGTAACAGTTGTACTACTAGGCTAAAACGTTAATGAAATCCAAACGAAAAAAACTATTTATTTTTTTTAATATTGCACAAGACACTGTATACTTTAATACTATACTAAGCCCATCGCTTATTATGGTATATATTGCGTAGAAGCGTAGACGGCAAGGCCGTAGATCGCAAAGGCCTATATAGGGATTCTTTTGTCCTGATTTACTTAATCCTGAAAAAGACAGAAAAGAACATCACTCCATAATAAAGTAAAGCCCAGACGTGTTATCCTTACTTTGCTGCATTTATTTTTCTTGTCTTCCCCTCAAGTTCATTCTCTCGTTTCACTTTATGGTATTTCGTTATGGAAGAACGCCAAGAGAGAAAGCATTCCGGTCGGGAGTGCACGCCTTCCTCGGTGCACTAACATTTTTCATTTGCGTCATGGATGGCTTGTTAGTTGTTCAGAAGATGGCTCTGTAAAAGATCGCATATTTGGATAAATCAAATCCTAACAACACATTTGTTTTGCAGTGATAGCAAGAGGATGAACCAACATTTTACATACTTCAGTTGTCTGTGCTTGCTCCTCTACGCTATGTGCGCATGGTATTTGATTTTGAATCCGTACTTTGATTGGAGAAGATTGGGTGTCATGGTAAGATGTGTGCACATAAACTTCTTTGTCATTATACATATGTATCTACATGTTTTCCTCTTTATTTTATTCACTTTCAGGCGAGAAAGGTAAATCATATTCAATAAGGGATGAGTACATTTTATAAATTACCCTCTATAGGACCAACTTGGGAGAACGCCGAGTAAATCCTCTTTACGATCATCCTATTCTCAAGGGGGAGGAAGAAATTCATTCCGAGGTGGAAGCAGACGTTAAAATCTTGAGTCTATTATTAAATTAAAGCCATGGAGCGAGACTTGCTATTCTTAATGAGGAACTGTGGATGCTAAATTTGAAGATGAAATAAAACTTTCTACACAATCTTGCGAATTGAATGTTACGTTCCAAAAGGGCAACCAGTGTTCAGATGTAAATATTTGTATTTACGTCTACTTGGTCCAAAGACCGCTAGAGTGTCGCTATAGCCGGCTTGAATTGTGGATACAACTTCTAGAGAAACCACTCGTGTTGTACCCGCTATTGTTTGAGTGTTCGTACATTTAAAGTTCATATTGCGAATGCTTGACAAAAATGCTTAACCAATAACTATATTAACTGGCTTGACATTTTTGCTCTAAACTCTGTTTTTGCATGCTTCATCATCACGTCTTCCGCAGCGTGCCTAAGGTTAGATTCGTGGGTGGACGAGCCAAGGACAGTTAGGTCTGTGTAGTCTCTTGATCTTTCTCGTACCCAGTTTCCGTTACATCTCGCGTTCTGTCGGTTCAGTGTTCAACCATCCGGATGGCATGATGAACTTGAAAATAGATTTTATTAACACCTCTGCTAATTCGCTTAGGTCTAGGAAGAAATATTCTCCCAGCGTTCTATTCCTTAATCCAAATAATGTTTTGACTACCATCCTGAGTAACTATTTATCGCAAGACCTTGACGGTTTTGCTACTATTGTACTTAAGTCATATCAACCTAACTCGTACAGGTGGGTAGATTTGTCTACCGTTAGTTTGCTATTTGTATTAAACTGTCTTTCTGGAAGCTTGCAGGGGACAGTGAATTTTTGGGATTGTCTGCAAAGAGTAATCGAGTGCGATCAGCTTTGACTTGGTCTCTCCCATCGCCCGATTGCGACTGGACATATTTCCTGAAGAGCCGATGGAAGGACCGGATTGAAAGGATCGGGTGGTCTGGAGATCTCCAGTGCGTGTTTAATCCTCACCACCCCTTAAGTTGATTATGTGGGTCAGAAAAAAAGAAAAAGAGAAGGAAGTCGACTAATATCGATCACAATCGACACTCACAATACTAAAACAAAACGGCGCAAAACACTAGCAATCGGGCCAAGATTGCTAGTGTACCTTTCGGCTTAGTCGTAAATTAATAATCAGCTCATTCGGACCTGATCTTAATGTTACTAAATCATCGAGTTATTCTATGCTGCATGGAATCTGCGAATATGATCTGCAGTGAATATTGCTTACAAGATCAGTTAATTAAGGGGGCTCTTTAGGACTCTGTAACAACTGTTTTTGGTGTTGAAGGTCTATGGAGAACACATGTTCACTTAATCCGACGCATCTACCGACTATGACCACCACACAAGTCTTAAAAACACAGAAAAAATATGTCGATCTACACAAAACATAAAAACTAACAATAAATATCGAAATGTTTCACAGCATGTTGTGGTAGGTGTGGTTATTTGCCGTTGAGTAATTATTGATAGACCCTGGGTCTCACTTTGTACACCTTATTGACTACCGATGCCATAAGCTCACTCATTTATTTTGTGCGACTCATAAGCAAGAGATCACCCTCTGTTCGACACTCCAATTTCGCAAATTTGATTTGTTTTATTTCGCTTGCATTCAAGATCCCTGCATTCCAAGACCCCTTAAGTCTTTGCTCAAATATCCAACGGATCAACCAAGGTAATGGCACTAGTCATCGGCCCTTAAACCTTTTCAATATCTTTATAAATAAAAATCCATGATTTTTTGTTTGTTTGGTTGTCGGAATAGATAGACAGATTCGCGTGGTAGCACAATGGGCCTACATTGGCTACTCTTCGTTAACTTAGTTCAGAATTCTGTGAAAAAGGAAAATACACGCTGCATTCGAAATTACCTGAATCGAAGCTGTGAAGGAAATCTCAGATCAGCTGGATATGAGAACAAGTGTATGATTGACTTTGAGAAGCCCATTTGCAAGGGTTATCTTTGTTCAGTTAAAAAAAAACTACATATAATATTAATTAAAATTCGAATTTTTATTTTTCATCAATTTATTGCGTCAATAAAAAAATCAATTAAGTTTACCAAATAACAAACATCAAATTGAACGATAACAAAAAGAAAATAAATGCTTCTATCCATCTACCGGTTACCATCAATCGGCGTTATTTTATAGATCCTGCATTTAGTCTCTGTCAACGCAGCTAAGTATGTACTATTTGGAACATATACCGCACAAGTATCATAAACCACATCTTGGACCGGCATCGACTGCAATTTTTGCTCACGCTTCATGTCGAACAGCGAAAGCAGTTTTGTGTCCTGAACATAACCTGCAACCAGGGTGTTATTCTCGACCGCAATCTGGGAGCACCGGGTCATTACTGGAGTAGACTTCGAACCGAAAAATGACACCGTGACATTAAAAACCGGCACGTCATCGATTTTCTCCAATTTCCCTAGAATATACCTCGACTGTGGATATCGCGTACTGCTTCTGGCGAATACCAACAGATTTTCATTTGTGGCATTGTACGACATTGATATGAAGGGGCCTTCAATGTTGATTCTCGTCGCTATTACTTCATGCGACTGATCTGTGTACTCGTAGAACCACATTGACTGCAATTTGCAAACCAAGAAACCTCCCTGCGGAAAATGGTTTGTCACCGGCACTGGTGCAATGTTTATGACTGGGCTTAGATCACCTTCAGTTTTGAATTCCTCTACCACTGTTTCGGGAAACCGAATGTCATATGAGTACGTGCTACCATGTTGTGCGCCTACGTACAGTGTGTTCTCCCGTTGGTTTCTGTCCAACGAACAGGCCCACAATGGTTTGTCTGTGGGGCTAAACATCGCTACTGCCGCCCGTGAACGTGTGTCGAACAATTTTGCTTTCGATTCCATTGACGCAGCGACTAAAAGTGTTTGATCAGCACTAAGACAAATGTCCCGCAGTGTCTTTGTGGACGTGTGCAGAAATGTTGTCGGCCGAAATGTCGGTGTGTCAATGAAACGCAAGCCGTAGCCGGGGAAAAGGTTTTGTGAAGACTTCTGCGAAACCATCATACTGGAGAATACTTGTGAGTATATCATTACACGACAACCGGGCTCTTTGGATATTTCAATGTTCTTCTCCATAAACAGTTTGTAAGTGCGAAGACGAGACAAGTCTTCACCTCCGGAATTCGAATCGATGTCCAGACATCTGCCACCAATACGGAGGGTGTTTTTGAGACGTTCATTGTCTGCAGCAAGCTTTTTAACTTCCTGCAGAATCACTGTGTAACTCATTTTCATAGTCGCTAATTCAGTTTGTATACGAGTTACTTTGGTCTTTTCTTCGTCCAGCTGTTCGCGCAATCGATGCTCTTCACTTCTGTCCAGAGCACGTATCCTTCTTGCAAATATATGACGAATATCTCTGTTGACCGCTCGGCTTTTGCACTGCGGACAGCACTTCAAGCCATTCCTGGCGGATTCGACAAACCAGCGACGAATGCAAGAGTCACCAAATAAATGCCCACACTTGAGGGAAACTAATCTATGTTCACCAGACATCTCCCAGCTGTCCATGCATATGGGGCAAATGAGGCCTTCATCCTCGTTTTCGTCGTCATCCGCGGATGCTTTCACCTTTGGCGTGTGAACTGGAGATAATCTTTTTCTCTTCTTTGCTGGCGATGGGGAGTGGGCACTTTCATTTGCAAGCGGGTCGAGCTGATGTATAACTTGTGGGTTCTCATCTGCAATCGTGAATGATTATATAATGCTCAAAAACGATGTTAAGCAAACTTACGACTAGGTTCTTGTACTGGTAATGTTACAACTCCCTGTGGAGCATTTTCTTGCTGTTCATCTTGTTCCGGCTCATCTGGTACAGGCTCCGTAGCAGCGTCCTCCGTCACTGGAATTCGATTGACCAAAGGAACATCATCTTCGCTATCAGTCTCATTTACTTCCAATATGCCTAAGCCCGACATTATGCTTTTATAATTTATCGAGACGTCGGATTGAAGAAAAATGTGTATGCATACAAAATTACACGCGAGTTTGAGGTAGCTTTATGTTGTGCTTAAAATAATGTAATAATAATCTTTGTATGGATTCGCATTGTGCATCAGTATATTCTGCCGCAGTATGCGCTATAAAATTGTTCAAATGTAGAACTTTAAAAGATTTCGCAAAATATGAAAAATTGACCGCTTTTGTTTGAAAACATTGTTTGACATTTCAAGTCAGAATGACAATCCGGTGACAATAAGATGAAAGATGCTGGCATTACCACAAGGAAATACAGTGGTGCACAAGAAATTCGAGTTCGGATTTAAAACCTATTTTTTTTTAATTTTGTGAAGTGAGATGTTGAAATGGCATTACTCAGGGTACACGGAATTGTAATTGACATGATTAGGATTTCCATGGAAAATTATTTTGAAAACGCAGATACAAATCTCTAAGAATTAATCGCAAAATATATCACTTCGCTCGCTAACAGGATTGGATTTGCAACTATCAAGAAGGTATCTGGCGCTAGTCCCATTTTGATTTTCAAAGTAAAATATCCATATCTCCTAAATTAGACATTTTGGTGCATAAGATTTTGTGCTTATTCTATGTAGATCTACTGAATTCGAATAGAAATAAATTTGAATTACTTTACTCTTAGCGCATGTAGTTATTCATATCTTATCTTACCCAATGGGGCATATCTTAGCATAAGCTGTATTTGTTTTCGTTGTCTTGTCAAACTGAGAACAGTGAACTTTCAACGTGGAAAATATAAAAATGAATGGTGGCACAAGTACGGACATTAAATAAAAATCATCGTCTTCATACAGCATCCCTCGCCCAAAGTCCAAAGGACTATTTTGTATTTTTTTATTTTACAAGAAACTGCAGGCCCATCGATTCTTACTTTTTCCAGACCACAGATGTCGCTGCAAAAATCTGCAAAAAAAATTCCATTTCCAACCGGCTATTTGTTTCCAACCAGAAGCCTACAAACCCTACAAATGCTTTGGCGTCCCCTACAAACCCAATTGTCTACTGTCAAATTCAACAAAAAAAACGTCGAACACAAAAAATTGGCAAGTAAGTTTTTCTGCATTATTCCCAAAGATTTCGCAATATCGAAGGTCCTCACTTTACTAATTGGCGTATTTAGTTTTCAGATTTCTCAGTTTCAAAGTCGATTCATTCTTTTGCGTAAAAAAAGAATTTTAAAAATTAAGAACAAAAAAAGTGTCTGACCACCGGCATTTGATTCGTGATCCAATTAAATAAGAAAAAAAAAAAGAAATATCTTTAATAAATCTCGAAACAAATTCAATATCACAATGTCTTCACAAAACACTCCAGAAAAAAATCTCAGCAAGCCGCCCATGTGCCCACGGTCAACGAGTCACAGTCCTAATCCTACACTGCAATTGCCAAGTCCAATTATTACGAAACGAACCAGGACTGCATCAACGTGAGTTTAAGAGCGCAGATCATTTTCTTTTGGAATTAATTATTAGGCTCGTTTTTCTTTAACGATGAAGGTCTGCTCGAGCTTTAGAAAACCCATTGGAGACAGGTATTGTCAAGGCGTTTAGTAGAGCAAAGGGACACGGGTTCCTTACACCGCACAATGGTGGCGAGGATATCTTCGTTCATATCTCTGAGTAAGTAAACCATTTCTGTAGGGTGAGCACATCCATTCACTGATGGATCTGAAAATTGACTCGTTTGCATGTTACAGCATTGAGGGTGAATATGTACCACTGCCAGGCGATGAAGTTAAATTCCGTCTCTGTGCGATTCCACCAAAATACGAGAAACATCAAGCCGTTCACTGTCAGATAATCAATTTAACACCAGAAGTCCATCACAAGTGGGAGGAACGCTACGATAGCACTTCCGAAGCCTTTGAGAATTAAGCCGAGCCACATGTTTGGTGTTATTTCGCCGTAATTTCCAATAAATATGAGAGATAGCAAACACAAGAAAATAATTAATCAGGGAGTAAACAAAAGAATAAACACAAACACAACAAACTGATGCTTATGAGATTATATACAGCTGAAAGTAGTATTTTTTTATAATAGTTTTTTAAAAGAACAAGTCAAAATTTCGCGCAAACAGCCGATGGAGTTTGGGTGGATTGTATATTTCTTATTTTTTTATTTCTTCTTTTCTTGTTTTTGTTTGGTCTGTTTTGCAAGGGATAACTTAGAATCCGAAAAGCTGGCAATTGCGTAGAATGTTTGGTAAATGAAGATCGTTGTTTGGCTCTGTGTATTTCTTATTTTCATTGTGCGCGTAGAACCGGTTATGTAATTCAATTATTTTAAAAAACATTCTTCACACATTCAAGAACATTCACCTAACCCTATGTTCTTCTACTTAATTATATACTTATTTCTTTTTTTAATTCAATTTTTGTACTAGCATAGCAAAACAAAAAGTTATACATTTAAATAAAATTGTTGGAAGGAATGTGTGGGTTTTAATTGTTGTATTGAACAGATGTGATATGTGTTTACAGTTCGAATTGGGTGTGAATAACACTTGCTGTTGTTTGACGAATTTCCAAGGCCAAGCAATGTAAAGTTGTTTGTGTAAACCGTTAATTGGGGTGATCAAACTGAATAAACAGCAATAAAGGGCGAATTAATTATGGTGTTTTTTTTTTTGGATATGCATCCATGCTGAAAAAAGAAACACAAGTGGAACGCTTATCTAATAAAAAAATTAAGGCATTGTTGGGCACTGCGTTCACGATATGATTTACAATTTAAGCTACTGACACTGCCGCATTAGCGGATACATATAGGGTCATTCTGTTGGCTATACGTAATACAACGAAGTGATTGCAATGAACTCAAGTATCTCGATCGCAAATTCGGTTACAGGTTTCATTCATGACTTATCTCTATGTATGCATGATTGTGCATGTAGGTTGTATTCAAATCTTTTTATTACTGCTGTCGACGCTTGATAGTCAACCTACCTGTCTATATTGCTGTGGTGTCGAGTTGATAAGCTATCATTATACTTTATCGGTAAGGACGGGTCAGCTATCTTTGAACAGCATGAATTTCCAATTTCGGAAAAAAAGTTCCTCCACGGATTTTTCCATATCAACGTCATTGTTTGTTTTACAACCACAAATTGTGTATGTAGCAAAAATCTTACAGCAGATGCTAGTTCACTTAGATTTGATTAGCTATGAAATGAAAGTTGTAATATACATACATGTGTATTTAAAATCAAGTAGCATCATATACAAAAAGCTACTATTGTTTCCGTTGAGTTCGGGGATGTGGTACCTGGAGGGAAAGTTGCACGAAACTGCAAGCGTTTGTCGATATGTGCCTACGCTATATCTTAGGGATATTCTGGTCAAACCGTATCTCTATCGAACAGGTAGAGTACAGCCACAACTGTACGACAACGAAAGTGGCAGTGGATTGGTCGCGCTCTCCGAAATGGGACGACGGGCTCATAGGTAAGAAAGCGTTTCAGATATGTTCGCTAATGGGTATATCCCAAGACTCCTTAGACAGAGGCTTTGGCGACGTAGAAGAAAGATGAGACACTCCTCTGTCACTGTCCCATACTCGGTCAATTAACTTACAGGCCCATGAGAGACTTCTTCTTTTAGTACTTGCAAAGAACAAACTGATGTCCACTTGAATTGCTTTTCCAGGTTCATCAAGGTGCCGGGAAGACTAAAGAATGAACATCAGCAACTGATACGCGGAGCAAGGATGTAAGGTTAAACATCAATCCCAATGGGTCCCTAAGAATGTAAGTGAGGAGTGATCCTACGTATCTGCCCACGTACTATACCATCGGACGCAAGTGATCACACAATTGTCTTCAAAATCTGAATATTTTAATTTCAAGTCATCTGCGCATTGATTACATGATTTGTAAGGTCGGCTTAGTTCTTGAAAAGGCTTGACATAATTCTTTTTGGTGGATGGAAGTGGGCGTCAACCAACAAGCCTCTCAAGCCAGAACGATCGAGGTCCTTTTCCATATGTGTGCGCCATCTTGATCAAGGACGTTCTCTGTTGCGGTGTCCCAATATCTCGGTTTGGAATACTAAAGACCTTGATGTGCGTGCTAAAAATGATCTAAAGGAAGAATACACTTCTGGCGCAAAAACGTCACCTTATGCCAAACAAAAGTTTACTTTATGCTTCAAGTAGATTTTATTCTAATAATTATAAAATATTTTAAAATAAACAAAAATATAACGGCATCAGTGTCTATTTTATGTCTAATTTAGGAATCGGAGTTAAATTAGATTGCACGAATCGAACAAAATTTCTCAGTCCACATCCAAAAAAAGAAGGCTTTCCAAGCATTACAAATTACCCTAACCAACAAATTTCTTTTGCTGAAAAACAGAATATCTACGTTCATTCAAATAAAACAACTCTACGTGGCATAGCCAGTGGTATTCTAAAGGAGACAAATAAAAAAAAACAAATCTTACAAGTCTCAAACAGTTAATTGCTATCTGTGCTTAGCACGTTTTGCCGGATTCTTTACAACCAACCACTGTCGGGTGGGCAGGTCTTGCAGATACGATATCCATTTCCGTCCGTAGTACAGCCATATCAGTCCGTACACTATGCAGAAAGTAGCCTCAAAGTAATATCCATCGAAGACGATGTCACAAGTTCCGCCGGCAGCTACACATTTCTGAAAAAAAAAAACAAAGATTGTCATTTGGCAACAAAAAGGATCATCTGTTGGGAGCATACCTCACGCTGTGCTTTGTTAAGACAGCTATTTTGCGATGAAATTGCTTCATCCACGTGATTGCACTCCTTCCAGGTGAGGACATCCACTAGCCAGAGCATCACGGTGTTTGGCCAATTAGAACCCAAGTTGGCCACTGTGTTGAGGAGCGTCATATAGGTACCGCCCACAGCGGGATCGGATATCTTTGCAAAGAAAGCCATCACGGCCACGAACATGCAGTACAGGAATATCTGATAGAGACCATAGTTTGCGACTAGCAAAACGTAGTAATACAGAGGAACACTGCCACCGGCTATCATGTGTGGTGTAAAGTAAGCAATCACTGCTGCCGTTGTGGAGAACACAATCCTGTAGGGAATTGCTTTTATATAGACATCCATTGGCTTTGGACCGTGTGTGTAGCGGCTCACGACAAGGGGTAGAATGATTTGCAGAGGAATGATTGGGATAACTAGGAGAGCCAGCTTTTCTTTTGGTACTCCCGCGTCGATAAGTTTGAGTGATGTTACCGCATCACAAGCCGCGAAAGTCACTTTCACGGTGAGCAAAATCAGGGCGAATATTTGAATTGGACGCATCTTTAGGATGTCCAAAAGGACCATGTAGCTCTCTTTTATATTCAAATCTGGGTGATCTGTGAATCGCTGATCAGAGTCCTGGTCGTGCTCCTTTTTAAATATAGCCACCAAGGTGGTTGCCACCAGGAAGCAAAGGCCCCAGAACCACAGAAATTCCGGCAGTGTCACCATGCCCACGTCTTTGGGTTCGCTACGAAGATATGTGTTGCAGAAGTCCTTCGATTCCATTGCAATGAATGCGACGTATCCGAGGAAATACCCCGCTGTCTGACCGACACTGTTGCACGTTGAGGCATAGCCTACGTTGCACCGCTTGAGCATTGTCAACGCCCACGCGTCCACTGCAATATCCTGAGTGGCTGCAAGAAAGTTCAACAGAAAGAACATCGTCGTTAGCAGTGGGACATTTGGATCAACGCCATCGCCACCTAACCACTTGTCAACCTGCACCGACAGCAACAACATGAAGAGACCAATCAGGTACTGTGTCGGAATCATCCAGGATTTCCGCCTTCCAAACCGTGACACGTAGAGCGAATCCACAATCGGCGCCCATAGTAATTTCAAACTAAACGGCCAATTAGCGAAACTGAACTCGGCCTGTTGCTTGTAACTTGCACCACGATTCTGCAGCAACATAGGTATAGCGGATATCAGACCCAGTGGTATGCCTTGCAGAATGTAGAGAAACAGAAGAATTGCAATGTTACCCTTATCGCCACGTAAATCGGTCTTCTCGTGGACTTCCTCATGGCTGGAATCGATTAGTGCCTGCTTATCTTCCGCCTTGCCATCGTCTATTCTCCGTCGTACCGTCATCGTTAACACTCACTGACTGTCTGCATAAAAATCGACGATTTGTGTTTAGAAACTTGATATGAATGTCAATTCGATTACCTATGAAAAAGACACGTCAGTAGTTAGCGTCTAGAATTTCTCGACTTCTTGAATGTGTTTTGCATCAAAGAATTCTTACTGTCATTTGATGTGATATGATGTGTGGAATAGGATTTCTATTCGTTTGAAAATCGAGAAATCCTCGTTTTCATACAAAAAAACACGGAATTTCTGGAAAACATCCAGGTAGGAAAAAGGAAACTCAAAGGACAGCTGTAGTAGTGGAAAAGTTGAGTTTAACAAATGACGTTTACCTTTGATGTTGGTAGACATGAGCAAACAAACCGAATTTGTCACCTATGCGTTTGGAGCGACATCTACGCATATTTATTTGCAATTCATCAGGTGTGACGATTGTGCATGAAGGTGGATGTTTTGATAATGGAATTGAAATGGAACTTCCTATGCACCTGTGAATGCTAGGATTGTATGTTTGAATATTTTTACTCGATTTGTTTGACTTTTTCCACTCTTTGGGCGTGTGTCACTGAAGGGAATACTATGAATTTGTGAACCACAGTAAATTAGATGCCCTCGTGATGGATCTAGACATCAACGAAAGCTATTATACCTTTTTGAGGCCACATCTAAATATCGACGTTGCGATGGATGAGATCCTTGTTTACTAGTGTCCGCCAGTATAGATGTAGTCTAATGCGTTGAGCAACAAACTCTTTGTCCAAGATCTCTTCTCTTCCCAAAGTTGAACTCTCTGTAACTCAAACTAATTTGGTATCCCTCGACTTGGGGAGAGTTCACGTTAGTTAAGTATAAACTGCCACCAGGTTGTTTTTGTTAGTTTTCTACTGCAGATAGAACCAACATTATCCCCGTCCGTTCAGCCTGCTACTGAATCCCTTCTTCACAATAAAACGAGCTCTGTTCTCTTTCGGATAGATGTTTTATTCCAAAATATTTTCTTACAAAAATCCATAAAATTCCTATCAACGGGACAATCAATATAAATTAGTATGGGTCTTCTTCTGTGTTACGTTTGTTTGATGTTTAAAATGGTAAATATGTGAATAAGCACAAATTGTTATCTCGGGTTCTTTTTCTTCGCTTCTCTCGTAATAATTTGTTATATTGGCATACAAAGTCTTCTCTTTGATTTAATAATATTTCCACGAGTCCTCTTGGTTCTTTTGCTTATTCTTACGCTCTACCAAACCCGTCAGATGTTCTGACCGCACAGAAAGTGAATCGATCTTCTCCACAAGTTGCTGATATGGACTCAGCGGTTGTGTGCCCATAACAACGTGTCCCAACTTCGAATCGATCTTCGCATTCAAGCGTGCATTACGAATCAGGTTTACAATCCAGCATTCAGCTTCGCTTGGTTTCATGTTGAGCTTATCGGCCAACATACTGATCGTGATGCACTGATGAATGCGACAGAATGTTTCGAAGATCATCAGACGGGCATCTTCGACGAACTCATCAAGACACGCAACAATGAAGAAATCATTGAGGATCACGGTTTGACATTCGTGCAACTTCATACGGGCGCCCTCGAAATCGAAATTCACATAGAGGCATTCCAAGAATTCTGTGATGGGATCACGGTAGGTGTAGGATTCTTGTTGAATAACCTTAATCAAGTCCTTGAGTGCGTTACGACGGGTCCTATTGATAATGACAGCAGTGGCCAGGTAACGCAAAATGTGGGGGCACATTGTTTGGATTGCATTCAAATACAGAGGCTTGTAGAGGAACATCTCAATGATGAGATCACGTCCTTTGGGATGATTGAAGAAGACCAATACTCCCCAGTGAATGAGCCAGGTGCGTTGCTGCAGTGCCTGGATGTTGGTGTAATTGCTATTGTCAATGTAGTCGCGAAGACGGTTCAGATCCTCCAACGCCGTATTCCAGTTCAGAGTCAGGATCTCTGCAGCCAACTTTCCCCAGAGAACGTTGAGGTAGTTCTGTGAAAGATATCAACAAACAATGAGTGAAAATAGTTTAAATTAATCAAGAGAGATTACGACACGATGGGAGTTGGAAACGCATTCAATAATGCATCAGAGGTTACTAGCTACAAGTAAATTACTGCGTAGTCTGCGTTTAGACTTTGTAAGCGTTTTTTAAAGCTTTCATGCGTTAAATGCTTCTTCTTCTTCTAATGGTGGTCAGGGGTGAACCTGGTCCCCAGCCAACAACCCTCTTCAGCTTGCACGGTCCTTAGATAGTTGACATCCCACTTTTGTGCGCCGTTAAATGCCAACGATTTATAAAACTTGGGACGTTTTAGTTTTGTGATTCGAAAATCATAAAGGAATGACGAATAAAATGGTCATGTGCTCGTTTTTGTACTTGTACTGCTCTTTCACTCATCGATTCAATAATATGTTTCACAATAACAATGCGTGCGTATAATAATTCTTAACTAAAGTACTCACCTTATCATTCGGAGACATAACAATCAAACAGAAGTACAAATACGATGTCGACTCCTGGTAGTTACCGCACTCGTACAAATATTTAGCCAACTTATAGGCGCTCTCCAGGTGCTCGATCTTGAAGTTGTAATCCTTTTGCAAAGCATTGACGAAAGTCTTGGAATCTTTCATGCTTTCACCATTTTTAAGAATATCAGTTGCCTTCATTATTGGGGCAACTTCGTTTTGCAATTGCTTAAGTGTGGCCAGCACCTCAGCTTTACGTTGCACCAATTCCTCGGGCATTTCCTTGCTTAAATTCAATCGTTTACGTGTATCCATAGTGTAATCAATCATGTTTGTCTTGTTCACAGTCTCCAAGATGTACTCCAACAGATCTTGTTGATTGTATATCTAAAAAGGAATTAGAAAATGTTAATTAAAACTCATCCATTTTGCAGCATAGGGGATTTGTATGCAGTTTGTATGGAATGCCGTCATTCTAACCTCTTTGCCACACAAAAATTCCAAAAGCGGGAAAGTTAAATGCCTATCCAGGAATTGACAATTTTTAGTTGTTAAATCGAATTGCGCCATGATGTTTTATTGGATTTTCTATAATTCTGAATGCGATTTTACGGCGTTTTTTACTAAAAATAAACGTGTTGACTTGATGTGTCAAATAATCGCGACGTCTCCTATTTGGAGAAAGGGAGTCTGTCAACCGACTGCAGCGCCATAATGCCGTGATGCGGTGGCAAGTCGAAAATTGATTACCAAATGATGTCATTGCCAGCTTTTTGAAAAATTACATTTTTATTCGAAGAGCAGCCATGTGTCAATTGTGTTTTATCATGTTATTCGATTATAATTTTAAAATTTCTGTGTCGATTGGGTTGGTCTTTGATGAGAAGCAACACGAATAAAATATGTTAATTAAATCATTCAAAAATCATTGGTGTGAATATTTGGTTTTTGGAACAAGATGTTGATGTTGCGAAATACTTTCCATTGCATCTGATTCTATAAGTACACGTAATGCTGCAAGCAGATGTGCAGAATTTTTCATGCAGCGAAGTAATATGCACTATTATATGCAGCTTAACACACACAATTACTGAAGTCACAGCTTGGTCTATGGCCAGAAATCGTTAGGAGGGGCCAAGACTGTCTCCGTTGATCCCATTCTGTGTTGTAGCTGCTACCCAGTTGACATTGCGTAACGCCTCTTGGCTCATAAACGCAGATTTCGAACCAGACCTATCGAGCTTATTTGCGGACTGCATATTCGTTGCTTAAGATCCCTCTGTGTCGAAGGAGCCAGCCACGCATCACTTTTTTGTATCTGGCATGGGCTGTAGTGCGTCGTAGCAAACTTTGACTGTTTTGGAGTTCATTAGTTTGGACGATAACACCTTAGTGCTGAAAAGAAGCGCTTTTAATACTTTTCAGATTGTGTCTGGCGCAGATCTCAATGGCATGGATTTCGCCTTGAAACACCGTATGACTCTACCCCCAGAGCGCTCAGAATTCCTCGTGTGGGGTTTAATGAGTAGATACCCTATACCAGATTTCAACTTTGATCCGTCATTGTCATTCTAGTGTTGGAATATTATTGGATCTGTTATGCATGTCCAATATTTCAACCTCAAACAATACGCCGAAACAATGCTGTTTGACTACCATATACACCATTAACGCATGGTACATTCTAAGGCTCCAGCTGAGCATACAAAGACGACCTGTTGCATCGCCTGCTTTGCTGTCAGCTGTCTTTCTGGCTAAAATTGGTAAGGGAATCCGACTATTATCCTTACGCCTACCTGAAAACACCACCAAAACGCTCACGCAACCTGAAAAACATCGTCATACATAGAGTAAGACTTTCTACACAACTTACGTTCTCTCTCCTCCCGCCACCTGTTAATAGCGATAACTGGTTTATGGAATAGGAGAAACAAAAACCCCCTGGGTAACATAATGGGTCTATTCTGGCCTGAATGTGACTGCTGCCAACGAGCAGTCAAAAGGCATAGAATTTGTCTTTCCAAAAAATGCAATTCGTTTTTGCAACTCTTTTGGTGTTGTCTGTGGGAGTGTTGGGTTTATAATATAAAAAGTCGTTGTCCAGGATTACTACAAGAGGCATACTTAACAAAGATACTCTCTAGAATATACTCAAGAAGCCAGACAGGTCTGCCTATGTATTTGCGACGCATTTAGCACTACTTCTTCATTTGCACTTGCCTTCAGTTTTAATCATCAGCATGCTCTTGACTAACTTTGATGACAAGCTCCACTTAAAAACATTTGTATAGTATGCAATGTTGACAGATATATGATCGGTTGTTTTGTGGATAAATTCAAATTAAAGTTCCGGGTAGCGAGCATTACCCTTCTATAGAGTTCTTCCGGTTTACAATTCTCTGTAATGTCACAGTGTCCAGGCACTCACGTCGGTTGGATACTAAAATACTTGGCTTTCAGAGATTGGCAGGAAGTCAGGGAAGTCTTTGAATTATGAGTGAGAGCGATTTGATTGCTGCCTGGGTGCTGAAGACATCTCTGCTCGATTCTTTTTCTGTTTCCAGTGCGTTAACATCTCTATAGATTTTTTTAGTTTGAAATGGGTATTTTGCTAAATATCTCTGATATAAGTATATATTCCCCTCCTGGAGTCTATCACCCTGTTGTTGAGAAGCTGATTCCAAGCCGTTCCTAGATGTTCCTAGGTTTCCTAGGCACGATCAATGATTATGTTCAAAGTTCCATCGTCTCTGAACTGTGTGAATTAGCTTACGAATTACGGAAATTTCATTTTGGAACCAAATTAATTGCTTGTCTTCTATTCAAAAGCTTACCTCTCAAGTTAAGGTAAAATTATTTGCATTTACTTAAGATAATATCTTTCATATTTATTTAAAATTACAAAAACAAACACACACGGGCAGACAATGATCAGAGCTTATCAAAATGATGAATCGTTCAACAAATTCGTCTCGTGACTACTGCTACGTCAATTGCTCGTGAACAAGAGTCCGGTAAGTGTGTACATTGGACGACGCCGATTAATCCCAACAATCGATTGAAATTTAATTGTAATTTACGTCAATGTCAGTATGCCACAATTGACGAGTGCTGCGCTAACGGTGATAAGGCACGTACTCGATCAATCATCTCTAAATCCTTCACCTTCACCGATATTCTCAACTTTGAACACATTCTGAGTTTTGTCGCTTCTTTCTTCTATTTTTTGATTTTATTTCATGATGAATTTCATCAATAGAGTAATAAATACATGTATAAATCTAACCTAACCTTACTTTACAATAATTATAGCATAAAAGGATAATCACAGCCTAGGGAGATTTCAATCGCTCACGAAGAGGAATCGAAAGTGCAGGTAATAGGGAGTCGCCAGTCGGTCGACTGAGGTTATGTGAAGGAGGCCCTATAACAGTCCAACTGCCGAAAGGTTATCGGTCAGAATCATCTGATGCACGTCCTTGAATACTCTCTCTATGTTCTTCGTATCGGTGGCGACAGTGAAGTGGTAGTAACATTCGCGTGGCATGTTGTCCAAGTTCATTCGGGACGGACGCTTGATGGGCTCCTGGGTAATGGCCTGCAGGAGAGAGGTAATGATAAGCAAAACATCGTACAGAATTCTCTGAGACTGTGTACATACCACAAGCTTTTGCTTAATAAAGTCCTTAGTCCAGTCGTATTCACAGAAGTAGTTTCCCATTTTTGGCGATCTGCGGAAATCATCGTACTCGGGGAAATAGTCGACAATTCGTTTGCCCGAGCGGATCTTTCGCTCCAAAATATCCACCTTGTTGAGGAATACGATCAAGCCGGCGGATGAGAGGAATCTGTTTTGCCAGACGCCACGGAAAAGATTCAATGATTCAACGAGACGATTCTGCTTGGGATCCTCTCTCAGGTTCTGATCGAAGTCACCGCATGAGATTAGAAAGAGCACTGCCTGGATGCCCTCAAATGCTTGAATCCACTTGTTGCGCTGATCCCGCTGACCACCAACATCGAACATGCGAAACTCTTGTTCGCCGCCACCCAAAGAGCTTGGAATCTGCAAGATATGACTTCGGTTAGAATTTTCTTTAAGAGAGAGCTTATTTCTGACACCAACCTTGACTCTGAACGTTATCTGATGGATCCCCGTTGTGATCTTGCGACTGTGCAGGATGTCGTCTGTGGTGGGAATGTACTGACTATCCGATATTCTTTCGAAGTTATCGAGGAAGCTGCAGGAGAACAGGTGTTGTTTATAAGACCATAACATGTGCTCGCATTGAGGGTGTACTTACTATTTTGTACTATCCAGCAGGGGGAACTCATTGGATCGATTGTAACAGGCTCTGATGCCAATGTCGTTCCAGAGAGTGAGAATATGATCACGGTATTCCTAGGGCGGGAAAGAAAACCACAATTAGGATATTACCTAAGGACTGAGAATGCTGGGAGACGTACCTCGCTCATGACCTCTGGAGCAAATTCACCCATGGTGAGGATGTAGTAAGCACTCTTTTTGCTAACAGCGCTGCTGAATTCCAACCCCAATATGGACATATGCTTAGTAAGCTGGTAGATAGACTCATGGATGTTTTGATAAATTTCAGGGATCTTTTCTCGGCGTTCTCTGAAAGGATAAGAAGAGGAGAATGAAATTAGGTAAACTAAGCGAACGTAAATGAAACAGTTGAAGTTCTCGGGATTGATTTTCAGAAGTGGATGGAGATAGAGTGCACCACAGGTTGAGAACGACTGCTTTATGATGAAGCAGAAGAGGACGCCAGGGTGGAACATGACGCTCACAAGTGGAGAATTGTCTCAGCCAATCTGATGTTTGCATTTGAATCAGTTCGCCAGACCTAAAGAGGCTTATTGTTGTCCCATCTTAGACTACAACGTCAGTCAACGAAGGACAAAGCCTTGATAATCTCGAAAAACAGAACTAAACTCCAGAGGAGCGAAATGAATTTCAATCAAATCTCTTCCAACCTCCACATCAAATTGATGAATCATTGTTAAAAATCAATTTAACCTACATACAGTCGCGTGTCTGCTAGATGCTACAGCACACATTCCAACTCTTATCACAACCTTGTGCATAAACAATTCACGTCGCACGTCTTAATTGCGAATCGATGAAACACACTTTTAATTACGCGAACATTGCCGTGTTCATCTTTATCATTGTCCCCCAGCAAGTGTCTAAAGCCCCCCCGCTCCCTTGAGGAAGTTAGATCTAATTGCCTACTCGTACTTACTCGTCTGTATAGCCATTGATGTGAAGTATTCGCATTTGCTTTATAACTGTTGTCTTTCCAGACTCAGCGGTTCCAAGAAGTAGAATTTTCACAGCGCTCTCGAAGAGTTTATGATCCTTTGTAAGCTGCCTATCGATCTGATTTGAGCGTACGGCCTCCGCTGGACGGGGACGTAAATAGCGTAACATTCTGCAAATGAAAAACAAAATTGAAACGAATATAGTATGATTGTTACCGGTTTAGAGTTAGCTAAGCCGATGGATTTAGTTTTCAAGTTTAATCTTTGTTTTTTTGCTGATTACTTTGATTACAGCAACTCCAACAAAGCCTTACAAAGCTAAGGTTGCTTATTGGGTACTTGAAGAGTACACGTGAACCTTCGTATGTAAATAGTTATCTTTGAGTACTTGTGAAACATCTTGAGACGTGAACACCGAACACGGGTCTTACGAAAAGGTTTACAACGTGTGCAGTGTACTTGGCAGAGTTATCATTCCTTTGAAGTTCAATACGTGCACTTAGAGCAATTCAGGGATTACTTTTTTTTAACGCTTATGGCGTATCTTTGCTAAAACAGGGTGAGTCGGTATTTCAGTTATGTATACTTAGTGTGGAATTTAGCATGTGGTCATAAAGGGGTCTCAAAGGAAAAGTCACAGAATGACGTAATCTTTTGGTGGCCAGGGCCCCAAAATCCTCAACTACTACACCGTAAACGAAAACAGGAGAAATGCTTCCCAAAGAACTGCCCAAAAAGGCCCGGTAAAGGCTGCAAATACCTAGGAAAGATGCAGAAGGCCTGGAAGTTACAGCAAACAATACCGTGTCTACAAGCAGAGTTAAAGACATAGTCTAAGAATCTACTTGAACAAGCAGCGTTAAGGGCAACGTCAAAGACCTTCCACAACAGAAAATGCTTTAGCATAACCCTCTTAATCATTGAGTAGGAACATGGTCCCAAAATTGTGCACCCTCGGGCGGTACAAAAAGTTCTTCAAAATTTGAGCCAGGCTTCAGAAAACTGATCTCAGAACTCGTTTCAGAAGATTAGAACTGGAAACGAGGATCATCAGCCGGAGCATCACGACTAATATAATGACGTCAATGTACGTGAAACGTATCGGATCTTCGATCTTTCGACTCCCGCCTCGTCTATCACCTCTAGACAGGCTAAGCAGTACAGCCTTGACCGCAATACAGCGGTTAATGCCGGTCATCATACCAATGATAAGGCGGTTGGCAGCATCCCGTTGGACAGGTGGGGGAAGCTGCATGTTAGACTCGGCAGCACAAATGGAGACTTGCATAGTCTCCATTTGGGCTTCATCCTATGATACACAATATCTAAAACTCGAAAGAGTTCAAAAGAACTTCACGAGATGTACTTTTGCAGAGTTATTTCAGGCGTGTGACAACGTCAATCAGATTTATCAGCGTAGAACACAGAAAAATGTCCGAGTTACAGGTTTAAGTTAGCTTACATTGGTTGACGGCTGTAAGCCAGCGTAAGCCCATTGCTCTACCATTAGGATCTATGAATACCTTGAATGAATCGAAGAAGATGGCTGACTCTAGGATACATAATTCAGCCAGGATACCATAGTAGTTGTTGAATATAAAGTGGTTAACGGTTTCTTCCTCAGGTGCGTCTTCTGCAGAGTTTTTTATGTGGAAGACCTATTCAAGAGGCGTGAATTCCTATGACGCAATGCCCAATGAGAGCAATAACATTCGACCTGCTCAATCCGATCAGATTGAGCTATCGTTTAGGGTCGTGTGTAGGCCAGACTTGTTTGGCAATGAGGCATCCTGTGCCAGTTGACCATCTACGATTTGATTGAGCAAGTCTCTTTAGTAGACGCTTTACTGTGGCCACAGTAAAACGTCTATATATTTGCAAGTTTTCACTCAAGGTCCATTGGAGTGGTATAAAACGAGATCTATGACACATCTGTTGTTAAAATCGTCGATCCCAGTGCAAGGATCGACGCACCTATTGACCATGCTCCAGCAATTAGAGCCATCATCACTCATGTACATGACTCACAAACTTGCATATTATGCTGACTTGCGCTTTGTGGACTTCAGTACTCGTATGTTCCTTAAACAACGATCGCCATTACTCATTTTGATAGGCAAAGATTAAAAGTCTTTGAAAAGCCAAATATCATAAATCACGTATCGCAAATGGCGCGCTATAAACAAAATATCAAATTGATTACTTGATATTGAACGCGGCGATGTAGAAGCAGTCCTGGGTGTGCACCTTCTTACTTCATGTTCAAGTTAACAATTAACATAATCCATTCTGAAATAATTAGCGCAACTAATCTGATCTCGAGGCGTGCCTTAAGTCCACCTCCAGTGCACGGTATCAGTTATTCGCAATCGCTTTGAGCTTTGCAATTTATTCTCCCCCCACTGTTCTATTTTGCTGGATGTGATAATACAAGTGCAAATTGTAAAAAAAATATTCACCAACGCTTATCACAAGTTATCGCAATTCTCTAGTGACCCCGTCGCCGATCGAAGATCCGGATAAGCAGCAGCAAAGTTTATGAATTCCGTCGCCAAGGGGTTTGCATGATAAACGGAACAGCAGTAATCCTTGGTCAGCATGCCATTGCAAACATCGGTGAACTCATGCCAGCAAAGGGAAGTGTAACCCTCTCTGAAGGTCGTTCGAAATCAGCAAAACATTATCTGACGGATCTCATCTGATATCTGCTCTTGTTGCTGATGGCGCCGGTTCACTGGATTCTTCCTCTGCTTTCCTGTTCTTTTGACATTCCCTTGTTTGGTGGCATTATTTTGTGCTTTATGAGTTTATGAGTTCGCGTGGATTGTGAAAATTGAGTTTTATTGCAAGACTTTGATCGACGAGCGGACATGTGTGATAAGGGTCAAGTGAATGGACATGACAAAGTGTTTTATGAATTCCATTTTACGGCTCGGAGATATTTGACTGGAAGAGGTGATAATGTGATACACAAGCCCATTGGAAAAATTGTCGCGCCCACTTTTTTTGTTCGCCTTTATGACGTAAAGACAACACACACATACAAGTCGCTTTGGATCGGTTGGGGTAGAAAAGTGGGGGGCATTTTTTCCTGTAGATTGCTTGAGGCGCTCGGATTGTTTACCAAAGACAATAATGCAGTTTTGTTTATATTGTGTATTTGTTTGTGATTTGTTTAGCGTGATGTTAAAATATATTTTCATGTCTATATTTGTTCGCAATGCTTTAGTAGGAAATGTATATACATTTACATTTGCTAAGAGCTTCTAGACAACAGACGCAATCAGATGTATTGATGCCTAATTTATGCGAAAACGTATTTGAATATGAATGAATCGTCTGTTCAAAAAACAAAAAGCAAACTAATATATTGTCGTCCATTTCATGGCAGCAACTCCATGTGTAGCAGGTAAAAAAAACGCATTACGAACAAATTAGTTTTCGATATTAATCTGTCTGCAACGAGGTAGCCATCTTGATGGGATTGAAAGTGAACACAGATTTTAGAGCGGATTATTCTTGGCAACTCTCCAAATTCAGACTCTTCGATATGATAAGCGACTTCGAAACAGAGATCCAGGCAATAAAGAAAGTATTCGAACATCACCATCGGATATCTCCATCTTTGTAGACAGCCAGGTTGAACTCTAGTCAATAGGATCCTGTACAACGAAATCACAGGCTGTCATGATATGTAGTGAATGCATCAGACCCCACAAGGTATGCTAGGAATGGAACCGGAAATTCATCGATCTCTACCGGATCTGCCACTGCCCTGCCACTGCGGTAGAAGTGTTCTATCACAATTCTGCTTACTTTCTCGACAAACAAAGAACGGAATTCGTTACTTATGATCAGCCCACTAAATCGCAGAATTTGGATGACCACTTACTACACAACATTTTGTTCAGTGTCTAGGTTAATTTTTGATTCCGTGGATATGCTAGCGAGCAAAATTGCTGCGGCATAAGTATAGAGTTATTGCCCGATCTAACATGTTCTCCCTGTTCAAGGACGTGACATAAAAAAATCCTTGTCAAAATTAACTTCATATCGAAGAATCTCGATTTACGACAAGCCATGGGATCTGTTCAAAAGTAGAGCATTATATGTACGTTTTACTAGACAAGAGTAAACGCAAAAGATCTTTAGTAACAAATTGATGTCTCGTTGGTGTTGCCTCTTTGGATCATAATTGTTCAAAAATCAAATGGAACCACAATCCTTGGATGTGATAAGTGCATTTGATACACTTAGGCCAAAGTAGGCCGGTTAGGGCATCGAAAAAGTAGGAGACCAAAGTGGCTTTTCTAGATAAAGCGAGTGCTGGGCAGCTGCAGAGAATGTATTGCACACCTTGCTCCTCTTCTTCGTCTCAAACTATAATAATTACAGAGCTATTTCAATTCCGTCGCCGTTGTGCTTAACATGCTGGCGACATCATTTGTCTATGTTATTCCAATTTAGTTCTCCGCATCAAAAAATGTAAACATGCGTCGCAAAGTCATCGACTGTTGCTTAGAATAGAGTACTGCAAAAACCTCCATGAATGATAAATGTTAGGCTCTTGCCATTTAACACACATTTGATAGGATATTCCAAGCCGATTACAAGTCATCATAAATTGAAGTGTGACTCAGTAAATTCATATAGAAGATATTGCCGTCTCGATATACATTTCATTTATTGTATTGATAATGCTCGAGTGCAGAGTACAGCGGAAATTGCTTGAATTTTGAATAACATTCGGACTCATTTAATGGGAGTCAAAGGACACATTATAACTGATGTGCTTGTAAATATGCTCAGTCTCATTGAAATGATTTAAATGTAGTACCTGCGATTTGTCATTAATCGGAAGTTTGGTTTTTCCCGAAGATAAATTCTCATTGTTTGTGTTTGTATGATTAAAAGATTATTTAGTCGTATCTACAAGCAATCTTGACGTATTGGCAGATAGGTAGCCAGCAGTCGTAATTTTTATTTTATTCTTACTTTTACGTTTAACGAAACATAAATAAATAAATAAACGTACAAGTGAACGTGCGTTCATGAGATCAAAATTAGTCAGCGCAATAAAGTGAGTGGATTGTGTTTTCATTCTGGTTTAAAAGAAAAAACGCAGTCTTATGTGGATATGGATTGTTGGATCCTCACTTTACATCGCGAATCATGTTTGCAGGTTGCTAACCGATTGATGAGTGTGGTTCAAGTAGATGCTTCCTTGCGTGAAGCGAAAAGGCGGTTGAAGGCAAGCAAAATGGTTGGGGAATCGTGATCTCCTCGACAAATGCAGTGAATAGCTTTGTTCAAGGTTGTGCACTACCCGCTGGCGAAGTACTTATGTGAATACGATAAGTGACACATATTTGTGGTTGAGAGGAAGTGTGTGGCTGAAGTTATCATTTATTTGCACCATTAAAGTGCGTTGTAGATTTAATGGTACGATCGGGACTCGCGAGCATTGGTTTAGATTTTTATTCTAAAAGACTGTTCATCAAACTGACTGAAAAATGTATATTCTTGCAACACCAATACTGTTTAGCTAGCTACAACCGATGTCTTCTAGGACAAGGTTCCGTCTCATCCGAAATGACGGACAGTCTAGGTCTAAGAGTCAAGTCCCTACAATGGCTCTATCCAAACCGAAATCATGAACAGTCAAGGTGTGTATGACTCAAGTGTCTTATGATCCTTTAGAAAATGCACCGCCGTTACGGCTTTAAACAAGCAATTTCTTCCGCAGCTACAACACTTCATTCGAAGTACACAAGTTATTGTTGAAGATGTGTAACTATTTGTGTTTCTGAAACCCTTAAGCAATCACTGACTCATTCTCTAAAGACAATTAGGAAACAGATCTCCGAACAAATTTCATTCTCACTATCAGGCAAGTGGTACATGTGTACGCCTGATTAAATTTATTTGTAGTCACAGACTGTGTTCCCACTTTTACAATCAAAAAGCAATCGTGTACAAACAATTGTGTTGAGTTTCAAACAGCCAACACGGCTACTAGACGCGGTCTCTTTAAAGCCTCGGGGAAACTTACCGCATCTTCATTATTCCAAGATGGTCTCTTAAGTATCACCCAATGTACGGAGTGTGTAGTCCTTTGTAAAATTCCGGAAAAGTAAATTCAAACACTTCAACTGTGACACACTGATTGTCTTTAGAGTTTGTAAATGTTTATTTAATTGTTTTTTGTTTGGTGAAAGAACAGTGTTTATCGACACACAATTCTATTTCACTCGATTCACTTCACTTTATGTGCACACTGTCTTACTCAGAGGGAAGTCTGAATTGAAAGAAAATTGTCTGAACTACGAGTGCTTTTATGGGTCTGTACGAATCGAAGCCGATAACTTGTAATACTAAAAAGTTCCACCAGTCATACGTGTGCTTAAATAATAGTTATCAACGCGATATGAGGTTGCGAACGACATCTACACTGAGATAAGATTATATGTGGTGCCTTGTTCGGGAGAAAATCACGCTTGTAGGCATGGAAACAGAACGAGCAAGCATGAGTCTGACTGTTAAGAAAACCATCTGTAGGTGGGGGTGTATAGACTATAGACCCAAACTCACCGGAAGAGCAAAGAGCTTGCACACATTCTCGCTGGTATCATCTAAAGTTATTGCCTGATGGAATTTACGTTTATCACCATGCACCTGTGTGTGTACGTAAGTAAGCTATCAGCCCTTGTTGTATCGTAATATAACAATCCATCGATTGGTAAAGTATGATCGGTTTGTTGTGCACCAGTGCAAACAATTGACACAATTAACATACCAGTATGTTGTGAAATATGATTGGACTTTCAATTAACTGACGATGTACGTGGAGAGTACGTGTGCTTGGACTCTGCCTTATTTGCTTAGAATTGTTTACGTGTCTTATTCCCATAGGAATGGGACAGGAAGACGTTGTAATTAGCGCCATATTCCGTCTTGAATTACAAATGGAAATTATTACATCGATCGACGATCGACGAAAAACGTCCTACGCATACACTTCGTTTTAGGCGCCCAGTTTACGTCATGCGGGACTTAACGTAAAACAAACGTATTAGTTGGGCGCTTTTATGGCATGGACTTTATTTACAAGCGAACGTAAGCATCTCACTTGATGGACAGATAAGTTTGGTTTTCGATAGGCATTTGGTTTATTTTTAATCTTATTGTGGACGTGTTTTGGATTTAATTAGGATCAATAAAAACTCGTATTTGATATGTTTTTGGCGAAATATGATAAAATTCGACTTGGATTTTATTCAATCAAGCATAAACAACAGACATGATTGCCGGGCGTGAATGGGAAAAAATATCACCTTTACAGGTTCTTTGGTGAGAGGGCCTGATGTAGAATACGTACGAGCTGTTGTTGAAGAATGTTGTAGAATAATGACTGCCATGAAGTAAACAAACAGCAACAAAAACGGGGCAAACTGTCAAACTCGGGCAGTGAAGAATTACTCTTGGTGCAGGGTGAACAGTCGTAAATGACAAGAAAATGAAAGGACATCGGTCTGAGATATGAAACTGATTCTGACTTTAATTCGTAGAATATCGCTGCCATTATGTATGAAATAGCGCATCATGAAAACGGCCACCTCAACTTTGCAGCCACTTCTTAAAACGGTCTGTTCAATTTCTGATGAATCGGTGCAAATTGTGGGACATTGTTTCGGCAATAGATTCTCGAATGTTGGGTTAGAGCTCTTCCAAAATGGTTGTACTATGAGCGTCTACTAAGGACTTGACGTAGCCGCAGAGAAGATAATCGAATGGTGACAAGTTGCAGTGTCCAATTGATGAATGCTCAGCCGGAGATGCCACAGTCTGCGAATAGGGAAGGAATTTGAAGAAAAGCTAGGTTCGATAATTCCATCAAGCCATAAACTGCACCAAGCACCTTGCATCTTTGTGGATGCTTTGATGTTTGGTAGACTTGTACATTTTGTTTGATCCAATAATACCAATTTTGACAGAAATAGATTTCGTCCGAGAAGATGATTTTTTAGCAAAAATCTGTATCTTCGCTAAAATGTTCAGCAACCAAATAGACAACTCCTGACCATATGACTTAAATTCTCGAATCAGCGCAGTATTATATAAATAAGCCATGTTGACTCTCTAGCGATGTCCAATACGACTGAATCCATACTCTTGTAAGATCTCAAATACTGGCAAGACTAAGCTGTTTTGCAACAATATTTTCCTTCGTGACAAGTTTAATAACAGTCTACTCATGTTTCAACCTTTTCAAAATACGACGAATTGTCTGAACACTGACGAACCATAGGAACCAGTCAAACCATCACACTTTAAAAGTAGTCTGAATAATAGCGTAATAGTCAGAGATCCTTGTTGCCTTGTTCCAGACAGCATCATTTTTTTTCAGAGAGTCTGTAGTAGGGTCTGTACGTAGGGCAAACGTTGGCTTATGACAGCACTACACAACTATTTATCCGACATTAACGTAAACCAAAATGTGCATGGTGGAATGACTGAAATAAACACACTGACTTCGTGTGGATTAGTCCTGCTTTGCAAACTTTCCATACAAATTGGTCTTGCCCACGTGTCCCTTAAAGTCGTCACTCGTTCCTCCTCCACCTTCATTCAAGCATCAGTACACACGGTCAATCCACACTGGGGTTCTGTCTATGTCGTTGTGTAAATAACTCAGTCAGTATTTAAAAGACCTTATTCATCATTAAAAGGAAGTAATATAGACAAACATTTCAAAATGCTATCCATGTTTTAAGTCCTCAAACAATATGAATTAGGAGACAGTTACAAAGTCTACTGATGAAGCTATCTCTTATTAAATTACCTTGTTTCGATAACCAGACAGACTTCTGTCTGCAATTGCTTGCGACAGTTACAAATTAAATTCCGATTAAGTTATGTCATACTTTGTGGGCGTGTTATCACAATGCTTTGCAAATGTGTACACAGCTGTAGAAAGGAAAAGAATAATGCAATTTTGATTTACTTTAGCATTAGAAAACAAAAGAGCTCAATCTGAGCAGCTGTTGACAATTGCAGAGAACAGGATGAATACACATTCAAGGTCTTGTTTTACGATTTGAAAATATTGGTTGAAGACATCTGTCAAATGTGAGAGAAAAAGTCTCGCGATGAACATGGTTGGCTTCTGCGCAATGCGAACCTGGTTTGGTTGCATATTTCGAGCCCTATATAATCGGAAAGGATAAAATACGAGAACACTAAAAGCATTTATTAAATCACAATCTTCACTACCATCATCATGTACATCACTGGTCGATCATCACATTGAAGACTACTCCCGACGAAAAAACAAAAATAAACAAGACCTCGAAAACATGGCAATTAGAGAATAGGATAACGACCGTTGAGAAATCGCTGCCTTCCATGGATGATGACCCTAGGCATGCTGCTTTCACTCATCAAAACCAAGCTGTCTTGCGACTGCTATGACTTGGTCTTTATATCGGAGACTCGGTCATTCTTTCTCTCTCAGAAGACTCAGATTTCAGCTAGAAAAGGTTTTCCTGGCATAATGAAAAGCCATTTAAAAAACAACAGCAAAAAGAATGGATGGTGTAGTTGGTTGACTGCCTGCCCTTGGTTAGAGGAGAATCCGTAGGCAAAGTTGATTCGCGTTTTTCTTGATCCATCCACGATTTTCTGTGGGATCACTTGAGTTGTCAATCAGTAGCAGTAATCTGACTATTTGATGTGTGGCAGTCCACTAATCTATAACTCGCGCTGATATTATGTGTGACAATTCAAGATGATGAATGAGGAATAGTCTGTGTCTGTACAAATATTAGCAACTAGTGTTGCATGGTCAAACAACACCAATTTCGAGATCAAACGCACTATAACCACTCCCAAAAGCTATTTCTTCGGTCTCAAAGGGCAATTGAGTAATATACCCGTCATTGGATGGATCAAACTAACTGATAATCTTCGCCCTGCTTTACGCCACAGAGGGATGGACAATTACAAATGTGAAGTTCTAATGAAGTTCTTGGTCTCTGTGAGAAAAAAAGTTCTGTGTGGGATCTTAGGCAGGTTTTGAAGTGATAACATCTGGAGGAGAATATTCAACCACGAACTGTAGGAAATGTCGAGTAACATGAACCTAGTCAAGCATCTACGAATCCAATGCCTAAGATGTCTGAGCGCATGATAACAGCTGGAGTTAACTAGAGATGGCTATTACAGGAAAGGGTTGTTGGTTGAGGAGCAAGTCCACCTCAAATTGTAGCCTCACATCAAGAAGAAATGTCATCGGCATAGTATATAAACTTTCTGTTGATAGTTTCCAAAAAAAATGCATGAAACTGCTTGAAAAACTTCATGACGGATCTCAAATTAAACTGAAGACAACAAGAGAAATCTATGAGGTCGGTAAAAAATGTTCACAACTGAGAAAAAACTCTGAGAAATTGAGCAAGGCAGTGACATGCATATCAAAAGATGGACAAATATCTGAGACGGCAATCTTTGACAGAACCATTTAATTGTTTTCTTTCGACCTCAATTTATTGCATGAAGTCTGCAATAAGAAAATTACAAACTGGACTCGTTAGAGTGTTCAGAAATAAGTTTCAGTTCAGTAATGTGAAGGAGAAGGATTTAACACGTGGTTAAATCTATAGGCGTGGGGAAGGACGTTGCTCTAAGAGTACTTGTCTGGCATACTTTTCGATATGTCACCATGATACAGCGTAAGAGTCAGCACGAGGTGCACATATCAGATCAGCTTATTGCAAGTCCACAATATGGTACGTGACAAGGAAAATCTGAATCATCAAATTCATATGCTTTCCAAATCAAGTTACAGGCGTGTAAGTTTAGTAAAAACAAACCAATTACCCTCGACAAAGTCGTAACGAAGGCAAGAAGTGAAGATAAGAATGAAGCAATGTGTTTACAAATTCTTTTCTAGCCAGCTGCATATTTCTCGAACTCTTAAGAAAGTACTCACTAGGGACTTCCCCTTACACTGTATGCCTGTTCATAAATTATTTCCTGAGTTCGAACTTCGAAGTCGAACTTTTATAGTTTCATAAAAGCTCAAGGATTTATGATTTCTTGTCTCTGTCTCCTATACCAATAAAATTAAGGCCAGCAGAGACCTACAATAAATCAACGGAAGAAGACGAAGTTCCAGAATGTAGGATTTTTTTTAATATGAAGACGTCTCACTGATTATATTGGTTGAGGCCTTTTAATGTCAATCACTGTGTAATCTATATGTAACAACATGTGGGAGGGAGAGAAATCCATAATCTGTGAATTACATTCCTTATCTTGTGATTAGATGTCGTTGCTGGGTAACGTTTTACAATTTACACTGATTAATGGATTGAGTATATGTGTATCCAAGCTTATTTGTTCTGCCTTTGTTCAAAGTGGATTGCTAGTCGATAATCATTACAGATTTGTTGTCAATTGGTGTATATTTATGTCATTTGATTTTTTTATGAAAAGGGGTATGTCTTCTGTTATTTGAGGCATATTCCACATCGCGCGCTTTTTATTTTGTTCCGCTGTTAATTTTGTTAAACTGAGCGACTTGTGCTATGTCCTGAGGTCAAGTGTCTTAGCTGTCTTTCCTTACAACTGGTAGATAAGTGCTTCGTTAGGCAACTTGCCTTGTGAGATGCATGCTCACCTGGACTTACCAGAAACGAATCAGGATATATAAACTGCAGTCGATGAAGTTGTCTTTTCTTCTAGATTTGAAAAAGTGTGCATAGCCATTAAAATGCTCAAGCACACAGGTTCAGCTGGCTTGCTACCAGGCCCTCTTCCCGTGGCTAGTTTTTGGTAGGGAGCAAGCAGCCGGTGGCCCGTGGCGTTGTGGGTATGTGCGTCGACCCTAACCTCGGCGTCGTAGGTTCGATTCCAGCTCTGAGCGACCAAAATGATTTTCACGGCCCCACCACTTTCGAGTCACTGACAATGCTCAAAGAGTATTTCCTGTCTAGAAAAAGCTTCTCAAACATCGCCGTTCGGAGTCGGCATAAGACTGTAGTTCCCTTCCACTCGTGTGAGAACAATAGCACGTACAACACGAGTGGTTGCTGAGAAGCTAGGCCCTGGCCCTCTATGGGCTGTAGCGCCACCCATATAATTATTATATAAGCAGCCGTTAATCTGCAGAATTTGAAAAGACGAAAGCACGCCCGTGGAACGAACTGGAACGTCACACAAAAAGTCTGTTTGTTTTTTGGAATAACTTAAGACTCAAATCTCTGCTCAGCGTCACTAACAAGATTCTGTCAAACGTACCGTGTGGAGGTCTAAATTATTTTGCAACGCACTAATCGGTACGAGAAGACCAGGAATTCGGTTGTGTCGCACCAACGACCGCAAAAGACTTCGTTGAAGTCCTACCTAGAATCGTCCTTTGCAACGTGCTGCTTCGGTTAGTTGTAATAACTGGGCTCAAACTGCTGACTCAAAAATTACCACAATCGTGCTTCGCAAACAGGCCCAGTCGGTGCAGCGCCCTGTGCAAGTACTTATTTAGCGCCCCCTCTTCTTGAAAGCTTTTTGAAGCACTTAAATTTCTTTCAAAAGATAGAAAATCGAAACACTGAGCACTCTGATGCCGACACGTTTGTAGGATGGGTATAGAGTTTAAATCATACATACAGTGAGAACATAGACAATATGCTATATGCTGTAAAACTTACTTTTGAGGCTCCCAATATGTGCAAATGGTTGGGTAAACGGAAGGCAAATATGATTTTTTTCTGATTTTCGTGTATGGTCAGCATTGACAACTGCAATGGAAAAACTGGAACACAGTGTGGAGAGGGATATCAGGAGATTCACAAAACGGAATAGATAGTCTTTAGAGGACGGAAACTGACTGAAATTAGAATCTTCAGGAAAGCGTCGCCTCTCCAGTTTGTAAACGACCGGCATCTTTACTTCTGTCCTCATCAAAACATCTCAAATTGTGTAGGTTACAATCTGTCCTGTTTGTAACTGATCAACGTCTATGGCACAGGCTAAGATCGTCTGTCGATTAGCATGTCGTAGTCGTTAACCCACAGGGTAGTGATCTTCCAACTGTCACAGCGGTCTTATAGCCTGATAAACGAAAAAAAAACAGCTCTGCCGGACGTGGTTAATTGAGCACGTCCTGTATGACATCTTCTGTGATTCAGTCCTAATTTTATATTTATTTATTTATTTTAGTGGCACAAATTTTACAATGTTGCATACAGTTTGTTGGGCAGAGATTTGGTTTGCATCACCTTACTACTAAAATATTCATACAATCTTTATATAACATATCATAGAAAATTTGATTTAAGTCTGAAGGAAAAGCCACTTAAAAAACCTTCATGGCGTCCTAATTTTATATGTGTGGAGACATTGAGGGATAGAGCTGGAACCTAATATTTCTGATGGCTCTCATTGCCTTACGACGCACACACGACGCCCTCTTTCTAGACTGCTAGACTGCGTCTAGATCGACATGTGATCAGAATATGATAGTAGATTTATATGCCTGTTATCAGAATGTCATCGACTTCGACACTTGCAGTCCAGTTTCAATTTCTAGTAGAATCAACATTGCAAATTTATAAATATGTTTCTCTGTGGTGACAAGCAAAAGTCAGGGAATATTCATTCATTGAAAAGTTTTGTCGGTGTCGTCATACAACTATACATAGGTCCCCTTTAGCACAGTGAGTCAAAAGTGATATTCACAACATAAGTGGTTGAATGTAGATCTAAGTTCTGTCATTGTCGTATGACTTTCTCGGCTGTCCACATAATATTTGAACTTTCTGAACATTTGCTCCTCTAACTGGCATATAGATAGCTCCTTCATAGGTCCTGAGCTGTAACATGCGCCTCTACTTATCGGCAATTTTTTCAGAGCGTCATTCATAACTCCTTTCTGCCGGTCGAGGTCAGTAATCTGCCAATGATTGTCCTTCCATCGCTTGGTATCTTGATCCCAGAACACGATCAAAACATAATTAACATAATCTGAGATATATGACCGATTTGGTGCCTGCTGGCTGTTCGATCCAATTTGTTTTCTAGAAAATAAATGGAAATTGCCCAAGATTAGTATTTTGTTAAAATAATAAAATTTGGCAATAAAAAAATCGCTTTACAGTCAAAACAGTAATCCAATCCTATTGATTGATTTACAGCCTTAAGAAAATTGATATCATTTTTTAGCGCCGCCACATTGCAGATTACATATCAGTGTCTAAAATCTGCCAAGTGTTTGGGTCGTGCTACAGAAAGTCATCCGATTCAATGTGTGGTCTATCTTAATTCAAAGTAGGTTTTAACTTTATCACGTCCTTATCGGACACTTTAATGGGAATAAAATTGAAAAAAAAGAAAGCAAATTGATGCAAAAAGATACCAAAGAACACCACACACGTTGAGATGGTATCTGTTTCGGCCTTTTTGTCGTTGCGTCAAATTTGCGGTATGAACCGAATTTTGAAACTCAATTAACTTGCTTGCGCTGTACAAGAACATCAATTAATTCATTGATTTTTGAATCGATGATAGGCATTGTCTAATCAGATAAACGATACAAAAAAATAAAAGATAGCACATCAACAAAAATAAAAAAAATAACATACCGTTGACGACAAGACTGTTTCCGTTCAGTGATTTGTTGGAAATTTTTTTGCTATGAATGACAGCTTCTCCGGCGGTGAGCATCGAAATGCACTTTTCAGCACTTGTCTACTGTGCTTCTGAGAGTATGCGAGATTTCTGTTCTATTACTCAGACGGTTTAATCGCGTATGACGTGGGTTGAAGGGAAAGCCGATCAATCAAAATCAGTGACAGTTGAAGGATGGCGGCCGGATTTGATTGATTTCTTTGTCAAAAATACAAGTAAATAATGCTCACAAGCTTTAAGCTGTCGATATTCTGGAATGTGCGAACGCGTAGGAACGTCAGTTATTATTGCTTTGATAATGTGAGGCTGCTTAGCCACATTCAACGCGTTGTTTAAGCCAGACGGAAGTGAATTATCTGTCCTATACTAGACAAAAGTATTCATTACAATGTCATCTGGAAATGCAACTATCCCTGTACTGAGCCCATCGGATGTACTTGACCTTGACAAACTTTATCGGTAATAGTCTTGAACTTTATCGAGAGTATGGGTTCGCTCATTAAAAAATACTATATTTTATTCTACAATTGACGCAAGAAGAAATAAAGAAGAAGCGATATATTACCCCATTCTTAGTCTTCAAGAAACTGTGGAATGACAAACCACACCCTCTCAACTCTGGCCATCAAGGCATTTGATTCCTTTTTAAACTAAAACTTGTGCGACTTTTGTGAAACCATCGATCTACGACATTTCCGTCTCCTCGCATAGTTGAACTTACTTCAGCAGCAGCGAACTCTTTGATAGTGTGAACAAATTACAAATCAAACTAAGCTCCAAGTAGTACATCCCAAACCTTCAGATGATCAGACTGAATAATTTCTCACACAGTTGTCGTCATTACAAAATACTGCACTACTTGGGAGATCGGAGATCGAACAAGGAAATTAAGCGTCGTCATTACTTTGTAGTTGAGTTATTAAATGTAGAAGATCGTTGGAAAAAAACACTTTACTGTGTATTTGTCTTTTAATAACCCGTAAAATTCTTTGAAGGGTCTATAAGTGGGAGAATCCCCCGAACAGGGTTCGAAGACCTGACTACCGATTCAGTGGTAAGTCTCATGAAATGGAAAAACTTGTACTTAGACAGGGTGTGCATAGTTTTAAATATGGTTTAGTAGCACATTTGGCAAATGTCTAAACAAATTATTCCTGCATGAATTAAGGAGTGGCTGAAAAGGTACCACAACTTTAATTCTGTCCGTTCTGACTTCTAACAGATAAAAACACTTGGGAGCTTAATTCTTCAACGACCATTTTTATTATTTTAGCGGTCTACCTATTGCAACCAACTTTAATTTTGCTAGTAGCAGTACAACGCGCCGGCCAAGTGACCCATCTCAACCTACATACCCAAAGTCTTCTTAACAACTTCCTGTTGTTGGGGCTAGTACAACTCAAAACACTCACAAGAAACCCATCTCAAAATACAAGCCAGATGATTATAAGACTTCTCAAATGACCTCAGTGTTTTCGGTGAGGAGTATAATTGACATATCCTGCTGTCTCGTCATGCACCAGATCATTTGCCGAATTTGGGAAGATAAAGTCATGCCCGACGACTGGAATATCAGCTCCATATGCCCCATCCACAAAAAAGGCGATCCTACCTCCTGCAAGAACTATAGAGGTATATCCTTATTCAATGTCGCCTACAAGATCCTATTCAGTATACTGTGTGAACGTCTAAAGCCGTTTTGTACCTCACTAATCGGCACGTACCAGTGCGTCTTCCGGCCCGGCAAATCGACTATAGACCAAATCTTCACACTAAGGCTAGATCCTGGAGAAGACCAGCGAGTTTTAAATCGATACTCACCATCATTTCATCGATTTTAAAGCCGCATACGATAACATCCATAGTAAGGAGCTATTCGAAGCGATGACCGAATTCAGGATCGCGGGCAAATTGATCTGGTTGTGTCGCACCACGCTAACACTTACGCGAAGCACCGTGCAGTTCGGTTCAAAAACCTCTGAAACGTTCGAAACCGCGCTGTCGTGTGATTTCTTCAATTTGATACTGGAGAAGATAGTGCGGCGGTCAAAAGTCAACACGGAAGGCACAATCTTCTACAAGTCACTCCAGCTGTTGGGATACGCTGATGACATCCTTATTCTGCCAATCCTGCTTTATGGAGCCGAAAGCTGGAATCTAATTAAGACCGCAGAGCTGATTTTTGGTGCCTTCGAAAGAAAAATTCTACGTCGGATATATGGTCCCGTCTGCGAGGAAGGCGAATGAAGGAGAAGACACAACCGCGAACTCTACGAGCTCTACAAGGATGTGAATGTGGTCCGGAAGGCAAAAATCTGTCGACTACACTGGCTCGGCCATATCGAGCGAATGGACAACAACGCTCCAGCAAAGAGGGTCACCGAATCCGAGCCTCCTGGTTCGAGAATGAGAGGAAGACCGAACCTCCGATACAAAGAACAAGTCATCGCGGATGTAAGACAGCTTAGCCTTGATGACTGGAAGCAGCGTGCCCAGGACCGTCACCGATGGAAGGCAGCTCAGACCCTTCATGGTTCGCCTGCCTGATAAGTAAGTAAGTATTCAGCTGTCTCGTTACCCTGGCGCCTGTACTTCATTCAAGTTCCTTTCAAAAGATTATTTTGTTCACTGGAATATCTACTTATTGCTATCTTCGTGTTGCCACTCAAAAGAGAGTCCTATGGCGCAACAGATGCAATGCAAAATTTTAAGAAAAATCCACTCTACCCACGTTGTCATCTTGCCGCAAAGTACACTAAATCTAGATGTGCCAAGCTTTTGGTTCGATTGAATTCGATATACTTGACGTCATACTAAAGATAATCTTAAATCTAAAAAAATAGATAATAAAATAAAACAAATTTGATCAGGTTTACAGGATGTGGGAACATATTTTTAGAAAAGCTGAATCAGTGAGTTTCTCTGTTGATAAAGTAGCAAACAGCGATGACCGCAGTCTCGGCAAATAAACATATTCGCTGGATGTGATTGGCTTTCGATAATTGTAATTGTTTAAAAGCGAAGCGTTACTTAATCGAAATAGATAACACTGGAGTTTGTTTATTCACTATTGGACACTGAAAGGGGGCATGGGGTGTACTTTCGTATACAGACTGTATATCCCATGACATTGCGTGCAATTTCCTTTCAATTCCGAGAATGAAATCGTGGTTTGTCTTGAGGTGATAGATGTTTTGATTTGAAATTCCTTTGCGGTTATGAATTCGGAAAAGAAAAACAGGAAGAACATTCAAAACAACGGCTGGAATGTGGGCGATAGTAAAAACGCGGCGCATGACCACTGGCAAAAACAACGAAATGTTTGAAGAGGGAAGGTCAATAAAGGGGTGCATTATCAGGTTAGAACATTTGTGAACATGATATGAGTGATTGCAAAAAATAATTTTAGATGAGTGTGACTATCATGTGACTAAACATCCGTATGCAAGTTTCCTCATATCTAATCGCTTTGACTATTGCGAAGTCGTCTGGATTTTTGACACACGGAAGGAACTCGGAAGAATATATCATCAATTTGTTTATTCTAAAATCCTTTTCCGTCTTGGACCTAAACGAATATTTTTCAATATTAGGCCTATCAATGACCTCTGAACTGCGTTTTCCATGTTTTCGCACGTGTACTAATTGAATTTGAGATGACGGAGTGCATCGGACAACATCGGAATTTTCACCCAAAAAACTGACAGTGGTTAGTAAGGCAATTCGGTTGATTTTCATGTTCGTCTGCTTTGGGATGTTTATCAAAGTTTCAGTCAGTTTCAGATTATGCAATATCAATTGCAAGTAATCTTTCAGTATTTATGAAACAACTGACCTGTGGTTGTGATACCTGACTAACTTAGAGCCGTTTGAGAACCATCCGGTGTCAGTGAAATTGGTGGAGTTCTCGATGGACTCTCTATTATGTATGCCCAAATTTCATCAGCTAATAGAAATATTTGTATCGAAGTTGTTGCAATTGTATTTCCTTCATGACGAACGACGTTAAAACACAAATAATGTACATGAAAATTATCTTTTTACACCTGTTTCAGCGACATTTATTTTCATATAATTTTTTGACAGTTAAATATGAATCTACATACATTCTCTCTTAAATGAAACATCAGGGATATATTTTACATAATTTGATATTTTTATAAACTGTCGAGAAAAAATAAGACTTCGAAGAGATGGATAATCTAGAAGCAATTAAGATGGCCTGCGATAAAGGCACAACAACAGATCGACAATTACCCATATCGTCAATATTTCCCGATAAGAACAAGCAACTTAAGCAAGGCCTGCGACAGAAGTTGATCGTAAGACTGCTAGAAAATACATCTGGATCACGATTAACGCCTCATTATCATTCTTAGACTATAAAGAACGAGAAATCCACGCTAGAGGATGTGATTTCAAGCAAGAACTCTGAGATTCAGGCTCTACAAAAATCCGTTGAATCCCTCAATGAAGTCATCAACTCTGTGCCATTGGCGGACCTAAAGAACAAATCCTGTATTGCAGCATCGAAGATTATCGAGCTTAATAAAAAGAATCGTTCGTTAACAACAGAACTGGACGATTTCCGAGCCAAGAATACAAAGTTGGAAATGAAGTTGCATAAATTAGAAACCGAGTTGAAGAAATTTGAAGATTGCAAAAAGGATACTGCACCAAAAATGGTCTAAAGTTTATCTGCGTTCAGTGTACACCCACTTATCCTTGTTCATTTGCAGTCAAACAACGCCCTTGAAGAGCTCACTGCCAAGCTGAATCAAACAAAGCAGAAACTCTTCGAAAGTTTGAATCTGAATGTCGAGCTTAGGAACCAACTGAAACTGGCTCAAAAGTGCATACACCGGGAAATCGGGGAGAACGTGAACCTGAACACATTGGCTTCTGCGGGCACATCGTGGCGTGGTCGGGCACAAATGATCATGTCACTCCAGCTGAAAATCAACGATTTGAAAGAGCAACTGGGGCTAGCGAGGAGTGAAGGCTCCTGGGACGAGGAATGCTTGGATGAACCACCCGTTCGTAGGGAGCAGCTGCATCACCGAGCTGAGGTTGATGCCTTACAAAAGGACATTGAAGCCCTAACTGCTCGTATTGAAGAACAGAATCAGAAAATCGCAGCATTAAAGGCTCGCAATCAGAACCTCACTATGGAGATGTTGAAAATGAAAGAGAAGTGCTGCAAAGCAGACGTTCTTGCGAAGGAAAATCACAGCGCCATTGAAGCACTCAACGAACAACTTAGAGTTCAAAGATTGTCTTATGAGAATAAGATACGCGAAATGGAAAAGAAAGTGCATGCAGCAGAGAGGGATCGAAATGACTTTGAATTTCAGCAAGAGGAACTCAGAGTGAGGCTGGAGAACCTTCAGACGACATTAGCTAGCAGAGAGGAACACATAGAAAACTTGAACAGAACTATAAAGAAGCTGGAAGATGACCTCAGATCGGTTTGTGGAGATTTTCTTTTCGATTGCAGAGAGTTCAGAAAAGTACGTAGGCAGACTGTAATCTTATGTGCTAAAAGGTGAATGTACTTTGTGCTTACAGGAAGAATTCATCGCGATGCTGGACTCATTGGAATTGGAAAAGAATAATCTGCTAGGGTTGAACAGAATAACTAACGAACGTTTGGAGGCAGAAAGGAATAACGTTTTGAGTCAAAATGATCACATTTCAAAGCAAAGAGTCAAAATTTGTCGGTTGGAAGCAAGAATACGTAAGTTCCAAGCTTGATTTCTATCGAACCGAACCGTAGATTTGTTCTGTTGTCATTTTCAAACGTACTTTTGGCTTGAAGAATCTTGTAGGCGTGTAAATTTAGACTCCTAAGGTGTTTTGAGAGGTAAGACAGAAGGTGCAAGAATCTCTCACACTACGGGAGCTAGTTCTGAAATAGATAGAACTGTTGAATTTAAAGAAATATGTAGAGTTGAATAGTCTATTGAAGCTGAGAGGAATAGCTAAGGAAAACAGAATCTTTTTTCGACGTAGCTTGATCGCTGTCAAGCGATGTTGAAGGAGATCTTCATATTTCCCACGAAGTCCACAAACTCCATAAAATAAAAAGTTCAATAGCTATACAATATTTCGATCCCTAAAGGGAGTCGACACATACCTATCCTTGGCTTAGAAAGGGATACAGTGAGTCCATAGTGGAGGTTATGACTTGAATATGAAAGTTCTTTTCATGAGTTATTCTCCTTCAATCTTCTTCGGATGTGGTCTCTAAATATCGCGACGTTGTAGCGGCCTATTGTGACGCCTTGTTCAAGGCTTTCATATAGTACGAATATCTCCTCCCAGAGCCTTTGTAACCGCTTCTGTATCAACAGTAGAAAACACTTTATTGACACCTCGCTGTGTTCGGCCTGTCATTACAATAACACCAGCCTATACTAACAGCTGAACCTTATATATTGAGAACCATCTTGAAGATATCATATGCCAGCGCTTTGCCTAGTCTATAATCATTTTTAACGTTAACGAACTCGATGGAAAAGGGAGAGACTTGAAAGCATCGTCAAAACTATACATAACTCTGTATTAAAACCGGCCTCTTTGCAATCTTTCATTTATGGGCTCGAAATCGACGAATAGGTGGTGAATACTAATCTTTACTTCTTGAGTTTTTTTCTGAATCTAATGCCCTCTGAAGATCTTGTTCATTTAATTTGACTATCTACGTCTTAAGCCTTGTAAATTAATACTTCTCTCCATTTTCAAGGTGATTTAGAAAAGAACCAAGACAATCAAATTGAGAAGAAAAAGCGAAGTCAACGGATTAGTGAGTATGCCAATAGCATCAACAAAAGCAGCTCTGTGCCATCATTCGTATTTGAGAACACCTCTTTCACCGACATAATCTTAAATAGTAACCCCGAGATAAATCCTTCTGAGGTTTTGGATTTGAAAAATAAGTACATGCCCTAAAATGCAATACGATTGAATATTTTCATTTAGTCACTAATATTTAGATTGGAGATTGCACAGGAAAATATATCCCTTCTTGAGGACAAACTCAATTATCTAACCGAAGAAAAACAAAACGATGCAAAGGTATTTGAAGACATACTCAAAGCGTCTAGATCTGTATTTTTGGAAGCCGTTAACCAAACGAGAGTCCCCCCATCGCCAATCTCATCTGTTCAGTGAGAACAATAATGCAAAATAGGAAGTATTGGTTTTCACAAAATCTTTTGTTTTGTATTTTCTAAAGACAAAAAAATAAAACAAATATCTTGGTACACTTTTTATCACAATCACCACTTTTGTCTCTGTGAATTTCAATAATAGACGATTTTCAATAAAAATAGACGACGCCAACCCAGATTCCAAGTCAAACTTTTGCAGGATGCTCTAAATCGTTTTAAGTTCTTTTTTTGTGGTATGTTGTGACGGTCATCAACTATTTCGTAAAGTCTTCTGATTTGTTCACGTTAACCTTTATCCCAGCGTCTGCCCATACGGTCACAAGCCTATTAGATCTTGAAGAAAATAGATGATCGATTTGAAAAAAAAAAGTGGTGGTAGATCGGGTTAATCCATTTAATTCATTAGAAATTGCTCATACTACGTTAACGCTGTTCTTAACTTCACACTTGTAGCTGATCGGACATGATGCATGATTTTATAGCAGCATACTATACTCAAAGCATAAAACATCGTATACTTTCAGGCGAACACAGATGTCATTTTTGCGACAGCGATGTGGAAGGTGGTGGAATCCCTTAGAAAATCTTTATGTAAAAATGCAATTCCAATATCATCGTCATCGGTTTGTTATTACTCAGATCGGTCCATTGACGACTCTTGTTTCCGAATCATTGAAATAGTCAACCTTAACGCAGGTAATCTGTACTTTTATAAATAACGTTAGTAATGACATTGCATTGCTTTCGGGAGAAATTAATGTGGGCCCTCTAGGCGACGCGAGAAACAAAAACAAATAATTTTTGTCTCTTCTGCGCACCTGTCGAACTCCCTCAATATGGCCGACTTCTGTGACATTCGCGGCGTTCACATTGCACTACCGCATAGTTCGACAGAGTCGTTTAGACCAATTTGTACTAGGACTATGGTCGTATTGGTCATTTCATTTTCATTTTCAATTCATTTTTATTTACCAATTCATGAAAAACTTGCATACTAGACAAAATGCTTAAAACTAGTTAAACGAACAGTGTTACTATATTAACTTACTGGCCCTAAGCGGGCATTCTAAGCTAAACTTAAACTTTTGTAAAAAAAAAACTTAATTACAGAACGGCTTTGGTCGTACTGGTGGTCGCACGGAAGTCCAACTTTCAAACTGTTTTCCCTCGGTCGCACCGTAGGTAGTACAATGTGAACTCTAGTGGTACGACAGCAGCACACATTTTCATTCGGGGGCGAGTGAGCATCAGTCATAAATGAACTAATAGAGATATCCAACTCCCTCGTCAATTGCTTCGAACGCTTTTTGAACAGCTTGTTGTTTTTGTAATGTCTGTGAATACATGAAAGCCGTTTCGAACAGCTGAAAGGCTTCCCCTCAAAATTAAAGAGGTGAAAGGGAGCATTTGTTTGAAAAAAACCGTCTTTATTTGGGCGTTATTTCAAACCATTAGTATCCACCACGAAAAGGAGGAGGAGCTTAAATGACCGATTGTGTTCAGAAGGTATGTTCACACCACTGGCAGAATATTGGAATGCATTGATCATTGACACGTAACATTTGAATTCAAATATTTTGCTGTCGAAATATTCTATGTATAATGGTTGAACGGACTTTTGGAAGATCGTGCCTCTCAGGTACAATGCTGAAAAAATCACATTACAGTGCGTCGCCTTGCCTAAAACCTTTTTTGACATTGAAGGTCTCGGTGAGTTCGTTACCGACCTTGATGGAGCAGCGAGAGTTGTCCATCGTCATCCTGCATAACCTGACGAGTTTGGCAGGAATGTCAAAACTAGACATGGCGCTGTATAGCTCGTCTCTATGCACGCTGTCATATCCGGCCTTGAAATCGACAAATAGGTGGTGGGTGTCGATCTGCATCTCTTGAGTCTTTTCCAGGATCTGCCGGAGTGTAAATATTTGGTCTATTGTGGACTTTCCTGGCCTGAAACCGCACTGATAAGGACCTATCAGGTTGTTGACAAAGGGTTTCAGGCGTTCACACAAAACGGCAGAGAGTATTTTGTACGCGATGTTAAGGAGGCTGATCCCTCGATAGTTGGCGCAGTCAAAGGGGTCTCCTTTCTTGTGGACCGGACAAACGACGCTGAGATTAAACTCATCGGGCATGCCTTGCTCCGACCATATCTTACTTTCGGACCTCCTTCCTGTCGTAACACTTCTCCATCTCCACGACCGCGCGCTTCCCATGCTCTTTCTTTTTCTTTCTCAGAAGCCGGTGCTCTTCCCTTCTCTTCTGTACAGCGGTACAGAGTCACTTCTGTACAGTCTTCTGTACAGCCCATACAGTTCGTGGTTGAATCTTCTCCTCCAGACGCCATCAACGCAAACAGGGCCAAAGATCGGAGGCAGAACTTTTCTCTCAAAACAATCAAGAGCTTCTTCATCCGCTTTCAATAGCGTCCATGTCTCTGCACCATAGAGCAGGACTGGGATGATCAGAGTTTTATACAAAGTTTCGAGAGATGGCTCTGTTACTCAATTGCATCTTCAGCCCAAAGAAGCAGCGATTGGCAAGAGTAATTCTGCGCTTGATCTCGGTGCTGGTGTTGTTGTCCCTATTTTCTCCAGAGCCTAGGTAGTCGAAATATTTGACTACCTCAAAGTTTCTGCTGCTACCGATCAATTACAAGAAAGCGATATCCCGCCATCGGAAATAACCGTTTTAGTAGACAGCTGTCATGAATTGTAGTGACTCATTGAGGTCCATTAGATACCACATGGTCAGACTCTGCTGGGTCCCGGGCCACAGATCAACCGTAGGGAATGAAAGAACGACGAATTGGCCAAGAATCCAACTGGTCTTGACTTGCAAGAATCGAGCTTAATATTGAGCAAAACCAAGAAGCTTCTGCCGAAACTCGATCCGAATGCTTGTCGGGGTGACCACAGGACATAGTCCGATCGGAACAATGTTCAGGAAATGGAACCAGGCACCCATCGATCTCTGCCGAAGATGCGACGACGGGGAAGAAACCGAGACAATCCAACATCTGCTTTGCCACTGCCCTGCTCTCCAGAATCGAAGTCTATCTTCCCTTGGCCACAAATTCTTCACAGAGACTTCAGACATAGCGAATGCAGAAATATCGGATCTAGAAGAATTGTGTCCCCCACATATAAAGGGTTTCACAATGGGCCCTTTAGCCTCGGAGTAGAAGTGATGTTCAACCTTTTTTCACAACGGTATCGCCGACTTGCTAGAGACAAGGATCAGAGGAGACATTCTGAGGACTTGAACATGCTCTGGTATTACTTGTATCGTTTATTAGGGCGTCCATCGATGGTTAGCCACATCAATCAAAGCGCATGCCCCCTAACGTCTGTAAAAATCCGCGGCATTTTTTTTAAAGCTGGGTGAATACACATTTTCACCAAAGACACATAAATGTGCTTAACGAAGATGCTTTAGTAATGAGTTCTCCGCAAAAAACTGATACTACAATATCATGTGAGTGTTTCCTCTTCACACTGAGATGTAGTCCTGAGTTTAAGATCCATCGGGGAACATATGCTGTGGTCCATTGACTTTCACATCCTACAGGGTCTGAGTTAACCAACCTTAATGGACCTGCGTGATATAACAGCTATCTGGAGATTTAACTACGAAACAAAATTGTTTCAAGAGTAACAGCACGCACTAATCCCAGTGGTGGAACAATGTAGATGTCTTCTGTTCTGGTCTCCAATAGGTGAGCTACGTCAGCGACTTAACTGAGAAGATGAAGAGAGAATCGAGATAAAGAGAGTTTCTTCAGGATCCTTCATACATTTCTTGATGATGTGTATAACAAGTTCCAGTTTCCGTTTCGCAAGTTGATAAAACACTTCCTTCCAAAGTAGCGTCTTGTAGTTATTTCAAGCTCTCTTCAGTTACAACAAGATCAAAATTTTAGCTAAGACGTCTTGTGAGACACAAGCCACACACAATACAACAATAATACCCATTGTAGGGCGCCATCTAAACAAACGGAATTCTTCCTGATGTCGAACAAATGCATCTGCATAAAAAAGTCACAAAAAAAAACCCTGTAACCCAAACTGCCTTACATCTCTGCTAGGCAAACACAGGCAACCTGGACCAGGAAAGTCTGTCTGTCTGCTGCGAGTCCATACAACATCCGCTCTCTGGGAATCCGTATGCACGTCCCTCCGACCACCGGACATAATTTTGGCAACTCGAACTCCGCTGGCAGCTCCAAATGATGTTTGCACACACTGCGCTTCGCTTTTGAATAGTAATTAAAATTCTTAAGGCCAACATCCGAGATCCGATTTAATTTCCGTTTCACCGGTGGTTCTCCTTTTTTTCGGAAATGAGAAATTAGACCGAAGTGCACATGCGACGGAGAATGCAAACGCCAGACATAACGACAACAACAATTCGCTGAACAGGATCATTATAATCACAATAGGGGACTGGAAATTAAAATAAGAATAAAATCGAAAAGGAAAAACGAGAGAGGAAGGACGATGACGAGTGCTCCAATACAAAGGACTTCCTCACGAGCAGCGGTGGCGGCAGCAGCAGCAGCAGCCGGTCTCACTTTTCGAACGCACACACACGCACACAGTCACATCACACCGCACTCGTCCTGTTCTGCAGGCACAACCCAAAGAAACTCCATTAACAAGGGTTGATTGCACTGCGCCTTGGAGTACGATTGTGATTCCTCCCCTCCTCAGGCTCACCGGATCTCTAGATCTCCCGATCTGTGCCGTGTGTGTGATTAGTTTCGAGTTACGAAATAATCGCGAAACAGGAATAGATAGCATTGATGTCTCCCTAAGAATAGCACAAGGCGTATGTATCCTTGAACGAGTCTGCTCGAAGGGCTTCACCTTGTCGTCGTCGTCGTCGGAGATGATTGTCCCTTGTCCCCCAATCTGTGTTTACACACAATACATGCTCAGTTCGGCTTGCAGACGTTGTTCCGTGCGTCTCTGTGTTCGGTGTGTGTACCGCCGAAGATAATGATGAATCGAAGAGGATGAGGTTGACGCAGCTGTTCTGGTTTTTGGCTCGTGCTGGAATTTTGGTCACCTCTGGCGAGGCAAGGGCAAACAAAAAGGTGTGCGCCTCACTCGTCGGCACGCTGCGCTGACTGACGTGGAGATATTGTATTTACAATCGACTATCTGTCCTGCCACATGCCACAATGACAGTTGGTCCCGTCGATGATCCCTCCCGCGAGAGTGTGTACATTTTGCCACCATCGATTGGACATCGATTGCGATAAGGAATGACTGATTTCGGATCCATTCAAATATGTTCAGTCAACATTTTCCGTTTCAAGCTTGTAAACAAAGATAACACCTATACTCGGCATCTTTGTCAGGTGGCTTCGGAACACGCACGCGACTAAAGCACGATGGATTGTTGCGTTTGTTTTTTTCGCGTTATACGCACGAACGGGGAATAGAGAAGCACGTTGTCTTTTCAACAAATGTACGTAGATAAGACAAGGCGTTTACCTTCACTGAACCAGACCTATAAATTGTCTTGTCCCACTTCTGAAGAGAAACCTTTTCTGTGGATTAAATTTATTGGGTGGTGCTTCTTATTTGTGTTTCGCTACAACCCGAAACGCAATATTTGGCTGATTGATCCATGTTTGGTTAACGTACTATAGGTGTGCTTATTTGTTTGTCACTCAGTGCCTGTTGAAAAGTAATAATTAAGAGGCTCTTTAAATCAAGAAAATACTGTGTTGAGTCACTACCTGATTTTTGTTTGCAAGATGTACCACTCCCAAGCCGAGTGTTGAGATCGTGCTGAATGCATTTAACGAGAGAGCACGTTTTCGTATCGTCGTCAACGGTTTCATGTTCACAGGGGCGCTTACCACTTATGGCTACGATGTCATACATTATATATGATCATATAATCGATCTACGTGCATTGTGGACCCTTGTTATAGGAGCTTATCTACCCGTAGATCACAACACTATGTGCCACAACATGTTAATATACAATGCCAGTGAAGTAATGTAGTCATATGGGTGGCGCTACATTGAGAGATGAAGCTGAAATTGACTTCTTACGCGCTCTTGTTCCATCATCAGTCGGGTGGATCTACTGTTTTATACCGTATCCGGACAGCATATTCAGCCGTGAATTAATTGGAATTATACTGTGACACCAGACACAGCGTATAAGTCGCTCCACCACGCCGCTAATAATGGCGACCGAAGAAAAGCCTGATGAACTTAACACATAGCTTTAGGGAGATGTGAGTGCCAAAGAGATAAAATGTCAATAATGAAATTGGGTGTTAATGTCATACGATATAATTGGCTATTGCATTGTATTAGGTGAGAGAGTATTATGTGAGAGTGCGCCAAAGTTAGTTAGTTAGTTAGTTAGTTCTTGCAGGTTTGACGAAAGTAAGTCAATGCAGCTTGTTTACAACTCGTGTGTTTAGCCTAAGGCTTTATCCATGCTAAATTGTAGTTTTTATAATTATATGTTAGCTTTATAAAATAAACAAATGCTATGTGTGGCTGAACGAAATATGCTTGTGTTTTGGACGTTGATCTTCACAAACGAGTTTTCGCTGTGTCCACGTTTGACCTACCTACATGTATGAGATTGATGTTGTCTGTATTGGGATTGATTGCCGCAACTCTCGGTGGGTATCTCGGTGGAAGTGATATAGTCATGGGATAGCAAAATGTGTTCGAGTTAGGGGGAGTTCGACTTAGAGAGTGGTTTTTTGTATAAAAAATTTAGTAGAATGACAAAATATGGCACACAAAAAATTCGGGTTGGGTACATATATATTCGGAGAGTCCACTGTATAATCATTGATGTGTATTTCTAACGTCATCCTTTCTAGAATAAATTGGACAATGAACAGTGCCCGTACTACCACGGGCCGATCCTAGGCTGATGATTTTACATTGCTGTTTGGACGCGATTTTCTTAACACAAATTTTGTAATTTCTGCTATTCACATTAAGTACTCAACGTTGTAGCTCTGATCTGCGACTCTCAAGACTTATAAAATTGCGCTAAACTGTTCTGCAGGTTGTACCTATTGCAGTTAACGGACAATGGCAAAGCCGGCAAACGCTCAAGGTCTCAACCATCAGGAGGAATTCCACCTTCGGATAATTACCCCTATCACGAAATTCATCGTAATCGAAAATGGGCCACGTACTCCGAAAAATCGATCACGGAATTCATTCGTAGTAGCACCATAATAAAAAATCTGCTACAAATTTCGTCAAGGCTGCTATCACTAAATACGAATGAATTGGAAATTTGTATGTTTATCTACGACAAGTTATTTATGACGGAGTTCGTAGTTTCGTTTTGTGATATAAATTATATCGTATCGTAACTTCTAATCGCACGAATGGATTCGCTATGGCCCGTAGAGGGTTCAAGACCTACCATCTACAGCAACTACTCTTGTTGTTTTTTTTCTTTCTCGAATTGAAGGTACCTACAGTTGTATGCCTAACGGCCAAGTTTGAGAAGCTTTTTCTAGACAGGAATACTCGTTGAGCATGTCACTGACTCGAAAGAGGTGGGTTTTTTGCCGTACCAAGGAACGAACTTAGACACGTAGATTCAAGTGCGTTAGGGTCGACTCACATATCTCACATATCATATCATCTTTATATGCTCCTGAAATGATCCATATCGCCGAACAAAAGAGCATGTTGCGGATTATTGAGTCAGCTAAGACCTTCGAGAGTGGACCACAGTAGATAGATTAGTGTATAGATTCGGTAGATTTGTGCGAGTCAGCTATCTCGAATAACAAACCCCCACCGGAAAAAAGCTGCCTTCGGTCTCTAACAGAATCGCCGTAGGAAATTTCGGAATTTTCTGTGCAATTTTGCCCCGGCCAATAATTGTCGTATCCGTATTCGAGGAGGTCTGCTTTGATCTTTGAACTAGACGGAGGAGAAGTTACTCTCCGGATGAAACTGCTGCACCGGTCAGAGTTCTCATTTAAATATGTGGGGAGTTGCATACATTAGTTTACCTCTAAATAGTAGCCGAAGAGCGTCACGAGCCTCCTCTATGTCAACATAAACGGTGAGTCGTACGTTGCTGGTATCTCACCAGATTGCGAGGAATAGACCACATTGCCCTAAATTAACAGGCACTCTTGGGGATGTCCTCAATTGTCCCAAGAATTCCTTAAACAGTAGACTACCCATATGTCGTTTCACGGATCCCAGACGCAGTTCGACTTAGAGGATGCTTTTGTATGGGAAATGAAGGACAATACCATGACATCAAATTTAGTTCGAGTTAGGGAGAAATTCGACTTCCAGAGTGCAAGTCTTAATTCTTTGGTTTCGCTCAAGTTGAAATCCGACAAAATAGCAGAAAAATAAAAATCAATCCTTTAATAAAAAACACAGTGACACAATAACTCTTTACCCTTTTATGGCCTATGAGCTATTAGTCAATGAAGTGGAATTAAGTGCATCACATTTCGATTTCGAACCACAATCACTCGCTTTCCTGATCTCAGACTTCTTACACACTGTCTTTCGGCCAGCATAAATATGCAAACTATTCACTTCTGTACCCCGTGCCGTACCCCATTTGCCGGGTAATTTTTCTACGACTTCCAGCTGATACAGTAGCGACCCAACTACAATTGAAATTTGCATTAGATCCGAAATTTCTTGTTCCGAATACATTAACCTTGTTTTGACTTCAAATCCGTTTTCTCTTTCAGAAGCAATTTATTTCCCGGCATTCAAACCTGTTTGATAAACCTGCTTAGCGGTGTACCGGCAATGAGTTGTTTATGCGCGGAACCATCCATTGCTACGCAATCCTAAATAATCCTTGTTGGAATGTTTTTTATTGCCTCGAAGATACCGACACGGTATAACGTCGCTAAGAAATCCTCCCCATGTCATGAACACCCGTCAAGATTCCTCAACTAGCCAGCAAGAGTTTGTTTCGGTTTTCCCCTCAGCCGGACGCACTCCTCGCTCTTCAACTCTTTCACGGGTTTTAGGGCTCTGTGCTGTCATCAATTAAGTGCTCACAAAGCCGATATCGGCGCACGATTGCATGTCCTTTGATATTTCGTTGGCCGTCCTATCCGGCTCGTTCCACGAATTTGACACATTCCATAATGGCACCCACCCTCGGCTCATAACCCACATCGTATCAACATCGAAACAGCAACAACAACAAGAACACCGCAGACTTGTAACGGCTAAAATTCTAAGGTCCCCCCTCATCATCCCATATACGTATGAACATTCGTCCGTACGTACGTACGTGTGCTAAGCCGCGGCGGCACAACTATCCCATTGTCCAATTGCCTAAGTCACATTACCGTGCGCATGTGTGAGTGTGTACAGCAAACGGCTGTCACTTCATATTTTCACCCCTCAATGAAAGAGCAAAAAAGAAACCCTCACCAGCATTAAGTAGTACAGACGAGCAGCAGGAGCAGATGTTACTCACAGAACAGCAACTCACTGTACAATCCCTCCACGACTTCGAACCAGTGGTTGGAATTGGAATTGGAATTTACAATTCGTTTAGGGAGGAGGAGAACTCCGGTCTGGCAGCGGATCGCGTGCTCAGTTCAAGAAAGGATCTCATCGTGTGCAGTTCGGCTAAAGTGAAGACGGAAATAGTGAAATTCTGACAAAGTGATTGAAGTGTAAGACAATGTCTCGTCACAACTACACGAATCCGGCATTCTGCCAAAATAGTGAATTCTACCCGGTGCCGTCGTCGTCGAGAGAACAATCGGTGTACAATAGAAGTTTGAATTTCTCGGTGGCCAGCAGCCACGGTAGACTAGTGAAAAATGCCCGTGACGGTCCGCTTCGTATTCAGCGGAGTGTGTCGACGCGATCGTTCAGTACGACGTCCCGAAAGGGGGTCGCCATAGAGCGTCAGAGTCAGCAGTGCATTGCGGCCGCCTCGCCACCTCGTCCGGGCCCTAAGCCAGTCGTCAACTTGAATCATACAGCTGGCCCCTTTGAAACGCGCTCAGGGAGTGGGAGATACGCTCTGGTGCCCGTCGAAGAACTGCCAAATGCGCGGAAGGATAGATACGCCATAGTGCCGGGTCCATCGGAAATAGTTACGCCACAAAGATTCGTCAAGAGTCAGGATAACCTCGATCGGTACGCACATCACGCCGAGAGATGTGAACCAACGTCCCTTCATGAGGAAGATCTGTCGGAACAGTTCACCAGCCTGCCTCCGATCCCGACATTCGAGGATCACCCACGTATGAAGCCAGCCTTCTCCAGTGACTTTGGAAGCAAGTCGTTCGTGTTGGTGGATCAGAAGAACAACCAGCGCTATGCAATGGTCCCAACAGCGGAGGATGAAGAAATCGTCGACGACAACCATGAAATCATTCAGATGCACAACGGAAGGACCCATCGCTATGCAGTCATCCCCACGGACGAGGAGGAGACATGTCTCAGCACGTCGGACCTCAACCAAAGCCAAAACTACCCGGACCCAGTTCCACGAGCGCCGCTGCAGACTTCAACGCCCCAAAAAGGAAAACTCATTTCATCCCATCCGCATACGCCTCTCAAGAATCCAGCTGCCACGAGGAAACTGCACGAGCTCCTATCGACTCCACGGAAAACTCCGATCAAGCGGACTATGTCTACGCCGAGGAACAGCAACCAAAACACACCACCATATTACCAAAGCCAGCAGATCTATCCCATGCAACCGGAGCGCAGGAAAGAGCTCTCCCCGCAGCGACTGCAGTATGAGCCGAAGCAGGCGTCAACCCCCATTCCAGTGGACCTACGAACCACCGCCGTGATCACTCCCCGCGTTGCCACTGCAGTAAATCTGGGAGACGAGTCTCTCAACAAGTCCTGGAACAACTCCTACCCACAGAAGGTGGCCAACGCCACTGCCACACTGGCCGTCGTCTCACTGATGCTCATCCTCGGAAGCGCTATGAACTCCGGGCTTTGCATCTACATGATCGCACACGTAAGCTCTAACAGATCACCGTTTGTCAGTCCGAATAAGTTTCATTCGATTTTTTCCTCTTTCTTGCAGATGGGAAAGTCGTTTTATCTCCAGTTCAGCTTGGCAGCTGCGTTCTGCGGAGTCGGCCTTGGATTCCTCGGTTTCCGGTCGCGCCACAGCGAGTGGCTTCCGAATCGCAGCTACACCTCGGGTTATGTTCTGGTCACAATGTTCTGCCTTCTGAAGTGTTGTGGACTGCTGGTTCTCTTGGCTTTGGATCCGTATCCTGGTCTGCCGCTGCACGATGTCACAACGGGCGTTATACTCGGCCTGTCTACATTCACAATTTTCTTCATAGGACTCGGCGTGGTTGGATCCTGCTGGTGCTACCGACCACCCCCAGATAATAGAGTTAATGTTGTCTACTAATTCGATGACTTCACGTTTAAGTGCGCAGAATGTACTTATAGGTTAAGGAGTACCTGTATATAAATAGTGACTAGTTCTAGGAAGGATAAATATTTATTCTGTATTTATTACATTAGCTCGTTATGTACTTAGCTTATTTACATTTAATGGTTGTATACTTAAGATAAAGACAAATAAAGATTGAAGAAAAGACTTAAAAGATATGTACTTACGGCACACAAACGCAGTCGGCAAAGTAGTTCCATGTCGTGTCTGCCTTTGTATCAATTTGTGGACGCAATACGATGAGACCCACATCCATGAACAGTATGGTAGGGTAAGAGTGGGTGACTGTCAATGCAATAGTGTAGAGTTATCTCACTGGGATCTAGTCGGTCCTACTCCGCAAAACAGTTGGTGCTTTGACAAAGCAAAAAAGAAAATGACTTTAAGATTGCTCCCCTGCTAGTCGGCACAGCAAGGTAGTCTTCGAGTTAAATACGACTGGGTGCAGAGACATTATTGCTATCACCACAAATTACAATGTCAAAGCTTTCTTGATAGATGCAATATCTGGCTAAGGCTCGTCTGCCACACAAACGAGCTGTCTCCATGCATGTATCTCATTCTGTAGATGACAGTGTTAACAACGGGGTTCTTTTCACATACATTTCAAGGCGTGCAATTCAGTTCATCCGGCATGCTGGCTGCTAACTATCGGTGAAGATTTTGGTGATTTAGGTGCTGAGTGCGTTGTGCTTAACGATCGGCTGATAAATACGCAGGCATAAATCTTCCCTACATAGTTTCACCTCACTTCTCACAGAAGTCATCATCATTATTTTGTGACCCGCATGATCCACTAAAGGGCTCGCTGGGATAAAGCACGCGGTTACGAACCTCCGACATCGACTCTAACTCATCATGAGTTATGCCCAGGCACAACCCAGCGACTTTTTTTTCCTTCCACATGTCCAAACCATCAAAGCATGGTTCTTCCCGTTTGCAGAAGTAGCTCCTCGACATTGAGTCCTTCGCGTACTGCCGTGTTTCAGAGCAGATGACTCCCAATGTAAAACATTCCGCACATAGGCTGCGCTGCAACATCCAATCCATGTATTTATAATCAAAAGGAGAGGTGGCAAAACGCACCCTAGTCGAAGTCCAACGCCCACGGTAAAAGGTGCTGATTTAGTACCGTTAACCCGAACATAACTGCAACAGTTTGTGTATAGCGACTGAAAAGCCAGCGAAAAAGAATCATCAATCTCATACTTTTGCAAAATACTCCAGAGTTTACCTCGAAGCACTAGGTCGTATGCCTTCACCAAATCTACAAAACAGCTGTAGATTGGTTTGGAATACTCCCAAGCCCCCTCGAGTAACATTCTAAGGGTGAAAAGCTGGCTGGTTATGCTTCTGTCCAGATAAAAGCTATATTCTGTATTCGACCGCAGCTCTATGCTAAGATGCGCTCTAGATTTTAGCGTGGAGACTAAAAAGAGATAGTTGGAGCGATTTCTGTTGTTCTCCTTTTTTAAAATAAAAGATAATGAAAACTTTGGCATTCCCAAATACTTTCGAAGTGAATCGTTCAAGTGTCGGTAATCTGGACTGAGAGCAGGGGGAAAGGAAGTCACAGGAGTACAAGCAGGTTTCGTAGACCGTTTTCGGTAATGATGGATGGGGTGAATATATTTTGAGTCGTCCTTATAAATATTCAGTTTCGCCTGTTTCGCTTCAAGTGCCGTAAAAGCATCTACCAAAGCATATTAGGAACGTGTGGCGGTGTCGATACGTAACTCAACGTTTGAATTGAAATATAACAATGCATTTTGCTTTATAACTGCCCACCGTAAATGCCCCACCTGCGGCATATCAAAAGCATAGCAGTATAACAAAAAGCGACACACGAGAATTCTGATTGGAAAAGGTTTCGGTTATGCTTTGCGGGGACAATTGGTTGCATCCATAGGCTATGTGATAAGTTGCGTTGCTGTTTAGACTGCTTTTCCAGCTTTCTGTCAAAATTAGTTTTACACACGCTAACACTAGCACTAGCTAATAGCTAGAGACGTCTGTGCAATGAAGTCTGATTTCTAGCAGAAACATTATAAGACTACACGAATCGCTCTTCACTCATCACAACAGATGCAGTCATGTAATATCTGAAAGCAAACAAAGCTCGAGAAATCAGAACAAGATTTAACTTCAGTTTAATCTTGTGAAGGAGAAAAAATAATCTCAGTCTTCTGGGGCATTGTTAAAAACTGCTGTAACCTAGTGGGTGTTCACCGAGAGAACGTGGTTTCAATCAAAAGCAATAAAATCGATTCCTCGTGTTAAGCTGTTTCTTTTCATCTGTACAACACTGGTCTTTGTGATTATAATCTATTCATGACGACAATGATGACTCAAACCCGAAAAGTCCCCAAGACACTCTATTTGATTCTGCGATGGAAAACACCTCTCACTAGTAGTTTGTTTTCAAGAGAAATAGTTCATAAGCATAAGTGAATTGAATTTGGAAATCACATCGACGCAGGGTAACCCCCAGTGCTTTTCTTTGACAAATAGTCTTCTTTATAAGTCGCAAGTAAGTCGACTTCTGCACACATTCTTCCTCCGGCAGTTTCTCAAGCAATATGTCTTCAAAACTCTACATCCAGTTCTCAGCTGTCCTCCTCGTTATTGGTAAGTTCTCTTCATCTCTTCACCTATAGCGATAACTTGTCTCAAGCATCATCTCCTCCCACTTCAGCTTTGCACGGTTGTTGCTCTGCGATCAACATTGAACCACGAAGTACTTGGGGAGCAACTGGATCAAATTCAGCCAAAAAAATTAACGAACCGGTTCAGTACGTCATCATCCATCACTCGGATCATCCAAATGGATGCTCTGATTCATCGCGTTGTCAGCAATTGATTCGCAACATCCAGTCGGACCACAAGAACCGTCGTGATTTCAACGATATTGGGTACAACTTCATTGTGGCTGGCGATGGGAAGGTCTACGAGGGACGAGGCTTCGGGCGCTTAGGCTCGCACGCACCGAACTATAACTCGAAGAGCATAGGAATCGTTTTCTTGGGAAATTTCGAAAGTAAGTCTAAACATACTCATAACTGAAATGAAGTAACGTATTGATTCGCTTTTACAGAGCAACTCCCATCAACAACGATGCTTAACAACGCAAAAGACCTGATAGCACAAGCTGTATCTGGGGGACATCTGAAGAGCGATTATATTCTGCTTGGTCACCGACAGACAAAGGCGACTCTCTGTCCGGGGACCAAGCTCTTTAATGAGATCAAGACATGGCCGCAATGGAAGTCAATTTAAAGAATCCCAGCAGTGGATCGTAAACGTAGTGTCAATGCAAGAGATAAGAGTATAAGACAAATAAAGTAGATCAGTAAAAGTATGACAAATTAACTTCTTGTTTCTCACTTGCGATCAGCTTGTGCTATGAAAAAAGTTCTTTTTTTAATAAAGGATATCTCTAAAGTCATGTAACTACTTGTTGCTTGAGCGCCACTTCGTGGGCTTTTTATATGAGTTACTTACAACTAACTGTAGACATATTAAAAGAGCTAAAAACCGAGCGTATTTTGCGTAGAAGCAAGCAAGGTTACTTGGTGCTATCATCTGTAGTAGTATGATAAAGGAATGCTAGTCCTATGGACAATTCTTGTACAACACACTGTGGATCTGATACACTTGCAGCACAGTCCGTTAGCTATTGTTTTGTTTTAGAAAGAGCCAACCAGCTGATCAGGTGAATGACCCGAAGTCTCCACATAACAAAAGCATAAATACACTAGTCGTGGTATTGAGTGTACGCAGTATACGGGATGACAATAAACTAAATTGTTCTTTGCATACAGCTGTTCTTTTCTTTTGCCGATTATTTTCCTCCTACACGTGTGTATTGGGTCTAGATTTTGAAGCAAACATTCGTTTTGTAAGTTCTTTTGGAGTGAATCGAATAATATATAAAATATATATATATAAAATACAATTACATTCTAAGTGAAAAGAAAGCTAGAGCGGTGGAAAATGTAATCAGGTAGTGAACTCAATCTCATACTCCAAAAGTCTACGAGAACATTTTACGATTTAAGATCAGATGAAAGGCATTGGCATTTTTGTGAATAAGGTCAAAACAAATGTATGACATCAATTGCGAGTATCGATTGAATCAATAGTCTACAAATTTGTTGTCTGAAATCTACTTTCTTATTTCGGAACTCAGGCCCTTATTGCGAGTGTCGATTATCAAGATCATGTTCTGTATTTTAATGCTCGGATGAATATGATCATTTAGCGGTGTCACAAACCACAATTTTCTTGATGGTTCTTAAAAAGCAACTTGTTTTATTTGTAGTCTATTCCATATTTGAATTAGGATGGTGGAGGAATGGGAAGAAGAGAGCGTGATCACTGCTGCATCTGGTGGCTCTATTGCGTTTCCCCCATTTAGAGTTCACGCAGAAGCCTGAGTTCATAATGAAACTTCGAATGTTTTTGAGTGAACTAGTGGCAATTTTGTCCTGACTGAAATAGTTGGTAGGAACATTTTAGCTTGCCTTCCAGTAATTGTTTGCCACATCCCTGAGTCAATTATTTATAAAGTATCCCGAACATTGTGCATAGTCGTCTCCCTCCGGCGGCAATTGACATTTACACTACACTGTTCAACAGCGCGCTCAGTAATGCTTATTATCCAGAACATTGGAAGACAGCTGTGGTGTAACCAACCCATAAACGGGACAAAGACAAAAGCATCCCGTCAAACCTCCCATCGATAAGTCTTCTTCCTTGCATCAGCAAGGTCTTCTAATCGACTTAGAGAAGGCGTTCGACACAGTTTGGTTAGAGGGCCTTTTCCTTAAGCTCGTTAGACTTACCTTACATAAACCATTGCTATACATGATATACAACATGATAACAGGTAGAAACCAGGTAGTACCACAGTTTTTAATATCAATAATGGTCTACAACAGGGGGCTGTTGGTTCCCCGATATTGTTTTCTATATTCACTGCAGATCTCGTAAGGTCAATACCGCACCTAATCGCGTATGCCGATGACCTAGTGGCGTACAGATCAGGTCCTAAGGTAGACGTCATTAATACCTTGTTGCAACGTGACTTCGACAACACTTTGAAATATTGCGATGACTGGGAGCTGCTTATCAACTTTCAGAAATGTGAAAGTATCCTTTTCCGTACCCCGCTGGCCAGGGCCTCAAGGGATACGCGCGTAAACTGGAAGAAGTTCGGCATAGTTGACCCGCAGGGTCAGCCGTTAGCTGTGAAAACTGTATTTAGATATCTCGGCATTTGGTTGGATCATTTTCTGTATTTTGGCAAACATATAGAGAAGGCTCTGACCAATGCTAGAAAAGCCTTTGCTGTGGCAAGTAAACTGTTTTACAACAGCCAACTTGATACCAGGGTGAAGGTAATCTGCTACATGGCCCTCATTAGGCCAGTCATGGTGTATGGTTGTCCCCTGTGGTTCAACGTGAGTCCTTCCCAGATGGAAAAGTTGAGGGTGCTCGAGAGACGGTGTCTTAGGACTTGTCTCCGGTTGTAACGAACACCCGAGTCTGAAGTAACTATTCTAACGAGGTCTTGTACAACAGAGCAAACGTGAAGAGGATAGAGACTTCTACCAACAGTCTGATCTTCGGGGCTTATTACTCCAATTATATGTATCATGAAGTGGTGCGCCACAACGGCTTTGTTCCACCTGAAGCATTCCTCTATTTGGATTCGATCGGCCTGATCCAGAACACGGATCTACCACGCGGTACGCCGAATAGATGACAAGCTACTCCTCTACGAATCGGATGTCGTCCGCGAACACGAGGATCTCCTCCGGTTCAGTAGAGCGATCCCTGCTCGAGACAGGAGAGAGAGTGATAAGGAGCGGCACTTCTTTTGGTGGCTACACCAGAACCAGTCCCCGCCTTCGCCCGCCTTTCTGGCTAATACTTCTGCTCTATCGTTTCCTTTATGAACGCTAAGGCCTGATAACCAAATGAGGTGGAGTCTGTTTGTGTTGACCAGCTGGTGCAACAGTTGTAGTCAGTCCCACACTCGTTTAGAGGTGACTTCGTAGCTTTTGAGGGTTAGAAGAGCAGCTTTGCTGTTAGCTCTGTCTATATATACCTTCTCTACGATAGAAAACGATAGAATAGGGTTCAATTGCGAATATCTCAGCTTTAAATGCGCAGTTGTGAATATCCATATTGGTGGTGTTGCCTCCGTATATTCCAGCCCCTAGGTTTTCTCTTTTTTGAAGACATTTGAGTACCCCATGTGGGAATGAGCCTGGAGTTAGAATCATCCTCTGTAAAGACCTTGGAGATGTTAACCATAGCTTTTTTTTAATTTTATATGAACGCGTTGAACGTTTGTGATGACTTCGAGTGCTGTTATGCGGTTTATTCTCATCGTCCATGTCCTTGTAGTTTGTTTAACTTGGTTTGTGCAGTTATTTGTTTTGTGCGTTAGGGTTAACGTTCCAATTCTTATCAATGAGACTCTTCCTGGTCCATAAGGCTTGGTCAATGATTTTATTAATGTGAGAATTCTTGTTGAGTTGTTCGTCTAGTCTTAAGCCTAGGTACGCCTTTACGCACCAGTGTGCGACAAGGTTAAGTACTCTTTGTCTTTGTTTGTAGTAGATCCGAGATTGTGTCTTGTGTCTGGACATACAATCCTACATCAGATCATTCAATACTATGAAAAATAGAAGGAGAGATATCTCTCGTAGACGTGTAGACGTAGACGTGCTTATCAATCAAAATTCGGGTGTCTCTAATGGTCATGAATTAGCGTTATTAACTAAACACTACTGTTAATATTTATGTGAGGGAAGATATGCCGCCAATTTTAGTTTGCCGCATTTTCAAATTCAATTTGAGCTAATGGTAGCCTTTCAGTTATTAATCATTACTGGCTAGCAGAGAGTATTGAGATTAAATACTTTCCTTCACAACAACAAACTAGCTAATCACAATCTTCTTATTTAAGAGGCCTGAGCTGATACGATAGAGAAACGATAATAGACTCTAACCATGATATAACAAACTTGGTGGGCACGTAGTGAATTGCGTATTTTTTATTCATGTTTTAACAAATAAACGAATGATGAATTAAGCGCATATGTTGTTGTGTTTTTCTTCTGTTAGTGGATCGCTAGTTATCGGGGGATTGTGCGATGTCACCAATGAAATGTTTTTTGCTCGCCATATTAGCTCCGAAGGTTGCGATTCATTCAAAAGTACAAAAGTCAACTCATGCTTTCATTTAATGACTTCAACTGAAACGAGGCAAGTGCTAGTGCAGTTTCTGTCATTAGTCTTAGTCGCTCGTGCTGGGGGTCAGTGCACGAAGTGTTGCATATATTGCATGATACGTTTTGACTCAGCAAAAAATAGTCAACTCAATCAAAATGTCGTCATTAAGAAGCATTGTTCAGTTTTTCAGCGTTGCGCTCTGACTGCATTAATGTATGAGAATAGCAATGGAAAAATTGTGTAATATGAGCAAAAGAGCCTACGAATCAGTGTTGGGACTTCAAATTTCCAAAGCGTGGTAGAGCTCTAAGAAAATGGACGGCAGATTAAAAAAAAGCGTGGTAGATCTGAGAGCGGCTTACGAAGCAATGAAAGAACAATAAATGGCATAGAGAGAGATAATTTAAAGGGTGGTCGATTTTGCACTTTGACTAGTAGATGTGCTAGATTAAATAGAAGTAGGTCTACACTTTTGTAGTTCAGCACTGCCACGACTAACCTTAGTGTCTGGAATCAATAGGAAAAGTTACAACACTACGGTACAATACAACACGCTACAAGTCCAGGTGGACCTGAGCCAACAAGCTTTTCCGCCAGCACAATCTTTTGCCAACTGCCTCCAGCTGCGCACTCCAAGTTGGTTGAGGTCCTTCTCCACTTGTGTGCGCCATCTCGTTGGAGGAGGTCCTCTGTTGCGTTGTCCCAATGGCTCGGTGAATCAAATCTGCAAAAACCATGATTTCCGACAAGAGCTTCTTGATTGTCACATCTTGAATGCACACGAATGTAAAATTGTTGCTCCAAATGGTACATATCGGGATACAAATATGTTTGCAGGAGGTTACGTTGTGTATTGTGCTTTTATTGTCAACGATGGATTCATCACCTTTGCCAGGTTGATATGACATTCTTTTCGGATAAGTCCGTTAATTCATTAAAGTTGTTTTCTCTCAGAGTGTGTTCCCTAATGCAGACCAATGGAGGGCGGTTGCAAAGTAGATTTGCAAGGTTCTCGTCTTCTCCATCCACACGTCTGCTTCAGAAGTCCTAGTCCCCTGGCGTCTACCCATTGCGGAGTGTCCTGCAAGAACTTCTACTAGGTAACTCGGTTTTTTCCTGCCTTAACTGAGTCTGGCAATGAAGCTTTTTAAGTCGATTGTTAGCCATATCTGTTTCGCATGTAGGCATGTGTTAATGTCATCTTTTACAAGAACTGCCTATCGCTGTGTAATATTGTTTTGTTTTTAATTTCTATTGGCACCCAGGCGTTCCCAATCTTATGTCCAATGAATGTTGTACTTGCAGCAGATCTAATAGAATTTTCACTGGCCGTTGTGTGGTACTCACTAAAGATTGCGGCAGACTGTAGAATACATCCCAAAAGAAGCATCTGTGCAAATGCAGTTCAATTAGCCGACGCCGAATACACCAGAAAGAAATCAAGTAGTCAATAATATAAAAGAATTTATTTATATACGTGTACGTATCTCAATACGGAAAAATATACATCTTTAAAAGAAAAAAACAAAATCAAGATACATTAAAAAATAACATATTTGAAAAATAAAAATAAAAACCCCTCAAAATAGTTGAAACGCTCTCTCTTGTTCTCCCCAGCTAATGTATGCACTTAAACTCTACGTTTAAACTTATCATTTAGAAGTCGATAACACTTGTCCCATGAAGGCTTTCCACCACAACAGTTATCATTCAATTGGGCTTACATTCACTAGCAAAGCTTTAACAACCGGAATGGAATAATTCGCGTTACAAAACAAAGCGTAGCACAATAATGGAATATCAATCAAAACGATATGAACTACTCAACAAACAAAAAAGAAAATAATAATAAAAATAAAAACAACACAAAAAATCACAATTACAATGATTTAACTTTTGGTGGCCATGACGACATTGAAAGTCAACTTGCTCGCGGTTGGCTCATTCACTTCCGCCGCTGTATCATTCGTGCCAGCCGGCTGACTAAGAACGGCCACAGGACGAGGAAGACGAACCACTGTGGTGAGATGTCCTGGAATGGCCACCACTCGGGTTTTCGTTGCGCCCGCATCTGCAAGAGAACGCACATTAAACGTTTATTCCAAAGACTGTACCTCCTTTAGGCAGACAAACCTTTTTCAACACAAAACTGACTTCGGACAAATTCTTTTCGACCGCAAATATGCGCTGATTGATGGATGCAAATTCCGTACTCATCCTTCGGACTGTTGCTTGAACCTGTTCGAGAACGACTTGATTTGATTCGATTACCCTTTGCAGGCCGACATTTGGGGCGTCACTTAGTTCGCTTGGCGTCTGAAACGAGAAGGACTGTATATCACAGGAACATTACCTACAGACACTCCAACAAGAACTTAAAATCAAAATCAAACACCAGTACCAAACACAACAAAACAAATGAGACTTACACTATGATGCGGATGAACATATTGCGATTTGACTTGTTTTCTGAATGAAGGCATCTCTAGATTATCCTTCAAACGAAACCACCCAACATTGTTAAGAGCGTGAAGGGGAGAAGCATTTCATTTAAAATGGAATACGAATTTTTTCTATGGAATCAATTTAAACTCACCTCGACGGTATCCGTATACTCATCGTCGGATTGATCGACTGCCTGACTGTTTGCTTTGGGGACCATAAACGTATCGGAACTTTCACTGTCACCAGATCCATTCGTAGTTGCGTGAACATAGCCGTTCAACATGGCTCGTGGCTGTGGGCTATTACAGCGAGAGCTGAACGGGGAATTCGGGTGAGACTCTGCGACTTTTTTGATTCCCGGTGCCACCGCCTCTAGATCGTCTAAGTTTATGCTATCGAGCTCACTGATGCTGCCCATGAAATTCGCTACATTCTCAGTGTATGACATGGTTTCTATGATTTTTCGCAGCTCGTCAACGTACAGCTGCATTGCGCGCTCTTTTGGCATGCTCCCCAGTGCTGACCAGGCATCCCATTTTGCTCTGAGAACGATTTTACATTTAAATGCAGTCTTAATTAAGCGCGGCTAAGAGAAGGCTTACTTTCCAACAACGTCCCAAAATTGTGGCTTCTTCTGTGTACACGGACCAAGTGTGGCTTGTTTGAAGTAAGCATAGAATGACAGCATCATTGCATTGCTTGGCTGATATGATCCTAAAGGAAGAGAATAAAAGAAAATCATTTTGTTATAAATACACGGTCGAAAAATAGATATACAAAGCATGTGTTTTCTTTGATGGTTCAAATTAAATTCTTCGCCACTGCAACTGTTTACAGACAGTCGCATTAAACTTTGAATACGCATTGTGCCACTTCATCTAGAACTATTTAAAAGTAGACCTGGCTTCTGTGGACTCTTTGTCTTTGGTTGATTCCAAATGCTCAGCTTTAAATGCTGATACTACCAATTTTTTGCTAAGCCGTAAGCTCTGTAGCCAAATTTACAAATCACTCAGATACCAGGCCAGTTTGTCAAAGAGCTCATCCTAATTGGCTCATAATCAATTCTCTTAATGAACAGACTTGTGTCGGGCTAATTCATCACTTGCACGTTTGTGTGGGCAGCGTTGAGTTGAAGTGGCTGACTGCTGCAAGGGAAGACAGCAGCACATTGTGCTCTCACCTGTATCTTTGAATGCCTATTCTGCAAACCAATTTGTGCTTTTAATTAAGCAAAGAAGATGGCCTTTTATGTTACTTAGTTCAGCCAAGTATATGTAATATCTATGGGGTGAAAGAGCACAGGAGTAGGCCAATGATACGGCGCAATGAATTCCTGTTTCACAGAAGATGACTTCAATGTTGATGCTTGTCTCACTGTCTATTTGGAAGTAAATATCCCACTCAGGTATTAGATTTCATTTGAACCAGTGCTTCCCTAATCGAAAAAACACGCTGAAATGTTCAATTAGACTGACATTCGAGATAACGTCCAGTGCATTTAAAGAGACTGAAAGCTCTAAGTGCACCAACTGTACAAAGGTCTCATGGTCTAAGTGTGGTGGCAATTCCGCTGGTAGCCCACTAACCTATAGGCCTTGAGACCATTTTATCTTGCAGAACTAAAAGTCATACCTACGGGACAATAGCATGGATTAAGAGAACCATCCCGATAAGTGCGAAAGAAACACTCAACAAAGTTCAAAGGTTGAATGTCTTTCTATTACAGGAGCCACGAGAACTTACATAACTGCTTTAATGTCATCGATGTACTAGTTAGAAGGTTGACATTACGATGAAGCGAAGGCAGTTCACCGGTAAACTCAGAACCAAAAAAATCCACAGACTGAGCAGCAATATATCCTGTATACGATTTGACTTTACTTTACTAACAGGAGCAGGGGTATTCGGATCCAGGACAAATTACGCCCCAGCATCACTCAAGCAGAAATCGAACTATGTCAACTAAGGGCATGGCATGAGGCAATTTTTTTCTTAGGCTTCTTTATTCTAACAGGCTTCCCAATACGGCACTGCAAAGGGAGTGCTTTAGGAAACTAGGACTATCGGACAAAGAACACGTAGTGAGATTTTGTGAGGAACTTGCCCACAAAAGACATACCGATGTGTTTTGTGCTTAGTTAAGCTTATGAGGTATCGAGCAGTTACTCGAATTTGTTTGATAAGAATAAAAATATACTGATAGTTCTCACAACTTTTGGAAGTACATGGGCACTGCTGTTCGCCTTAATTAGTCTACATCTGTGACGAATGTGCCTTAAACCTAAGTAGCTTATTCTTCAGCCTCTTCACAAGAATAATCCCATCCGGGTCCGAAGATCTTTGAGTTTTGAAAATGCGATCACCACACCCACGGACGCCAGAAAGAATGCAAGTAAGTTCATTCTCTCGAATGACGAAGTTGCTCGCCTCTTTGAGAGATACAAGTTCTGCGTTCGATCTGTGATCCTGTTTTGAGAATTTCTTTTCAAAGCTCGCTATACATACGTGACACCACTCACGTCCTGCTTGATCTGCCTTGCTTTACACTAAATATAGCGAATCTAGACGAAAATAACTCGAAAAACCCACATTTTCAGGTGTAAGCTACCAGGCCTAGGAATGAATGGCATTGCGTTAGTATGCCTTCTAACGGTGAACTTAAGGTGGCGATCCGTTTTCAATTAAGTCCCCTGTGCAGTGCGATCTCGTCTTTTCTCGTACTAATGGGTCCAAAAGAAGATTCTTCAAACAGAAAAACTTCAAGTAACGCTGGTGCAACTGTGTCGGGCATCAGCGACCGTCATAAATCCGACTCTAAACAACTGGAACAGCCCTTAGTGGAAGGGGATGAAAATATCCTCCAACAGTCAGTAGCTAGGCGGCGGCCATCGGATGCAGCTGGTAACGAAAGAGTAGAGGTTGGTCATAAGGAATGATGACCTCTACTCCGTCGCCAGTTCATCTAAACTGAGCAAAATCCGAAACTACAAATGAACGAAGCAAGTCGGGGAAGATGAAATTAAAATTAAGGCTTCAAAAAGCACTTGATTTCCTAGGGGACACATCAACGGCCATATGCCATTCGCCCAATGGACAATCCGAAGGAGGTAACGGAGAATCCACTAACTTTCTGCCCGAAAATTGCTCCGCGAGATGTCATGAGCGACGAAGGGCTGATGGGCCCTCCTCATCTTGCTGAAGCGATTCTCAGTTCGATTCTCAGTTCGGCCTCACCAGTCAGAAGGCCCACTAAGGACGTAAACTTGAGAGGTAAAGCTGAGGACCAGCCAATCCTGACAAAAGAGAGTGTACCACAGGTAATCCGTACATATTCAATTAATTTTTCATAATTTAAAACAAAGTCAACCAAAAAAATGAATTACATGTAAAGCAACCTGCAACAACACATAAACCAATGTTCAGCAGCTTTGTCATTGAGTTTGCTATCTAAATGTCTTAATAATAAATTACCTCAGACAGGGTGCAATCGTTTATGAAGAAATTAAAAACACAACTTTCGGTTGTCATATGTATGTTGTATGCACGACGAGAGATTGTCTCGTAAAATGAGGAAATATCGGTGTTTATTTAATCCTGATAACCTCATACTTCACAAATGTAATGTATTATCTCCTCGACTGTGCATGAATTCCAATTACCTTTGATGTACTGCTGTCGATTAAAGGATTTGCGTACACATTTTGCATACGAATATACTTTCAGTGTGAATCCAGACTACACTCTTTGCAAGGAAGTGTGACTGAGTTAAGCATTAATTTGCGATAGAAACACACACGCACATGTACACCGATAAATCGAAAACGGTTGTTGTTTGCATCCGCGAAGCTCATTGAAAGTTTTACTGACACAGCAAGTGGCTGCTGATTACTGCCATATTACTCCATCGGATGTAGAAGTAGAAGCGGTTAATGAGTCAGCACATGCACTTTGCAGATTAATGTAATGTACCGCCGTCAGTCAGGACAGGTTGGGGTCGTGCTATTAAAATCTAAACATTACAACTCAAGACTGCGAATAAAAAATTGATCGCTTGTTTCTATTTAATTTTTTCTCAGCATCTGTACATGCGGCAGGTCGTTGGATTTCTATAAAATTTGTTGAAAAACAGCTGGAAGCTATTATATACTTCATTTCATTTGCCTGTGTGTTATCAGCGACGAAAATTACCGCCTATTATTACTTATAATTTGAACGCAAAAGTGCCCCGCATGTGTGCCGCTAGAGTCTGAGTTGGACCTGCCACTCTGCTTTGTGTTTTGTTCCACAAGAGTGACGTTACCTGCCTTGGGCTGGATAGATAAGACTAACAAAATATTTGGACCTGACCTTAGACCTTAACCGTGAATGAATGTGATTCTACTGATGTACAGCATGAGCAGATTGGGAGCCAAGTTGTCTTTGAGTCCTACGTGACTCGCTGACGTTCACAAGCTCAGTTTTCTCATCCAGTAGCAACCACAACAAATAGGGCGAAAAATCAAACTATGAGCCTTTCTCTCGAAAATACCGAAGACTACTTTATTCGCTTTTGGAATTGTCCATGTCGCTGCGCTGAGTAGTGTTGCACAGGCATTATCATTGTCCTGCATAAAGGCAGAGTGGTTTTTTGAGGGTGACGACAAATTGATGTCGTTTTAGGAACGTCGTCATAGGTGCACTCAGATCAACACCCACGGGGTCCTCGAATTCTTACTCATGCTCCATCCCTTCGACATCCATGGGGATCTTATTACCACACAGGCAGCACTACGACTGAGGGAATGTAAGCAACAGGAAGCAGCCCAAATAAGGGGGCACATACTCCATAATGCGAAGATACCAGAACAATTGGACTATACTGCTCCCTTTGAAGACTTTGAAGATAAGGTATTATAGAGATACCCGACTTCCTAGTATCTTCCCCTTGATTTCGTTCTTTTTTTTTTAATTTCAAATATATTCACACACATTCATCTTTGGTAGTACGGTCGGGAAGCACAGCCTACACGACACCACATCCGATAACGGATTTAGGCTGATCGACTTTGCTGCGGGGCGAAATGTTGTAGTAGCCAGTACAAAATTCCCACATCTCGATATTCACAAAGGAACATGGCGATCTCCTGATCAATCAACCATCAATCAGATTGATCACATTGCGATCGAGGCAAAGCACTCCTGCAGTATTATAGATGTCCGAACGTTCCGAGGTGCCAAGATTGACTCGGACCACCACCTTGTAGTAGCCAAGGCAAGGTTGCGGATATCCCGAACACCGCCAAGACAAAGAAATACTGTGAGGAAGTTCAACGTCGGCCGGCTACAATCGCAAGAGATTGCCAAATCCTTTTCCGATCGTGTCTCCCTCAACCTCTTAAGAAATCCTACGCCGCCAACATCATGTATTGAAGACCAGTGGCAGCATTGCCAAAAAGCCATCAGAGATGCCGCCTCCGATGTGCTGGGTTTCAATCCGCCACCACAACGAAACCCCTGGTTTGACAATGAATGCAGCCAAGCAAGAAGCATACAACGCGGCACTGAAAAGAAGGACAAGAGCTGCTCGGGAGCTCTATGAGCAAAAGAGGAGAGACGAACACCGGCTTTTCAGGAGAAAAAAGAAGGAGCATTAGAAGCGCGCGATCGGCAGAATAGAGGGATATTACTGCAGGAATGAGGTAAGGAAGTTTTACCAAAGGGTAAAGTCAACCAGTCAAGGTTATAAACTCCGAACCAAAGCCTGTAAGGATGATCAAGGGAACATCGTAGTAGAGTCACAGTCGATGCTGAGAATATGAAGAAACCATTTCTGCAGACTGTACAACGGCGACGAAGAACCAAATTCCGCTGTCAGGCAGAACGAACCATTCAACCCCAATGAAAGGGACGATGAAGATCAACAATTCCGTAAACCCGACACGGATGAAGTGAGGATTGCTATATCTAAACTGAAATCCAACAAGGCTGCTGGAGCTGACGGCCTACCCGCCGAGCTTTTTAAAGCCGCAGGCGATGATTTGGTAAGGAGCATGCACCAACTCATCTGTAAAATATGGTCGGAGGAAACATGACCGATGAATGGAACCTCAGCATTGTTTGCCCGATCCACAAGAAAGGACACCCCTTTGACTGCGCCAACTACCGAGGGATCAGCCTCCTTAACATCGCTTACAAGATACTCTCTGCCATTCTGTGTGAACGCCTGAAACCCTTTGTCAACAACCTGATAGGTCCTTATCAGTGCCAGGAAAATCCACCATCGACCAAATATTCACTATTCGGCAGATTTTGGAGAAAACCCAGGAGCAACAAATCGATACCCACCACGCATCTATAGAGACGAGCTATACAGAGCAATGTCTAGTTTTGGCATCCCTACCAAACTCGTCCGTTTGTGTAGGATGACGATGGAGAGTGCACGCTGCTCCATCAAGGTCGCTAAAGACCTAACCGAGACCTTTGATATCAAAAAAGGATTCAGACAAGGCGACGCTGTCATGCGACTTTTTCAACATCGTTCTTGAAAGAATTGTTAAAAACTCGAACGCTAACACCAGAGGAAAAATCCTTCAAAAGTCCGTCCAACTACTCGCATATGCCGACGATATTGACATTATCGGAAGAACGCAGCGTGATGTCAATGGCGCTTTTGTGAGTATTGCAACGGAGGCCGCGAAAATGGGTTTAGCGGTAAACAAAGCCCTCTCTCGAACACCAAGCTAACGCTTTACAAGACCCTAATCGTCCCGGTTCTGCTATATGGCGCGGAGGCATGGACTCTGACAAAGGCGGATGAAGCAGCTCTTGGTTGCTTCGAGAGGAAAATTCTTCGGGTGATTTTCGGTCCCGTCTGCATGGTGAGTGGAGTGGGAGATACAATGACGAACTATACGGGCTGTTCAGCGACATCGACTAAACAAGAAGAGTGAAGATCCAACGATTGAGATGGCTAGGTCATGTAGATCGGATGGAAACCAATGCTCCGGCCCGAAAAGTCTTCGAATCCACCCTCGAGGGACGGCGCAGTAGATGAAGACCGCGACTCATGTGGCGCACGCAAGTGGAAAGGAACCTCAACCAACTATGCGTGCGAAACCGGAGACAGCTAGCTAAAGATCGAGCTGGCTGGAGACGCTTGTTTGTTGAGGCCCAGGTCCACCCCGGACTGTAGCGCCACCTTAAGTAAGTAAGTAAATATTCACACAGACCTAATATTTCATATAAAACAAATTTTGAGCGGGCCCAAGCCTTGTAACATTCGTCCTTGTAACATGTTCGTAAATAGTTTGCGTGAGTTCAGGTCCTTAACGGAAGTTTTAGCGATGGGATAGTGGTATTCCAGTACGGAAAGACGATTATCTCGATGCACTCTTATCTCTGCTTCGAAATTAAGTACAAAACTGTTATCTCCACAAAAAGTGAGTGGGATGAGGAACGGTGTGCAAATCTACTGACAGGGAAATCCACACTGATAACTCTAAGACGGATAAAGACACAGTTGCAGGTGTTTACGCCTACTCGCCTAAGATATCAATAGTCGCATGACTCCAGAGTCACTGTAGTGCTTTCCAAGCAGAAGTTGCTGCTATTCAAAAGCGGGCTTCTGGCTATTAATGACCCCGGCAGACAGAAGACCTATTGTTATATACATAGTTTGCCACGTTTCCATAAAGGCTATGGAAACACCATCGATTAACTCCAACTCTGCCACCTATCACTAATGAAGATAGTGGACAGATGCACAGATACCCTGTGCTGGGTCTCTGGACACAAAGGTGTTTAGTAAGAAGAGGGGCGCGTCCACCAATGGTAAAAATTCAGGAGTCTTCATTGTTGGCTATAAAAACAATGCAAACTAATAACGCCACATTCAAAGCAAATCGCAAATCGCAAATGGGCGGAATTGAACACCTGTATTTCATCAAAGGCCATTCGATCTATCAAAAGCTATAGCTCTTGACAGGAGGGACATAAGTAAAGCAGTAGGTGTAATTTCTGGTCACTGCGCCCGGCCCTTGCCGATCCACCCACTCAGACCTATTCCAGACATTTGTTTGAATGGAAAAGTACTTCCCAAGTGCGAAAAGTTAAATTGTATCAGGGACCAAAAGCGAATAAAACCTGTGATGACGCTATCAACAATCACGTAAGCGTACAGTACCGCGAAAGCTTAGCCATCTTCGGCGACCGATAAATGCGCCATAAGCTGAAAAGAAGGCCCTACACCGCGGCTGTACGTCCGGTGCGTTGAAACTCGTTGAAACGAGATATTTTTCGAACCTCGTTAAAAAAACACAAACAATAAGTGTTCCCACGCAAGCGCAAAAAATAAGCAGGCCTAAACGGTGGTAGATTACATGAATATGATTTAGCATTCGATCGGCCTCAGTGATCCAGCGATCCGAGACAGGGAGGCCTGCTAATATTCCTTGAGGTCGAATTGGTGAATCCCCCCGGCGGACCATTAGGGACGCAGTATTGAGGGAGGTGCAATCCCCATAATATAGATCAAATCCTCGTCGACGAAGAAAGAAGATTTATTATTTAAGGCCACATCCCATACACAGACAAAACTTTCATATCAAGTAGTCGTAAGGTTTTAAATAAAAAATATTCAGTGCTCAACGAAAACCAAAACTGAAAGCAGTCATGGAATCATATCCAAAACCGTTCTACCCAAGAGTCCATATCAAGCGACCGGAATTGGGTGTATACATAGGTTTCGATTTCCAAAGTGAAGTTCCACTTGATTATCAGCAGTCGACACAACACAATGAAACCATCGTCTGCCAACAACAACGACAAAACAAAAACAAGTTTACAAACCCATTTTCGCAGTCACATATTTCCACGCACAACTACGCTTCGAATGCTCTTCGCTCGTTGCTCGGTTTCAGAGGTACACTGCGAAGCCGCCGGCACGAAGCAGATGATATAATGAGCTTATATTTATGTTTTCATCTGAACAACATTTCTGCAGCAGAGTGAAAACAGCAAAAGTGACAGCAGACATCTGTCCAGATGTTGAAATTTGCGACACATTCACACATCTTTCAAGGTCGTTCATCGCAAATTCATTTCAGTTTCAAGGGTCAATGTCATCAATTACGCTTAATTGCTGTTACTGCACTTTACTCCGGTGAATAATGTGTAAAGGCAACAAACCACTGAATTCAAGCAAACGAAATGAAACGTAAGCTCTTAAAGAGGTTAACTACTTTACCTTGTCAGGGTTATTCGTGATGGTGTCGCCAGTTAATGGGAAGAAACAAAAAGTACTAATAATAAATCCGAAAGAAATGGAAATGAAAGCCAGCAAAGAGGAGGCAGAAGGCCAACGACCTCCTTATGAAATCCAACTAACAATCACAGATCATAAATATGCATGTCCAACAGCTCCGGAAGCCGTTAAATTGAGTCCCCCATCGTGCCTGATATCATGCATAGATTTGCATATCATTCTCTTAATTCATCAAGTTAACATTTTAATGGCTTTTAATTGCCGTTTAAGTCGAAAGAATGCAATTGAGTCAACACATTTAGTGCTTCAAAATAACAGCCCTCCAGATTACATCCGTTGACTACTGACTGTTTGCATGTACTTGTAAACACTGTATCGATTGCAGCACATTTAGTTCGGAGTTCTTTAATGTGCTTTGCAATCACCTGAGCTAGTGGTCATCGAACACCATCGACCAACTCATTCAAGAAAAACAATCACGTACCCGCCACAAAGACGAGAAACGAGAAACCAGAGACCACAGTTAAAAAGACACCACACACTGTTCTCGTCAAATGTAGGGCACATGCATTGTACATACATGCATACATATAAAAATGTAAAGATCCAAGGGAATAACTAGTTTCCAATCCACCAAGCATAAAATATTCTATTGCAACACAAAAAGACACTAGAAAAAAAGACACAAAACAGACGATAGTGACTACTAACTATCTCACTAATTGCTGCACAACCAATTACCCACCAACAAGTTAAGCAGAATTTATTACAGACTAAATGCCTAAGAATACACACACTTTCTCGCTTTTATTTTCTTAATTACGCAATTTACATGGGCCAGTCCATTAATTATTTACCATTTTTTGGAAGATTCTTTATAACATTTACGGCCGCATTGAATCTCTCCTCGATCGATGACATATTTCAGGCGAATTTCAATGCAATCTTGTTTGGCTAGATACGAAGTACACTGCGATACTGATGAGGCTGTTGTTGTCGTATTGGAACTTGTACTGGTTATCACAAGAAATTTAAGTGAGACAAACAAAAATACACTTCGATTAGGATTCGTTGATAGTATTACAAGTCAGCATAATAATGTTAACTAATGAACTTTGGAACACGGAATTGAACGTTTGTTTGTCGTGTTGTTTGCAATCGATGAGCAATGAATTTAAAACAAAGAAAACACTTATTGGATACGCGCTATTCGAAACATTTATAATATCTTCATCTGCAAATACATTTAATCACTTGTAATGTCGAAGTGAGAGCTTATTCGCATCGTAAACACACTTCATGCACTTGATCGAACTTTTCGTCGTATGAAGTTTGTTCGCAACGGCTGATGGCTAGTGGCTGATTTTGGACTTTTTTTCTTTGATGGTATGACATATTTAACTCAGGCGCTACATCGGTTGGTTTATTAGAGTGAATTGAAATTATTCATATTTAAACGTCGTCACTACAAGCTAAATGCTAATAAATCAACTAAATGCTTGTATTAAGGGTATAAACTGCAAAAAAAGCAGACTCGGCAAGACACTGTCTGAATGTTTGTCTATTCGATTCATATCTTGGGGATATTTTCTTATATGGCTGTCAACAATTTATCGCCTGAAATTCCGTTTTATTTATTAATTAAATGACAAATTAATTAGCTCTGAATAAAGCTTTCTGCAAAAGTAATTCTTTATAAAAAAAACTGAAACCACGATTCCAATTCCACTTAAGAATACATGTATTTTCGAACTCATAGTTAGCATTTCCGAACGGACTCCGGTTGTCAGTAGCCACATGTGTGCTAAAACATTAGAAGTCAACCAAATGTCATTTTCCTTTTTGTAAATAAATGTAAACTCAAAGCATTTCTTAAAGTTTTAGTTATGAGCTATGCACAGAAAATATTGGAAAAATATGGGTGGAAAGATGGTAAAATACACACTGCCGCGTTCCTATTAAGACGGTCATAATATTTGTTTATTTTGTTTTAAAGGTGAAGGATTAGGGAAATCTAATAATGGCATTAAACAACCTCTTAAGGCGAGTCTTAAGTTTGACAGTGCAGGCTTTGGAGTTGATAAAGCCGAAGAATTCAACAATCACTGGTGGGAACGTGTCTTCAATGAAGCAGCAAACAATGTGAAAATCGACAAGATCGATGGCAAGGTGTCTGTCAATATTAAAAACAAAGAATCTGTTGAGGTAAACCAGTATACGTATCTTCTTAGCGAGAACATAAACTTAAAATCTCCATCCTTTTAGATCACAACAAAGGAGTACTCAGTTCGAAAGTTGAAGCAAAAGAACCGTGATTCCTATGATAACTTCCTTCTCTCATCAACCCTCACCAACACCGGAGACGAGGTAAGCAAACCGGACAAAATTGAAGTCGATGATATCAAGGTGGCCCCACATAGAGTCTTAACAGACGAAGAATTGTTTATGGCGTGTGGTGGCCGAACTGCTCATAAGGGTGCAAGGCACGGACTCAATCTGACTGGCAAATTGGCCAGATTGGAGCAGCAAGAAAAGGAAATGCTTCTGAAAATGCAAGGAAACACCACAGAATCACCTGTCTCCGAATGGACTGTTGTCAAGAGTAAGAAAAAGAAAAAGGAGAAGGAGAAGGAAAAGCTAGATGAAGTACAAGACACAGTTCATGATGAAAATGAGTCAAAGATTGATGATGTTCTATACACCGCAGAATACTGCATAAAGTCCAAGAAAAAGAGGAAGGAAAAGAAGAAAACCGAGGAAGAACTGTCAGGCAGTCTTGGGGTGATTTCCCTAGACAACAAAGCCGATAATGAAACCCTCTTGGGGATAAGTGATCACTCTAAGGCCATTAAAAAATCCAAAAAGTCCAAAAAGGGAAAGAAAAAAGACGAGCCTGTCGATTGGGATACATATCGAGACAGTAATGGTGGTGTTGATGGTGATAAGGATGAACTTGTCGCTGATGATGCAACGGAGGCAGCCGTTGAAACAAATTGCGAACAAGAAGATGTGGAAAGGGATCATACGACGAAGAAGAAAAAGAGTAAAAAATGCAAGCATGGTATTGATAAGGAAGCCAAGGAAGCGTATAAGGAATCGAAGAAATTAAAAAGAAAGCTCAAGAAAATCACTGAAGACTTTGAACAGTCTTGTGTGGCTGTAGTGTAATTAATAAAAACCTAAAACAAGAAAAAGTTGTTTGTTTTTTCATTTCTTTTAAGGCACTCATTCGCCACTGATATGGAATTCGTTCGAATCGATGAAGTCGAAAGACTTTGGTAATAGGTGATTTTTTTGTAGGTTTCGTGGAAGGCAGCATTCAGAATGAAAAACTGGATATTTTTTACTACCAGGCGGCAACCTACATTTACTGGAGTCCCATGATCAAGTCTCACCACATCCTCCGAATGTAGGCGGGACAGTAGTAGGTGCTCTACAGTGTATTGTCTGTTCCAAAGGCATCGCAGAGGGTTTCATCGCTCAGCCATAGTGGTGGTTGATGTCTGAGCAGTACAACGTTTGTCTATGTCTCAGATCTACTGATAGACGTTCCAAGCAGATTCAGGGGAAGCTAAGCTATGCTCAATAAGCACACCTCCTGCCTCCTTAAGGCCCTTGTTACAGGATGGGATTGGCGGTAACCAAACTGACATCTTAAGATGGTTACCAGTGAAACAAAGCCGGCCCAAAGTAGATCCGGATGCCTCAAAACTGCTATCTTAGTAGTGATTACATTTAAGTCCTGTGGTTGGACAGGGCACTTGCCTGCGTTGAAGAGATCACTGTTTGAGATTTGGCTGCATGGTAGATTTTCCTAAAGAGCATTCCTAAATGCTCATATTTTCAACGAAAGGTGTGATTTTAGTGGGTTATCCTTCGCAAAACTTACTCAGCTTCGATTTGTTACCCACCATCATTCCTTAGTTATCCGAGAGGCAGTACAATGGACTGGACACTCTACCAACCACCACCTCAGCTTCGATTTGTTACCCACCATCATTCCTTAGTTATCCGAGAGGCAGTACAATGGACTGGACACTCTACCAACCACCTCAATCCATCCGTCCACCTAAGCGAGCGTTGGTAACCGTTTACATAGTCTGTACTGATTTAGGCGATGCAAACAACTGGTGATGTTTACCAATCAAATGGCATTAATGTACTTACTCCAAGGAGTAGGCCCATTTTACTACCGTCTGCCACGTGGATGTAACAATTTAAAAGTATGGTTGCCGTGGTCATTATAGCCACCCAGTTTTGTGAACTAGTCCTAGCCTTTTTGCATGAAATCCACATAGACAGTGTCCGGTTATTATTCCCACTGCAATAGTTTAGATCTCTTTTGGGGACATATGTAAGCCTATTTGACCATTTGACAGGTAGTGCCTGTCGACCATCTGGCATCCTTTTTTGTGGATGTCAGATCTAAGCTGCAGGAGATTTCATCAGTTGGCAGTTTTGTGTATTTTACAAGTTCGGCAGCTTTAGCAATAGAAATCTCGGTAATAGATGTATGACAGTCGATTACTAATTTAGAGTTTATAGAGAGCGACGATAGGAATTCAATTGCTACTTGGCTATCCGTTATGGCCCTCATATCGCGGGCGGATATCACGTTCCACCTTACCCATTTGCCATTACTACCGCTTGGAAGACGCTGCATTGATCGGGGCGATGAGCAGATTTAGACACTCCGTCATTTCCTATTCTATCTCCTGTCTTGGAGGCACCTGTGTAGAAGTGTATGAAAGGATTTGGTGTCCCCTTGCTACGGTTCTCTTGCCGGGATTAGCGTTTCGAAATTGTTTCCTGTGAAGTATGTTTGAGAAGTAGTCTTATAAAACTTATTCACGAAAATGATAACCACTTCATCTTGTTCAGTTTATAAGTGTTTTATTTTTTGTTTCTCCTAAATTTTAGATCTAATTCAAAAGAAATTCATTTTATTTAACTTACAATGAAATATCGGATCACTACACTACAATCTATAAGTCACTACATTTACCTTAATAAAAGAATATTGGCACTCGACGTGAGTATCATCGTGAATAATGAAATGTAGAACAAAATAATAAAATCGTTACTCGTGGCCAAATAATACAAAAATAAACAAATAAAATAATATTAAACATCTCTTGATTGAGAATACAAAAAAAAAACAGTAATGAGTGGCGTGTGTACGTATATAAATATTTTTAAAATAAATCACATTCATTTTCTGCCAAAAAGAGCAGAAGACAATTCAAAAAAAGCGTGAAAAAAATAGTATAACTAATTAATTTTACATGTATGTATATTTGTGTAATTGTTTTGCGAGTTGGGTTTTCATTCTCTTCACATCCGTATATCATAGACGAATGATGATGAGTTGCACGTTGCATTTCCTCCAGGCAATTAGAAGTGATAACAAACTAATTTAATTCACATACGTCGGTGATTCAAGCTCTCTCTCTCTCATTCTTACAAGGCACATCTAACATATTTCGTTTCAGTATCCATTGATTATACTTATCTAGTTAATTTAAGACTAAATTAAAATTAAAAACAAAGATGTTTTTCCTTTTGCAGCTAAAACGTGTGGGAATACATTTTCTTTGTTCGCTTGTTTCAGGAATCCAAAAAGTCATGCAATTTTGTTACATTATTACACATTTGGTTGCTGTTATTTACATGCGAGGGGGGACTTGTAGAGAAATGTATGACACTACAAATTAATTATAAGGCAAGTCTGGAGGGGGTACATTTCCTGGGAACATGGCTTTTAAGAGTTTAATGATGAACAATGAGGGATAAGATGAATAGACTCGTGAATGATATACCTAATCTAAATAAACACCTGAAACCTACGATATGCTTACATCTGAACCTGAATAAGTTTAACTTGTAAACAGGGTTAAATCAGAGGAAAACTGAAAACATTGGTGGGGTGGTGTTGAGAGAGGGGTTGTGCGTGCGATCAGTCCAGTGCGTATAATAAAGAGTGTGTAACTGTGATCTAGACTAGATAATAGAACGTGTTAAGCTAAGTAGCATGGTCAGGGAGTTGCTTTTCGTTGCCGAAAAGTTGTAGAATTTGCTTCAAGTCGTTCTTAAAATGTTGACTCTCAAAATCAGACTGTCCGAGATTTCAAAGCGCTACGTCGGATTGGATGCCGACATACCAAGTTAAAGGCTTTGTCAGTCGGTACAGAGTGTGTTCATCATTTGTATAGTGCCCTTTTTCCAAAAGTCGAGAAATTGTTCCTCACTCATGATGTGGTGGATGCGGTGATTTTTTGGGCGGAGTGTCTAGGTTGTCCAAACAGAATTCGTAGTTCACGGCTCCACCTCTCTCGAGTCACTGACACTGCTCGGAGGTTTGAACTGTCTAGAAAAAGCTTCTCAAACTTTGCCGTACTACTCGTGAAAAAACAAGAAGATGTGCGCAAGACGTGTGGATGTAGACCATTTGGATCTGGTCCGCAGTTGAATATGCAAACAAAAATTGTGCATTTCGACCTAGCCACCAGTTGAATAAGAAAAACAAAAAAGATGAACGCATGGGAAAAACAGTTCAAATTTACTCGAAATGAGGAGTGCAAGCAGTGGTTGACGAATTTATTTCTGTGAAAGCACGTAGAGGGCATACACAGATTGCAGAACATCACAATTAAATTGCTTGCTGCAAAAACTATTGTGCCATTTAAATCCAAAAGCTAAAGAAGTTCCTTTAACACACTCTAATTCCAAAAGCAGATTCTTCAATCTTGTAGGCAAGCGAGGTGAGGCAAGAGGGATATTTCAAAGGATATTACAAACACATTGAAAGAATCTGCTGTCGAAATTTTGCGTGTGTAAAAAGAGTCTAAGCAATCGTAAATCACAGTGATTCATTCGTCACTTAGCTTCATAAGCTCTTCAGCACTTGTCTGATTTGAGAATTCATGCTGAATACGTGGCGATGAAAACGCTGGAGTGAACGATTTCCCGTGAGTTGGTGTGTATACGACACCACATCCAGAGCCGCACGCCGCCTCCTTAGTTCACATGTAGTTCCTGTTTCACATGTGAGCCTGTTTCCCTCTCTGTCTAGTTGGATGTGCATCAAGCGGTTCACATTACACCAAAACACATGGAGCCTTGCAAACGCCAAAAATCTGAAGCTCTCATTCTACTTAGATTAACTCCCTGTGAAATAACAATGGGGAAGCTAACTTATTTGTACATACAATTATAGCAAATTACTTGCATAAAGTCACACAAATTATGCAAAATCAACAAAGCATGAACAGTGTGAAAGGTGATTCAATTGAGACTAAATTATTGAAGCAACAAACAGCAACCGAATGTTTTTCAGCCTTTCAAAAAAAAAAAAAAAAAAAACGCAGGAAACAAAGTGGTATGATGATGATTGAAATGCAAAAAAAAATCATAAATAACAAGTTTATGAACAATCGTTGGCACGTTTTCGCAAACGATTTGTCTTAAAGTATTTGTCTGGTGGCGGGCACTTATTGGTTGTGTTCATGACAAAAGCATAAGCTTCTCGCATTAGATCACCCTTAACATAGTGCTGGGTTATGGTTCCTCTAAAACTGCAATTATCCTTTGAGTGAACAAAGCAAAACAGCGGATTATGATGGCGTGGAATTTTAATGCTCTCCGCACAGATGCCAGTTATGTACACATCCTCAAGATGAAAAAGTGACGTATTCAAAGCGGCGTCATACAGTTGATCCACAATATCGCTGGACATGAGATAACTCGCCCCGGACAGGTATCGTGGATACGTGTTACCTGGATACATGTAGAACGGTGCATACCATTTGCTGCTTATGTCCGCTACCGGTCTCACATAGCAAAACATGTAACCAATGAGAATGTTATGCCGTTGATTGAGTCGATTTGATGGTGACAGCACTTTGTACGTTACAACATCGTGATACTGAACTGTTGCATTGTATATGGGCACAGTACCCCCGAGGAGATAGTGTATCAGATTGGGAATATTCACAAATGTATCATCGTCACACTTCATGATGAATTCACTTTTGCCAGAGCAATATTTGTTTACCCACTTCAGCATCATCACAGATTTCACTGTCAGATTGTTGTACGTGTCCACGAAATTCTCCTGAATGAGATCATCATACTGATCGGATTCCTGTTTCAGCCGGACTCTACTCTCGTTGCCAAGATGTTGTTCACTTTCACTACGGCCAATGAGGAATACCACTTTCACCGGATAGCTAACATTAACAGCTGTGTCCTAGGGGAGAAAACAATCAATTAATTCAGATTCTGTGCATCTATGAAGTCGCACTCACATTGAAATACTCTTTGTAATGTTTATAAATATCACTTTTCTTATCTAAATAATGTCCATGCATTTTGACGTGCATTGTCGCAAATAAATCATAGTTAAACTCGGAGACGTTGCCCCACGTTTCACGAATGTTTTGCCTGCAAATGATAAGAGAATGTGATGTTATTTATTGGAAAATACTTGTAGTTAGTTAGCGTTGTTATTCTGTCTTTAATCCCTTTTATTTCACACAAGGATGGCATGCATATCAACCACAGCGCAGTGCATACATCACCAATCGCAGCGCTGGAGACAATATTACACATTATTTCACCCCTGTGGACTTTTGTGCCAAATAATTTGCATGAAAATCGGAGCCAAGACCTAAAGCACTCCCGAAGTGGAGAATTCAGCACTCACGTCCACAAGCTTTCTTAGCGTATACTAATTTACAGAAGAACCTACGATTACTTCACCATCTTAGACTTTGATATTAAAGAGTAGACAACTCCGGCGAACCAACTCCGTCTAAAACCGGTAGTGGAGTGGGAACAGGTAGGTAAACAAACGTTCTTTTAGACTACCAGACTATTGTAGGTTTTCCAGGCGGAAATAACGGCTTTTTGTGAAGCCTTTGAATGAATTGATGACAACGGTATCGATTGAGAGGATTGTCAAGGAGGATACCGACATACAAGCAGCAATGATGGGACTCCAATAACCATTTTTAAGATCAATCGGCTGTATGTCTCTTAACGAGATATCATGACAGCACAATGGACTTAAAAAGCACCAGAGCCGTACTTAGTTTAAGCAGAAAAAATTTTAGTAACCCAGTAGGATTTTTTACAGGAGTCTGGTCCAATGGGTAGACACGCCGCAATACAACACAACGACTGCTCCAGCAGATGCATGGATGAATACGAAAACACTTCACACCTACTCTGCAACAGCCCTGCATTGGGCTCCATTAGGAAACAAATTCTGGGAGAATACAACTTTAATAAATTCGCGGCCTTATCCAAAAAGGATGTCAAATCAATTTGAACGTTCGTCCAAGAAAACCGGCTCAGCAGCAACACAATGGACCCTTGAGTTTAGGAACCACTTCATCTCATCTAGCTCAGCTCAGCTTCAGCTGAAATTAAGACCAGTAAAAGTCTCCGTTTAGTCTGTGCTCTTTTAGGGGTCAGGAACATAAGTCCATGCATGGACCCTACACTGAAGAAAAATTTGAAGGCTGTAATCATTCGAAATGTTGATTTGTAGGAAAAATCTTCGTATTTTTTTAACTGACAGAGTAACAAACGAAATACGTCACCGGACGCTATTTAATTTTTCGCACATTAAGCGGTACTGAGTGGTACCTTCCATTAATTATAAATTATAACCTTAATGTTTAGGTTATTGGGCTGCTAGCGAAACTGCCAACACACTTACAGCATTGTTGGTCCATTATGATACCTAGTTTCGTTAATGTGATCCCAACGGCAAATGGTGACTGGACCAGATTTGAAAACCAGATAAAAGCATTTAAAACTTAATGTTTAAAAATAAGCTTCTTTCTTAAGCTTTATCTACATGATAAATCATCCGATAAATTTTTTCTTCCTTCTTAATATGATGATTGCCAACTTCTGTAGCGGGAAGGAGATGTTTAGATGCATATAAGGCTGCTAAGTGGTGGATCTAGACATTGCTCCTGAAGGAATCAATCCTGTTTCTGAAACTTACAATTGTATACCGACTTCGAAGAAACTAAGTCTGAGGACTCTCCGACTCGGTTGAAGTGGAGCAATGATTTATTACTCCTAATCTTTGTAGTGATTGAACTCAAACACCCAGCACCGCTCGGCCCCACTACGCCACGATAGCAATTCATTTTTATCTGTGAGAGGTATTGCAGCTACATTATTAAAAAGTAAACGTATCTTGAAAAGGCATGTAGACCCATTACCCGTTACTACTTATCTATAATGTTTGTTTTCAATTCAATGCCCCTCGTTCAGTTATCAACCACAATAACGGATATTTTTTAATAATTCAAATATGGAGCCATATACATAACTATACAATTAGGTCAACATTTGCCCATGGATATTTATTGAATTGAATAAAAGAGCTTATTAAGCTAGAAGTAGATAGCAGGTTATCAAAGGAACTGATAAACATCGACATCACAAACCAGAAATATGCTTGGTATGTTTTATCTATCAAGCCAAGCAAATATTTCATTTACACTCTGGGTGGTACAAATGTATCAATAAACGTCGCTAACTAAAAAAATATAGGAAAAAACAGAACAGAATTATTTGTTGAATCAAAGCATATCACATGAGCATAGGCAGGTACAACACACGCTCGTCTCAACTGCTGAAAGTAGCAAACATGACCTTATCACAAAAAAGGGAAATTTTCTTTAGTCACGATATTTATTTATATTTATCCAGCGAAAGCATGCGTGCTAAGGAGCATTACACTTTTTATCAGTCAGGTTAATTTAGTATTCTTATCAACTTAGTAAATTCAAGGATATGCAGCATTTCTTACTCATTCGCAGTTTGGTATTTGGCCACACCCAACGGGGTGGTTTTTAAACACAAAAGAACTTGATAACAGAACTTGGAATGTTGCTTAAGCAGCGCCCTTTAATGTGAATTGAACATAATTTCTCCAGCTAAATGTCTTATGGATACAAAGAAGAAGACGGAAAGAAGAGAAAGAACAAATTTGGAAACAGATTATAAGGATCAGGAAATGGTTGCACTTCTTTTTGTTTTGTACTTCTTGTTCAAAGATCAGGAAATGGTTGTACTTCTTGTTGTTTTGATATTACGGTACAGAGTGTGCGGTAGATTTGGCGTGAACTTGAGCTCGTATGAACAACTAGCTCATCACAAATCTAACTCGTGCTACCTTAAGAGAATTAGATAAGAAATTTGTGAGTCCATGTTATCTCCCAAAGTGTCAGTACGAGAGGCAAACAGTATTTCACACGAAACGTGTTATCAAAGTGGAGATCATATATCTTTACATACGAAAATAGACACTCTCCAAACGGAGTAACAATAAGAAATGAAATTTAAATATTAACCGAATAAATGTACACAAGTAACCCTACATGGTTAATTTAAGGAGATTGATGATTGGACCCAATTATTGACTTCAAGAGCGTTGATAATCTTTCACTCAAGAGAGACAGCCTTGAAAGGCAAACATCAATTAAGGCCAACCACACCAACATCTGTGCGCAATTGTCTCCAAAAAAGATCTTGTATCAACAAAATGTTCCTATCCTTCTCAAGCTTGTACGTACGGAAAAGTGAAATGCTGCACCTTGCTAATTGAACTATCCAATTGCACCACTTAACTTCAGTGTGGTTTTGTAACACACAATTTCCACACTTACTTCACGTTTCTGATTGGATCAACAACAACAAAATTCATTATCTATATGATCTGCTATTGCACTTACCTTGCTTCGAAATTATTTACCGCCGAACAAACGACAATCAGCAAAAAGAAACTCTTCTCACACACACGATTCGGCGTAATCAATGCTGTATCCTCATTTGGCAAAACGTAATCAGCAGTATTGCGAGAAGTATTGTAACCCCAACCGGATAGTGCAACTAAAAATAAAAATCACCACATAACATCTAAAATTCAAATTTTCTTTTTCTGTGTATGTTCATTACCTCTTCTAGCTTGTACACTATTGTAAATTGCAACATAGATTAATAGGAAAAATGATAGGAATCCTAATGAGAACATTACGAAGCGGGTTATCTTCCTGGCACCTCTATGTATTTGATGTCGCTGACTTGCCGGTAACATCTCAACATTCAACAAATTACCATCATCGTCCATTCGCTTAAAGTCTTCATCATCCTCCGATGATGTTTCCGTTCGCAACTTTACGTATGTCATTGTTCCGAGAGTACTATTGTGCAAATCTATATCCTACAAAGACAACTCTTCACTGACCAATTGCCCACACGTTCACATAGTCGTGATGAATATAAAAAAAAAAAGAAAAACGTACAAAAAAACTTACTTTGTGCGGTATGTTACGGATTTGAAGGTAAAAAAAAGTTCAGTAATATTGTTTACACTGTAACCATATTCATGTTTGAATTAACCGACTATTGTCGGCGAATGCAAACGTTGTAATGATGAGATTGATTGATGTGCAGAAATGCTGTTAATGTTACTGTATAATTTATTTAAACCATTTTTGCAACAGGGGAAAGGATTGCCTAAAGTTTTTTTCTTCAATGCTTTTTGTTGCAATTTTTTTTTTTTTTTGGTTGCGAATATTGATAAATTGACAAATGTCAGGGAGGTTCTCTTAGCAGTGAGTAGTAGGAGGTGTTACGAAGAATTTATTAAACCTGCTCTGTTTAGTCTTATTAGACTTTTTTGTGTTGATGATATTTTATTTAGACGATATTTTATTGTGAATTTATTAAAATGCTTTCCCGATTCTACAGAACAAGAATATTTTATGTGCAGACATTTTTGATGGTAACTCAATTTGAATTAAGCAGAGCTAATGCCTTAATTAAGTTGCCAGCTTTCTCGAACTTTATCTATAAGATTCATGCATGAATTTAAAAAAATATCTGAAGCTAATAGATATGGTGTATAGAATCTAGCACAAACCTTGAGGCTACTTTTTAATAAAATCACGATACTCATTTTTCACCTATAAACCTGTCAAATGTCATTCATTTTCATGCTGCGGCATATATTGACATTGAAATTAAATTACATTTCTTAAAATGTCTACTAAAAAATAAATTAAAAATGTTTAAAATTAATTAATTCCATCAAATCGGGGGACTTTCACACACAATTTTTTTCCCTTCACATAAACCATCCCCACTTCTTGAACGCATCCCCTCGATGTCTGAATTCACGTCTTCATCGGCTTCTTGGTGCCGCCATTATGGTTCCTGTTTCTTTTCCGTCATCGCAGTCAGACACGAAAGGTGAGGTTTTTAATTTCTCTTGTGAATTTGTTCAGTGAACACGTGTAAAATTTTTGTCTCCTACTTTAGATATTGCATAAAAGTTATTCCAATTATAAAACTATTATATTTTACAATGCTTCCATTCGAGGAATCCAGTAAATATCTCGGTAATTATCAAATTGAAAATTTTCCACGTGTTTTGTATTCCCATCGATGGCGGATTCTCTTTGTTAAATTTGTCCCCCCTCGATGGGAACACGTTTCCATGATGAATGGTTTAACGGAAGAGTTCTTGAAGACTATATTCACCACCCAATGCTGAAATATGATCTCCAATCTTGTTAATCGCAACATTTCCACGATATATTCTAATGATGGTTCTTTTCCTTTGATTTTCAGACCGTACAAGATGGCCACCACATCGTCGCATCTCAACTGGTTGATCATCCGCAACAACAATTCATATTTGTTGAAGAAGAGGGACGTTAAGAAACCCTTCAGCACGGTAAGTTAAAGTCCCAATAAAATGGGAAACATTAAAATCCATTCGAGAGTGTTTGCCATGATGTTTTTTATTCACAATGATAGTTGATACACAATGATAATTACTTATTTGCTACTTCTGATGCAAACAGAAAAACGAAGATTTCCTCTATCCTCACGCTCTTAAGATTGATTCTAACCACGTTTTCATCTTTGTAGGAACCAAACAACCTTACGAATGTCAGTTCGTACAGGTACAGCGGCCTGGTTCACAAGAAGACCTTGGGAGTCATCCCAGCCCAGAAGGGCAAGGGCTTCACTGTTGTCATGAAGAAAGGCAAGAACCAGAACCGCCCAGCAAAGAACACAGTTCAGGTGACAATGAAAGCCGGACCCAGGCGGTCGCTGAAGAAACTGAGGAACTTGCTTACCGGTAGCAAATACCGTCAAGACTTGAAACAGGTAATGTACAGAATACCCACATCCCCACGTGGTGTACCCTCTCTATCTCGACCATGATGAATTATTACTACCAACCAAGATCTCTGAAAACATTGAAGAGTATTTCTTGCCTGAAGTGAAAATTCATCCATGTTGTGCATTTTCATCCCAGTAAACTGTATTCTAACCCACACTTCTTTTTTCTGTTGCAGGCTGCCCTCCGCAAAGCTTCGGCTATCTTGAGATCACAAAAGCCAGCTCCAGTCAAGAAGGCTAAGAAGGCCGAATAAGTTCTAGGGTAGTACCAAGAGTTTTATAAAAAAAAATATAAAATTAATGAAAAGGAATAAATTGGTTTTTCTTGTCCACTCGCATGTTGAATATTGTTTTCTGCATATGGTATGGGTTTTGTCAGCTGGGATAGTTCATTGTGGCGATTAGCGCTTCCATGCCACTCTACGCGGAAGAAACAAGCGGTTTAATTCGGTGTCATTGCATCTGATCGGAGTTCGAAGCCCAGATATGCTTAGGCGGCAACTGCGCTTTATGGAACAAAAGGCTAACAGTCGTGATTTGTTGCGAAGAGAAGCAGAATATGCAGCTGTACGCGCGGATCGTGCCGTTCATCCTACGGTTACATGAATAGGGAATAAAATGGCACCAGTCACGGCTTGTGTCGTTTAAGCGCCACATTTCCAGGCTGTTACTTCTGTGTGAGCACATGTTAATCTTCTTCAAACAAAGGTTCGGATTGGCTTGGAGTGGGGTTTACTGTTTTATCGAATAGGTCCAGCCGTTCAAACAACGGTACTCAAAATAGCAAAGATAAAAATTGCGACAGTAGATTCTCTTTTGGAATAGAAGCAAGCTTGAAGTTGCTCTTACAGCTAGAACACGTGTTTAATGTTCGAAAGAAAAATTCCGATTGGCTGGGAGTGTGGTCTACTATTGCAATAAATAAATATACGTTTCCATGCATTTGAAAATCGTAGAAAAATTAGGGCATTGACCAGAAAACACAGTTGCAGTCGCCCACCCAAGAATCCATTTAATTTACATTCCCAATGGTCACGCCTGCTTGAACTGTTGTTAAAGCAGATAAAGAGTTTGAACTCGGCAGTAATTATCTCTAGAAAGCTTTGGTCTTACAATCAATCCAGTGTTTTCTTTCTGTTAAATGAATTCTTAATTTCTTGACAACTATTTGATGCAATGACTGAAAAGTGCATACTTTTTACTTTTACAATCTAATTTCAAGCACAAAGCATTTCCATCTTCTTGCCAAGGGAGGTGAAACTTAAAAGGGGTACAAACAGCATTTGGTATAGGCAACAAATTACAATTGCTCGCTTTCACATTAGTTCCTCATTGCAAAAATATGAAGTTTTTGTAGGGTGCGACACAGACCAATGCATATAGCACATTACTCCCTCATTTCTGGTGCAATTGCCAAATTGAACAAATAAGAAAAATCAACAGCACATTACTGGTGTGACGTTCACGCTATGACGTAGGCAAAACTGACATTACAGATAGAGCACACCTGTATGTTCAAAACGTAACAAATAGCTTACGTTACGTAGCCATGAACAGGGACGTTACAATTTTTCAACTCAACATACGTTAAAAATTTGAATTTGAAAAAAAGTGTTGTGCTTGCGCAGGTCGCTGAGTGGATAGAGGGGAGTTCTTATTTATAAACCGATTTATTGGCTGATGATGGTCTCAACAAAGTAAGTGGAAAGCATAGCCTCGGTTTATACCAGCAATGAGAGTCGTAAACGCTAACCTGCTATGTGAGCGCCAAAGAGTTGAGAGTAGGTCATGTTTGTTTTCTTGTAAGACACGTGGTGCCATCTCTGATTAATGGAAGTAATCGTGTCAAGTATTGGAAGCTACTTGCTGTAGCGAAAGACATGGTGTTTATGTCTTGAAGGATATGTTAGGCCGATGTCATGTATAGTAGTTTATCGCCTTCTTAAATGTGTGGTATAGGTGGAATTAAGAGAATATAATTAAAAAGCCTGATCTGGAAGAAGGATGGTCGATAAGCAAAATAGCAGAAATAATAGCTGTTGCTGGTGCTCGTGGTGGTGCTATATTTATCTTCGAGAATGACGAATAATCGCAAATACTAAACCGGAAACTCGTAAGCCCTTCAAAACTATAGATCTAGTCGGGGTTGGATTTCATCGAGCCAATGGACGGCATCGAATTAAGCAGTACTTCGACGGCCTTGATGACTGCACGGTCATGGATGGAAGACAGATAAAGTTTCATTCGGACTCAATATCATTGTTTCTGTTTTCAGGTGCATTAAATTATACGTGCAAATAGACATTTTGCGCACTTATATACCCTTGGTACAAAACATGTTTTATGAACAATGAATCATCCAAGTCACACAACTGTCGTAATAACCACGCTCCTTTTATTTAAATCATTGAACCAATGTGTTGTATTCCGCTTCGGTCACTTCACTGCTCTGGGACCACTAATGTCTTGGTTCAAGAACAACGTGATATCTGAAGATGCATCAAGATGAGCATTAGTTAGAGGTCACTGCATACTCAGCGAGAACCTAAGGAGACTTGGGGTATCAGACGGAGGTCCCTGCAGATTCTGTGGAGAATATAATGAAATTCCAGAACATGTACTGGGATTTTGTAAGGTCTTAGCCCACAAAAGGCAAAGATATCTGCCCAGGCTGCGGGTAACAGAGGAAGAATTCCTAAAGGCTTAGAGAAAATACCCCATAATAAATCTCTTCCACCTAGGCTCAATATAAGTCCACAACAGTCGATACAACTCTGTAAATAACTGCATGTGATGAAAACTCTACGAGAGCGAGGTTTAAATAGGGCGCACAATAGGGGCAAGGCCCATTCAATAATAATAATAAGGGTATCGTCGTATGTTATTAAAGCCAACCTGTAAATCAAATTCTTCGTTTTTAGTGATGGGTTAGAAGGTTGTCTTTCTTCGCATGTGTGTAAATCGAAACTGCGACATTCCAGGAAATTGCTCGGCTCAATAAAGCACGACTACCAGAATAAGAGTTTTGTAGAGCATGTTTTGGTCCTTCGAGTCAGGAGTTTCGAGTCTAGTTGTGGTATGCGAAAAAGGTGGTGGGTATCGATTTGAAACTCGCTGGTCTTCCCCAGGATCTACGTTAGTGTGAAGATTAGTCGATTTGCCGGGCCGGACGCCGCACTGGTACGTGTCGATTAGTGCGGTGCACAACGGCTTTAGACGTTCACACAGTACGCGCAGGAAAATAACTCTGTAGTTGTTGCATGAGGTAGGATCACCTTTTGTGGATGGAGCATATGGAGCTGATATTCCAGTCGTCGGGTATGCTTTCGTATTTCCCAAATTTGGCAAAGGGTCATGCTCCCTACCAGAACATTGCTATAGTAAATAGTAAATCATCTGAGTCTGCGGCTTTGTTGTTATTCAGCGTTTTATTAGCTGTGCCGACTTCTTCAATGCTAGGTGGGACGCCTATCTCGTCACCTCGAGATGGGATTTCCTGTTTCTCTATCACTCACTCCTAGTCAAGCCCGTTAAGCAGCTGTTGGAAGCGCTGCTTAAACACATCTTCTATTCCCTGCGGGGCTGTAACTAGATTACCCTAGAGCCAGGATGCCTTTCCTAAAGCCTGTGGCCAGGATTTTGTAGAAGGCCTGTATTTTTTGTTTGTCCCTAGATTCTTCGATATCCTTGAGCTGGAAGGTTGCGAGAGACCTCTTCTTCAGCCATAGAAGCGTCTTCCGTCTTCTATCCTGGTACTCCTTTTAAGCTGCTCTTGTTTTTCGTTGCAGCGCTTTTTGGTATGCCTCTTCGGTTGCAAGTTTCTTCTGCTCACACTCGCCATCATACCACGGATCACTTGTCGGGGGTGGTGGGTAGATAGGTAGTTGCCGCTACTTCTTTGATGGCCGAGCGGCATTGCAACGGCAACCGATTCTCGTTGGCGTTTATGCTTGACGTAGACATACTGGAGAGTCTCTCACTCAGTTGCTCTTCGTTGGCTCTGGCAATCTCCGGTGTGCTTAGGCGTCCAATGTAAAAACTTTTTTTTGCCGGCTGGAACAGCTTTCTGACATTGGACAGTCGAGCTCTGAATCTTGCTGCCACGAGAAAATGGTCGGAGTCGACGTTTACCCCTGAATGTTCGCACATCCAGGATACTTGACGCGTATTTTCCGTCAATGAGCATATGGTCGATTTGATTGGCGTGTGCACATATGAGGCTGAGCTTAAATGCGAATCACAGCCAGGCGATCGCTTATCGGTTTAAAGTCCTTGACTTTCGGCCTTAGCCATTTTCCCACAACAAATCTGCATCCAAATATGTGTAAGCACTAATATATGTCGCACTCTTTCTTTTCCATTTTATCCTTTGTCCTATCCAGCGTATTTCCTGCAGCGCTTTAATATGCCCCTTGAAATGCGTGAGGATTTTTTCTGGTTTATGAGCGGCCCCTGAAGTGTAGTGTTCTTACATTCCCAGAGCACACTCGCAAATCGTTGTTCCGTAACATATGTTTTTTCTGTGGACGGGTTGTTAACCCTCCACACAACCACATGGGAAACGTTGCATGCATTAGTTCACCTCACAACGGGTGAGGTGAACTAATGCATGCACTGGGACGCCGCTTGGAGGCTGCATGTCTACTTGATCTATGCGTCGACAAGGATCGGTGCAGGCATCCCGCCAAGTTGAGAGCGATCAGTAACTTTGCCCTGTGAGCATGGACCCTGCCCTCCTGGTACCAGCTCATTAATTCCTTAAAGTGACGATATAATGGTCTGACTTCACCACGTGCCTCATTGCGACACATACTCTTAAGTGAAAAAATATTTTAACCTACAAGTTGATCCTGAAAATGTACACAGCGATCGTAAGACCTATATTGACATATGGCAGTGTAGTATGGTGGCAGACCACCCTGAATTCCACTAATCATAATCTGCTAACCACAATACAGCGACTAACAAGCTACTCCTGCCAAGAGTGCCATTAGAGGTATTGGAAGCGACTACATATCTCGACTTTGAAATTCCATTTAAATGTCATTTTCCACCAAGAAACGAGTGGACTACAAGTGAACCCCTCAACAACTCGACCATGCAGGTATTCACAGATGGTTTGAAGATGCAAACAGGAACAGATGAGGGTAACTTCTGCGAATTGTTAAACATGCACTGCTCTCTAAGGATTGCTGAAGATGGCAGTATTTTTCAAGCGGAGGTCCTGGCAGTCAAAGAAGCGGTCAGAATGATATCAATGTTGGAAATGTCGCCGGCTTATATTACATTCAAGTGGCCATTAGAGTAATCTCTGCTATAGAAATCAAGTCCAAGCTGGTAACAGGCTGCCGTGAAGAACTAAAGGCAGTAAACGATTATTCAATGCTGGGCCTCGGATCATGGGGACATAGCCGGCAGTGAGGTAGTCGATGAACTTGGCCGAAATCGACCCATACAAGGCAACTCCTAAACATTCACCCTTCATTGTAATAGAATAATAATTGCAGCAAATGTGCGTTGGAAAAATCCCTACCGGTGGTTACTACTCGGATGATATGCTGCAAATACAACAGTGTTAAATCCGACGAACTCTTGAAATGCGATAAAAAACTGCTCAGAGTGGTAGTCGGCGCACTTAGGGGACACAACCATCTGAAGTATCATGAAAATAAAATCGGCCTTACCCATCTGACTCCATCTGCAAATGGTGTGGAAACGATGACGAAAAACAAGGCTGCTACTCACTATTTCTGTCACTGTCCAAGCCTCTGCCGATTGCGTAATATAACTCTGGAATAATACATCTTTCAAGACCTTCTTATGGCACAACGTCATCCCGGTGATTTTCAATGAGAATTCAGCTACAGTGAGTTTATGAATATCCTTGCAGCTAGTGACCCAGTTTCCAGACAAGCCCTCTAGCTGTCGCTGTGCTCTGCCTGATCCTCCTGCTCCTCCACCCTGACGCCGTCGTCATCTCATTTCCAACTCATTGCACCAACTCAAATTGCTTTGATACCTCTCTAGAGGATGCAGAGGCGAGGAAGAGAACGAAAGTGTTTCACTTCTCTGTCCCTGTAGCACATTGTCCACTCGAATAATTCACTTAGTAGTGAACTTCTTTGACGTTCTAATGTCAGCCCTCTTAAAAAATAGGGGTCTATCCACCTTGCACGCACTTACCTACATAATTGCACGCACTTACCAACATAATTTCCAGCTTCCTCTACCAGAAGACCAGTGCAACGTGATCCGAGATTACGACGAATCATGGTCAAACTGAACCGACGCGTCGGTGAACTACTACTTTCATACGACCTCGAAGCTTTCCATCGTCCTTATACTTATTTCAGTCGCGAATGAAACTCGTCCTAAGTCCATCCTATGCATTCGCGAAAATCGATAACTCCCCGCATGGGACTTGCCCAATCCTTACCTCAAATATAATCGATTGCGGTTGGCTTCCATTCGAGGACTACCCCCCATAGAATGTGCATCCCATTGCGGAATGAAAATAACCCCAAAACGTTGCATCTTCACTCTAGATGTTGGTCGGCGGACGGGAGAGAATGAGAGGGACGAAGAGAATGCAACCGACTTCACATCACATGCTGAAAGGACAACTTCTGCAGGGAACAGCATCAGAAATCAACTTCTTCCCAACAAACTTTTAGTCATTCATACTTGAACAGAGGTTGTCAGGTCTGCTAAAGAGTGGCCGTCTCATCTACCACCCCTTTAGCTTCAGCTCCACCAGCTCTGAATCTATTTCGGTGCATTCCTTCATCCTTCAGGAGTCCTCCTCGGGAAAACTTTCCCTCCAGCCAGAATTAATAAAGTTAATTAATCTTTGAATTAATTTAGATGAGCATCGTAATTCTCTCGCCGCCCCTCCGACCGCCCATCGGAGCACTTCCAGTGAATTTGAATTTATTAATGAACCCGAGCGGCGGAGTTCTCAAATTCGTTTTGATTTACGACGCACGTCCTGACGTCGCACAACCCAGTGCATCTCGGATACAATAAATTGAAATTTATCTAAAACTAATTCGTAACATTTATTTGAATACTCTACGATTGGGCCGGGCGCTCCGCAGAGGCACGGCCTATTTACAGTGGGGAGCCTGAACTCATGCAGCATCAGCTCTGTCAATCAATGAAACGATTTGGACCTAATTTAGCATAAACTCGGGAGATTACCAAACTATCACTACGGGCTGCGAGATGACGAGTGATTAAGCAGGCGTCATCGCTTAGTGTCGTCCGTTATCACAGCAACAGCAACAAATAGGGGAAAAAAATGAAGAAGGAGCGAGCTCGATGTTTATGTAATTCCATCCTTTCGCCGCGGAGGGGTGCACGGGTCCGGAGTTGTCATCCTTGGCCAGCCGCACTGAAGCGACAGTGAGGGCTTATGGGTGTCGCATAATTAAATCGCGGGCTGAAGCTCTTTTAATTTTCAATCGGCCCATCAGCCTCGGGCATGACATTGATTAATCATCTCTGTCGAATGGGGCGAGATAGTGGGCACGTCTAGATGGATTGATAGAGCGCATCGTTTGGACACGGACAGGGACAGGCACGACGGATGGAGGAAGGACGTTTCAAAATTCTATCCCCATTGGTGTCAGATTGGATGAGGCAGGCTTATACGCCTGACCGTTGGGCTATTAAAAGCTCATTAACCGGGTTAAAACAATTCGTCGTTCGCAATAATCGATTGTGCGGAGCAGGTTCTGGGTGCGTCCCTGCGTCCATGCGTCTCCGTGAATGGTCGGATGCTGGCCGCCGAGGCTGCGGCGATGGAATTGTCATTAAATTTATGAGAACGTGTTAGTCCTTCTTTATTAAGTTCTCAATGCTGAACGAGGACGACGTTGATCCCTTGATGGATGTGTAGCTTGACGTCGGTGCTGCCGCTGGGTGGTGGGTGGCCCTGGGGCTGCTGCATGAATTGTCCGACTGAGTTGATTGGTTGTCTAGGTCAAAGTCTCGACTGTGTCCGGTGTTGACAGTTGGAACTGTGGGGGTGCCGGTGCGGAAGAAGATGTTAAAAGGAGCGATTGAAGCTAAATACTGTCGATGGAGCTCCGTGATGCGGTCGGTGTAATTGAGTGCACCAAATTGATGAGCATCCAGTTCGGGGGTGGTGGCGGTTGGTGTGTACGGAAGCTGCTGATGATCCAACTGTAGGGAGTTGAGAGAGCACATTAGTTGCTGATGGAGAAAAGTTTCGTCTTGCTTCGGCTTTGAAAGCAATATTTCGTGTGTCTTGTGAGTTGGTACTTACATGGTCACCGGTGAGAATTGACTTGGAACTTTGCCGTTGGCGTCGTGTTCGTCGTCGGCGGTAGTTGCCCTGTTCGAACATGTCGTTTGCCGATGAGTCAAGCATCCAGTAGCTGCCTTTGCCGGCGCCGTCACTCTCGTCGATGGTGTTCTTGTCGCGGGGGACCTTAACGAAACAGTCATTCAGGGAGAGATTGTGCCGGATGGAGTTCTGCCAGCCTTGCTTGTTTTCTCGGTAGTATGGAAATCTGAAAGAACCAAGAAAATGACACATGAGATAGGATAGCGAAGGGATGAGAGAAGTTGAATGATAAACGAGACTAAGAAAGTCGTACTAAGAACGAATTTTGGGTATCCAGTCGGTTCCTCAATGAAGAGGATTTTTGTGACGAAAATGAGATTTAGCTTCTAGCTGACTCGACAACCCGTGAACTAAAGTATAACCAATTCTGCGAACACAACGTCATAAGTGTCATGAATCTTCTCGTCGTCATTAAAAAGGGTCTTGCCATAGGGACTTCGAAACTTTTTCAGTTGCGGCCATTTTCTTGGAGCTGGATCTGTCAGATTGGCTATAATTTTTTCAGTCTGTTTTGCCAAATCCAAATCCACACATTGACGAACAAAGCGTTGAACAATGCAAAAAGGGTGTTCTTTTCGGGGAACGCTCAGCGCGCCATTCTCATTTTTCGATCATCATAAGATGAGAACAAAAGTTTACGAATTTCGTTGTAGGTACGTCACTTAAAACTCGACGTCTATGTTCGATGCCTGGTCTGTAGGACAAAAATAATGTTCACGGCCTCACCTCTTTCGAGTCACTGACAATGCTCAAAGAGTACGTCCTGCCCAGAAAAACCTTCTCAAACTTGGCCATTCGGAGTCGGCATAAAACTGTAGGTCCCTGCCATTCGTGAGAGAACAATAGCATGTACAACAAGAGTGGTTGCTGAGAATCTAGGCTCTGGCCCTATACGAGCTGTAGCCCCACCCGTATTATTATTATTAAATAATTCACATGAGATCCAAGAGAGTCCGAAGCATCCTGGAATGGTCACTGAAGTGGTATGCATTTTGGGCGGCTTATCGGTCCATATTTTTTTGAAACAGACGCTGGCCAGACCGGCACATCGAGCATTATATATCGATGAATACCCGTTCAGAATAGAATGGACATATGGACACCAAGGATAAGGGGTATCAACAGGATGGCATTACGAGGGCGTTATTTGAGGAGATGATCATCTCATGTGGAAGTGATAACAACTGGCTACCGAGATCGTGTTGCGTTTTCTGACTCAAGGTCTATGTGAACAAAAAAAAACAAACCACAGGTCCACAGCGGCCCTAGAACCTGAAGTAACCCATCTCATCGGTCAAAATCAGTCTGATTTATTTGCCGGAGTCATGGGCATTTAGAAATTTTAGAATTGCAGGCTGGGCAAGCTTAGAAATACAGGCTGTGTCGGATATTTGAAAGATGCTATATTCCATACACAATCGATATGATTTTTAAACGAATAAAAACACTTTTTTTTTAAAAGTAGAAAGTAGGTTTACAAAGTCTTAAACCCCAAGGTAGGTGTAGAGAGTGAATGGACCAATGCTCCGACCCCGGCAAGTCTTCGCCCAAAGACGAACCCCAAGACAACGCCTCCCGTTAGGCACGGTACACAGCTAAACGTGCTTAGCTGGGAGCAACTTGCACAAAACCGGGTTATATGGAAGAGGTATTCTCCTCAACCAGCCGGACTATAGAGCCAGCCAAAGAAGAAGATGAATAATGGTATGCTGTGGCACCCAGAAGGAGGGGTGGATTGGCAGTGGGGAGATTTTTAAAGAACTAAATAATACCAGTTGCAAGCCTGCGGCAGATTTTGCAGATTCAGCCTTACAATTTTCGTTACCAAATCAGCAAGATTCTGTAATATTTGGATTGGAAACCAATTTATACTGCTTAAAATACCTTAATCATTGCACTCAGATCTGAAAACTAAAATAAATGAATCACTTAATATTTAATTACTCTTAACCCTTAATAGGCAACATTTAGCTTCAGTGTACTGGGTATACACAGGATTCAGCTCATTAAATCAATGTATGCGCTCATTGACATTTTTACTGAAATCATAATAATAAGACGAGTGAAAGTTGTGCTTATGATCTAGAAGTGTATTTCTTCTTCTTTGGCTGGCGCTACAGTTCGGGGTGGACCTGGGCTCCAGCCAACATTGCACAGCACAGTTCCAGCCACGCATGTTCAACTTATTCAGGACCCCCTCTAGATGCATGCGCCACCGTAGGCGTGGTCTTCCTTTATCGCGTTGCCCCTCGAGGCTGGAGTCGAAGACTTTCTAGCCGGAGCATTGGTGTCCGTTCACTCTAAGTGACCTAGCCATCTGAGACAAGAGATTCGAACTCGTTTGACTAGATCGATGTCGTTGTACAGCCTGTTCAGTCTCTTCGCCCAAACACCACCCGTACATACGGGATCGAAGATAATTCGAAGGACTTTGCTCTCAAATCGAACAAGAATATCCCCGTCCGCTTTAGTTGGAGCCCATGCTTCTGCGCCATATAGCAAGACGCAGACTATCAAGGTCTTACATAGAGATGTCTTGGTTCTTCGAGAGATGGCTTAACTCCTCAGTGACCTTCCAACTGCGAAAATACAGCGATTGGTCATCTAAAAGTGTTTAGGATACGAAATGGAAGTAAGTAATTCCTTATGAACATATTTCCATAGATATAGCATAAGGCTTGCTTGTTCTTTTGGAGTAGAAATTTTCGTTTTTCTTGTTGAATTATTAACATTATTTGGTTTACCAAAACTGAGCCGAATATTTTAACAAGAGAAAGTGTAAACATTCACCTCCTTTTTTCACTCGGTATGTATGCTTGAGTGGCATATGTGTTTGGGAACTCGCAAAGTGGAGAGAAATGATAAACGATATTCGTTACTTTATTCTCAACTGTCGTACATACTCAATGCACACTAAATTGAATTAATGCAGTGATCCACACTGTAGGAAATGTCAAAATAATAGATTCATGCAGACCTCTAGTCTAAAATACTGAATAAAACTAAGCAAGAGAGAATTAAACTACACTCTGCTTTTACAGTGAAATTCCAAATATGGTATCTACTCGAAAGTAGCACATTCGATATTCAGTCGAGTTGTAAGACCAATTCTGGTCAAAAAGATGACTAATAGCAGATTTATGTCATTTCGTCATCATACATGACCGAATGCTTCAAGGAATTTCATACATTGTTTATGATAGCCATCGAACAGGACCCTGTCGACATTTGCTTTTGTTGCTTTCAATTCACAAGCGGAATCGTTCATTTAATCTAACTATTTGCACAAGTATTTTAGAGGGATGTGATAGAGGCTCAATGTAATGCCTATTAAATGCATCGTGCAGTTTTAAGACTTCGCTGCCATTTAAAATATGCACCGAATGTCAACTCGGAGGCGTGCAGTTGTGAGATTTTATTAACCTGGTACTGGAGAGATGGCGGGAAATCGCCAACACGGAATACACTATATTCTACAAGTCAGTTCAAATGGTGAGCAATGCAGATGACATTCAGATAATCGCGGACTTTCATCATTATTGCGATTGAAACGAAACGAGCTTGTCTTAAGACTAATTAGGATAAGACGAAGGATATACTGCCGAGAAAAAGTTATTACAATCGATAGCTACAATATTGAGGTAGGAAAGGGAATTTGGCTGCCTCGGAACAAAAGTGAACTCCGTGAGCAACATCTTAGTGATGATCCGACGTAGAATCGTCCCTGGAAACACTTACTACTTCGGTTTATCAAAACAACTTGGGTAAACGAAGAGAAATTTTACGAGCAAGGTGAATGGGAGAGAGAGCTATTGCGGACTCTACAAATTGTACCAAGATGTGGATGAGTCTAGAAGACACAGGTCCGTCGATTATAATGATTAGGCAATATCGAGTGCTTGGACAACAATGTTTTCGCTCGTCTCCTATATTCCGAAAAAGACATCGTGACCAGAAGTTGAGCGACAGGATATGCTTAGCTCCTAAATATTGTGTATCTAATAAGTAAATAATTAAGTACTACGTAAAGTAAGTACGACTTATACGAAGCTCACGTATACCTAATATTCAGCTGTACGAGTATGTTCCCTGCCCCCGGCTGGCCGGCGAGACTGTATTGATCCCTGCTACTATTCACTGATAAGAAATATTCACTTATACGGACAATTTTCTGTCTCCGGTCATATTTGTAGTGACTCTCCACTGTACTCTCGAGTTACGAACCAACATGAGATTCAACATTAAACACACTCTGTATTGGTCGTTATTTTCAATATCAGCATGAGGTTATGTTGGGTACAATCGAAGATTGCTGTTTTTTGCCAAAAAGGAACGCTACTACTTTTGCTTCGGTAGTTTCAGACCCTTGGCGGAATAAATTTGTCTATATAGTATTTATTTCCCAATATGATTAGTCAAGTTCTACTCCTGACACATAAAAGTTCAAGTCAATTTATTGTGCAAACCAATGTCCTTGCAATTTTGTTAGTCCTTCACGAACTCGAAACGATGACAAATAGAAAATGTGTGTACATTGCTACAAAGCTGCCCAGAGCCTAAAGAAATTTCGTACATTCTTCACGACCGCCACAGAGTTAAACAAAAAAAAAAAAGAAATGCCGTAATAATCCAGTTTGCACACGAATTTATAACTAACTTGCACCTTAAACCGACTGACATCCCCCGTAAACACAAACTCTTCAGGTGTTTTTTAAGCTCGCGACATGTTATCTTTCTTTTCATCGTTCCTCTACTTACTTGTCCATAATGAACTTGTAAATCCCACTCAGAGTCAGTCTTTGGTTGGGCGCACTGCTGATGGCCATCGCAATGAGGGCGATATACGAGAACGGCGGTTTCTCCGGCCGATGGGGTGTCTTCAGCAAGGACGTGAACGGCAACGACCACAGGCTATTGCTGTGCATCCTTAAAAGCGGGTGCATTCCACTGTAATAGTAACCCGCATCCGGAATACCACCCGAGCACATAAAGTCTCCCCGCAGAGCGGGATTACTCAAATCATCCAAAGATCCGATAGCCGTCGGACAGGCTGCGAAATACTGCGGCGACGGTAACATCTTCGTAGAACCAAAAAACACAAAATTCACAAATCACTCTCCGCACGGAATACGAGTTCACACACTGAACACAAATCACAATTAGCTGAGACGATCCACGATCGATTCCATTCGGAAGCAAAACGAACACTGATCAGCCGAGGGATGGGAAATCCGGCATAGCGGCAAAGAAAATGTGCCTGTGCACCATAGGCATCTCTCCCACTATCCACGGTGCCCTTACTTTTCCTCCAGTCTCCTCCACAACTGCTGGTGCGCCCTCCGTACCGCCACCCCGACCGACATCGTCGACAGTCATCACAGACAAGTGAGTGAGCTGTATCTCTTGGAAAAACAATAACCGCTGTATTTTCGTCTTTTAGTATTTGTTTTACAAACAGAAACAACCACCCTCCCGATCTGGATCTCTGTGTATCACCACCACCACCAGCACCACCAGCACCACCGCGATAGTCACGATCACCGAGATCACCATCAGAAGCAGCAGCACCACCACCACGACCACCACCACCAAGAGGAGATGATCTGTGATCGTAAAAGTCACACATGAAAGGCAAACAACAAACCGCACTGTGTGCCATAAAACCTCGGCGAAGATTTGAAGAACATGCTTAGATGATGGATCTTTACTTCCCTCTCCCGTCGTGCATCCCTGCGCACACAAATTTGAGAGAGCGAGTCCGATATTCTCGAGTTTTTCTTTTTTTTTGTGAGATTTTCATTTTCATTTCAGTTTCCTCGGCGTTTTTGAGTTTCAGCGTTTTCAAATGCCATAAAAATGCCATCTTCCTTTGGTATTTGTTTTAAAATGCGGCTTTGCATCCATCATAGTAATGGCAGCATGCGGTCAGCTAGACAGCGATCCAGCTCCTTCTCGCCGAGTGCCCGTGCGTGGAGTGGAGTGTGGTGATCCTGCTGTGCCGCTACGTTGGATATTTCTTTTGATTTGATGCTCTTCGCTAAATATTTTGAAAATAAAATGTTGGTATCTAAACAAATAACGGTAATAATGGTTGTACGTTGTATGGTGTGGTTGTGGCCGGTCTCTGTGGCTTTCGAGATCTTCAAAGCGAACGTCTTCCTTAATGACTATCAGATTCCAAATAAACCAAGAATGGCAATGGGTTTGGTTTATATTGAGATGAAGGCGATCTAGGAGGTCTGGACTGGGAGAGATCTTCAAAAAGCGCACAGAGGGACCATGCACATGTACATAAGTGATTTCGACAGATAGGTGTGGGCACTATTTGCGCTCCAGGTTCGTAGTCGTAGACCGCAGTGCTGAGCTCATTGGAGCAGCGGCAGTATGCAATATAAATAGAAAACGTTTGAGGTTGGAGGGCAACTTTGTTAAGATCCACAAAGCGTGTAATTAACTGGTTGACCTGGTTTCTTGAGGACAAGACAAAAATCTAATCTGCTCTCGGGACACCTGCGCTTTATTGCCGTCCGAGGTCCCCACGGGGGTGATGCTTTTTGGGAAAATCATATGAAATTGATGACTGCATTGATTGGTGTTATTTCCTACGTTAAAGGAGCTCGTTTATTTCGTTTCATGAATTGGAGGAAATTATGAAAATGCACATTAAAAAATTAGCCCCACAATTAGGCGCGTTGTGGAAGTGAGGCAATTTAAGGTCATCTGCAATCACTTCGATCGAGCTTAAGAGCTAATTTCGAAACCAAAGCAGATGGTTATTGCACCGGGCGTGATATCTTCTGGGAGCTGAAACAGTTGCCTTATTTTAAATTGCGTTAGGAGACTACACAATTATGCGGAATAAGGAACTTGACGAAACTTATCGAAGTTTTGCTGAAAGGCCTAGTGGGGCCACCTGTTTTGGAAAAAATAATGTACAATTTATGATTGCACTGATAGTTGCTTAAAGATTCTCGGTTATTTCGCATTTAATGCCATTAGCCGATGAATAATACTTGACGAAACTTAACAATGTTTGCGATGAGTACTTACTTTTATGATTTCTGGTATGATTTTGATTGCTTTTGTTTGTTTGGTTTCAGAGTTTTTGAAAACGAGAATTCTATACTGAATATGGTACCGCCACTAGTGGTGGGTCATTTTAACAATTTTCTCCATGTGGCCAACCAATTGTGCCTTTACCCTACTAGTTATTTTTGTCTACACTCTAGAAGAGTCATTCGTTCGATCAAGAAATGTGGTTACTTGTTCCATGTGAATAAAAGTGGGTTTAAGTCCTTCTTCCCCTATGTGGGTCACCTTAAGCGACCCTTGTTTTGTTGCCACACAGGTTCGAATCAAGAACTAAGTGGACCCATGCCTCATGAGATACCGTAGGCCTACCACTTCGAACAACATAACATATGCGCAAGACGACATTTTGGACTTGGTCAAACCACCTTGCTCGCGATCTACCAAGAAGTTGCCTACCTAATGGGATCGTATTCAAGGCCCACCTAATATGCTTACATTCGTGCCACGTGACCAAAGCATGAAGACATAGCCCCTACCGTTCGAAGAAGCACCTGCTCAACGTTGAGTTCCACACACATTTTCGTGTTTTTCACCTTTTCACTACGAAAAGTCCCATAACTACAGCTTGCATACGCGATCTTAATCTCTCCCAAATTTCATGACCATAGGTGAGAGTTTAAACAAATACCGACAACTTGGCTTTGACGTCAAGTTTAGCCTTTTCTGATTACAGCTCTTCTAAACTGTGTCAAAATGATCAATCCTATAGAAATGCACACTGTTAATCCTCTACTAGTGAAAAAGATCTCAAGATACTTAAAATTATTTACCAGCATCAATGGCACTACACTAACATGTATAATACATTGAAAAAGCATCCTGGAAGTGGCAATGACATGGGATTTGCCCTTGCTTTCCATGCATCAGCTCTTGACTTCCGTCTAGAAGTTGTAGGGATAAATATGCAAAACGAAGATGACTTTCCGTCAACTTTTCCAATGTGAAATATTTCTCGCCTCGTAACTTCCTGTGTTTCAGCTCTGCCGAGGCAGAGGTAACAGGATGTGAAGAAGCCCAACACCCGCAGTGAAAAGTGCATCGCTATTTTTACACACAACAGCTACAGTTTGTGTGTAAGCACTGAAATGCCCACAGTTTTGTGTCAGCAATACATATCATTTGTCCACCTTTTTGAAAAGACAATACCGCATTCCCAGGTCACATTAATGACACGAGAGAGCAACACAACATTCCGCTTTACCCATTGCCTTATACATCTCTAGCCGAATTTCCTGTACACTGGCGCTGCGGGCTATATCCACATATCCATTACGGGACTATAATCTGCCTTATGATCCACTAATTCGGAGACACGAGAGATTGTCAGGCCACTCGATCCTCCGCCATCGACTCATCACCAAAATGTGCTTCGAACGCAAATCAATGGCTTTGCAGAAGAGGCGGATTCCATGAAAAAACTAACTGAACACGGTTTAGGGAAGAGCTAGAAAACCGTATCGAACCTCTCCCTAAGCTTAGAATGATACATAAGGTTGAGAAAACTGAAATCCAACGGGCTTGTCCAGCCAGAAACATTCCACGTAGATCTCCAGTCCTATGGTGAAACGCATAACTACCAAGAATTCGTAAATAAACCAGAAAGCTTCAAAATGGATGTCTCAAGATCAATTTTGAAGAAGACTGGCATCTTTACCGACCACAAAAAAAAATGAATATGAGAGGTTAATTCGTGTATTGTGAAGGCCTATAAAGATTTTTTTGGTAAGATCGTAACTCTCAGAGAAACTAGCAGATTGGTTAAAATCCTTAAACCGTCAACGCTGTAAACTATAAAAAACTTACATACTCAGTCTCCAGTTTGGGACTCATTTTGGAAGGAAACCCTTGAAGTATTAGTAAGTAAGTAAGTAAGTAATTCATTTGTTAACAATTCTTAACAAAAGAGTGCTTTTTATGTAACATGAATTTAAGAGCTATGGCTAAACCGTCAGCCTGGTTAGCAGAATTTTAAATTTGTATTTGAAATCTTTACGTGCAAACTCAAGTAACAGTTCAAATGTATTCAGTCATTAACAGTATTCTATATTTATAAATTGATTTTAAAAAACTGAATTTTCTAGTCACATTCGTTTAAGAGTTGTGAGGTTTCGAGCATTGTTAATGTCTGTTTTCCAAAGAAGTTTATCCTTTGTGGTCTGAATATTGGGCATATACTTATAATATGAATGTAGTCTTTCTTCGATTTCAGATTACAAAGTGTACAGAATTGGTTGAACTTTCCATTATAGGGGTTACCATTTAGTGAAAGAACTTCACATCTTGCTTTGAATATCAGAGATATTTCGTCGAATGGTTATTTTATTTTGTTCTTGCCATTAGTAGAGATTGTGACAAGTTGGAATGAATCATGAGCAATCTGAAAATATAAGGTTTTGCTTGTATTAGTCCATGACTCTCAATTTAAGACAATTATTGTTTTCTTTTCTGCAATTTTCTGTGGAGTTCACGTTACATGCGTAAAAAAATAATATGTCATTGAAATCTATTGAAAAATTGCAAAACTTTCAATGAACGACATTAACAAAATGTTTATATGGGCCAAGGGGCCATATGGGCCTACTCCTTATTCTAAGTGCGATATGTGCCATGTTTGCGTTGGTGGTGACTGGAAAACGAACTGTATGGGCTACATCAGTCAAGATTGATATGACAGATAGTCGACATTCATGGTGTAAGGATAATAAGGTGTACTAGACAGTTCTGCTCAGGCCCTCCATTACATCGTCGCGGGAGTTTTTATGTCAATAAAAACTTAAAGGCGAGCACAAGGAAACACTTTTCACAACATTCAACATTTCCTACTCATTATTGTTTCTGCGACCTTTCAGTCGCTTTTGTATATTATATCAACATAAATTAAGTAAATGCTTTTATCTTACATCAATTTGGATTTGAACCCATGTTTTCCATTTTTCGATAAAGGAAATCAAATTGGGATGCAAGCTTAAGCAAACATCTGCCCTTTGACAAAAACGAGCCCTGAATGGCGTCGAAAAAGAATAAGACAGGCTGTCCAACACATCTTATGTTGCTTACAACTAAGTCGACGTCTACTTCCATTGCAGAACAAGACAGGCTGTCCAACACATCTTATGTTGCTTACAACTAAGTCGACGTCTACTTCCATTGCCTCTTAAAATTTGTTGGCATCGTTTTCTGAAACCCAATTGAACATGACAATCATGCACTGATATGTGCTTTTTTTCGTAAATAAACAAATCATAAGAAATCTTAGAATAATCTTCAAAAACTCTCTTGAATTCTTTGATGGTCGGCGGGTCGGCTTTGTCTGTCTGTCAACGGATCCAACGCCTGAAGCGTTTAAGCAAAGTCGAGCGCCGGACAAGTTGGCGTACAGACTTTTAACTGAAGGCACATCGAAGACAAAGCAGCAGATGCATGTTAGTTGAGGCCGACCATAGTTAAGGCATCATTGTTACCGGATTGTCGCTAGAAATCACTTTTTGTGGACAAAATTCTCTTATAGGCTGTAGTGGTATGTAGGTTTGGGGAGCACAAGTCAATTCACATTATAAAAGATTAAATAAAAGAATGCAAGTCGAAACTAAAGCCGATCTCAAAAGGATGTCACTACTTGGGAATCAATGCAGTAGCCTCTACCGGTCGAATCTGCAGTTTACCCAGTGACTTTATTGCACTATTTTCAAGGCGACAAAGCTCCAGACATCAAGCTGTGCATCGCATCAACATCTGCCCACATCCTGCCTGCCTGATTCAGATTAGTTACACGTGAGCGGTTAATTTAAATTGCAACAACCCACCGCTGCGAATTGAATATAATTCTAGATCTACCATTTTATTTGTAGTAAACAACAGCCAGAATTTATTTATAAATATTTCCCATTAAATTATACATTTCGCCCACCTCCGCAGTGCACGGAATACAATTCAAAATAAATACCCAAGAGGCCATTCCGCCCGCGGGCCACAAAATCATTCATTCTCGCCTCGTTCTCTCGTCGAAAGATCAAAAAGATCAAAATCCTATGCGAAATGTATCCAATTTATTCTTAAATAAATAAACTGTGTTGTAAATAATTGGCGGCACGAAATAAACACACACAAACACTCGCGCCTTTACCGCCCAATCATGCCAAAGGAATGGCACGATCACCATCGGCACCGGGGAATGCTTGAATTTAATTCGAAAAATGAGCTACACTCTTTGCAAGGAGAACGAGCGGCGCAGGGTGTGCGCTCCGACAAGTGGAGCAAGATCGCCCTCCCACTCGGGGGATTAGTGAAACGAATCGATCAGCGAGGAGGAGTGATACGTCGCGATGACTCTCGGCGCACTCCCATCAGAGATGGGGGAGCTATTTATGGCGGCCTTCATGGATGAAGGCACGGATGCTCGCATCTCATTGGTTCGACGTGTGTGGTGGTGAATCAATAATTACATTTTTAATTTTCTGAAATTTCAATGGGGATTTCTGGAGGAGTGGCGTACAAGGTTCTCCCATGTGCCAGAGCAGGGAATGGAGATGGGAGATGTTGTTGCTTCGAATGGATAATGTCTTTGTTTTGTCAAAAGATCAAAGGGAACAGGGGACAGAGGCCACAGAATGGGATGCGGATTGAGGGGAACGCAGAATGACTTGTGATTCGTAGGATTTAGCGCGAAATACTCGTATAAACAAATGCCAGTGAACATGTGTGAAGAAACAAAAGGGAAGCTGTGTCTGTTGGGAGACCGTAAAAATAAAGATGAAGCTGATGTCTTCGAACTGATGGTAGACATTAAATATTGAAATAAAATGTTTAAGAAATATGTTATCGAATTTTTGAGCTTTGACCCACAGATTTTTGCCCCATGGTTCATCCAAAATTAAGAACTTTGGAGCATGACATGCGGACTAAATAAGGAGGCACGAGGCAGAAAACGAGTTCGTCTGATGAATGGGGGTATTGCACTGGCAGACAGGGAGCGCTGCAGTCCGATGTGGATCTCATGGCAGCTTCTTCGCAAACCAACTTTGTTGAGCTATGTTCTCTACATCATCTCTCATCAGAACACTCACACTAGAAGGGTGCAGTTTTATGCCGATCACGAACTGCGGAGCTTGAGAAATTCCCTAAAGTCATCAACTGCTGCGACTTCCTTGGCAAAAGCCTTTAAAATTGCTAAAGGCCATCAAGTAGGTACCTACGCGCACAAATTAAAGAATGATATACGAACCACAAAAAGCTGATCTCCCAAATTTCTGTAAAATGCAGGAATGCACTCTCTTGTATTTCATCCTCACCTGCACATATATTGAAGAGTTGAACACATTTCTTAATAAATTGACCACAGAGAGAAGTATGTGTTTATTATTTTATTGTTTGACATTCCTTACTAACTCAGCTCCTTTCAAATGAATCAGCAAACAAGGAACATCATAAAAACGTGGTCACAGTAGATTTTTGTCTCATTTGAGGTGTTAGTGGGATCATTGATTCAGGGTGAGAGTCAATTAGAGCAATGGCGCCACGTTAACACGGCCTGATTACTTTATTCGTGACCAGTTTGTTGTAGGGGAGCAAATTAGTTTCTGTTCCTATAGCTGTCTGGGGATCTGACTGATCAATTCCATAGTTCTGATTCATCAGATCTAGGAATTCTGAAGGCGAAATTGTAATGTACATAAATAGTTTCTCGGTGAATCTAAGTTGGTGCTACTATACATTAGTTATTGGAAATAAATAGTTTCAAGTCCTCCTTTGTGTTACACTCGAATGACGTTACAATCAACAATGAGTGGTAGAGGGACAAAAAAGCTAATTTTTTCGTACAACGCTTGAGCTTGGAGGTCAAAATCCAACGCCTTATTGCCGAAATGCAGTCTGATGTTTGAAGAGTATTTGAAATACAGATTACGATACATAAACTTCAGTCTCGAAACTCCAGTCCCGACATGAAATTCAATTATTTATACCTGCCATAAAATCATCTGCCATTTTACTATTAGAACTTACTATTAGAACCCAACGTTAAGAAGGCTCTTCCATAATGCTAGTGGTGGATTGTCCAGGTAAGTTAGAAATAGAAATATTGTGCGTCCAACTAGTTTTAAGCATTTTTGTCTTAAGTTACTTAAGTTAATTATGAATTCTTAAAAAATGAATTAAAATGAAAAAAATGGTCTGAGAGTGCTGGCAATTACGCAGCCCAATAACCTAACCTATCCTAAGGATTTCACCAGCTTGTAACAAAAAATCACGATCTTTCATTCGACTTGCTTCAATAATTCAACCTTGTGTAATTTGCACAGCTTGCCGCGGTTTAGTACTAAACACGTATGAGCCGCGAACTGCGACAGCAAATTTTCAATACCACACATTTTTTATTCACATTTTTTCAAATACAATGTACCATATGTACATATGGAACAGATATGTGTACAACACGCAATTTATTCATTTACAAGCTTGTAGATCAGTGTTAGAATTTCTCGATTATGGTTTTTCCCAACTTGCCAGGAAAAAGAGTCCCACTACTTGCTACAATCACTTAATCTCCTCGTTGACATATGCACAACATCAAAAATGCAAAATCGTGACACTAAATTCACTCAAGATCATCATCATCATCAACAAAAATGAGTGCATCAGAAAGGACTCTTTTTAATTTTCTCACAAGCGGTTAACGTAAACTGAACGTCAAACAGAAAAAAAAGAAACATTTAATAAACGTTCATTTTTATTCCACAACTTCCATTGAACCAGATAACGATTAGAGACTGACTGTAACTTGAAACTTGACAGACCAACATAATGGAGGATGAAAAGCCAAAGCACTGCCAACATTAGTGATTACATTTCTGTGCAAGCAATTAGATAGTAAAAAAAATTGAAAAGGTCTAACGGATGAACAAAAGCGATCATGGAATATTTTTGTCAGTTCCACAGAGGGTACTTTATGTGTGGCATATGTGCTGAACTATATATTGCAAAGACTGACCTGCATTTGTATCAGCGGAGCATTGAGAATCACTCGCACTGATGCTCCTCCAACATCCGCATATTCCCAGAACAAAACTGAAGATTAAGATGCACGACGACGTAGTTTGCTTGAACTGTAAGGGAAGTGAAGTTTGTTCTGTCACATAATTATAGAGAACATGTCAACATACAAATACTTACTGAAGGCCGACTAAAATTTCAAATGGATCTACCACATCGACAGGCTGCAGAAAATTGTGTGTCAATCTGCGTACGCACTTTTCCACCTAAACAAACCCAGCGCGCCAGCAGTAGTCAAACAATGCTATTTCGGATTGGTGGTATCGCACGTAAGGTTCGGAATACTCTTATGGAGAAGAGCGTCGGATTGCAGGCGCTACATCAAACACCCACAAGACTTGAAAGTGGTACAAAGAGCTGGACGCAACATCGACGAGAAGCAAAGGGATACGCAGACGCTTTCTAAGCATCCCACAGCTATACAATCTGGAACTCCTGTCAATCTTTAGCAACCTCAAGATCATCAGAATGCAGACGCAGCACGCAAGGAACACAAGAAGACGACAGAAGCAACAGAAGCAGTTCAATGAACTCCGCAACCTACCGAGAAAGAAAAGAAATGGATCTGTGGTAGAAGTAATATCGTAATTTATTGCATTTGTAAAATCTTCTTGGACAAGTTTTTTTTTTTAATTGCATCTTTGTGTATTCACATTCATTCAAAATCATTGTATGCATTTTTAATAACGTATGCATAAAAAAACGTTCATAAGCGACTAAATGTCTGTGATTAGTCTTTTGCAGACCAACCTTTTAGTCTTTGCATATAAAACCATAAATGTGTGTACAATTTGAAACAAAACAAAATATGTTATTTGACCAACAAGTACCAGGCACCACAGTCGTGAGACTAAAAACGCTTCGAATGCGATTGGAATTCACCGTCGGTGGCTGAACTTTCTTACCGAATTCAGCTTCCCCCCAAATGCCCGATACACCAAGGTATCATGGATAAGAAATTATCTACCAGCATCCTCCCAGATCAGATTGGATGTCTGACTACAAGACGCAAAATGATCCCTTTCGTATCTACATGGACGGAGCGAAGACTGCCGAAGGAGTTTGTGTAAGTATCTTGTTCAAGGACATCAGTATTGTTCTCTTATCGTTGCTCTCTGATTGCTGAAGGCAGAAACCAGAAGGATACTACCACCATCTTGTTAAATTCAAAAACATTTCTTAATAATTGGAGGCTTTCTGTTAACGAGATGACTGAGGACATTGGCGCACCGGAAAATTGCGCAAGGTGTAGTACACCTTAACTATCACTCTGCCTGCTCAGACTTCATTGGGATGCTCATCGGCGTTATAACCAGACACTGCGCAATTGACATATGCATATTTTGGCAGGTTGGCGGTCTCATGCAACGGTTCTGATGAAGAGGAGGTATTCCAACCAACAACTATTTAAGGTAGGGATCACAAGATCTGGCAAGTCTTAAGAACTCATATCTAGAGACCTACAAATAAACATCTTTATTGAGCTATATAGCGTAGGCATTAGCCAGCTCAACATCATCAAAAATCAACTGCTTCCAACATTAGGTGTAGTCAATCCACGTGGTATCACAATGTGTCAACTTTGGCCTATAACGCAAATTCAGTACAAATGTGAAAAGTACATACTAGATTAACGTAAGAATACTAGTCTCTCGCTCTTATTAGCTTTATTTTCTGTCCTATTTAATGTACAAGAAGAAATGATAGAAGGTTCGCACCGGTACCTTAACATTTCATCGATACTGAGTGATTCAGAGGAAGTACTAGCACAGCCTCTTTCGTATTCCTCACTTTTATCAGTTGAAGGATTATCCACAAATGAGTTTCAATGAGAAGAGATAAATGAAGACCCAATTCAAAACTCTGTTGAAAATTCCAACATGCATCTATTTTAGGTCGAATGCTTGATGTAGGCTTTTCTCAGACGTTGTATTTGATTGTAGGATAGAGTATTCTAGAAGGTAGTGTCCTGTCTGAGGGGGGCAGGGTCTATGCTCACAGGGCAAAGTTGCTGATCGCTCTCAACTTGGCGGGATGCCAGCAACGATCCTTGTCGATGCATAGATCAAGTTGACATGCAGCCTCCAAGCGGCGCCCCCTGGATAGCTTTCACAACACCCGTTGTGAGGTGAACCAATGCATGCAGCGTTTCCCCAGTGGTTGTGCGGAGGGCTAACAACCCACCCACAAAAAAAAAATAACTGTTACGGAAGAGCAAGCAGCCTCGGACGAACGGACGGAACCCCAACGACGACACGGCGCGAAAAAGGACTACGATTTGCGAGTGTGCTCCTGGAATGTAAGAACACTCTACACTCCGGGGGCCGCACAAAAACTGGAAAATATCCTCACGCAGTATAAAGCGGATATTACTGCGCTCCAGGAAATACGCTGGATAGGACACGGAATTATGAAAAAGAAAGAGTGCGACATATATTACAGCTGTCATAAAAGGTTGCACATATTTGGATGCGGATTCGTCGTGGGAAAGCGGCTAAGGTCGAAGGTCATCGACTTCAAACCGATAAGCGATCGCCTGGCTGTGATCCGCATCCAAGGCAGATTCTACAACATCAGCCTCATATGTGCACACGCCCCTACCGACGAAGCTGAAGACTCTGTCAAAGAGGATTTTTACGACCTCTTGGACGGTGCCTACGGAGCCTGTCCGGAGTACGATGTCAAAATCGTACTCGGAGACTTCAATGCTAAAATCGGTAAGGAAAACATCTTTGGCGGAGTGATCGGAAAGCACAGCCTCCACGACACGACAACAGACAACGGCTTCCGACTCACAGACTTTGCGACAGCACGTAATATGGTCATAAGTAGCACAAGGTTCCCTCGCAAAAAAATCCACACAGCAACCTGGCGATCCCCGGATGGTCGAACCGCCAACCAAATCGACCATGTGCTTATTGACGGAAGACACGCGTCAAACATCCTGGATGTGCGAACATTCAGGGGGGCAAACGTCGACTCTGACCACTTTCTTGTTGCAGCAAGATTCAGAGCTCGACTGTCCAATGTCAGGAAGCTGCACCAGCCGACAAAGAAAACTTTTGACATTGGACGCCTAAGCACACCGGAGATTGCCAGAGCCTACGAAGAGCAATTAAGTGAGAGACTCTCCGGTATGCCTACGTCAAGTGCCAACGAGATGTGGTTGCATTGCCGCTCGGCCATCAAAGAGGTAGCGGAAACTACATTAGGCTACCTACCACCCCCGACAAGAAACCCGTGGTATGATGGCGAGTGTGAGCAGAAAAAACGTGCAACCGACGAGGCATACCAAAAAGCGCTGCAACGGAAAACAAGAGCAGCGCAAGAGGAGTACCGGGCTAGAAGACGGGAGGAGAAAAAGCTTCTACGCCTGAAGAAAAGGTCTCTCGCAACCTCCCAGCTCAAGGATATCGAAGAGTCTAGGGACAAGCAAAAAATACGGGCCTTTTACAAAAAAGCCAAAAGCCTGGCCACAGGCTTTAGGAAAGGCACCCAGGCTCTTCGAAATTGCGAGGGTAACCTAGTTACGGACCCCCAGGGAATAGTGGATGTGTTTAAGCAGCACTTCCAACAGCTGCTTAGCGGGCCTGACCAGGAGAGAGTGATAGGGAACCAGGAAATCCCAACTCCAGTCGACGAAGAAGTCCTCCCACCTAGCTTTGAAGAAGTCGGTACAGCCATTAAAAGGCTGAAGAACAACAAAGCCGCAGGCTCAGATGGTTTCCCATCGGAGCTTTTCAAAGCTGGGGGCAATGTAATGGTAGGGAGCATGCACCAAATCATTTGCCGAATTTGGGAAGATGAAAGCATGCCCGACGACTGGAATATCAGCTCCATATGCCCCATCCACAAAAAAGGCGATCCTACCTCCTGCAAGAACTACAGAGGTATATCCCTGCTCAATGTCGCCTACAAGATCCTATCCAGCGTACTGTGTGAACGTCTAAAGCCGTTTTGCACCGCACTAATCGGCACGTACCAGTGCGGCTTCCGGCCCGGCAAATCGACTACAGACCAAATCTTCACACTAAGGCAGATCCTGGAGAAGACCAGCGAGTTTCAAATCGATACTCACCATCTTTTCATCGATTTTAAAGCCGCATACGACAGCATTCATCGCAAGGAGCTATTCGAAGCGATGGCCGAATTCGGGATCCCGGGAAAACTGATCCGGTTGTGTCGCACCACGCTAACACATACGCGATGCACCGTGCAGTTCGGTTCAAAAACCTCTGAACCGTTCGAAACCTGCACCGGATTTCGGCAAGGAGATGCGCTGTCGTGTGATTTCTTCAATCTGGTACTGGAGAAGATAGTGCGGCGGGCAAAAGTCAACACGGAAGGCACTATCTTCTACAAGTCAGTCCAGCTGTTGGGGTACGCGGATGACATCGACATTGTCGCGCGGTCCCAACGAGCGATCGTGGAAGCTTTCACGGCAATTGAGGAACAGGCGAAACGAGCTGGTCTTAAGGTCAACGAGGACAAAACAAAATATATGCTGTCGAGCAAACAACGATCCGCCGCACACCACCTAGGCCAAAACGTTACAATCGACAGCTACAATTTCGAGGTAGTAAAGGAGTTTGTCTACCTCGGGGCAAATGTAAACTCCACGAATGACATCGTAGTGGAGATCCGACGTAGAATCGCCCTTGGCAACCGATGCTACTTCGGTCTGTCAAAACAACTGGGCTCGAAACTCCTGACTCGAAGGACCAAAGTCATGCTCTACAAAACCCTTATCCTGCCAGTCCTACTTTATGGAGCCGAAAGCTGGACATTAAGTAAGGCTGCAGAGCTGATTCTTGGTGCCTTCGAAAGAAAAATTCTACGTCGGATATATGGTCCCGTCTGCGAGGAAGGCGAATGGAGGAGAAGACACAACCGCGAACTCTACGAGCTGTACAAGGATGTGGATGTAGTCCGGAAGGCAAAAATCCGTCGACTACACTGGCTCGGCCACATCGAGCGAATGGACAACAACGCTCCAGCAAAGAGGGTCTTCGAATCCGAGCCTCCTGGTTCGAGAAGGAGAGGAAGACCGAACCTCCGGTATAAAGACCAAGTCATCGCGGATGCAAGACAGCTTGGCCTTGATGACTGGAAGCAGCGTGCCCAGGACCGTCACCGATGGAAGGCAGCAATTGCTCAGGCTCAGACCCTTCATGGTTCGTCTGCCTGATAAGTAAGTAAGTAAGTAAGTGTCCTGTCTGAATATTACTTTTTGAATTTTATAGCTTGGAGCGTGCGTAGACCACCTACACAAGTGATTCGTCTGGTTGATACGACCGTAGTCGCAGTGGGGAAAAGATGTTCCGACTTTCCGGTGAACCAACTACTCTTCGCCTATCGCTCGACGCATGAATATAGTCATTCCCGAGTTGGAAGATTACTCTACCGTAATTGTAAGATACTAAGAATACTGAAATAATTTCTCAAACCTCGGGACCACTTTGAATCTAGCACTAAAAATACGTGCTGTTCTCCAAAGCACCAAAGGAAATACGAACAGTCCCAAGCGAACTGTAGGTACTCCTAAATCCTGACCAAGAAATCGGATACCACGTCTGGCAACATAATATTGATAGTAAAAACATTTTGCTTCACCGTTTACGATGTAAATCATATTTCCAACGTCCAATGGTTACGTAAACGCAAACTCCCACGATAGACAGTACAAGTAGAAGCGGTCGGTATTTTGAAATAATTTCCAAATGGCATTGATTTTCAATTGCCACAGTGTCACATGTAAGCCCATAAAATAGGCAAATGTAATTTTTACGACTTTTTCGGCATTTTTTCCCCGTCCCAGAGATACCGCAGATACCCTGCCTCCCCCTACCCGACGCCATTTGCCACGACAATCTGGGCGTTTAATTTCAAAAGGAAATTATCGTCAACAAATAGAATATTCCAATATGTAATTTGTATTTGGTATTTTGAAACATTTAACGCACTGCATGCTGTCGTCGGATACGGAGTCGCAGATACATTCTCGAACGCGTCGGGTTCACGGGGACGTTCAATGAGATTCTTGGAAAAAGCAATCGCATCCGATAAATGTCGTAAAACGCTTGAGAATTTTACGACTTTTCTCTGTTTTGAAAAACGGAATTCACAAATGAACACCAGAAGAGCGCAGCGCACACAACTGCTGGAAACGGGCGCAGTGTATGCGGTAGGTGCACTTTTCCGACTTTCATCTCTTGGCGTTCATGTGTGTGTGTGTGCGAGTTGGTGTGCACAAAAACCAGAACAGTACTCGAAAGCAGATTGAATTCAAATCTAAACTCTTCCGTTCGTCATAAAACGGTGGGATGTCCTTTCCAGTCGTCGTCGTCGCAGACTCGACAGTTTTCTAGCTGCACCATCCAACAAATACACAACCCTCTCGGTTGGTTCGGGGTGAAAATGCAATTGAATACTCATAAACAAAATGATCGTTAAATATAATTGAAGCGCAGTCAGCGAGTGTGCTCCCTCGCACTATACCGACGGGCGAAGAAGAGCTGAAGATGCGATCGTAAAAAAATGTTATATCTACGTACATGCTGTATCTGGTGATTTTACGATTGTTGAGTATTTCACTTACCACTTGGATTTTATTTTTAAGAGACAGTTAAGAAATTCCCAACGATGTGACTTTGCTGATTTTTGTTTTCCTGTTTGTTTGTTATTCGTTTTTCAATTTTAGTCGGAATAACCTTGATACTTGTGGCAGTAGGGAAGTGGTCTCAATAATGGTGGAGTCAGGTCTTGGTCTAGGGCACAGAGCTTTGGTCGTTTTGAAAACTTCGGGGTTCTATCATTTCTTGATTCAGAACTTGTTTGTTGCCCTAAAGGCGTACCATTTCAATTTCAGCAAGCAGCTTTAAGTCATTCTGCATGAAATAGCACCTCGCTGAAACACCAATCACAGCTTCACTCTTAGTGCTTTAAGCTGTCATGTCGGCTCAATATGAGGCAAGTTTTCCGTCAATAGCGTCTCTTGAATGTGGTTGGCTAGTTGGCTCTATAATCGAGTAGTGACACCACACGGTGGCAGGGGTCATTTGATGAAAACAGATTCCACCACAACAACCCCGTCATGCTAAAGCTTCAACTCGAATATATCCATGCTGTCAGAAAGTCATGGCTACAGACAGTCGGTTAATATGTCCATTCACGCTATTGCTTATCATTTCGATCGTCAGATGATGCCGCCAAAACAGTGATTCCTTATCGAGTGCTCTAGCTCGGATAGCAAAAATGTTGTTTCTTGACACGGCCGGTGAGACAAAAAGTGGGCCTAAAAGATAATTTGTTGCCTAAAATCGGATCTCCGACCAACATTTTAAGCATGGTCCAATTAGCGAAGACATGGCTGTATATAGGTCAGCCGGCGTACATTTTTGCGATATTTCTGTCGCACATCTAGCACTCACGTGGTGTCCCGTGGCGTTGTGGTTATGTGGGTCGATGCATACATGTGCGACAAAAATAATTTCCTGTCTAGAGAAAGCTTCTCAAACTTGGCCGTTCGGAGACGGCTTAAGTCTGTAGGTCCTTTCGAATAGATTGTTGGGACGTCTGCGATATGACCATTACTACGGCGCCTTCTTCACATCAAATCTGTGCCTGGTTGGTGGATTAACATTTTCGCATCTGTTGGGACACATGCATACGTTCTACTCAATGTTTGCATATCTCTATCATGGCATTGCTATATCATTATTTCTGGGAGGAAAGGTTCAAGAAATTTATTTACGCTCAAACCTTTTCACGGTGCCACGAATTGCTCACACACTGAAATTATAAGGACGATCGTGCTTGATTACAACAATTAAAGCGAAACATTGTTCTTTAATACAATAATTTCGCCATATTCAGCAAGTATGATCAGATTAATTGCTGAATATATTGATAGTACAATGTCATTGGTTAAACTTTGATGGGATATAAATTGCATGAATCTGGTCCCCACTTATACTTGTGTTTTACAGGATTCTTTTATTGTCCCTGCTTCAGTGCAGATGCATACGGAAAAAATAAGGGAAAATCATTTTGCCGTATAAAGTATTGTGTTTAATTATTCTACATTTTCGGAACGCTTACCAGTTTTAGTTTATGAGTTCATCAGTTACAGTGAAGTCGGCCTAAGTCGAATATCTGTGTACATATCTCGATTTTGTCATATTTTCCAAAAATCTATGGTAGTGATTTTTTTGAGAGATTTTTCATTGGTTTGGTTCACAAAGGCTGTCAGTAAATACTCCAACAGAAGTCCTCCATTGTCCGAATATCTTGATTGGTGCGGTCTCCTTGTTCTTCACCCAGATCACCATCATTTTCAGGGAACCGGTCCAAATGGAGGCAGTATACCTTGATGACTACCTTAGACTCAAGCTGCTGGTACTGTGAAAATGGCTATTCATAGTGCTCTATAATCCATATAGCTTTCATCCTTTTCGTTTTCCATAAAATGTTGTGCAATACAAGCAAATTCGATCATACCGATTAATTAATTTGCGCATGTTTTCATATTATAGAAAACACAATTCAGAAAGTGAGCGGATGTCGGTGAAGTTTTTTTTTTTTTTTTTTTTTTTTTTTTAACTTCATTTTTATTTATAAATTCATAATTCGCTTACATACTAGAAAAATGGTTAAAACTAGTTGGACGTACAATCTTTCTAATGCTAACTTACTGTCCCTAGGCTTACTGTTCGACTTAAACTAAAATTTCAATGTGTACGTAATTGAATGTGACTGAACAACTTCAAATTAAGAAAAATTGAAAAAAAAAAAAACTTAATGACTGAACATGATTTTAATAAAAGCTTATTCTAACTTACACACTAACTTAAAATAACCTTAAACTAAACTTAATAACTAAACATGCACACATATACACATATATATATACACTAATATACGCATGTATATATCTATGCATGCAAATATATACATTCATATACACTTAAGTACCCATATGAGTACACAAGTGCATATTGTTTTTTTTTTTTTTTTTTTTTTTTTTTTTTTTTTTTTTTTTTTTTTTTTTTATTTTTTTTTTTTTTTTTTATCTTACAAACTACTCTATACTACCCTAATCTATGTGTGTCGGCCATAGGTTACAGCTTATAGATAAATATCCAGTCCACTGCAAGACAGGGCGCGACAACTCCCCATTCGGGGTCTGAACTATCCGGGGTCTAAAGGATTCGAGGACGGAGTTCCCTCGCTCCCCAGCCACCAGAACTTTTGGTGCTGCTTAGCAACATCCCTAACATCCCGCCGCGATACCGCCGTACTAAAACGGAGGACACCTTCCTCAGCTCGTTGTGCGACGGAGTGGTCGTAGTTGAGTCGCCCATCCACAGTAGATCTGGCTATGTGGTAGATGAGCGGTACCGCATTTACGTCTTGTATCAAGCCGTGCTTGTCAAAGTTGAGAAATGCTTCCGGAGGGACGAAGCCACTGTGACGTACCCTTTCGTGGTACTGTGGGTTGGGGTAGTAAGCCCCGGAGATCAAGTTATTGACCGAGTTCATCGCTCTCGCAGTGTGACGTTTTCAACCCAAACCAAATGAGTTACGGTTTTGGCGGAATAAGGATGAGTTATTGAGTGACCCGTAGCGTTTTGGGTATGTGCGTCGACCCCAACCTCGACGTCGTTGGTTCGATTCCTGCTCTGTGCGATGAAAACATTTTGCACGACCCCACCTCTTTCGAGTAACTGACAATGCTCAAAGAGTATTTCCTGTCCAGAAAAAGCTTCTCAAAAAAAGCTGCTCGGATTCGGCATTAAACTGTAGCTCGCATGCATTCGTGAGAGAACAATAGCGCGCACAACACGAGTGGTTGCTGAGAAGCTAAGCTCCGGCCCCCTACGGGCTGTAGCGCCACCCATATTATTATATCGCAAGAAAAAGTAAATTCTAGAATGAAACAAATTAAAATGACTTTTTATAAAATTATAATTTTTCCTGCTTTTTCCGCTCATGCTTAAATTTATCCACATTGGGCATATTCTTCTAATATATTGAAAACATCGGAAAGACCCACTGAAACTGTCGCTTGTGCCATTCACCCTCACCCAAGAATGTTAAACATGCAACTAAGCTTTCGAAGTCAAGAATGGGATCTTACCACAGGTGACAATGATAGTAAAATGCTCTTTATTCGTGAACATTTTTACAAATATGAAAGAAAGACTGACTCCGGTGGACACGTGGCACGACTGTCCCCATCATCACGTCTGCTAAAGCCTGCCCTTAATGCGATCCCATCACGAAGGCGACCCCTTGAGAGACCATGCATGACTTGGTTGGTAGTCCAAAAACTCGCTTTGTTACGCCTGAGCATAGATCCTAATGAGTTGGAGTAGATGGCGGAAGATCGATACTGTAACCCCGCGATCCCAATAGAGCATCATGCGGGTCAGAAAATGATGATACTTTGATGATTGTCCGGTATCGAAAAAAAAATCTTCGCACCACATCTTATTTTACAACGAATTTCTCGGGAATAATTTTCTTTCTCTTCAAAGTCCCTAAAAAGCTAATTGTATGCATAATATGCTCACTCTTTAAACAATTATTCTTCAAAACAATTGAATAGTGAAAAATTGACTTATGTAAAACAGTTTACAGGAAGGATCGATAAGGAGATTTTGCGGACCGATAATTCGGTTTAGCCGACGAATTCTAAGATACTGTCGAACTTCGATTGCCGATGAGAGTTACTCCCTCCGCATTCGATCCGCCGGATATATGTTTAAAATTATTCGAAGGATGGAATGGAAGCACTTTTGGCACGCATCTTGTGCGGCGAGTTGACAATTGATTTTCGTCATCTGGTTCTTGTCACATTATTTTTAACGACAATGCTTTTTACGAATCGGTTTAAGGAGAACTTGCAGGTGAAATAAATTGTACATACTTCCATTTTTGGTATTATGTATGCAACCAGCACGTAGTGAAGAGACTATATCGGCTATAGCTGAGAGTGTACGCGAGCTGCGAAGATACGTGACAAAACGATTCATCGTCGTTCACAGCAGCTTTGCCACGATAACGAGCTATGTGCTTCCTGAAATTCAAGCACATGGTCTCGGTGAGCTCTGGTTTCGCCAAGACGGCGCTACGAGCCATATACCGCGAGGAACAATGGACTTGTTAAGCACTTAATTTCAGCCGCATAGATATTTAGCATCGAATCTGTTAGAGTAAGTTGTCAGTTTTTTGGTGATCATAGAACACAGCCATTTTTGCTGGGATAGGGTGAGAAACACGGCAGTACACGGAGAAGTCAATGTATAGCTGCTACTTTTCCGAACGGAAAGAGGCATGCTGCGATTTTTGGACACGTGACACGAATGTTCCTATCATCACGTCTTCCAAAGCGTGCCTTAAATAAGACTCCAGCATTAAGGCGTCCCATTGGAAGATCCAGGATAAGTTGGTTGAAAAAAGTTCAGAAAAACGCTTGGTTGTGGCTGGGCATACATCCTGATGGGTTAGAGTCGATGGCAGTGAATCCAATGGCCCAGAGATCTCTCGTGCGTCCTCTACCCCCGCGATCCCTTTAGTAGATCATGCCAATGATGATGATGATATGTAGTTATTGGTGTGTTGCATTAGGATTTTTTCTATGTCCTCATTGACAACAAAGGGACACCTGTTCGCATTTTAGCGGACAACACACTTGAACAAAACTTATGACAAGTTGCCTACTGATTTCTTGAGGGGCCAGCGTTGGTAATCTTACAAATAATCCCGATGGCTTAGTTAAGGCTTAAGATTGAAATCGCGTTTGTTTCAAAACCATGCATATTTGTCAATCCTTTTCCCGTCTCAGTAGAGAAAAGGCAACAGTTCCGCGATTATTTCACATTCCACACGACTCAAGTTGAATTGGAATCCTGTGTACAAATGTGTGGATTATGAATAAGCCCTGCAAGGCATTGAAGTTGAAGAGTCGAGCACAACACCACAGTGAAAACATGTCATGATTGTTTTGACTACAATCTCACTCGTCTGCTATACTCATGTCCGCTGGCTACAAGGAATCAGGAGGGACTATTCGATACGATTTCAACCCAAGCGAAACATTGCTTCGCTCTCACCACATTCCACATATAATTCCCTGATGTAACACCACACAAAATGGGGGTCAAGCAAACTCCTTGTGCGTGGCATGCCTCATTTTTGATGACGTCCCCGGTCACAAGCCACCATTCGAGAATTTCGAAAAAATGAAATTCAAACTTCCCCGAATCACTGCAAAGGAATTCCTCTGCACTTCTTCGCTCTTATTTATGTGCATCCAAAGTCAATGACTTCTGTCCTTTGCTCACTTTTAATTAGATTACACTCCCATTAACATTTCGAAAAATAATTAACACTAAGCCAAAAATAATCCAGTGCTCAGCTATTTTTAAACAAATAATACGCTACTAATCAATCGGAAACCAGGAATTCCATAATCAAATTAGTCGCACCAACCGAGGGACAGGGTGAGACGGCGCACAGAACAATCGCCACATTCACTCGAAGGAATTTCAATAAAAATTCCGAGCGATACCAACAAACAGGCTATTTAGTCAGAGGCGGCCTGCAGGAGAGCCGAGGATCATAAAATCTCGTGCAACCATAAAATGCCACCAGTTATCGGTTAACGTAAATCGGGATTAACCGATGGGGCATGTTCGACTGTGTTCGTCAGTTCGTTTGTCATGTTCAGCGTTGCCCCCCGTTCGCAGGGCACGTCCTAAAAGGTAAAAATTACGCGTGATCCGGAACTTATGGGTTGCACCCGTGTGTCTCGGCCGCGGTCCGCGATCCGATCTGCTTTAATGACGGGCCGAAGGGCACGTTTGATTCCTTGTAAATATTCTTAATTGGGCAATTTAACATCATTGGAGCGCGACCCATCTAATTACCGGAGCGACTTCGACTCCGATTCGCTGTGCGTTATTTTGAAACGTATTTGTGTGTATCGGCGCACCGAAAATAACCTTCCCCCGAACGGCCGAACAGGGGTGAGGCTGTGTGCTGCGCTGTGGTGCGGTGCGCGTATCGTACTGAGATTAGATGCCTCCGTGTGGACGGATGTAATCTGTTGGCCGCAGATGATGATCTACGGTTTGTTTATCTGACGTGCGTTGACTTCGACTTGGTTGTCTTAAGGCGGTCGTCGATGCACAAATCGAGTGTGCGGGTGCGCGGTGGAGCAAGTATCGTTTTATGACAAATGGAGCAACTGACAGACGCACATGAGAGAATGATGACATCGATGCTCGGCCGTTGACAGTTCTCCTGTGCCCTGTCGCTTGTGGGTGCACGCCGACGACACGTACTTAGACGCGCCGTCACTCAATTGAGGGCGCGTTTGTTCGGGTGATTTTCCGACAGCACTCTGCGCAGTGTTTATGAAGTGTCATCGGAACTGTTGGGCTTTTAATGCATGCAGATAGTGTGTTTTATCAGGCAACACTAACAATGGCTGAGTAAATATTTTGAATCAACTGGAGATGGATTTTCAAAAATACACACACTTCCCGGCCACTTATGTGCACCGCATCACACGCGCATAGCGCGGATTAAAAACACTCATGAGGGGAAAAAAATTCCAAAAACATAAAAAAACTGGCCTACACACCCCGGTGAGTGTGATTCAATTTTGTTTTTTGTTTGCTCTTGCCGCGGGGAATCGGATGCGTGTGTCCTCTCGGTGATGGGCACTTGTGAGATGCGAGTTGGGAGCTGCGACCCGCTCGCGTTTTGAATTGTTGTTCTGGAGGGTGCTGTCCGCTTTTATGGCTCGTGAAGTGGAGTTTTGTTCGCCTGTGAGTTTGCATACCTAATCGAAATTTAATAGAAGTTGTTGCGCTTATATTAAACTGCAAAAAAACTGTTGATTGTCTCTCACACTCGGGGCTGAGCGACTGAGTGCTGGTAGGCCTATAGCACTCTTTACATGCCTCTAGCATCATTTGAAAAATCTAAATTTACTTGCGCTCTAGCCTCACTGGAGGGAAATGTGGGTGAGACAACACGTACTGATGGTGTCAGTTCGACGTATTCCACTGTTAAAATGACATGACGAGTTTATTGAGAGCCAGGATTTCTAGTTTTTTGAAAATATTACTTCCAACACGAATTTGTGCTGGACACTGCCAGAGTCATGATCTTCCACAAGTTCGAACGCATTCACTGATGACATTAACGCTTGCTCTGATGGTGAACGAGAACATGTCCTTCAAAGGAAAGACAAGATATGACATCGGCGTCTTCGATGGACGTCATAAAAAGCATTTAGCTATAATTAAAGCTAGTCATTTCTAATAAGACGCTAACTGCGATGAAATATCGTCGCCATAACGTTATCTCATTTCTGCGGTTGTAATTTGGACTATGTATGACGTAGGTCCTAAAAACCACATGACAACGCATCGTCACTTTGCGATGGCGATGTTTCATCTCTGCGACGTAATATTAATTAATTGTAACAAACAAATGTTGTAACAAATGCGTGCTATGAAGAGTTGAGTTCGTGAAATCTAATTTTTGGCAGGAGAGCGCGGATTAGATACTACTTTGAAAAGTACAAAGCAGTTGATACGGCCAATTTTAACTCACGGCTTCCCTTTATGGCACATCATCCCTAAGACCAGCATGGAGAAGCTTGTAATTTTCAAAGGAAGAAAATACTGACAGTCAAAAGCACGATAGCAACAAGTTCAACGAAGAAGCACACAACGCCCCCTTGCAATTTGCTTAAGTACATTGTGACACTGTCCAGAAAACAGCTCATAGACTTCAGCAACCATCCCAGCTAGGCAATCAGGAATCTGACAAATACAATCCCTATGCAAAGCTTTCTCAACGCCTTAAATCGACGTCCAACAACGAGCATCGACAGCGGTCGTCATTGAGGCTAAGTCAGCTACTACATCTTCACCCCATCCAAAAAGGATCAACACGGACACACGGGCTTGAGCAACCCGATGTAAATATCGACATAAATGGAGTATACAAAATAAGCACATCACCGATACCTTAATAGGTAAGGTTAGGTTATAGTGGATGACTGTTAAGGGCAGTCACACATGCGGATTGACTTCTCCTAACATCGGAACCAGTTGCTGCTTGTAGTGAAGCTATTTAGCTGGCCTATGCTGCCGTTGTTTAGCTCGTTGAGTTTGTTGAAGTAGTAGGCTCCTAGGTGTAGGACCCTTCGACAGCCATAGCGCTACAGGAACAGAGTAGGCGATGAGTGTTTTCTGCCTGCCCTTTATCCATGCAGCTTCTGCAAAAATCATTATATGGCTCACCCATCCAGCGAGCAAGATTGCCAATTGCACAGTACCCGGTTATGACTCCTACGAGAGTCCTTACCGAATACAGTTTTCCAGGCAGTTGTCGATCCAACGCGTGGTTGTGGGTTGTGGGTTGACGCCGAGTCCGCATGTTTGTGTCCGTGCCTCTAGCTTGTCAAAGGCATTCTGCATTACGTCTCTTAGAGTAGAGACGAATTTGCCGGATGCCGCTATGGCAATATCATCCGCATATGCAATAACTTTGCACCCTGCCTCTTCCATTAATAGCAGTTCATTTACCGCTACGTTCCAAAGAATGTGTGAGAGAATACCTCCTTGTGGGGTGCTATGGATGATACCCTCCAATTGCTGACTCTATCCGCTATATGGTCAGACACGAGTGTAAGGTCTAGGAATTCCTGTCTGGTCCTAGTTACGAAGGTAGGTGTATTACCTTGGTTACACAAATCAAACCTACTACTTAGAAGGTAGTTTAAAAGGTACTCACCTCTTTTGTTGATGTCCGTGCTTCCCCATATTGTGTGATGGGCGTTTGCATCACAGCCCAGGATTAGCGCTTAGGCATAGGGTTAGGCTAGGTTAAAGTTGCATTAGATGGTGCACTTAGGCCAAAGTAGGCCTATTGTACTGCCACGTGGGTCAATAACAGGGTCATAGGGTTAGCTACTAACTATGACAGCCAGCCAGTTTTGTCAGTGAACTCTAGTCTTTGTTTTACTGTAGTCTTGCTGAGGTTGCTAAGGTTGTAGAAAAAGTATTACAGGAGTGACTTTCCTGATCGAGGCGAGTCCAGGGCAGCTGCATAGGAAGTGTTGTACGTTTTCCTCCTCGTCTTTATCCAGGCAGCTTTTGGAGAATTCATTTGAGAATAGTTCTAGTTTTTTTTGTGTGAAGACCTAAAAGGCAATGCAGTACTAAGTTTGGATCCTCTGAGAGCATACATTTTCTGTTTGTTAAGACGGTTGAGCTGTAACTTGAAGGTAGCTAATCGAGAGAGATTTTGCCGACTGGCAGTTTTGTGGTTAATTTAACGAGATTATCAGCTTCACAATGTCTCTATATCCTGGCCCACACCACAGGCCAATTTGAAACTGTTCGGACATCTCGTTTAGAGATGTACTGCAGTTTATGAATACTTTAGAGTATTTGAGAGGATACAGATATCCCGGGCGGATATCACGATCCATCTGAACTAGGACAGGGCTTTGCCGATTGCCATAACATATTGCTAGGGCTGAACCATAATTGACTTACGTAAACATGAGATTAAGTCAAATGTGAAGTTTCTGAAAACGTACGCAAACTTCCAACACAACATTGGTGTGAACGAAACTTAACAGAAGTGAGAAGTTCTACAGTGTATCAATGCTGTGTATTCGGACGTTTCCTTAAGGATCTCTCGAGAAAAATGAAATTTCGAAAAAAAATTGGTCCCATACTTTTTTTCAACCTTCTCTTCACTTCTGTTGGCAATCCCTTAGCAAGTCATAACCATCGTATGCCCCTTGTTATGAGCACAAATAGATTGATCCCATTTCAGATTGACGCCCATTCCAAATGATAGCATGCACTTGAATCGAATATCTGTGACATTTGTCAGCACCACAGCAGTTGTAAGTCCCCCACGCGAGAAAAGGGCCCACCTCCAGTTAATCCTTGAACTCTGGTCGACAGGACAGAAAGTCAACTGTATTAACAGCCACACAACCGATTCAACTTCATTCCGCTGCCACTCGACTCGCAGTCGGTGGTAACAACAAGTTTCCGAGGCCGGTTACACATTTCACGAGGACATGTGTAAAACGTTAAGCCAATTCAATCAGATTTACGAGTATGCCCTTTTTTTTACAACCCATCCGCAATAAAAATTGTTTTTCACCTATAAATCCCGATTCAACGGTATCCCATTACTCATAAATCTCATAAATCACTGCTTCTGCCGCGAATAAAACAACAAATCCTAGATTTCCAGGAGCTTTCAGTGTAAACAAATAAAACTGAACCAAAAAAGTGAAAAAAAAACAGCGAAACAAAACGAAAAAAAAACGTGAAAATATACGTACGTATGATATCGGGTGCGGGAAAACTCATTAAACTAAAACACGTCGTCTGGCCATCATAATTCCCATAATTAAAACAGATCGGTTAGCGACTTTGCGTGCCGGACATATAAAGCCATTTTAATTGTCAAAAAACAAAATTAATTGTCTTCCTAGTGTGGTGGTGGTGCTGCTGCTGCCGCTGGGCGATGAGGGGGCTGGCCAAAGTTGTGTCCCGGTTCTTTTGCTCATTTGCGCGCTGGGCCCGGTACACTCGTCCGCGAGGAGGGTGTTATCTCAAAGTTTAACAATATGGAGAAGCGGTTTACGTACGACCAGTGTAAGCAGACAAATTCACATTTACGAATCAGAATTATAGTTGTGCAAGCAAAAAGCTGAGGGACAAATTCAATTTACAATATCATTGTCGCTGCCTTTGTCCGTGTTCGCTCTGGGACGGGGCAGGCAGACGTTGATTGTTGGTAGAAGTCAAACTAGAGAGGATCCTTTGCCGCACTCGGGAGAATGACAGAATGAATTTCTGAAAATTTATCACGCAACATTGTGGCGGGCAACGAAATTGATGATGGACGTGGGCTGGGATGTGATTAGGGAGATGTTTTGTTAAACTTGACAGCGGGACTAGATTGTCAAAAGTTGTCATAATTACACTGATGTCATAGCAGGTGAGCATGAACGCGGTCTGTCGGGAATGTTCATTATGAACTTGATTTCTGACAAAATTGCAGTTAGGACTCGCTAATAACGAGACTAGTTCGCAGTTTATTGAGTTAATTTTGATTTTTGTGGGGACATCTAGGAGAGAAAGGGGTATGATTGGAAGGCTCTATTAGTCGTTCATGCGTTTATTGTGGCCAAACCAGTGCCGTCGACAGATTTTTTACTTCCGGACTATACTGACATTTTACTGCAGCTCGTAGAGCTCGCGGCTTTGTCTTTTTAGTCATATTCCTCGCAGACAGGAATATGTATCCGATGGAAAAGTTTTCTTCCAAATGCTGCAAGAATAAGATCTTTTGTGTTGCTTATCGTTGAGTTATCGGCTGCACATGGTAAAATGAGGGTTTTGTAGAGCAAGATTCTTGTCGTTCGTGTCAGCAGTCTGACCCCGGTTATGGGCCAAACTGTTGCTAAGGCAATTCTACGTCGGATCTCCATTAAGATGTTGTTTGTGGAGTTCACGTCTGCTGAAGGCAGACAAGCAATTTGGGGGCGAAAAAAATCTAGATCTTTTATTCTTAAAAAATTGCTCCCTTTATTTATTGTAAACGTGTAAGGCCATCTCACAGCAAATCAGATCCGGTTACAGTATTAGGGTACATTTTCATGACGGGACGTCCATATCTGTACACATTTAAGGCCCATTAATATGAGCGGTGAATTGCGACAAGCTGAGTTCGTAATACACAAACGGGCAAACGTAGTCCACAAACACCAGACCGAAAAATTCGCGGTGAACCCGTAGTTCTTTGCGAATGAGAAAACTCCATATGAATGAAACCTCTTATGAATAGCCCTTAATACACAAAGAGGCAAACGCAATCCACAACCTCCACGACCAAAAAATTCAGAATGAAGTGTCAGTTTGTACGGTAGTCCTCTGCGAATGTGAGAAATCCATATGAATAAATTCTATCAGATTTTGCTAAGTTCGCAGTTTGTGGCGGCCTCATATGAGCAGGAATTTAGTGGAAGATGTAGTAGAGATCAAGTCGTACTTTGTGATTCTCACCATTTAAACATCTCACACACCTATGCGTAGCAGCCTAGGTAAGGCTCCCATCATCACCGATGGATTGACTTAGACTAAAGGGTCCTTTGTGTGGCCACTGAACCGATTACCGTCCGGTACTCTTGGGACAATTTTGTTTTTTGTATTAGCTGTCCAGATTGATATGACATCAGCTAATACAATAGATAAGTTAGCTATTACAACTAGGGTTTGTTTCCTAACCAATGCAGAGGCCTGTGCAGAGTAGGTGTAGCGATTTTCCTCTTTTTCTCTTAGTCCATGAATCTGCTGCAGAAGTCGTTGTGTGGTAATGCTAGTCTTGCGGCGTGTCTATCCATTGCGTAATGTACTGTACACCTACTAGGTTACTCAGGTTTTTCCTGCGTAATCTGAGTTTGGCCCCAATTTGAATCTTTTGCCCAAGGATTGCTTTTCTGTTTCTGGCTAGATCGTCTGCCTCACAATTGCCTGGACTAAATCTATGTCCGAAAAGCGACCTTCGTCTCCAGCCGTGACCATGGGTAAGAATGTTTTGGTAAAAATGTTCAAACAAGGAAGCACGTTTATCATTTTGATCATTCAAATCCAAATTTTAGATTAGGTCTTATTTCCCATCACCCAACTTCCTTCCTACTTTTTTAATGGTAGAAATTTGTTTGCGATTTACTTAATTTTATTTCTAATAAATTATTTCGTAAAATTTGGCATTCCGAATTTTCGTACTTTCAATTGGTAATACTTCTTTTGGCCCTATTACAGTGTATCGAAAACGAACCTTTGTAGGCCATTAATTAATGGGTCATAAGTCCATAGCAATTTAAACAGTGTAAACAGGGAGCTGTATCCTGTTCTCGTCTGTTATGAAGTACAAACTCCGATTGGGTTTTACTACCGCATTTACTCAGTTAACTAACTGCACAATATCTAGAAAGACATGACCACAAACTAGGAATTTTCTAAATAGGACTCACACAGATATTGCCAGCGCGCTGCTAACTTTCAGCGATAAGTGCGATGGTTCTAAAGGCCAACTAGACAATAAGCGAGTAAACAGTTGAATGAAGAACGCAACAGACCCACTTTTTACTTTTGTCCAGAGCTTGCCAGAGTAAGGCAACAAAGTCTGGACAAAAGCTTCCCTAAATCCTTTCATGAAATTTCCGAAAAAAAAGGCACGATGCCTAAAACGCACAACCGGACAACATCCCATCCGTGGTTGGAAAGCACACATATTCAAGGTCGCTTAAAATGTTGCGAAATGTTTAGGTTTCCTCAATCAATGCAAGAAATATTTCACCATCTGATTTGGCTTTAATTTACCAGACATGTATTCGCCTTAAGCTAAGCTTGTGTAATGCTCATATCTGGTCGGATCTACGCTTCCTGCTTTCGGGCGCACAGTTAAAAGCAAAGACTCGTTTTTCAGTCACACTAGACGAATATTGAATGCTCTTCATTGTCCCTTATTTCCCACAGACTACAGACGGCATATATTCAAGACCAACGTCTCTCCCTCTACCCTCTTTTCAGCTCGATCTGTGTCTTGACCTAGGGTAGGTAAGGCTACCCTTGAGCGCCCGCAGATTATAAAACGAAAGGTTCTGCTCACTTTGCAAATTTAGCGCACTGAGGAAATTGGCTGCAGGAGCAGCGGAGACTGTTGCGCCGGGAGCTGCTCATTTCTAGGAACTATTAAGGTTGACTGCATGTCTGCTAGCAAGCGACTGTCTGTACAGGGTTCAAAAATGGCCTCTTCTCTTTTGACTCAACCAGGATCAGTGACCACTTTCAATAAACTTAGACCAACTGATCTAGGTCCCTTGCGTGTGGCCTCTTTCAATTGTAAACTTCCCTTAACTGTTCAACAGTGGCATCCCTTTGACTCAGTGACTCATCGGATGTTGCAAAACTTTCCGGCATCAGTGTGTCAGGCAGTTCCGTTGGATCGCAGGACGTTACGTGTGTCCTTCGGATAACAATTTATGTAAATAAGCTCTCGCCACACGAAATTATACGGAAACTTATATTTTTCCAAACGGGTAATTTCGCCTGCCTCACCGCGTCGCGTCTCATCGCACTATCGGACCAAATCATGAACGCGGGCATGTCCCTGCGTGAGTATGCGTGTGTGTATACTTTAGCTCGCGACCCCAACGCTCTGGGCTCAGGTGAATTTACACGTTTTTGGCATAATAATGGACATCGACATGACGATGGCAATGGTGGCGGTGGCAGCGGTAATGCTGGTGCGACAATGGTCAGCTCTGGCAAACTTTATTTACTTTCCATGCCAGCCCTGAACGGAGTGCTTAATGAGCAATGGCGAGAAAATAAACCGCACTCGGAACACCTATTTGGACCGGACCGAACCGAACCGGACCGGACCCGGCTGCATATTAGATGTCGACGTTGTCGGCAGTCCGAGGGGCTTGGGGGCCTGCTGCAGTGTTCGCTGTGTGCATATCTAATTAGAGTCCAATCCATTGTTCGTGGTTTTTATTATGACATAGTTTTCCGTGGTTTCACCGGACGCACCACCAGCACCACTAACACCGGCCGTAGCCCCGTCCTTTGCCAGTGTGAGCTCGTTCGGCCTCACCTCAGCGGACGAGGTGGCGAAACTGATTTAAGTTTGATATGGCCGTTATCTTCGGCGGCACAGAGTGCATCCGAATCTGATTAATGCGCCAAGTCGGCGGACGGGTCAGACTTGGCAATGATTTCCGCGACGGGGAGTGTCCGCCGAAAGAGCGCTTCGTTTGTGAAATCTGATTGTCCCTCAACAGGCGACGCAGACGGGACCATCGCATGTCACCGGGCCACTGATGGGACTGCCATGCCGAGGTCCTTAATGAAATTACATCATTTCCAATATGAAAATTGCCTTCATATCGATTGTGAGTCCGTTTGCCAATTAGCACTTTGTTTGCCTGCGGTTACAGTCGGCCGGTCGGCTGGCTGGAGGGGCGTGTGGCCGCGCCAGAGAGGATTGGGCGTTTTTACACCCTAATTTGGCAGATTTTGATGGAGCTGCCGGTGATTAGGCACCGATATGAATCCTTTGAGAATCCCGCTCACGGAGTGTGTTTGCGTGTGTCCGATCTATATCGGGTGGTGTTTCGTGTTAGTCCTTTTTTGCCGCCCCGTTATACCTTGGGGATGTATTAATTTATTCACAACTGCTGGACTGTGGCCTGCCTGGCTGTCCAGTGCCCACACACACTCCGGCCACCGCGTCGGCCACCTGCGTTCCGGATTCGATTGAATCGATGTTATTTATTGGATGGGCCATCGGTGTCACTATCGGGTTAGCTATCCTTAACGGCCTTTCAAGGGTTGACTTCGGAGGAAATAAAGCGCAGTGCTAATGCAAAAATTCGTGGCTGATTAATAGTGATTTAGATAAGGTGACGGAATGTGGTTTATTCGATTCCCAACCCTCGAACGTTGCCGGGAGGGAGTGGGACTGTTTTTCTGCTTCTTCTTTGATGTCAATTGTTGATGGGTATTTATGAGCGCAGGGAGTGTACGGATGGAGACATGCGGAATTAATGTCTCTTTTAGATTTTCAAACAGGGTTAATGGGGAGATGGGCTTTTCAGTGGTGGGAGGGAGCCTTTTAGGGGATATTCCTGGCAAGTGGATCTGTTGCTGATGCCTCAGGGCTTGTAAGCGAACTGGTTTTGGCAGAGACTTTTGATTTACTTCTGTCAACATCATCAGGTTTTGCCATTTCGGCAATTTCTTGGACAGTCTGTCGCTTTTACTGGAATGCAGTTTAAAATGCTTGCTTTTTCGTCTGGGAAAAGATTGTTGATCCCGACAATCACTTATCTCCCAATCAAATTCTAGTATTCTCAGAAACTAGGACCTCTTTATTTGCATCTATGCTTGAGGTGATTTTTCCAATCAGTTTAATATAACATTTTTTCTTCCATTTTGTTCGACACTACAGTCGAATCGGACGTAGCTCTAAACCAACAAGCCATAGTAGCCTACACCATCTGTGGCTGGCTGCCTCCAGTTATGCACAGAAAGGAGGTAGAGGTCCTTCTCCACTTGTGTGCTCCAACTTAGACATGCCTTCTACTACAATCTTCCACAGGTTCAGTAACGACGACTCAAGCAAATGGGCTGAGTTGAGTCTTATTCTGGGTTCTGGTTTCAACCGATATTCAATAGAAGTCCGTGGAGGCTTTTTTAAATCCCTAATTTATAGGTGGCACAGACGATACGGATTTGGAGGAACACCATGCTCTTTTGTTACATTTAATAAGGACCACGCAATTAGTTAGGAGGTCCTATCTAATTCTTCTTCGTCTTAGTATGGCGGTATAGCCCGGGGTGGACCTGAGTCTCAACCAACAAACCCCTCCAACTAGCGCGATCTCTGGCTGGCTGTTTGCAGTTTCGCGCACCAACTTGGTTGAGGTTCTTCTCCACTTGTGGCACTAAAATTGCGGGCGTCCTCTGTTGCGTTGCACTACAGGTTCGAATTTGAAGTCATATCTAATTGGCGAGTTATACTTGACTTTTGGAATCAGTGAGCTAAATGTGGCTACATAAGATTGATTTGCACTTGTGCATCTCTAGATAACAAGTGTCATGACAGGGGAGGTTTTTATAATTTTCTACTACAGGATCGATGCACCGATTCAACAACGTCGATATCTTGAAACCAACGTCACAACGGGTAGATTTAACATCGATGCAGTCCAGTCCATCTCGGCTCCGTCATAAATAGTAAAAATAACATCAGTACCAATAGAAGAGCAAAATTACAAGCGCTAACAATTTTTTCTTTCATGGGTCCATCAGTAGCGAGGTGAAACGCAGAATAACTCTTGCCAACCTCGATTTCTTTGGGCGTAAGGGACAATTTAGTAGTAGAGCCCTCTCTCGAAGGACCAAGCTCACAGTATATAAGACCTTGATCATCCCTGTCCTGTTGTATGGCGGGGAAGCCTGGACTATCTCAAGAGCAGATGAAGACGCACTTGGACTCTTCAAGAGAAAAGTTTTGCGCTCAATCTTTGGTCCTGTTTGCATTGAAGGTTTCTGAAGAAGAAGATTCAACCACGAACTGTACGGGCTGTACAGCGACATAAGTCTACCATAGTTAGGCTTGTAAGGATCCAACGCCTACGGTGGCTGGGCAATGTAGAGTGTATGGACAACTCAACTCCGGCACGAAAAATCTTCGACTCTGAACTAGAGGGACAACGCAATAGAGGACGCCGATGGCGCACTCAAGTGGAGAACGACCTCAACCAACTTGGAGTGTAAAATTGGAGCCAGCTGGCTAAGGATCGTGCCAGTTGGAGAGACTTGTTGGCCGAGGCCCAGGTTAACCCCGGACTGTAGTGCCATAAGAAGAAGAAGAACAAGTTTTTCTTTAGGCTCTATACCGAGACCACTTCGATTGCCAGTTGCGAGTAGAGACATGGTGCAAAGCGGATCATGAAGACTTTATTTACTTGTGGAGAGCAGTTGTGCGTACGATCATTCGAAGATTCAATGCCTAGACTGTGCATACTCATGTGTATCGAATCTCTTCAGTTCGGTGTCATTTCTCAACTTTTGATTTTGCAATCAGAGAGTAAGTAATTTTCCCAAATATGCCTATTGGTAGTCGCCATATCCTGCTTTTCATCACAGTGATAAGTTAATGTCAAAAGTGATGTGACAGTGAACATCGGTAATGAATCATATGTAGTATATCTACTCCATAACATAATAATTTCGTTTATTTTGATTCTATTGACGATGCATTCTACTTATATATCCTAGCAAAAATCTACCTCATTATGTAACACCTCTTCTATAGCTAAGACGCCATAGGTTCATATGCAGCCATAGCCCATAGAAAGGCATTACATTACTTTAAAGGCCTATGCCTTTAAAGTAAACACATCAGTAGAACGCGAGGATTTTTCGATTTTATGGTGGTAACGTGAGGACAGTTTTCAAATAAGTACTCAGTTTTATATTTTTGGGTACATCTGCTTCACTTTTTGCAAATTTACTTCGATTTTTCGAGCAATTTGCTTTATTGGGCTCTTCATTCTTATCAAAGACTGTGCTGAGTGCAATAGCTATGCAGCTATCAAAAATCCGGAAATCCGGCCTGACCCTCAGGCCAAATATTTTAGCTTCCAACTTAAGTGGTTGCTGGGTGACTGACATTTGATAGTTTTTAAAAGACAAACTTCCTGAAATGGGCTCCAATTCCGTACCCTTTCTGGATGGAGACATACCAATCACGCCAACCGCTACTGTTAAACATCTACTGAAGTTTGAAACGCTTATTCCAACAAATCGTAGAGATCCACTGCCCTCATCACGATCGCCCATTGAAATCCTCACTCAATCGAATAAGAATGAATCCACGGCGTTAAAACACGCGCTATCTGGTTTGCGGAATAGGATCAATTAGATCTGCATGGAAACACCAATGGCCTACTCCGGCCAAAGTGTGACTTCTGCCAATAAGGAGGCTTCCACTCCTACCTGATTTAACTCACACCACAGTCGTAAATTTGAGGAAGAAACCATATTTTTAAAAATGTCGAGTCGAACAGCAGCTCCTAGTTTTTCACTGAAATTTCATGACACTTGTGATATGTGAATGCATCAATTTATTTTATACAGAAGAGGATTCATTACTGACCGAAGATTCGCTGAATCCGAACGTGGCATTGCTCCCAACATTCTCCACGAGTTGAAGTGGAAGAAATAGCAAAACTTTCCCAAGCATCCAAAAAATGTCCTACAATACGTCGGGATTACAGTTAAAGAAATGGATTGATTAGACACATGTGCACGAAAACACATGTCGAATGGTCGTCCACTTTTCACCAATGGAATGCATCGAGACACAGTGCTGAACGTAAAGTTCTTATTTCTTTCATTTTGACTGATGGACCCTTCACAAGGCTGCTTTCATAGGCCATATCTACCTTGAATGAAGTGTATTGATGGAGAAGGGGGATTCGAAGAAGGATTGAGACACCCTACCCTCGCACCACCTTTCACTCTTCACATCTCCAAGTCGTTTAGGCCAACTTCAATGGGGCATCTCTATTAAAAGACACCCTCCCACCCTTATCGTGAATAGCGCAAAGGTTGCAAGTGGATGAATCCTTCCCCCACCAAGGGGTGATTAGACCAAGACAATGCTCTACATCGGCTTACATCCTCTTCCACGGAACAAATTAAAACCGAAAGAGACCGCTATTCTCAGTCTTTAGTCCTCAGTCTGCAGTCCCCCGTCCCCCCGTCCACGGTCGATTCAGTGGAAAAGGAAGAACAATTTAGTTTTCCACACAAGTCCAGGATCCGGAACAACTAAACGACCAATACACCCAGCAATTAGCTATAAATTAACGGGATAAACTGTCACGTAGCTGCAGGTCGACAGCGCTTTAAGGAGCAACGAACACTGCTGTCCCCGCTGTCAGCTCTGCTCCAGCACACCACCACCCCTCGACCCGGCACCGGTGCTTCAGACAGCCGACCCATTAGGTCGTTTAATCCCGGCATTACCTTCCCATAAAAAGGTCGATAATTACTCGCCGCACGTCCGTCCCGGACCGTCTTCGTCCTCGTCCTCGTCGACGTTGTCTCACTTGCGGTGTGGAAGGAAAATGCGTACACGTTGAGTGTGGTTCCGTATGTGCTGTTTGATGACAAGAATCCGACGACTCCTGGGTGTCCTCACACACCTCGCACGAGGCAAAGATAGGGGCTTTGGACGTCAGTCCACGCCAGTTGATGGCGGATGCCGTAAGCTGTTGTCGGTATAAATTACCTAAAGGACCATCGCTCCTAATTAAGTAATTGAAGGCAATGGCTGCTGGATTTATTGCTAGCCGTTCGGACTTTAATGCCCTCGCTAACCATGGCAATCAACACCGTGGTCCAGGGCGTCGTCGTGCCATATCACGGACGCAATGGAGGTGATTAGGGGACAGTGTCACTGCCAACTTCGCATTGATTTGTGAAACACACGCAGTGAATGATGGCTGTGGGGCTTGCTGCAGGACGCGCCAGCGAATAATAATCAACATATGCCAGGCTAACGATGTTGTTATGGTCATCCTAGCAAGCGGCGGCAATCACACAAACCTTCACTGAAACACGCATATCACCTGCTGTTGACGAGTGTCCTTAATAGCTGGCCGCATACTCGTAGGCAACTAACAGGTGTCTGCGCCATCTCTGAGAGCTAATTAAACCCGAGAAATAGGCCCTCAGGGTCCTCTTCACGAGTGCCAGCGCCAGTGCGGGTGGACGTCAGTGAACGTTGGTGAACGCACGAGATTTATGTGCGTCCTTCGTTTCAGCCAGACCACTAGCGCTGGGATATGGTTTTTGATTTCACACCCTCACACCTGCCCCCAAGGGGGGCGGATTGCTGTTGATTTTGCCTTCGAGTGAGGTGTGTACGTGTGTGTGTGTGCGCGTGTGTTTGACATGCGGCGAACGACCGGCGGTGGGATGGAGTGGCAATCGCGTGAAAAACGTGCGTGATATGTGTTTTATTTCTTTCCTGTGTTGCGCTCCTATTTCTGCTGACGCGTGGGTGTTTTCAGTTCAATCAACAGTTCGAACCGATGAAACCCTAACGATTTGCTCCCGTTCCATGGGCATCGTGCTGATGGTGTGTGCATGGCAGTGGCCAAACATTCTGGCAGATTTAATCAAATAAAAAGAGCCGCCCGTGATAGGGATCTACACGCAACTGAAGTGGGTAACACATGTTATTTATTAAACGTAATGAGTTGACAGGTCAACAAATTTAACAGAACATCAATTATTTCATTAATCTAATAATTTAGGAGCGCTAGGTGTTCCCGGTCGCCACAGGGCGTGGTTCGCACAATAGATATCAATCTCGCCAGATAGGAGAGCATTGAATGAATACCTGCGCTGCACGAGTGGTGTGCCATGTAATTTGGCCGACTACTTCCGGGGGTTGAAAGACGTTATTCCGTTGGTTGAAGCTAGACATTAGGGTTTCGTTTTGCTGTTTTCTCTGTTGGTCGGCAGTTGATATAAGGAACGCCTTGGTAAGATGTCTACTACTCTTTTGGGAATCCCTTTCTCTGCAAGTAAGAAGGTATTAGAATTAGGTTGGGTTCAGCTGCAACTTGAAAACTCTGTGGTCATCCAGACCACTTCAGTATGTTCTCCAATGGGTGACTTACCCACAGTTTCATGCCGACTCCGAACGACCTACTTTGAGAAACTTTTTCTGGACTGGAAATAATCTTTGCGCATTGTCAGAGACTTGAAAGAGGTGGGACCGTCGCACAGACCAGGAATCGAACATACGACGCCGAGCTTTAGGTCGACGCACATACCCACAACGCCAGAGGCCACCACTTGTAAGGCTTTGCTCAAATAACAATTTGGGTGATGCTACAGCCTATAGAGATGCAGCACCCACTCAAGTTTCATGTTCTCTCTCTGGTGTAAGTGACCAACAGTCTAATGTGGTGTCCGAATAGTCAAGCGAAGCTTCTTCTAGACAAACAGTTGTTACACTTTGAGGAAGAGGTGGGCTGTACTGCACAGACTAGCACAGACAGACAACGTTATCAAAGATATTCGATTTTCTAAAACTTTGGTACATAGACTTGAATCCTTTGAGGAAATCGGTCCTTTGCGGCTTCTTAGCATAGACTTTTTGACGTAAGGAAACCTCACGAGAAAGAGTCGACAGTTTCCATAGCATCTGCTCGAGAAAAAGGTCCTCTTTTCCAACTTCATCTGATGTTATGGGCAATGTCGTCGGCGTTTCGGGTCGATAATGCCGCAAACCCACAGTCCACAAAAAATAGCGACTTAATGCAAACGTATTGCCAATAGGTAGGTTCATCCAAAAATGTGAAAATGTGAAAAATTTGAACGTTTATTTAAGAAATAGTCTTATCTGCCGTACTGTACGAACGTCTAAAGCCATTCGTCAACAACCTGTTCGACCTGGCTGGCTTTAGGTAAGGAAAATCCACCATTGACAAAATATTCACACTACGGCAGATTTTGGAGAAAACCCAGGAGCAACAAATCGATACCCACCACCTTTAAGGCCGCGTTTGATAGCATCTATAGAGACGAGCTATACAGAGTAATGTTTATTTTTTGCATCCCTACCAAAATCGTCCGTTTGTGCAGGACGACGATGGAGAATGCACGCTGCTCCATCAAGGTCGGTAAACACCTAGACAAGACCTTTGATGTCAAAAAAGGGTCAGACAAGGAGACGCGCTGTCATGCGACTTTTTCAACATCGTTCTTGAAAGAATTATTCAAAACTCGAACGCCAACACCAGAGGAACAATTTTTCAGAAGTTCGTCCAACACTCGCATATGCCGACGATCGACGACGGAAAAATGCAGTGTGATGTCAATGGCACTTTTGTTGGTATTGCAACGGAGGCCTCGAAGATGGGTTTAGCGGTAAACGAGGGAAATACCAAGTATACGCTGTCGCCGAGAAAGGACACCCAACACCGACGTCTCGGTCAGAACGTCGTAGCAGACAGATATAACTTTGAGGTAGTCCAAAACTCTGTCTACCTAGGCCCCTCTATCAATTCTGACAATGACACCAGCGCCGAAATCAAACGAAAAATAACTCTTGCCAATCGCTGCTTCTTTGGGCTGAGAAAGCAAAGCCCTCTCTAGAACAACAAATGTAACGCTTTACAAGACCTTAATCGTCCCAGTCCAGTCGGCGCGGAAGCATGGACTTTTTCAAAAGCGGATGAAGCTGCTCTCTTCGAATGCACACACGAGGGACGGCGCAGAAGAGGAAGACCGCGACTCAGGTGGCGCGCGCAAGTGGAAAGGGAACTATGCGTGCGAAGCTGGAGACAGCTAGCTAAAGATCGTGCGAAGCTGGAGACAGCTAGCTAAAGATCGAGCTGGCTGGAGACGATTGTCCACCTGAGTAAGTAAGCGCAATAGTATTATTCAAAGTATTGCCCATCTGAAGCTATGACTTTTTTCCCGTCTTTCTGACAATTTGTGGATCCCACCCCAACCGAACTGCGCCGGTAATGGAATATTACAAGTTAAGCCATCTCTTTGCAAGCGGCACGAATTAAGTTATAGACCCAACAAATTCTGTTCTCAGCTACATCAGCTACTGTGAAAGTTGCTAGCAGTTTGTAGCTCAATGTTCTAATGCATGATCAAATTGATCTGTGGGAAATTAAAGGCGGCGTTGTTAATTTCAATGCCATGACTTGCAAGGGTCTTCAGTGTCTGAAAAATAGGAACCGGGATATAAAGCAAACGTGGCCCGTGCCGTTTTGGGTATGTGCGTCGACCCCAACGCAATTGAACTTCGACGTCGTGGGTATGATACCTGTTCCGTTCGTCGAAAATAATTCACAATACTCAAAGAGGGTTTCCCATTTCCCACAAAGCTAGTCCCATTTAGCCGTTCGGAGCTGGCATGAAACTGTAAGTCTCTTCCACTCGTGAGAGAACAATAGCACGCACAACACGAGTGGTTGCTGAGAAGCAAGGCCCTGGTAATCTACGGGCTGTAGCTCAATCCATGTTATTATTATTATGGAAAAGCAGTTATTTGGCAGCCGTGAAGAGGCCCAGTCGCCATTTGCTGTTGCGATCGAAGTAATGGCACTGGGTAACACAATGGACCGACAATAGTCAAAGTATCTTGTCAATTTTACTAGCAACTCAATAACCTATCCTAAGCTATGAAGAGGCAAGGTTTATTGAGAAACCACTGTCAGGTAGAATGTTGTGAAAGTTAAGTTCAATGACTTATGCAACCGTTCAACGGCATGGCATTTTTGTTTGAATTGACTGATTCAGAAAAACGACACTCCTCTTACTGCACCAACTTCTGGCTGTTGAGGGTTTTGATAGATGTATGCTCTTAAATACGACATAAACGAAGTATATGCTGCCCTCAAGAAAGGGCATACAACATCGACGTCTTGGACAGAGCGTCACAATGGGCAGTTTCGAGGTAATCAAGGACTTCATCTAAATCGACTCCGGAGTAAATTGTATTGAGATCAAGCGTAGAATAACTCTTGCCAACTGTTTATTTGAGGCAATTGATTAACAGAGACATCTCCGGAAGGACCAAGCTGGCTCTGTAAACACCACTGATCATCCCAGTCCTGCTATATGGCACGAAGGCAAGGACAATCTCGAAGGCGGATGAAGCAGTACTTGGTCTCTTTGAGAGAAAAGTTCTGCGTGCGATCTTTGGGCCTATTTGTGTTGACGGGTTGTGGAGGAGTAGATTCTACCACGAATTGTACGGGCTATATAGCAACACGAGCCTAGTCAGACGTCTGCGGATCCAACGCCTACTTTGGCTGGGCCATGTAGAGCGTATGGACAGCTCAGTTCCTGACCGAAGAATCTTCGAATAAAAAACTATGGGGCAATTCAACAGAGGAAGCCCGCGTTTAAGGTGGCGCACACAAGTGGAGAAGGACCACAACCAACTTGGTGTGCGAAACTGAAAACAGCTAGCCAGAGATCGCGCTAGCTGGAGGGGCTTGTTGGTTGAAGCCCAGGTCCACCCTGGACTGTAGGCGTGAATAGGAGTGAACTACGTTTAGTTTTGAAATTCCTACCACAGTCGTCAAGGCGTATATTCGTCATCGTTGGAAGAAGGATTATCGTTGCTTGATTATCGGTCGGCAACGATCTCATCGAGATCGTCAACCATAAAAAGTGGACTTGGTCTTGGACTAGACCCCGCGCTGTCATTTGATTCCCTCAACTCAATCAATTGAATTGTTATTGTCAATGTAGCCACAATTGAATCAGAAACCTTTACTGACACAGAGCCTAAGACGACTGTCCCAAAGTGAGGGCAGCACAATACCGCTCCACCCTGTAGAATCTTCGTCTCCGCGTTTAAAGGACAACTGACAAGCAACACACATTGCCTACGAAACGAATAGGGCACACAACTATGTCGAGTTATGGCTTAGTTACTCTCCAATATGTGTCGAAAACATGCACAACACGGTTGGTTGCTGAGAAGCTAGGTCTTGGCCCTCTATGGGCTGTAGCGCCACCCACCACCCACGAAAAGCCATCGAGAATCGTTGTACAGACAAGATTGAACGACGTACAGTACGAGCTGCACAACGAAATCCACCTAGTCGCACGAATTTAAATGTATCGACCCAGACGGCTAGGGCATGTAGACCGAACCAACACTCAATGCTCCGGCTCGCTTCAAAACCATGTTGTCCAACCAACAATGTTCAAAAATTCAATTAAACGAAAACCTCGCCTCGGTGGAGCCTAATCTAGAACCGCATTAGTCGGAGAGCCATGTTGACTGAGGCTCAGGTGCAGGTCCATCCCGAAATACAGCGCCCGCTAAAAAAGAAAACTAATCAAGGAGTAACATTTCGTGTGCCAATCAGCGTTAGTAGCAGACGTTAAGAATCGACTGATACCTGATATAGTCGCAACGTTCCAATTAGTTGAAGAATTCTACGCAAAGGTCTGCATGTTCTCCACAAAACGACGCCTTTAACTATAACTCACCACACTGACCCGACCTGCATTCGACAAACGTCCCCGACGACTTGACCCAAGGTGAAGACATCAAAGCGAAAGCGATACAACACACTTGTTTTTGAATATTCATACGTGTCAAGGCATTTCCAGAGAATCGACTCTGCCTCCTACACACAGGTCCCCCTCTCCACTCCCCACTCCAACAGACGAAAAGAACAAAACAACTTTTACGAACGAAATCTCAAAGAGATCAAGTTAATGGCGCAGCAAATAAAAAGATACCGCCCAACCGCATAAACAAACACGCGAACGCGTGAGGAAGGAGGTAAGTCTGGGGGGGACTCTCCCCAGATCACAGCCACCCCCACCGCCACCAGCACCAGCAGCAGGACCAGCTCCAGGACCACCGGCCACCAGCAATTAAACAAATCAAAACACACATTTCGGTTTGATTGATTCTCGGGCGATGGTCTGTGAGTGCCTGTGTGCGGCTGTGTGTGCCGCCTCTATTGATTCCCACCTATAAAATAATTTTTGTTTGCGTTCGTCTTGTCAGAATCAATAAAAATCCACCAGCAGCACCAGCAGAAGCGGTCTGCTCCTGTGGCATTTTGTTGATTCCCTGTTACCGGGATGCGGCGCGGTACGGTACGGTGGGTGGCGAGTGTTTGTTTTTGTCCACCCCCAGGCGGGCGGACATTTGTTTTGCTCACCCACACTTCCAGATGACTACATCAAATGAATTGGCAAATGCCCTCCGCCCCTGGCAGCGGGCCGGGAAATGAACCAGAAAAAAAAAAAAACGGTCCGTCCTCTGATGGATCACCCGCAGAGCTGTGACCCAGGAATCCCTGCCGTCGTCGTCATCAAATTTCCACCTGGCTGCGGTGGAGGCTGCAGCCGCCCATCCACCCTTCCTCGGGCAGACGGACGTGTGCCGTCATGTGTGTGCTTCTGTGGAACACTATAAACCTAATTTCGTCGTGTTTGTTTTCATTTACAAATTAGTTGAGCGGAGCTTCTTTGCGGCATCGGCCATGGCGGCGAGCACAAAACGAAGTTGAGGCTGTTTTGGGCAAAGGCCTCCGGGGCCATCACTCTCGCACTTTGCTCTCAAGTGGTCGTGGCAGCAGCGGTGGGGGAAGGAAATTCAATTCGTATACAAACATAACGTGTGCAAGTGTTACAATTTGTTGGTCGACAACGGCAGTGGCAGTGGCAGTGGCAGCGGCGGGATGCTGGAGCTCTCTGTGCCGTGCGCTGAGGGGGCTATTCCATGAAATGGCAGACAACTTGGCTCCGGGGCTAGATGAGGATGTGTTTGGAGAGATCGGCGTCAACGGTTCCAGCTGAAGACCTCCGACCTTTCTCATGGTCTCGGAGAGGTTCTGAAGCCCTGGGGATGTGTGAATGTTTTGTGTTAATTGCTGGCGCAAATATTGCCACTTGCCGGTGGGATTCAAGTTCAAATACAAGTCGGTTAAGCTGCGAGCAGCCAACGGAGTTCTTCACAACCAGTGAGTGAAAAAAAAGTTGTAATGAGGTGTTTGGGGGCCTGTGCAACTATGACAGGTCCTCTCAGGTGGGGTCTCGGGGATTATTAGCATGGCCTGATTGTGGATGACTTCATGTTAAAGCCTAGGAATTACGAGAACTTCTTTAAAGAATGGAAGTCATTTGAGATGAGGCTACAAACTAAGCGAGTGCTTGACTGAAATGTTCGTACTACGGTCGATTAGGAACCGTTCTCCTCGAGCTCGAGGATATTCTTTCAAACACCCTTTCCGCTTGGCAGTTTGATGATTCGTGTGCAGAAATGAATTTTAAAGCTTTAGATGGCCTTCGAAACCAAAAGCAACAATTTCACTCATGTGGGTGGTCTTCTTGGTTACATCTTTCACCGGAGGCGAGAGGGTTGCAATTTCAAATAAGATAGTTTATGGTGTCTTCTTCGTCGCACCTCATTGTAGGGAAGGCATAGTCTGGAGCCGTGACTTCCAATGGCTCAGTGCCCAGTGCCAACAAGAATTCTGAGATACGGCCTTCTCATTTTGACTAGGCTGAGAGAGCACTTCGGATCAAGAGTAGGCCGTGATGAAGCATCCTGTGCTACTAGACCTCCCCCAACTTGTAGGAACAAGCGTTTCAAGTTTCACTAGATTTTGTGGGTGAGCAGATCTGCTTACGCAGATATGCTTACGCGTGGTGTACGGGATTGATGCTCCTTCTAACGAGTTCGTCCACTTTACAATTCTGTGGAATGGTACAGTGTCTTGGCAAACACACAAGTTGCCTGCTCAAATACTAGGCCATCTCGTAGAGTGATGTCAATTCAGAGAAGTCTGTGCATGATATTACAAAGCAAAGCTTCTTGTCGGAATGTCACACCCTAAAATAAGTTACAGTAAATTGGTAACGATAGTTGAATATGGGCCCTTAGAGTAGACTTCCGCGTCCACGCTGACATCCATCTTCGATCCATCTGTGAAGACTGGCAGAGGACCATCCAGTTGAATGTGCTCTTTTTAAATCTTAAAACTAACTTAAAACTTATTTAAGTTGGCCACAATGGTTAACTAATAAGTCAATTTGAGAAGCTATCGGCGTCGGGGACTGATCTTGTTGTAACCACCAATAAAAGTGGAATTCTATAGCATACTCTTTCCTATCTCGAGTAGAGATCGCACTACTAAACCGAAGGAGATCCTCATCACTACGAGCGACATCCCGTTCGTATCGGAGTCGTTTCTCCACTGTTCGACGTCCACCATGGTAGATAATAGGACATCCTGTGTCTGGCCAATAGTATCGAGGTAAAGGAATGCTACAGGAGGAATAAAGCCGTTAATCGCACTCTTTCATGTTACATTGTATTAGGGTGATAAGCCCCAAGGATTAGGCAGTTGGTAGAAGTCATAGCTCGTGCAGTATAACTTCTGATCAGCTTGATAATAAGATTATCTATCGTGTTCAAGTTTGCCCAGTTGCTCAGGACAACTTCTACTCAGATTCGGGTGATACAGACGGAGACATTGGTAAAAGTGCTCACGCTTCGAGTATCATCTGGGGAGAAATCCTGACCGAGAAAAAGCTTCGGTGTCATGAGATCGGTCCTTCGCATATAGGCTCTATCTGCCAAGGACAACAGAGTGTAGAGGACGAATAACTCTCCACATATTGTGCCCTAACCACAAAAAAACTCAAAAATGAGTTTATGATGCATTTTATGAGAGCACTTCAGTTAAATCAGTTGAAAATTAGAGAGAAAACAAAAACGTATAGAAAGCGCCATTTATATGTTTTTAAGCTCAGACAAATTGGTGGCCCGTAGCGTTGTGGGTATGTGCGTCGACCCCAACCTCGACGTCGTAGGTTCGATTCCTGCTCTGTGCGACGAAAACAATTTTCACGACACCCCCCGTTTTGAGTCACTGACAAAGCACAGAGTTTATTTTTCTGTCTAGAGAAAGCTTCTCAAACAAAGCATAATACGGTAGGTCCCTTCCACTTTTGAGAGAACAGTAGCAGGCACAACGAAAATAAGAAATAAGATATAAGTTAACAAACAACATTATTAAAACACCTGATACCATCCCGCATTCCCAACAGCAACTCGTCCACCAGCACAGCATTGTAGATCACCTGAAACCTTCCCACATTTGCAAGAGCCAGATACGACATGCTCCGGGTACATGTTGCTGACTTCGCGTCTGAGATAAACACTCAGAATACTCCAATTCCAAATATCTTCCTACATTCCGTCAGTCCCATATTTCCACCACATAGGTGTTAAATTAGCATTAAGTAAATTTTTTATTCAGTTTGTAGTAGATATCGAACAAATAAACAGGTTCATCCTCGAAAAAAAATATTTTTCTAAAAGTTTTTCACTAAACGAAAACTTAATTTGTATACACACATCATCTGTTGATCGAGCGGTATGCTGTTAACCAAATCGCGACTTCATAAAAATACATAAACTAAAAATGGATCTGACTGCTAATTAGCCAGAGGACCATCCAAAGCTATCCTAATTTAAGTTAGGTTAGGTACATGAGAGTAGACCGGGGTATAAGCCACATCTCACTTTGGTTGTGCCATTGACAGAGGTAGTGAGGAGTTTAAACTATATGAGACAATTGGGCTAATTGACTTATCCATTTTATTTAATATGACCGCTTGGATGATGAACGTAAGACTGTCCATGAATATTCTGTGGCGCGGGCTTATATACCCGCGTGTGTTAACGATTTCCTCTAGATCGCTACAGTCTTTGCATTTGTCCCATTTCCATTTCATGAACTTCAGGTGATTATGGCTAGTTTGTGCTTGAGCTACCATTGGCAGCAACTTTTTCTCGCTTTGAATAATTTTGGAGCACTCGAGTGGGTTCACAGGTGTTTATGTTATGTTAGGTTATTGGGCTGCGAAATTGCCAACAAGCTTAGACCATTGTTGGTTCATTGTGATACCCAGTGTTGTTTATTTGATACCAACGTCAACAACGTCGTGACTGGAAATAAAAGCATATTATCTTTTGCTTTCACTGGGATTCGAACTGGGGATCCCTACAACCGAGTGCCGGCGCTCAAGCAACTGCGCTACTCAGCCGTTTCACATGTGGTGGTTCAAACTCTTAATCTTTGCTTATTCTTTGATTTTGTCATATATCTTCTTCTTGATGCCTGCAAGAAGTTGTTTTAGTCATTGGATAGCTTGTGATGGACGGTTTCAGCCCCTTTCCTGGCAAGTTCATCGGCTGCCTTATTCCTGGGAGTTGGAAGCCAGTATAAAGTAGTTGAATGCTGTGTGCTAAGAGCCTTGAGTTCTTCGCGGCTGTTTGCGATCACCTTGGAATTGAAATTACTTTAATGGCCACTATATCAATTAGAATGGTATTCCCTAAATTCATATCATTCTGGGCGTTTCCATGACTGCAAGTACCTCCGCCTGAAAAAAACTTTCATAATCAGGGATTTTAATATAGGAAAGAGTGCATGTTAAACAATATGGAGTTAATGTCAGCACCTGTGCAGTACTTTGCATCTTCGATTCATCCATTTGTAAATGCTTGGCCGAACTATTATTGAGCTCACATGTGACAATACGATATCAAGCGTAGTCGTTTTAATTTCGTCTAGTATGCTTATGTCCTTGGGAGCCAGCCACAGAATTGTCTGATTATGGCGCTCCTTGCGGCAGTCTTCCTCGTCTACATGGTATGTTCAGAGATAGTAGGTCTTCTATAGTATCTTACTTCCAAGCCCCCCGCGACGTAGAATTAGTCCTCCTGTGACACCTAGGCATGACAGTCTCTTGGTTCTGATCTCTGCTCTGCAGCCATTGTGATCTCTCGCCAGCTTTGACTAGTTTTGCACGCTAAGCCGTCTAAAGTCCTCCTTGACTTTGTGCGCCACCTTGTTCGTTTACGTCTTCTGTTACGGTGAGAAACAGACAAGAAGGACCAAAGTTCACGTTTAAAATTCTTTTTTCTTCTCTGCAAGATCTCGTCCATCTGAGTAGGATTTTCATTGAGTATTCTACAAGCTTTCCGGTTTCAGGGAACGATCATCACTACGACCCGTCGATTCGTCGTCGACTACATTGGCTCGGGTATATCGAGCGAATGGACAACAAGGCTCCAGCAAAGAGGGTCTTCGAATCCGAAGGGAAGACCGAACCTCCGGTACGGGGACAAGTCATCATGGATGTAAGACAGCTTGGCCTTAGTGAGTGGAAGCAGCGTGCCCAGGACCGTCACCGATGGAAGGCAGCAATTGCTCAGGCTCGGACCCTTCATGGTTCGTCTGCCTGATAAGTAAGTAAGTAAGTAGGTACTTCGTTAGTAGTCCTTCAAGTGTGCGCAGATGGGGTAAAATAACTCCGCCCTGGGCGGTACCCCTTGAGGCGATAGGTTTTGTAGAGATGTCGCCCAAAGGGCATACTATTCTTTTCATAAACTAGGAATAAAATCACGGTTGTAAGCGATTTCGGAATATATGCACTCCTCATTTGCACCCTTTAACAGCATTGTAGAGCCGTGGAGACCTTTTTGGGGCGTTCTTCGGTGCTATCAAAACGATCCCGACCGTGTCCGAAACAAACAACTGACACTTGTTGCATTCTCGTAATCGAAGGTAATGCTGCATCGTGAAACACCCAGTTGAGGTTATCTCAGCTGCCTTCCACCTACGTCTCCTATTCCAAGCAGAACTACTTCCAAGTTGAATGAAACAAATGACTTAATTTAACTAAACAGCGGTTAAGAAAGTGCCTCCGACGAGATTCATTCGACTCTGCACAACAGCAGCGCCACCAGCAGTTGATTTCCCTACCAAATGCAACTAGTTGCTAAGTCCCTCATTGCTCCCGAAGTGCACTTCCCTAAGCTCTCACTTGACACCGCAGTGCAACTGAGACGGTCTCCCCAAATCCAGGCGCTTGACACCTCCAGGGACTGCTTGGCCAAACTTACCGACTCATTAAAAACTCCCCCAACGAATGCTGCCTCGATTTTGGTGAAAAACTTGTTATTCTCAGCCCCAAGGACCCCGAGGACCAGGACGAGATGTTTGTTTTTTGTGTTTTTTTTTTAACCGAGCAAAGGCTTGGCATACCTACGACTCAACCGCAGTTAACAGAGCTCTCTTGTTCGCTCGGTCTCTCCCTCGCATGCATACACAGGCACAGGCACACGCACACGTTTGGGGCGAAAAGTTTTCCCGAGGAAATAATGGAAATTTCTGCAACATAAAAGGATATAAGTTAAGTTTCCAACCATTCCACCGCATCCACATCACATCCACATTTCGCATCCTTTGGCCTGCCACTGGTCGTTTTGTCGTTCGCTTCTTTCTCGTCGGTTTTGTGTGGTCCTGCAGCCGGGCTGGGCCGGGACTGCTGTCGGTGGTGGTGTTGCTGCAACTAATACGACGAACGATGTGAGAATGCGACAAAGTTTTCCTTTGGAATTAATCCAAGTAAATTTCCCGAGTTTTCCCCGGCGACTCAAACAGACTCAGGGGCTCCCGGACTCCCGGACTCTCGGAGACTCCCTGATTCAGTGTCTCCCTGTGTGTGTGTGCGTGATACGTGTGCGAGTGTGGGTATGATTTGGTGCTCAAAATGCACTATGGCCGTAGGTGGGATGGGGTTAAGATGCCCTGGACCGTTCATCTTAATAAATGACCAAAGTTTCGTTTCATTTCCAGCATCCTTTTGCGAGGACGAACGACGACGAGTCGAGGATGCGAACATCGCAGCGCATCCGCAAATAATTCGAATTGCTGGTGGTCATTCCGCATACCGACGCTACATTGTGTGCTGCACCAAGTGTGTGTGTGTGTTTGTGTCCACAAACAATCCTTGGCCAGAAGGAATAACACAGGACATGGGGACATTGGAGGCAGGACACACACAAACTCGCACACATCAATAAAGTAGCCATTTTCGTAGAATAAAGATTCCCAGCCTTCTGTTGACCGGGCGGGAAATCGCTTGTGCATTCGATTCTTTTGGTGTGCCGGCCCTCAATTCGCACTTGAGGGATGAGTGGAACGTTCGCAGGATATGGCCAACCGTGTAGCCCAAGGATATGATTTTAAACTTTTCTTCAGATAAGAAGAATGGGACGACACTTGTAAAGTTTTGGCGTTTTGTGTAAACTTCTACATCGTCCCCGGCAAACATTTTCGCATCCTTCCGAGGGCGAGAGCCTCACCGCACCCGGCCCGGTCCGCGCGTCCAGCTGCAGTGGCCCGACGAATAAACCAATTCACCATTGAATCGATTTGTTGTGCAGGCCATCTGGTGATCGGATTTTTGTGTGTCCTGTTTCCTGCGCTCGCCGCGCCGGCAAATGTCGACTTATAATGGAAGACATTCCCGATTTGAAATTACTTTTTCGATAGTTAGTCGAGGGAATTGCGGAAATTGAAAGTGCTCAGCGATATGAGAGAACGGTTAAGGTAAACACGACGGTGGCGGCAGCTGCGACCGGAGGGGGAGCACTTTCTCCGAACTTTCATGGTCGGGGAGTCAGAAGTCAAGTCTGCCGAGGATCCAGACTTTTCCGCTTAGAACGAGTTCTTATCGATGGTGGATGGGGTGTGTCGTCATCTCGTTCTCTTTTGTGTCTTTATCCACGGGACAGTGGAATCCAAATCAAAGTCACCTTGTTGCTGAGAATCGAATGAGATTTCGCATGTTGTGATGTCTGGAGATTTTTTTGCTGATTATAGTGTTTGCTGTGACATAGAGACATTGCCTTAGCGATTGAATGATGAGTTGAGCGGTTTTGAGGGACGGACGGTTTTCTGATACTGTACGCAATAGAGCTGATTCCTAGGCGGATTCTACAACATTGGGCTCTTATGCGAGCGAGAAGAACCCATCAACCCCATTACCTCTTGGACTATGAAACTTGTATTGGGACTGTGAGGAGTATGGTGTTAAGATGGTATTTGGAGGCAAAGTCGGTATGAATGCCATCAGTGAGCACGGAAATCTCAGTTTTGCGACAACAAACAGCAACTTCCGATTAAAGCAGTATAGGATAGTATGACTATACACGGCAGCCTGCTGATCAGCTAATGGTCGAGTAGCCAACGAAATCTCTCCTCATCGACGCTAAATATTTGACAAATTGATTGCTAACAGTTAGTTGGTCAAATGTTGAGTAGTAGATCAATAGCCCTTTACAAGCTGTCACAATCATGGACTCTATGAGCTGCTGCAGATGTGAATCTAGTCCGGAACAAAACAAATTCTGTCGACTATACTTCCACAGGCCCGTGGCGTAATGGGCTTGAATGTCGACTCATACGCACCTGAACCAAAGTATTTGTGCATGTATTTAAGGGATTTCGCCTGAAACCATTGTCAACAACCTGATAGGTCCTTTTCAGGGCGGCCTGGGAAGGCCACCCTTAACCAAGTATTTATACTTCGGCAGATCCTCGGAAAGGCTCAAGAGATGCAGATTTGTCGATTTCAAGGCCGCATATGACAGTGTGCATAGAGACAAGCTATACAGCGCCATGCCTAGTCTTGACATTCCTGCCAAACTCGTCTGGTTGTGCGGGATGACGATGGAAAACACTCGCTTCTCCATCAAGGCCGGTAACGAACTCACCGAGACATTCAATGTCAAAAAAGATTTTAGGCAAGGCGACACGCTCTCATGTGACTTCTTCAGCATCATACTTGAGAAGATCGTGCGAAACTGAAACGTAAACACCCGAGGCACGTTCGACTGCTTGCTTACCCGGACGACACTGACGTGATTGGATGAACACAGCGAGCCGTCAATGAGGCGTTTGCTGGCATTGAAGCGGAAGCTGCTAAAATGGGTCTAGCGGTAAACCAGGGCAAAACAAAGTTCATTTTGTCATCACGAAAGGACGCACAACATCAACGTCTCGGACAGAGCGTCATAATGGGCAGCAGAAACTTGTAGGTAGTCAAGGACTTCATTTACCTAGGCTCTGGAGTAAGCAGGGACAACAACACCAGTACCGAGATCAAGCGCAGAATTACCAATCGCTGCTTCTTTGGGCTCAAGAGGCAATTGAGTAACAGAGCTATCTCCTGCAACATTCTCTTGGTTGTTTTGAGAGAAAAGTTCTGCGTACGATCTTTGGTCCTGTTTGCGTTGATGGCGTCTGGAGGAGAAGGTTCAATCACGAACTGTACGGTCTGTACAGCGGCATGCACCTAGTTAAGCGTCTTCGGATACAGCGCCTACGGTGGCTAAGTCATGTAGAGCGGATGGACACTACAGCTCCGGCCCGAAGAGACTTCGATACCGAGCCATTGGGACAGCGCAACAGAGGACGTCCTCGCAGTGGGAAAGGACCTCAGTCAACTTGGTGTCCGCAGCTGGAGGCAGCTGGCGAAATATCGTGCTGGCTGGAGAGGCATGTTGGTTGAGGCCCAGGTCCACCCCGGACTGTAGCGCCAATCAAAGAAGAAGGAGATATCGTAAGGGAACTTAGAAGTGACTACTACGAGCCCATTATCGTCAACTAGGGACAAAGGTTTTAGGTAATGAACAGACACTCCGTCAATCCCAGATTTTTCAGTGATTTTCTTCTGTTTTCCTATCGTGAATAGAAACGCCGGCTAGAGGACTGTCGTTTGAAAATGTCACAGAGCGATGGGTATTGACTTTACTTTTTACGTGGTCTTTGGGTCTTATGATTATCACTTGATGTGTCTAGTTGTAATTTATGCATTTATTTTGCAATTGATTTGTCTTATGTACCACACAAAAATACTTAAACTGGTTAGAGGGACGATGCAACCACGTTATCGGCAATTCAGCCTACGCACGGTAGGAAAGTGTCGACGCAACGCCACCGCCATGTACATATACTACCCTACATGTACTATTTGAGGTTTATCGCATTTTTGACTTGAATCAGACTGTAGTTGGGACAAAGTTCGATCTCCTGTCTGATATACAAACAATTATTTCGTAGGTTCGATTCCAGCTCTGAGCGACAAAAATAATTTTCACGGCCCACCTCTTTCGAGTTACTGACAATGCTCAAGGAGTATTTCCTGTCTAGAAAAAGCTTCTCAAACTTGGCCGTTCGGAGTCGGCATAAAACTGTAGGTCCCGTCCACAATAGCACGCCCAACACGAGTGGTTCATGAGAAGAGTTAAATTTTGCACAAAAAGCCATTTGAATTAGAACATAAATAAGCCCGTTGTGTGGGTGACTATCAGTTAATCCTCCATACCATACCATCTGAGAAGCACCTTTGAATCGTAACGATGCAACGCATTTGTGAAGCAGGTTCTGACTGGTGACCAAAAGGAGATTACTGACAACAACAACGTCTAGAGCAAACGACCTTGGTCGACGACAAAGTCTGTGTGTTTGGTGTGATTGGCAGCGAGCCATCTATGGACCTGTATTGTCAACAATTGAACTGTTTGAATGGTGTTCCATCAGGACAACAACAATACCGCACACATCGTAAGAGACTAAAAAAAATGGGTCTTCTTCTTTGCTACTTGGAACGAGGGGTTTTACGATAGGCAGGTATCATCATGCACATAATATACCATTCAATTCGAAGAAATAATAAAATAATACAACACAACGGCCGGGCGGAGTACAGCGTTTGCATGACACTCATGTGAAGCTCCACAACGTAAATGGATGTTCAAATTTTGACGAAACTTGAATGACTTTTTTTTGTGTGTTCTCCATTAGCCTATCATAATCATATCCAAGAAAATATGAACACTGACTTCGACGGCAGTGAGATACCAGCTGATCGAGCAGCAACAATGGGTTCTCGTACTGGATCAGGTTGAACAATGATGTTACCATTACTGTCTAAAAACGAGGTGGATAAGAACCCAGGACTGCCAGAAGTGCTGCACACATAAATGGTACAGTTGTATGTCCATAAGTAGACAACACCGCCCCATCTTTGTTCTTACTGCAACTCAATGTTAAAGCGTACGCCATGTCAAATGCCAATATAAATATCTACATGCGACGGTAATGAGATATTATACGAGGCCAAGAAATAATGACGCAATCACAGGCTCTTGAGAAGGGCACGTACTTTATGCCACCGATTCCTAGGGTGAACCTCCACCATGTCTTCTCCAAGCAGTACATCCATTCAGGCCGCCGGCTACTGGGCCATAGAAAATCGATGAAACCTATTTTGTGGTTACACGCTAACAATCTAAAGTGACTGCAGGCACCCATTAAGACCGAAGATGAAAAGCCGCATCATTACGCCGTTGCCGCATCAGCAGAGACTTGTGCCCAATAATTCCAAACACTTAATTGTCAGCTGCCGCATTCTGAACTGCACACTTACACACGGCGAGCGAGAGAGATAAAATCTATTACGTCAAGTCCAAACGGCTCAAATGGCGCCCAAGAGAAATGAGAAATGGTTAAGAGGATTTTTCCGAGTCATTTGTCAAGTTTTGGTTTTTATTTGCAGTCACCCAGCCACCCCCTGTCATTCAGGCCAGCCCGCTGCTGCCGGGGGGCAAAAGTGTTGCATCACTGCCAAGCGTCAGGGATAAGCCCAACCGGCCAGCAACAGGAAGAAAATTAATTTTCCCCATGAACGAAACACAACACACGCTCAGACAAACACGGCATAGACAGCGCTTAAGGAGTCGATAGACGAGGACCAAAAATTAAAGGTGCCATCCTTGTGTGCCCCGGAGTCCAACGCCGTCACCAGGCGCACCACTATCATCGCCCAGACCCCCCTCTGGTCCGCACAGGACAGAGTGCAACTTGTGCAGATCCATATGGGACCAGAGTGAGATGGAGAGGACCAAGCAACGTCGCATCAGTGGCCTGTGCAAAATCAATTTTGGCAACTGACCAAGGAACATGCTGAACGCTCTGGTTGCTCATGGCCTAGCTGGTGCTCGGTCGCCTCTCCCCCCGAACCCCACACCACTGCCATCGATCTGGACGTGCACTCGCTGGCAGGTCAGGTGGCATTGTTGAATGCGCAACATATCCTGGGTCGATGATGTTCCATACACCGACACCATCGCCTCGCCAGTGGGCACATCCGTCCGGCACCACTGCCGCCGTTCTCTGGCATCGCCAAACACAGCCCTGAATATCCTATTAGGTCAGTGACAATAGCGCTTGTTGGCGTTAATCTAGATTTCTGTAGGCTATTAGGTACATGGGTTGCAGTTTTGGTAACAACACCGAAGCGGCGGCTCACACCCTTCGGTCGGGCAGTCGTTTTGTGAGTACGTGTGTCTTTCGATTGTTCGCCTGTGGAGGGGATAATGCCCCGCCGAACCGCGTCGCGCCCCCCCTCGAGTGGTCTTATTGATTTAACAAAGCGCGCCGATTTCCGTAGGGCCAGACGAGGCGACGGCAGCGGCCGTGTGGGGCGGGCACGCTGATGTTTGATTGTTTGAGCACCTAACCAATGCCAACCCTAACCTTGCAAAACCATGTTGATGATAATGATTTTTTTCCCTTTTGAACGGTTCAACTGCCCGTCCTCGTCGTTGTCAGTGTGAAAGAAAGACCTTGCTGGGTTAGAGTAAAGGGAGAAAAATCCACAAACGAGCGCTTCACCAAGCGCAACGTTCCGTTCATGAACGGCCGGAGGTTAAGACACGAGCAGTAGTCTAACTACTGCAATGTTAGCGTCCGGCTCCGTGCAATTTTTTCGTTGAACTTTTTCAAACGTTCCCTCTCTCACCGTTGAATGCCAAAAATCGCTTGGTTGCCGGCCAAACTTGTTAGCTCTCGGCTGGCTGGTGATGGCCTGTTTGTGGTGCGAGCACACAAACGAATGGGCTTTCGGCGAAAAAAAAAAACGAAAAAAGCGATCTATGGGCAGTCGTTTGGGGCCAGGAAACTTTTATTCCCTGCTAAAGGGATTTTTCGATATAAATTTTCGGTTTTTTTTTCCATTCAATGGGTTGGCGCGTGAGATGCACGAGGACGGGGAGTGATTCAGTGATTCATTATCTGGCGCAGAAATTCAACGGGCACTGTGCCACCTAGTCGTGAGATGCATTTGGAAAGTGATTTTCTATTTATTTGGTCCTTCCTGAGTGTTTGTTTTGGAGTTTTTCTTTTGCGTCCGTTGACGGGTGGAGGTTTCATCAACTTGTTGGACAGTGATGTGGCGACTGTGGCATTGCCAATCGATGGTTTCACAGGGAGAAACAGTGATCTGACGAGAAATTTGGCTTCTTAAGCACTAAGGCAAAAATGGACTATGCCCCTTCTAGCGATCGAGGAGATGGAGAAGTGCTACGGGAGAATTGATGTCCGAAAGTTTTAGGAAAAGGTAAATAAACTATAGCCTAGCTATAAGCTGGCACGGGGCAATGAAATCCTGGCTGTACGATATAACAGCATAGTTATGTTCCCACAAGTAAGTAAAATATTTCGGAGAAAAGATCAAAACGACATTCAGAAAGTTGGACTTCCTAGGACAACAGATAACGAACACTATTAACGATTTCACAGTGCAACCTTATCTACTGCCTGCGCTGAACGAACTTAAACATCAGTCAAAAATATTTCGCTTTCACTCTCAATATTAAAGGATGGCTTAGGTAAGCCATGGATTGAGTGTCGTTGTGGACTAAATAATTAACTAATTTATGTGCATCTATAAGTCTGCGTGCTCTTGGTTCTCTTCAGCAGCATTGCCAGATCAAATATTAAGTTTTGTGTGGATTGACACTTAAGGCATGTCAATCGGTTGCGTATGTTAAACTAACCACTATTTAAGGGAATCTATCACTCCTACTGTGAAAACGAAATATCCACTCATTCTTAGTTCAGCGACAAATCCGCACCTAAGCTGGTACTGTGTGAAGTCTGTGTGTGTGTGTGAAGTCGGGCATTATTCACCGCAATTGGCATCGATCCAGATAGTGCAGTGCTAGAAAATGACGTGGTTCGTGGTAAAAGATCCTCAGGAGAAGGCAAAAGGAATTGGTTCTATGTTCAAGAGTGTGTATACGGTCACCGAAGTTCATAGGCCACATCACGAACTGAACGGCGAAGCCCTGCTAAAGCGCAGTAATCTTCGTAATAAGTCAATAGCGATCTGAGAATCCAGGGTTCACGCGGTTTAATGACGAAAAAAATGGCAAATAGTTCCGTCGCCTATGATGAAAATCGCATATTGACAACCAGATACAATATATAACGCGTCCAAACTGGTAATAAAAACCTATTGAGTTCGAGAAAGCGTTCGACACCGTTTAGTTAGAGAATCTCTTCTTTAAGCTGACAGCAGATGCTGACAAAATAACAGTAGAACTTTGTGGACAGCACCAGCATTTAGTGTCCAGAAAGTGCTTCAGCGAAGAACTTTGTGGACAGCACATAGTGTCAGAAAGTGCTTCTTCGAAGGACCTTGTGGATAGCGAGGGACTTTGTGTCTTATTGTCCAGAAAGTGCTTCGGAGAAGAACTTTGTGGACAGCACCTAGTGTCCAGAAAATGCCTCGGCGAAGGACTTTGTTTACAGCACCTAGTGTCCAGAAAGTGCTTCGGCGACTTACAGCACATAGTGTCCATAAAATGCTTCGGCGAAGGACTTTATGGACAGCACCTAGTGTCCAGAAAATGCTGCCGCGAAGCACCTCCATAGCGCTGCTTGTGTTAATGGCATCTGGAGGAGAAGATTCGGCCACGATTTGTTTGAGCTCGACGGCGACATTAGCTTAGTCGGGCGTCTACAGATCCAATGCCTAAAGTTGGGCCATTTGGAGAATATGAAGAAAAGCTCCGCCCGAAGAGTTTTTATATATGAACCTGTGGGGCAACGCAACAGACCCTCCCACATTTCCTTGAAAAGGACGTCAACCTACTTGGTGAGCGAGCCTGGAGGCGGCTATCCAGAAAGGCTTGTTGGTTAAAGCGCCACACAAAAAAGTCCGTTTTTTCTAAAGGACTCATTATCTTGGCAAGTCAATATGTGTTATTTGTAACGGTGCCTTTCCCCGCCAAACTCCATTCTCCAAATGGCTTTGTTGCCTTTGTAAGTCACTCAATCACAAAATTCGGAAATTAATTAATCCCACAGTGACGTTTTCTCTGGAAATCGATTCAAATTTTATCTCGAACAAAATCAAATGGCTGACACTGTGAAACCCGTTTCTTTTGTCGTGGAAGCCGAAGAAAAGAAATACGCTCTTAATTATAAGATTCCTCACAATCACTCTTGTCAGCTCGCCGACCTGAAAGTCACTGCATAAAATCGCGCAAATCAGTCTGAACGAACAAAGACTGTGTCGATCTGAGCGCGCCCCAAGGACCCATTTTGCATGCAAAGTGTAAGCTCAGCCTCGTCTCGGAGAACATGTTTATTTAAGTTGACCCCTCCTTCGGCGGTAGTTTTATTCAAATTTCCAATTTGTCTTCCACGACCGCAATGAGCTATTTCCGCTGACTTGGTCCGCAAGACAACAAGGATCAGAGCCCCAACCGCCCGCCAAGCCCGGGGAAAGGACCAAATTGAAGAGAATCAAAAGGATCCTACCTTTTGGTTTTGCTTGAACAAAATGTTTCCCAATTCAACACTGTTGCACGGTTAACGAAGACGAAAAAGCAATTTACATTCCTTGCATCGCTCCCAGACCAGGCCACCTGACAATGGCGGAGTGTACAAGGGCAGCCCGCTTCCCGAACGAAAAACACCCACAGCAACACACAAAGAGTGTCTGGTGGCAGCGCGCACAAAAGCCGGTAGCCGTCAACACACAGCCGGCAACAGGTCCCATTACAATGAAATGTTAGCTTCAAGACGGAACCGCATAACGACTGCCTCCCACTCGCTGTCGGTCGGTGGCGAGGATCTCGCTCTCGGTCGCCACCATCTTCCACTCATCCAGTGCCATGTTAAAACAATCTAAGGGATATTACACCCAAGACTATGATCGTTTGAACGAAGTGCATTTGCACATGGAAGCCAGTCCGGGATACAATTTTCGTCATTCCCTCGCGCAAAAAGGACGACCGCCAACAACATCCGTGGCGATAGAAATTCAAATGCAATCGAGCTGTTGAATTGGTTGCCTTCTGCCATTTTTATGAGCGCCATTGCGACGTGCCCTCGGATGGGGCGCCGAAACAATTGAAATCCACAGTCCTCGGCGGTGGCTCTTGTGCAGTGCAGCGAAGAAATTGTTAAGGAATTTCCATATTAGTTCGCCGCTCCGCCCGCCGCGCACCCCACCAGAGCGAGCATTTTGCATTGCAAATTGTGGAAACTCGTACCTGAGACTAGTGCATAATAAGGATTTCCCCAAACCGGGGGCCAGTGGAGCAACTCCCAGTCGGTGAGTGTGCCATTATGTGGTGTATACAAAAATGGAAACATCCCTAACACGGTGCAAGGGGAAGGGTGCCCCTGACAGAGATGGCGTTATACGATTTTGATCTTCGATATGGGCTCTGCCGTCAGTCACCCCTGGGGGTGGTGGTGGTGTGAAAGTAGGAGATTCACAGTCCCGCTCTGCTGTTCCCTGCTTTATGCTGCAGCATTACAAAGGACTGGGGCGAAAACTTTCTTGTTGTGCATTTGCTTTCGTACAAGCAATGCTGCTGCTGTTTATGCGGTGTGATGTGCTGTGGTGTGCCGTGTCCTTCGCAGGATAACACTAAAAGTGTGTACTTTTAACAGGTTTCGGCTTTGGCTGCCTGCAGACTCAGTTGGAAATTTTGTGTACTTACTTCGTCCTCTCATCTCTGGCATCCTGACAGGAACACCGTCTAATCACACAAATCTTCCGCCTTCGTTCCCCTGCTCCGTGCTCCGTGCTCTTTGTCGTCGCTGTCGATGTTGCGCTTTCATTTTCCCTTGGCTGAGTGAAATTGGTTTGTTTATGAGTGTGTGTTGAAAAGAAAATCTTCCGTTGATTATTTTCCGTTCCAGATTGTTTGAAGGTGTATCCGGTGCACGGGTTGGACAGTGTTGAGGGGGTCTAGTGAGCTCTTCCCCTTTGGGAATGATTTCACAATGACTCTGTGGAAAGTTTGTCGACTGACTGTATGGAGGGTTAAAGTTTCATTAGTCAGCCTGAGCGCGTGTGTGTGTCCTTTTCGGCGTCGGTAATAATTTATGGGGGAATTGATTTTTGTATCATTACGATAATTGCCAAGGAAACCGCACGTAAAGGTTGCTTGTTCAGTTCGTCTGCGGTGCGGTTGGTGGAAGTCAGTTCAAATTTGAGCCCAACCGGGGACAGCATGGAGCACGAACTCGGAGATAAATTAAAACAGATTTATCGATCAATTGTGATTGCAAGGCTATTTTGCCTGCACGCAGTTAGGACCAAAAGTTGTCCGGTATGTCGACAAAAGGTCATAAGTCGGCCTCAATGCTGGAACACAGATTGTTGCAATGCTGAAGAAGAGGATGCTTCGATTGGGCAACAGGAGAGCTGGCAGATTGAGCTGTCTAAAGCCAAGGCATTGAAACCTTCTAAGAAAGAATAAACGAAGTCTAACGACAGCCTTGAAAGCCAGGCAGGCAGGCACAGATTTTCTGTGCTTGAATAGAAAATGACAAAGAAATTAGCAACAACTAGGCGTTTTAACCGACTTCCAAAACGTAAGTAATTTCTTTTTCTTCTAATGGCTCTAAAGTCCGGGGTAAGCCTGTAACTCAGCCAACAAGCCTCTCCGGCTGGAACTATCATTAGCCAGCTGCCTCCAATTCCGCACTTCAAGTTGGTTGAGGTCCTTCACCACTTCTGTGCGCCATTGGGTTTACGTTCGTCCTCTATTGCGTTATCCTACTAGTTCGGATTGGAAGACTGAAGCGGGCTGGAGAAGTGCTGTCCAGGCGCTCAACATGGCCTAGCCATCTTAGGCGTTAAAAACGTAGACGCCTGGCTAGACTCATGTCGCTGTACGCCCGTACAGTTCGTGGTTGAATCTTGTGTTCCAGAAACCTTCAACGAAATCAGGACCAAAGATTGAACGCAGAGCTCTTCTTTCGAAGAGACCAAGTGCGTCTTCATCCACACTTGAGATAGTCCAGGCTTACGCGCCTTAGAGCACTACGCTGACCACACCTGTCTGCTATCCAACACCTCAGCCGTCACCCAGAAAAACTACGCACGTTAAACCTCAACGCCAGAAAAGTTGCGCTTAGAACCGACGTCACCAAGATGCAAAGCACCTCTCCTGCTAGATGCGGACGTCAACAAATTCTGCTTCATAGGCAGCACATTATGCAAAGATGGAGGTGCAGAAACTGACGTCTTACCTCTTACGGTTGGCAAGGTAGATATGAGCTACACAACGCCATGCTTTGACGATAATGCTGAACTCGTCAGGTTGTGAAGGATCACGATGTCAACTCTCGCATTTCCATCAAACTAAGTTAGGTTATAATGGCTGACTGCTAAGAGCAGTCACAATTATGCCAGAGTATGCCCATTGTGATTCCATGTGCCAGGTGGTGCCTTCTAGACAAATGGCTATTTGGTGGTTTTATTGCGTGAATCTTTAGAAGATGATAGGCTGTATCGATCGGCGGGAATGGTGGTAAATCTGCTATTGATAGGGATGAGGTTGTGCCACACTTGGCTAGTTCATCGGCTTTGCAGTTTGCTGGTATGTCACAATGTCCCGGCACCCACATGAGGTGAATGTTAAAATGCTCAGCCATCTCGTTAAGAGACAGCCTGCAGTTAAGAGATGTTTTTGAGTAAAACATGACATTGGCCAGCGATTTTATAGCAGATTATGATTATCCTTTTTGATATCACGTTGTTTTTGAGCCATGACAGCGCCTCTTTAACCGCTGTGGTTTCTGCCTGAAAAAGATGCAGTGATCAGAGAGCTTCAAAGAGATAGCAATGTTGAGATCTTGGGAATAAACACTCGCACTCATCCCTTCGTTAGTCTTTGATCCATCTGTGAAAATACGCAAAGGATTATCCAACGTCTGCCTATCAGACATCCAGTACGATCTGGAAGGAATAATGATCGAGAGTTTCTTCTGGATGATGGCCTGGGGTATTAGGCGCCCAGTGTCGCTAGGAAGGAAGTTGAATTCCTTAAGAATTTTTGAGTGGCCGATGTTGCGTTTGGACCACAGTCGGAGTGTTTTGATTCTCACTGCTTTGCTAGCTGCTATTTATTTTTCGAATATATCCAGTGGTGGAAGACGGAGGAGAATATTCAGTGCGTCTGACGGAGTACTTCTCAGTGCTCCGCTGACGCACAAGCAGGCCAGTCTTTGTATTACATTGAGTGCGTTGTAGGTGATTTGTTGAGTGCTGACGAAATCACCGACCGACCTTCAATGTCAAAAAAGGTTTTAGGCAAGGCGGCGCACTTCCATGTGGTGCTTCCAATATCGTACTTGAGAGGGTCGTGCAAGACCGCAAGATTTGGTCCACCTGAGAAGGTGGAGTTTAATTAACTCGCTGAGAGCTGGGAGAAATTTAGCATGTGATGTTATAGCAATGTCAATGCGCATATGCTATGACCTTGGTGCCCGTCTAAGTCTTTCGAGAATCTCTTTCCAGAATCCAGCAGCCGTTGATAAAATTTTGAGTTTGTCTATGTCGATTTTGCATCCCAAGAGTAAGGAAAAATACGAGGTCGCACTACATTCGTCCCCCGTGTGTAGTGAAGAGCACTTATTTTAAACTGGATTGCCTCAGGTGCCCAGAGTTCATAGTAAGAAGACGTTCTAATGCAATGCTATTCATTCCTAGGCACGGTTGGAATTGCGGGTTTTATTTAGTTATATCACTCCCCGCCGCTATATTCGGTAGCAGCAGGTGCACTCGTGCAGGGTGTGACAACGTGTCGCGCATTCGCAGTCGCGTCTTGAAGGATAGCTACTTCCTGGTTTACGTGCGATGCTTGTAGTCCAATATATTGTGTATAGCAGTCTAAGATTCTAACTTAAGACAAAGATCTACATGGCTCTTGAGTTGTCACCATCTTCTTCTGTTCAAAAGCCACTTTAAAGAACTAGAGGGCAAACTCGCACGAGAGATCGCCGGGCCTTCGATCCTCCGTCATCCAATCAAACTTATCAGGAGCTATGCACCACAGCAACGAGATGAGTTTTTCCTTATCGATGACGTCGCGCGGTTTCCGACATGTTGACACTTTTGCCACACTTTACCATAATCCCAAGATGCTCAGGATTAGGACAGGCAAGCCAAACCCAAAGAACTGAATCATATTAGTTTCTGCCATTCTGTTTTCATCTCTTAAAACGAAATTGCTCTGCAGTCACTAACGAGTAGCCGATGTTCTAGGACTCAATATAGACCCCCCTGCACGTATACCACGGATGAGTGGATCTACCTGCTTACTTATCAGTCAGACGAACCATGAATGGTCTGAGCCTGAGCAATTGCTGCCTTCCATCGGTTACGGTCCTGGGCACGCTGTCTCCAGGCCAAGCTTCCTTACATCCACGATGAATTGGTCGCTGTACCGGAGGTTCGGTCTTGAGCCCAGTTGTTTAGACAAACCGAAATAGCATCGGTTGCCAAGTGCGATTCTACGTCGGTTCTCTACTCCGATGTCATTCGTTGAGTTTACTATTGCCCCGAGGTACATAAATTTACTACTACTACTAATTGTAGCTGTCGATTGTGACGTTTTGTATTGTGGTAGTGGCATGGGACCGCGCGATAATGTCGATGTCATCAGCGTATCCCAACAGCTGGACTGACTTGTAGAAGATAGTGCCTTTTGTGTTAGCGTGGTGCGACACAACCGGATCAATTTTCCCGGAATCCCGAATTCGGCCATCGCTTCGAACAGCTCCTTGCGATGAATGCTGTCGTATGCGGCTTTAAAATCAATGAACAGATGGTGAGTATTGATTTGAAAGTCGCTGGTCTTCTCCAGGATCTGCCCTAGTGTGAACATTTGCCAGGCCGGAAGCCGCACTGGTACGTGCCGATTAGTGCGGTGCAAAAACGGCTTTAAACGTTCACACAGCTGGATAGGATCTTGTAGGCGACGTTGAGATGACATCATCTACTGTGCGCTTATTTAGACCATTCATAGACGTACATCGTGGTGGCCCAAGATGAGCCTAACAAACCGGCTGCAGTGGATTTATTACAAATAATGCTTAGAGATGCACCAATCGCAACAACCTCCTTATCAATCCCAGTTCAGAGGGCCTTCACAACTCGAAACAACTTCCTGACGCACTTCCAGTTTCCCCAAACTGATCCCAAGTCCACTCGGAACGCTCTCCACCAACTAGGAGGACCTCGTTTCTTGTTTGCCGATGCTCCGCACCCTCTGCCAAAGCAATTAGTCCCATTCTGTGAAACATAATTTGCCAAAAAGTGCCTCTGACACGCCCACCGCCGCCTCCTCACCACGACTGGAGCATCCCTCCCACCAAGTCAGAGACGAACTAAAAATGAAGAAAGAAAAAAAAAAACAGAACATGTAGAGCAAGAGAAGAAAAAGAAAATGTCAAACGAAACTTTCTAGTCTATTTACGACTGACGATGAGCCAGTATGCAGATATCCAAATCTCCAAAGATGAATACGCCACTCTCAGGCGGTAGCCTTGGAACGTCTCTCGAGACGGGGATGGGGGCACTAGAGCGAGCGCATCGCTGCTCCTGACGCTCATTGTAAACGAGCAGCATCCCCTCCCACCAGCTCCACCAACGAAAACGAGGAAAAGAAGACGAAGATGTGGGAACCATTTCGTAAACTTTCACAATTATTCAAATTGAAAAATTTTCAAAAAGACATTAGTGTCAACAAGGCAAAGCCGTGTTATGGAACGAGGCTGTGGAAGATGCGAAAGAATGAGGCACAGACTGGAGCACTGGCGGAATGAAAATCTCATGCTCATATTTTTTGCGCTCCCTTGCTTACGTTTTTCGGCGGAGATTCTTATTCAGCGCCTCGGTGCAGTGCAGTGGGAGCATCAGGCACGCCGAGGCACGCCCTGACACACTTGAAGTTCTGTCATTACGAGAGCCGTGGCTCATTTTCGCAGTTCGCACAGCTTCGGTTGATGATGACGGCGCTGAAGATGCCAATGGTGGTGGTGGCGGCATCGGCGGAGTTGATGGCAATTCTGTTGCACACTTTGCTGGCAAAACTTCTTCCTGGCAGTGTATGAAATTATATCCTTAAACTGAATAAGTTAATGACTGGGGCGGGGTTGAGCGTCAGAGAGGGAGCGCAAAGAAAGCCAAACGAGGTTATGCGGGCGAAATCTGACAATGCCGTCAATTTGGCCCTCAAAAAGTCGGGCCTGAGCGAAGTTAAATGTCAATTTCGACACCAACACCGGAGCGGCGATGATTGGCTGGGGAATTCCGGTGCCAAGCCGATACCAAGGTGCAGTCTCTCTTTTGGCGCTTCTGCCGATAATTAGCGAGCGGCGGAATTCGCGGGAATACACCAGTCTCACCGCGCACCCCATGCCAAGACGGGGAGGGATGTAAATTATTGCGGTGCTTGGCAAATATGAAATGATTTGACGTGGCGGCACTTAATTAAACGCCTCCAGCCCAAGGGGGTGGTGTGTAGGAAAACCCTTTTTCTAAGCATCGCTGTCTCGTGGCCTCGTGCCGGGAATGGCGCGGCGACGAGATGGGTGGGAATTCATTACAGAAATGACTTACATGGGGGTAATGAATAACTTAGGACTGTAATAAACGTCTCCCTGTAAGTGATAAGATCAAAGGGACTGTCGGCAAGTGGTTGGAGGCTGGCTGGGTTGGCGGGGGATGACTGGGTGCCTCCCGGCTTTATTTTATCGATATTAATTTTGTGTTTTGGTTGTTAAATCGCTTGGTGTTTACGGGATATCTGAGCAATTAAGATGTTGCTGGGTGCTGGAGCTCTGCGGGTACCGCAAATTCAATTAGGGCACTTCAGCTTGTAACACGCAATGGAGTGGAAATCTTGCGGTTGGGCCAACGTGTTCCGCGTGTAATCTCGTACAACGATTTGAAAGGATTCAAATGGCAGTGAAACTATTTGAAAATCAAATGTCACAGTAGAGATTTTTGGCTTTACGTTATTCATTATTTTGACACACGCACATTGTACCTAGAGGCTATTAAATTCATGTCGCTATGCTTCAACGGCAGTATTGACGTCGCTGTTAAGATCGACGAGTGCAGACTTCTGAATTGCACTCTTTTCAACACTTACTTCAAAAAGTGCAGGGGACAGGTAGGATGAAACTACTATTTGCTGTGTAGCGCACCACCATAAAGGGTGAAATGAAAGGTAATGGCTTAGGGAACTCTCAATCTTGTATCTTGTATGGATAAACGCCTGGATGGCGCAGTTTCTTGAGTGCCTGCCCTTGGTTAAAGGGGTTTCCTGGTTCTAATCCAAAATGAAAGCAAGTGTTAATATGCTCATATCTGGTCCAGTCACGGCATTGGGCACACAAAAGTGTGCTGAAAATTTCGCTGCCAGCCCAATAACCTAACCAAGTCTTCCAATTTCACGTGGGAAAGTCCACATACCGACGTACTTTCTCACACCTCTGTGATATGTCACAAGTCACAGCCGGCCCACATGACAGAAAATCTGTCTTCGGATTGGATGAGAATGGCGAAGACTTTTTTTTCAATATCCTCACATTGTGAAAAGACATCGAATTCTCAAAAAAGACAGTTTTTGACATGACAACGAATTCACCACGGTATTGTCACAATCCTTTTTTTTATTGTGTGAGTATGCCAGAATGATGACAAATGGATACCTACCACTTTTCAATTGATTTTAATGCCGCGTAAGATAGCACCTATAGAGAGCCTTGTCTAGTTTGATGACGGTGCAGAATGTACGCTATTCTCTTAATGCCGGTAAGGACCTAGCTGATACCTTTGTTGTCAAAAAAGGAGGCGATGGGCTGCCTTTAACATCATTCTTGAAAGAATTGATCAAAACTCGCATGCCAGCAACAAAGGAACGATCGTTCAGAAGTCCGTCCGGCTACTCGAATATACCGAAGTTATGGACCTTATTGGAAGAACACAGCGTGATGTCAATGGTGCTTTTGTGGGTTTTGTGAAGAACACCGCAAAGATGGGGTTGTAAACACGAACGCGAAAGGAAATCCAACACCAAAGCCTCGGTTAGATTGTCACAGCAGACGGATACAACTTTGTGTTAGTCAAAAACTTTTTTACCTAGGCACTGCTTTGAACTCCGACAACAACACTAGCGTTGAAATCAAACGAAGAGTGAATCTTGCGAATATTTGCAAGGAAGCATATGATCTACAAAGCCCTCTCTTGAACAACCAAGGAAAGACAAGACTACAAGAACTTAACCGTCACAGTCCTGATATATAAGCGGGCGAAGCTGCTTTTCGGTTCAGTCTATAAAGACGGTGGGAGAAAGAGGAGATATAACATAACTCAGCCAGAAAAGTAAAGATCCAACAATTGAGACGGCTAGGTCATGTAGACGGATGGAAACCAATGGCCCGGAAAGTCTTGGAACCCAGCCCCAAAAGACGGACCAGCAGAGGAAGACCGCGACAGGTTAGGTGGTGCAAGCAAGTGGAAAGGGACCTCATCCAATTAAGCGTGCGAAAATAGAAACGGCTAGCTAGAGACTGAAGTGCTTGCAGACTGGACTGGACTGTAGTGCCGCCTTAAGTAAGTAAGTAATCATGTCAGAATACAAACTGCTGAAATCTCACTAGGGAAGTGTCACAGACTTGTGTTTGGTCGTCAGTTTTCTTATATTAAAGCATCAGTAGATATAATTAGATACACTGTGCTAGTTCATATTCATTTTAAACGACGCATTGAAAAGAGCGCAAACAAATAATGGAGCCTGATGCCTGCAAGTAGACCACATGTAGACCATCAACTTGCGAAAGTGCCAGAAGAATGAATACATGATCGATATCCAGGGGGATAAAACACTGCAACATATAATGCGACTCTTGTTGCCGATAGCGGAGTAAGTTCTTATTTTGATACGAGTTGATTGGTCCAGGCGGATGTAGATGTGCAAATGTGCAAATAGCCATGCCCTATCGGAGAGCAAAGAATGACTTCTATGATCACCTAGAAAAAACATAGTAACAACGGCACATATAGCAAACAAACCGTAACAGAAAAGCCTGCAACACTAAACGTAAGAAAAGGCTAATAAATTTCGAGGGTCGTAAAACCTATTGTAGTCATACAAATCTACACGCCAGAGCTATGTATTAAGTCGCTCTACACGACTTATTCACTAAAAGCATCCCGTTCGTAAAATCCTGACCAGATTTTTTGTTGCATCACAATTCTTGGTTGAAATTTTCTTTTATAGCTTTAAGCTCCTCTACGCAGAAGCAAGTGATGTCTTCACTTTGCATCGAAGATGAAATGCCAGAACGTCCGCAAGAAGGACGGGGATCCTGAGGAACGTCGACGTTATGTTATAACGACAAAGCCACAGATGACATCAAGTCGTATCGACGGCCCACCTAACAAAAACAGTATCACTGTAGTGACGCAACAGTAAGACGTAATGCGAAAAAGGACATATGACGCCGAAAGGGTAAAAGCAGATGAGATGTCATCGTTGGTTACGCACTGCCTCGAAATTATACATACGTAGGTACTCATTGTGACATCATGTCCGAAATGTCAATATTGTTTGCACTTCCTGGAAGACAGAATGTACGTCGTTTTACCCTTAGTTCCATTTTAGCCGCATCCGTTTCAATGTCAATTCTGACTTGCTGAAAACGTATCTACCAGAATACACAGTGCTCACCTCAAATGCAAGCTCAAGATTTTTTCGTTGTCACTGTAAATGAAGCCATTGGTTGCCTTCGGAAGCTCAAAGGAGTCTCTGGAACCAAAAAGTGACTTTGTCATGCACCCCAATCCAACTACATGTCTCACGTTGGGCGCCATTTAGAACAAATTATGTACTAAAAGTTCACTCTGACGTATTCCTTACTCCCAATAATTTGAAACCTTGACTTCGTTGTCATGCTCATTCAAAACAAAACAAGGAGTCACCAGGTCCGCCGCCACAGCTCATGCCAAACCAGTGCCAGTGGGTTTCACTTACAAAGGCTCCATGATCGTCTAATCCAATAACTCTAGATCTCTCCAATGCACGAGCCATCGAATTTTGGCAGTTCCATGCGATTTTTCAATTTACTTGATGGCAAAGCACTGGAGCTAGGTATGGTCGCAGCAAAATTATCCCGAATCTTGTGCACTCGAGATATATTGGCACTTACATCAATTGGATTGCTCACAATGTCTTCCAGCTTCAGACACCCCGCCCCTGCTCATCGTCAGGCAGGCAGGCATTCTGCTGCAACTTACCAAACGGATGTCACTCATATTTCCTGTCGCAGGAGCCGGAACAAGACAGAAAAAAACCAAAAACCGAATGACGACGACGACGTTCAGTTCAAGTGTATCTGCGAAAGCATATTTCGTTCTGCCAACACTGCGGCAACATTGTAATAATTCCTCGTCTACACCCACGAAAGAGCCGGCAACGGGGGCGGTGCATGCTGGTGTATGGTGGCTGGGCGATCCTTGAAAAATCACACAGCAAGCAGTCGTTTCGAAAAACAGAGCACTCCCCCTGGTCCTGGCAATGGTCCATGTACATTCGAAATCACGTTCGAAATGAAATATCTCTCCATTCGACATATTGCGTCTCAACACTTGTCCAGGGCGAAAGGATTCACTCTTCCTCTCGCATCGATGCGACAATGTGACAGCGGTTTTGCTGAGTGGGGGGCGGTGTGCCAGACACGTTGCTAGCGGATGCCACAAGTTGTCGGGATAGTTCCACTCAAGGATGCAGACAATTACATGCAAATGTACGCGGATTTTCCCGCGTCACCGAGAAGATCTATGTTATGCTGGCGAATCCAACCTCCCACCCATTCGCGGATGGGGTGTGGAAGAAAAACTGTTATTTGCCATCCATTTGGAAAATCAAATTCCATTAAACAAATTGGAAAAACATGCAAACCTCGTGAAATTGCCACCACTTAATGCTCTCTTCGCAGGACTTGTACTATTTTGTATCCTGCGCCTGCCTACCCTCTGGCCCCCCGGTCTCGCTCCATTTTTTCTCATCAGCTGTATGCTCATAGATTACTGTGCGTGGGTGTGTGTGTGCGTGTCTATTTCTTACTCCGCCGTTCCATTGTTTTTATTATTGAAAACGCCAATAAAAAGCAAGTGAAATAAAAATCAAAAACACAGAGAAACAAATTGAGTTAAGACGAAAGCCAGGACGAAGGAGGGAATAGATAAAGCACGTTGGCAGGCTGGCAGGCTGGCAGGCTGGCAGGCTGACTGACTGACTGGCTGAATGGGTGGCTGACTGGCTGGCCTCGGTTGTGGTGGGCTGCAGCGCTAAGGGTAAGTTCAAGAAGTTTTCTACGTTTTTTTTTTCTTTCTTTTGTGTGCTGCCCTTGCCTTCACCCCTCGACTCATGCCTCTGACAGGAACAGAAGGGATTACCAATTCTTAATGTTTGTACATCGAACGGGGTTGGGGTTGGGGTGGCTGGTGGGTGGGCGGTGAATGGCGGGTGGATGACGACTAAATTTGTTTGTGGGTGGGGCGGTATTGGGGGTATTTTGCTTGTCGCGCGGGTATCTTTCCTTCTTCGCTCGATTGGCAGATGAAAAATTTCAACTTCAGCAGAAAATGTGGCAATCGCTAAGAAAGTATGGATGGTGGTAAACGGCACGGCGGCAGTGGAGAGGCCACATTGCGGTACTGCTGCTGGTACTGATGACAAAGGGGGGAGGCGACGAGGGGCCGGCAACGAGGACGAAATGATGAGCATGGGACTGGGAACTGAGAAGGGGGAATGGGTTTAGAAAGACGAGAGCACGGGGTGGGCTGAGGCGGTTGAGTCGGCGGGCGAGGACTATGACTACGTTGAACGTTGTGCTGCTGGTGCTGGCGGTGGCAACCGAACGAGATAAGGGTTCGATTAAGCAATATGTCTACCATTAGGGATCTAATTTGATTCTCATTTGCCTGCAGGAATGAATATTTGAGTTTTAGTTGATTGGATCAATTTCTCTTTTTGGTGCTTTTGTTTTGCTTCGATAACGTGAAGCGGGCCTGAATGAAGGAAGCAGTGAACAAAAAAAAAAAGAGAGAAAAAAACAGCCCAGAGAGAGTGGAAAAAAAATCGGTAATCATATATAAGGCGTACTAATGGGGAGACATCATGGAACAGATGGGTCGGGGGTAATTGGCAGTTTGTACGAGCAACACGGGCTTCTGATCGGTTTTTCCGCTGGAGTGAGAGCATTGATTTTGAGTCGCCGATGGAGTGGGTGCAGAAGGGGGAATCGTGCGACCTGTGTTTTTAAAAGTACATTCTGATTGACAGATTGACAACTTGTTATATTAGGAATCGTTGTTTTAGTAACTCTGTTCGATTGCGGTGCACTCTGCATTCAAGCACTTGCTGGCCCTGTCTCTGATATTAACGAAACGCAGCTGGGTGCAAGGCTTTGTTAATTGTTAAATGCCTTCCATCGACTGTATTGGTCACGCTTCGTCCAGTTACTAAGAGCAAGCTGTCAGACGTCGGAAGTGGTCAGTCCCCAGAGCAAGTTTCAGTCCCCCTTCTTTTCTCGAACCAGTAAATCTGGCTGCGAAGACTCTATTAGGCGGGCAGTTGTCTTAATGCGGTAAATGTGACCTAGCTGATGCAGTCGACGGATTCTTGTCCTCTAGACGACATCCGCATCCTGATACAGCTCGTAGAGGTCGCTGTTACAAATTACGCCCTAAGTGATGTGTAACCTACAGATTTTCTCTCTACAGCATGTATTTCGTTTGATTTTGATGATGACTTAACGACCAGTGTATGTATTTTGCCACAGTAGGAGTGATTTACTCGGGATCTCCAATTCGGTATATGCTGTCCTCAAGAATGAACATGCAACATCGACGTCTTGGCTCTGTCCAAGGTAGGAACTCTTGCAAACCGCGGTTTCTTCGGGCTCAAGCGGGTAGTAGAGAAGTAAAGTCTTCTCCCGAAGTTGACTCTATATAAGACCTTGCTCATCCCAGCCTGCTTTACGGCGCAGAGGCATGTACAATCTCCAAAGCGGATGAAGAAGCCCCTTGTCCTTTTTGAGAGAAAAGTTCTGCGTGCGAACTTCGGTCCTTTTTGTCGTTGTACGCTAATTGTTAACCGAATTTCACAAAAGGGTTGAATGCCACGTTTCTCTTGCCCACTTCTGTTCTGTTCATTTTCCAACACTGTTTTCTATTAGAATTTTGCCCAAACTCTTGAAGTCATTGTATGTTTTGGAGATACACATCTCATGCGTTTTCGAGAACAAAACCAGCCCAGTCTGGTCCTTTCTGCATTAATGGATGATGATGGCAGATTTCCGACTACTCAATCTCATTCGACTACACCGGGGGAGTGATTAACTTTTCATGCACTTCCCTGGACTAACAATATGCTCGTATGCAAATGACCAAGTCAGAGTGCATTCAAAGCCTTTGAAGATTGAGTGGAACGTGCCGTAGTTCAAACTGCAGCCCAGAGTTAATTTGAATAGTCTGATGATGCAGCCCAAATTTGCATCCCTTCCTCCTCAAATCACTCAAATCAGCTCTGCACCGAACCATTTCGTTGAGGCACACGTAAATTGGATATCGATGCCGTGCAAGACACTCCCATAACTATCCCATAATCAGAAAATTGATGACTCACGATAATGACCCATTTCATCGACACATTATTCTGGTGTCAACGATGCTGAAAGTATCCAAAGTGGACGATTCCCTGTGCCATGCGAGAACGACATCGGAACGACAGAAGCAATTGAGTTAATTTCCAAGGAAACAATATAAATTGCTGGACGATGTCCTGGTCAACTGAGTAATCCAAAAACTACCGAATCGAGATTACATCCCTCAACAGCATCACTTCGAATCAACACACTCACATCCACTCTTGCACGCACACCCGCCCGAACACAATCCAAATGGAATTCCAATGCAATAGTTATGTTCGAATTAAATTAAAGCCGGTCCCAGCCACCCCCGGGTTGGGTTGGCAAGCCACATTCCTGGGAAAAACGCTCGTCCGCACGACGACGACGAGGACGACGACGAGCTGCTCGCACAGTGGATGTGTAGGAGTGAGCTCCTGCTGAGAAGACGAAACCGGCAGCCATGTCTGCTCGGTAGGAGTGAAATCAGTGCGGTGACATATGTTAGCTAATTCGAAGGATCGAACAAGTCCATACACGAACAGACCGAGGCGGGGGCGGACGAGGGATGGCACACACTCAGAACAAGCTTCGCCTCCGTTCCAGCATTCGCCTCGGGCCATCATGTCCTTTTTGCAAATAAAACATCACCACCAGCCCACCATCGGCAGTCGGCAGTCGGCAGTCGGCACACCTTGCCTGCTAAGTACTCTGGCATAGGAATCTTGCCTCCAGAATGATTAGAATAGATTACCAGCTTCGCATCTCGTTCCATCGCTTGAAAGGGCGGACGACGAGAAAATAAAACGAATCGAAATCCTGAAATAAAGGACGGGCACAACAGCAGTCGCAGTCAAGTGGACTGAAGTGGAACGAAGACCAACAGCAACGACGGGCGGCAGCAGAAGCAGCAGCAGTGGCACAAGAAGAAACGACAATTTAAGCCCGATATACAGCACTTGCAGGAAGATATAGTGCCTCGGCTGAACGGGACACTATTATCTGATGAAATTGTGTGTAATTTTACGCCCATTGTGGAATGCATGAATAATGGCGACATTCAGGATTACCACCTGCCAGAAAAACTTAAATATTCTAATATCGTAGACAAAAGTTTAATTAAATTTAAGAGAACACGTTCTGGCCGTCCGGCAAGGAGGGTGCCTTTTCATAACTTACGGACTCCTTAAAGTTGGGAGTACTACAACGACGACTACGACGTCCGCCGGAAGGGCTTCCTTCGACAAAACGCTGCAGGGAGGCGTACAAATTGTGTCCACATGCTCTGGCGAACATATGCGGTGCAGGGATATAAAACAGGTTACGGATGATCGATTTACGGTGGTGTGGACGAAGTTGAAATTGTTGTGAAGACATGAAGTCTGATGGTTTAAACGCAAATTATTCCAGGCCTTGAGGGGCATTTCGATAAACGAAGTTCTTGGTTCAATACGGATGCATGCAGACTTCGTTGTTGTCCTTTCTCTGTGCGCGATTTCGGGGGACTGTGGCCGTTGTACCTTAGATCGGTGAGAGGCTACGGAGTTGACCATGAAACACTTGTGAGGGCTTAAGGGTTGGAGTTGGAATGGGTCGAGAGGTGCGGGTCTGAAAATGTTGAGCGACGGAGTGTAGGTGGCTCCCCGTGGGGTAATCGGGCAATAAAGGGAAATGATGAGTCTGCTGGCAAGAAGGTGGATTGATTCTGTGAAGGGAAGTGGCATGTAAGCTAAGTGGAGGCCTGCACTGTAGGTGATGTGAGATTTATTCTAATTTTTGTTGACCATCAGACCCTCTCCCACATCAGAAATATTAATACGAACTATTTGTGTGTCGCTCCAACAGTTACTGTGACGCTGATGTTCGTGAAGAGAATGGGCCATCCTATAAGTCGTGATAATCATGCACCAGCAAAGTGGGTAGATAGGGAGATCATGTTTATTTTCTAAAACCATACTCCACTTAGACCTTCATGGTGCGTTGTGATTGTTTAATCTTCCACCTAAGCTATGTAGCCTCTACAGAAGTCAATGTGGGGCGCTCTTATTATTCTTGATTTTATTCTGTGTAACTCTAGAAGAGCTTTAGTTGATGCTTCGATGATCTGCAGGTAATACCAGCCACGTACGGTGATAATTGGATCGTTTCGTTAAGAAAATATGGGCGGTTCATTGACAGTTTAATAATGACTAGGTAAACTGGGGGTACAAAGGCTTCGGAGCTCATCATCCGCAACGTACAAGCGTGTCTATGCATTGATTTGGAGGAGTTCTACTTCAATGATGGGACTCGATGTTGATGTCATGTGGTAGCGCCGCGTCTCGTTGCGTCATGTTTCTGAGGTGGCTGAGGGTACTCTCTATGGAGCCTTGGCTCAGTTTGACGAACGTGTTGGATCAGTTTTGCCCAAAATCGTGTGGTTTACTTTCGTAATTTGTGGGATCTTCCTTCATCCTTCTTCTTCTTTGTGTGGCGCTATAGTCCGGAGTGGACCTAGTGGAACAACAAGCCGCACCAACTAGCATGATCTCTGGATAGCTGTCTCCAGTTACGCACACCAAGTTGGTTGCGGTCTTTCTCCACTTGGGTGCCCCACCTAAAGCGCACGCGTTGTCTGTTGCGTTGCCTCACAGGTTCGGAGGGAAATCCCCACCGAGATTAATAAATCAGTCTTTAGGAGGCAAGGGGCCCTGTCCAACTGGTAAAGCGCAGCACTGAATGTGGCCTAGGCGTTAATCCACAAATGGCTGACCCAGTCCTCTTCACTAGGAAGTACTGAATTCGACCCTCCTACACCTCTAAAGCAATGCGTAGGCCTTATACAAGAAACCAAGCTTAACTGAAAACTTGCCAGAAAGGCAAAAAGGCGATTGGGTGCAAATCGGGAATACAATCCCGCATGATCCACTGGCTATTCTTATCTGCAGTCAGCCCCATTCTGCTGTATGGTGCCGCTATTTGAAAAAGTCAACCTTAAACCACTCGAAAGGATGTCCAGTGTATGCATTAGTTGAGCACTACGAACCATTCCCTCCGCTGCTGTGAATGTACACCTCAACCTCCCACCGATATAGTCGGTAGACAGCAAGCAGATAAAACGGATATCAGGTTGAGATCGCTGTGCATCTGGAATGAACTAAGATCTGGACACACTATGATCCTTAGAAGGTAAGACTCTGTAACTATAGACACCGACGTTATGATACCTGAACATTTCTTCGAAAAGAATTTCTCAGCCAGCCTCCCCCCACGCTGGAGGCTCTATTCCAAGGATCTGAAAGCTCTGTCCTGGCTAAAAAACAATGTGGGGGCAGCAAGCAAACCTCTGAGCCCAGTCACATTAAACTTTAAGACTTTCCGTGGTGGTTGTCAGTAGCAGCGATTTCATTGCCTTCAGTGGGGATGGGTCGTCTTCCGATTGCTAGGTTAGGTAAACATGACTGACTGCGGTCACACTCAGGACAAAAATAGGCCCAGGCGGAATCGACTAACACTAGAACCAGTTTATGAACTCATTGAGCTTACCAATGCTGTCCTACCACGTTGAGACTACTAAAGAGAAGCCTACTTCGACATAAGCAGAGTATGTTATTTGTTGTTTTTTACCTCCTCTTTATTCATACAGCTTCTGCAATTATAATAGGTGGCCCATGGTACGACAAAAATAATTTTCACGGCACATTTACAGAGTACTTCCGTGTGCAAAAATCATCTCAAACTTGGCCGCTCAGAGTCATCATTAAACGGATTACTACTCAGCAGTCTGTTGATGCACATTCAGGCCAGCATCATGTGCACCTGATTGAGTGTCTTGCAATTGTTAGCCTTGTTTAGTGCTGTCCACTAAACTGAGACACTGTAGGGTAGTGTCGGTCTGACGATCGAAGTGTAGATCCAGAGTAGGCGATGCGAGGTTCTAGTCCTCATTTGCAGCCAATGGTAAGATCTTTTAGGAACAAGGTTGGGGCAGATTTGCTCGGAGATTTGGCACGTGGTGTCTGATTCCCATCTGGCATCAATTTGTTGCTTCTAAGGAAGGTTGAGCTGACTACTTTAGAATTGGAATGTTATGGCTGCCTGGATATCCATAACTACCATATACAGATATCGCGAGTGGATATCATGTTCCATCTCAACCAGGACAGAGCTTTACTAGTCGCTATAGCTTCTGCTAAGAAGACACTGCAGTGGTTAGTTAGACTAAGAAGTGTCCTTAGCTTAAGATGTTCAGAGTATCAGTCCCTTCTTACACTTACTCTTCTTACTTTCTTAATTTTTACTCTGGAGCTTCTGTAAAAGTTGTTGTGGAGGGTTCGCGTGTGTGCCTGTTCAGTAACGGATAATATTAGCATACGCGACTAAAGCTGATAAGTGATGTAGGTCTCTTTTAACTCTTATTCCAATTTCCAGACTGAGCCAACGTGGTCGGGCACTATTAAGGGCTTCATCTGCTAGTTTTCACATTATAGACCTTAGAACCAGGTAGTGGGTTGGGATTGCCTGAGGGCCAATATTCACCCAACCCAGATAAATTTTTTACAAGAATGCCCTGGTAACCAGTAAACGCCCATTGTTATTGCGAAGGATATAACGCAGACGATTTGTCTGTATAACCTGACTAGTATCTACGTAAAGATATATGATATGGCTAAGTCTAAGTTTCTTGGGTCGTTACTACTATAAGTCACTCATATACTTTGATTACTCCTAGAGTGTGACAATAGCTACATCAATTTCAGTCAAACGCACTTTGTGTCTTCTGTAGATTTACGATGAAATGGTGTCCCTCATCCACATAAACATTGCTTGTTTAAAAATTATGCTCATAGTAGAGCACCTATAATTGACTCCTGAGGGACTTTATGCAGCGTGGTTAATTTCTTCTTGAGGCAGTCATCAACACTATTGTGGAACCATGTCATGACTTTTCACAACTTGGAATGAAGTTATTTTGACATGACATCTTGTTAATTCCTAAGGCTGTTGCGAGTTTCCCCTCCTTTCTAGAAACATGAGTTAAACTTGCATGTGCTCCACAATGTACGCGATTACATTTTTAACCTCTGTTCAGTTTCTTATTGGGCAGTGGCCTGCTGATTGTATTTCGCTTCTGCAGTTTAGAAACAACTGCTTAAATAATGAAACAATCTACATTTACCAATACCTTCGGCGCTATTTCTGTCTAAGAGAAGTTCTTTACAAGAGGTTCGCCAGGATAACGTTTCGCTCACAGCTCTGAATAAACATGTGACGTCTCCCAGCTTCCGTATCAGACAAACAGTAAGTAAAAGTGATTCACCGAAATGCCTGCCGCCGTTTCCATTGACTCCTGGATACCGAATCAACCTCGTTAACAGGCGACAACGGCTGGCCATTTTCAGAGTTGCTTATTATTCCCAAATGACAAATCCGCTCTCCCCCGTCCGTAGTCAATCTCATTCATCCCCCGCTACCGAAAAAAAAACACACTTCAAGATCCAGACTTAGATATGTAGTCTCATTTTCAGTCTACCCTCGCGATTAGTCTCCGTTCCATAGAACTGCTTGGATCATTAAATCCTTCGGCTTGCCATTCCGGCTCTGTGTGGCCTTCTTTTTCCCCGTTTTTTTTTTTTGTTTTAATCCAATTGACAAAGTTAACAAAACAAACAGAACTAATATTCCATTCGCCAGATAAAATAAAGAAAATTCATTTAATTTTCACATTTTAACTGTGTTTACACAATCCTCAATCCACTGTGGCAGGAGCGCCCCCACCGCATGTGGATTTCAATTTAATTTAATCAGCACTTTGCGGCGGCAAGGGGGCGGCGGAATGAGGTAGCCCGTGCCGGTTGGTCCTTGGCGTTCGCGAGCGAGGCAGAGGGGAAAAAACATCCTTACATTACATTTTATTTACCTCCATCCTTGTGACATGTTCCACTGTGCTGGCGTTGTCGCTGTCGTTCTCGCCGAACTACTCGCCGTACTATGCCGCACCGCACCGCACCACCACTGTCGATGGTAATTTTTATCCATAATTTCATTTGTTGTAATGTTTGTTGTCCTTTCTTGTCGTGAGAGACTCATCACACAACACATCGAGACCACCACCACCGCCGCCCCATCGCGGCCGTCGTCGTCGTCGGGATTCCTTGGCTGGCTGGTAGGCAAACAGTGTTCATCCTTATCAGCGGATGAATGTGCGAGTGTATCCTTGTTTTTGTGGCGCCATTTAAATGTGTCTTTTTGCTACAATTTGAGGCGAAACTACAAGTAGGAACATTTCATTCGGAATATATGTGTACGAGTACACACATTTCACATCCATTCCTGGAATGGACTATTTTGGCGGAAACTTTTTAGGCGGCAACAACACATCGAAGGACGACAGCAACAGCAATAGCAACAGCCAAGGGGACCGGAGCGATAGAAAAAGACCGACGACATCAAGTTTACGCTATAAATTGTTGATACGACAACTTACGACTTATACACCATTGCGCTATAAATTCAACGGACAAATACATTATTTCTCAAGAGATACTTTTACCACCCTCCTCAGCCTCTGCCGCATGCTCTCCATCACCGTGCTCACTCGCCATCTGATCCATCACCGGGAGGAGGGGGTCCGTGGCCGGGGAGCTGGGGGCGAAGCGCCTCTCTAAAAATATGAATTTAATGTCCAAGGACGGCGAAGAAACATGGCCGAGCACGAGGACAATTGTCGGCGTACGGCTGAGTACGATGTCGGGGGGTATTAATCTGTTGCCGGAGTGAGTGGTGCTCTGGTGCGGCCGCCCCATAATAAATCTTCGGGTCTGGCAATAATCGACATAATTAATGGACTCATTGATTGGATTAATTTCCTCGGAAGTGCTCTGGCCGGTGTGTACATAAGTGGTTCGATATTCATTTGTTGCACTCGAGTAATTAATTAGTGACAACAATGTGTGACCGGATAGGGTCGGACCTGGCTTTCATACACGACAAGCACGTGTATGCAAATTTTCACGTTGACTATGGGTGGAGGGGTGGGTCGGGGTCAGTGGGTTACTCGAAAGGGCGAGAGTACATATCGCTGAAATGACAAGTACACTTTGTCCTGCGTGGGTTGGGTGTGTATGAGTGTGGGAATTCGCATCGCATGTGAACCGGGGGCAAAGTGTTGTCAACAAGCTTAGTGGCGCTGAAGGAATGAGCAGCTAGGCGAATTAATGACTATTGATTGAGTCGCTGACTGTGACGACGTTTTCGGAATTTTGCACGCGTTCTTGCGTCGAATTTGGGTCAGCCATGGCGGCTGAAGGTCGATTGCGGAGGGTGGTTTCGGTTGGGAGACTGAGCCTCGTCGGGGAGAGTTGGCACATCGCAGGGTTTTGCCATCAGTGCCCTTTTGAGGCAGAATGAAGTACTGGCAAAGTTAGGATTCCATAAGAGTTCCGTCCGGATAGGGAGAACAGAGGTGTCTGAGCACGTCGCTGGCCAAGGCCTATGCCAGCCGGGACTAAAGCTTGTATACATGCAGGAATGGTTAACTGATTAAGTGCTCCTTTGAAAGGAAGGGCATAATAGGTTGGCTATGAGAGTCTTTAGACCGCAGCCTTCTGGTTTAACAAAGTAGGAGAGCTTGAAGGTGTGACTTGAAGACAAGGACTTGACGAGTGCTTCGTACAGCAGGGTGCAACCGCCAGCTGAGGCAAAATCATGTCTATCTCATTCAGATTTCGATTTTGGTTATCGTGGCTAGAGAAGCCTAAAACCACCATCGTCCAGTGGTAGGTAAATGTGGATGGCCAACACACTATGACTTCAATGACAGAAATATCAAACGCAACCAAACCGTATCTTTCAAAGGATTGAGTCGAAACGAAAGACTAACACTTTTTTGTACAGCTTTTTAGCTCCTTTACGATAAAGGCTTTCTGTTTGCAAGCAGATTAGTTGTGCTGCCACATGTGTCGCAGTTCTGGCAACAAAAATGCTGAGGACTTGTCAAGGACTGTGTCAGAATCATGAAATCGACAGGACCGACTGATACTTCCCAATCGAAAGATGCGTTCAGAAATTAAAAACAAGCAAACCCAGCTCAGCAGCAACTCTACTCCCCATTTAAAAACTTAAAAACTAACTCACCTCATCTGGATCATGAAACTAATCACCAACAGCTGAAGCACACCCCTCTGGGCAGACTTAATAAGCCAAATGGCACCAACCACAATCTAGCAGATCTCCCGATGAATTTGCAAACATTAAGCTAGTACCTGCAGCCTCCGCAAATACCCACCATTGAACTGTCCAAGTGCAAGAAAATAAAAGGGAACCACCCGACTATCCTTTTCAGACAGTGCCACTAGAATTTCCTCCGAAAACTCTGGTATAATGGTCAATTAATCATAAATTTAGTTGATGATGTTGCCATCATTGTCTGACATTGACTGTCCACCAGCTATCAGTATTGCCGATGACATTGTCCCTCTAAGGCTCCCCCCATAGATTTGATCGGCAGTCGATTACGAAGGACCTGGTATGACAAAACTCTAACTAAGCTCGATGCCGCATAGAAAAACAATGGAAGAAAATTATAACCCACACAGATGTACAACAAATCCGACTGCAAAACCATGACCATGACAAGGACTGTAACCTGCCACAGCCTGATCGAAGACTCAACAAAGATTATTGAAAAGGAGAGAGTCGTCTTCTGCGGCAATGACGATTCAGATAGAATGCTCAAACCTTCTTAAGAAAAGGATGTTGCTGAAGCAGCTGTTGCCGATGGCATGCAAAATATTCTGAAAGGTTTTTTATTTGATCATGTCATGCATTGTTTCATGCTAAAAGGGTGGAAATTACGGAAAAATAGTATTGAAACTCCCGTTCAGTTGTATTTAGTTATGCAGCATGAAGTTTCTTGTGAGGTTGGTCATCATAGCTTTAGTGTGCAGACAGATATTGATGCGAAATTAAAAAACGGCACTGGACTTAAGCCTACTCCCGGTCAGATTGTCCTGGCAAAAGAGTTGAAGCCATACGTAGACAATGGCGATCAAATTCACGCAAAGATTGGCTGTTTGTGGCGGAGTAAGGTATTGGTGAGCAGAGTTTCCCAACATCAGAGCTGTGGTTCCAACAAGATAGCGCAACATACTATAAAAGCGACACTTGTAAGTCCTGCCAGCTGACAGCCGCTTCAAGCACCATAAACGAGGGAGCCATTTGATTGTTGTGCTAAACCACGTATGTAGGCATAAAATGACATGAATTTAGTGTCAAGTAAATCCAGAATCATTATTTCACACCATTGATTTTGTATTCAAATTTCTTCAAATTTCAAGTTGAGACAGCGCCTTGTCAGAATGGCAATGGAGAACGCCCGATAGAGAACTCCAGAAAAAGATTTAGACAAGACGATGCACTGTCATGCGACTTTTTTTCAAAGTCATTATCGAGAAGATCGTGCGGAACTCAAATGTCAAAACCAGAGGCATGATCTTCCACAAATCTGTGCAACTGATTGCATATGCGGATGACATTGACATCATCGGAAGAACACAACGGGATGTGAGTGGGGCGTTTGTGAACATCGAGGAGGAAAAGGCCAAGATGGGGCTTGCGGTTAATGGAATGAACACCGACGTCTCGGACAAAATGGCTCCGAAGTTAATACAGCAATGACACCACCGGGGAAATAATACGGCGGATCACGCCGGCCAATTGCTGTATTTTCGCACTTGGAAGGGCACTGAGGACTAAAGCCATCTCCCAAAGAACCAAGATATCCCTATGTAAGACCTTTGTAGTCCCAGTCCGGCTGTTTGGCGCAGAAGTATGGGCAGTAACTAAAGACGATGAGGATCTTGTTCGCCCTGTACGGGCTACGCAGTGACATTGATCTGGTCAAACGAGTCCGAATTTCTCGTCACGAATGGCTATATCACTTAGAGCGAATGGACACCAATGCTCCGGCCGGGAAAGTCTTCGACTTAAACCCAGAAGGACAACGCGATAAAGGAAAACCACGCCTACGGCAGTTAGAAGTTGTTGTTGAACGTGGGTAGCTGGCAGCAACTTGTGGGATGGCTAGATGAGAGGCATTTTGTTTGAGGCCCACGTCCATACACACATTTCACAGAGCTGTCGTACCGTTCTTACAACGCTGTCAAAGAGACTACTCTGTCTTTCTTCTTAAATATGATTATCGCTGCTTAGTCAGGAGGACTCAGGTTTCCGCTTCTACATATCCTAAAAATTTTGCCTCCTAGAATGTCTACCTGAACTCCAGCTATTACAAAAACAAATTAGTTCAAATGCCACTTGACACGCACACTGTTTGTATACCCAATATAGCTTATTCTCTTTCTTCGTCGCCAGTACCCAGAGCCAACTACTATAAATAGTATATACATAAGAATATACATAAGAAAACTTCTAGGGTACCTCGGATTGGAAGTTTTGCACTCTGAGAAATTTAATTTATATCTCCTGAGGATGCTGAAACAGACTGGGACGTCAGGCAATTGCGAAGGTGTGGCAATGGAAGGAGACCCACCATCGATGTACTTGCTAGAGCCTACCATTTCTCAAGGTACACACAATCAAAACAATCAACAACGAGTGGGTAGAAAACTGGAAGCTGTTTTGCGTTTTGCCATCCTTACGACTTGCCTGGCAAGAATTACCAGAGCCTTATCCCAGAGCTCGACTGCATCGAGGACATCCAATGCAACGGGAACCTTCAACTGGGGTGTAAGCCCGACATCATTCATTTTACAAGGCGACGAAAATTTCAGTATCAAAGCCTGCTCAGTTAAGAGACAATCCTCATTGTTATACCTTCAGAAAAACTTCCTTGTTCTTTAAGAAGAATTCCCAGAATATGTTGCTTTCCCTCGCTCTGATGAATTCTGTAAAATTTGGTTAAATTTTCAAGAAGCATTGTGATGTCTTACATTTGGCACAAACTAGAAGTGCGTTAACAAATCAATGTGACAGATCATTCTTGCACACATTTCAGCTGGTGCCACGAAGTCTCATGTGACCTAACCTCAATCTCAACCCGCTCTGGAATGAATGCTCTGGTTTCTTTTACCACTACCGCGTAATTGAAAACAGTACTTGATTGATATGAGTTCTCATTGACCATGATCAATGGAATCTTCTGCCCGTCTGTCAACCTTCCGCCACACCACTGTCACGCCTGTTATCCTTTCGTTTGGTTTTATGAACGATCAACGGAACCGTTACAAATTGAATGCCATTCGCATTCGAACGAAATGAAATGAAATGTGCGGTTTCGAAATTGGCACAATGTTGCCAGGATGCTCCCGCAAGCGATGTCACCGCAGTTTATACAGCATCCTTCATAAATTACGCTCGCATCACTGCTGCCACCATCCCACCCATTCAAAACCAATGAGCGAATTGTGAAAATTATTCAAACATAAAATTCCAATATGGATTCCACCAACGGGAACCAGTTCGAGTTTTCTTTTTCTGATCGAGATGCCAAAGCAAAAGAGTTCGACTTTTAAGTCGTTTGCTCAAGTTTTCCTCTTTTTTTCGCCTCGATTTTTGTGTGTCGTCCGGAACTGGTTCGCCAGGACATATGCACACACTTGCGAGGTTTCGTTTCTTTGTCCGCCAATGTAATCTAGTTTATTGTATATAACGGTGTAATGGAAAACTTGTGATTTATGGATGGCTTGCATCCTGCCAGAACGAAGTGGAGTATATTTTTGCATGTCACATGGCCCTAGTGTTGGCATCCAGACAGAAGGTCCTTTTTAACAATAAATGCATCATCAGGACTCTCTCTCTAACACACACGTGGAGATGGGGAGACCACACCACACACAAAATGAAATGAAATGCTTTCCAAAAGTGGGTAGCCAATGCGCCTCACCACTGTGTTGGGGGTGAGAGTGAGAAGAGCACTGGCAAGGCGCTTGGAGATTTAACTAAAGGAAATGTATCCCGTGGAGAATGCTCCTTTTGTACTGAGAGGACGATGTCGCGACGCGCCAGTGGTAAAAAGAAGCAAACACGAACGAAGGAAAAAAATACGTAGAAAACCGCCAGAGAAAATTGCCAGTTGGAAAAACACATTTCATGACTTTTATCCTTTCTCGCCTCACCCCACCCCACCGCCGACACTACGACTACTACCTACCACCTTCCTGCTGTTGTTGTTGCTACCGCTGCTGTTATGAATGCGGTTTCGGAGGGAATATCCTCAACGGGAAGCTCCTCAATCCGGAAACAAATGACAAAAAGGCCACGAAAAAAAAAAAATGCTGAAATTTAATACTCGTCGCGATCCACAAACCGTCCTTGGTGTTCCCTAATTTTATTTCTCACACCCACCGAGGGTGTGACTGTCACCGTCACCCCACGCCACATTCCGCGCACTGCAATGAGATAAATTCTTTGAAATTAAATTTAATAGATTGTCCTTGTCGCGGTGCATATTGCAGCGTTCACACGACGATCGACGAGAATGGGAAATCCTTGTGCTTGGATTGTAAATGCAAAACGTTGAGCTCCCATCGTTCCCGACTGGCTTCCTTTGTCGGCGCATGGCCCGGCATCATCGGTGGCATTTGACAAATGAATTTCCGCGAATATCACTGCTCTCGAGAAAACGAATGCCAACAGAAAAGAGAAAAAACCCAGCTAGGATATTTATGAACGACGCTCTTTTTTTCACTGAAATTTTTCTTCTCCACTTTTTTTCTTTCCCACCGTTCACTCATTCATTCGCTCTTGTGTATCAAGGATATCCTTATCGCGGAATTCTTTGCATTCGAAGATGTTTTGATTAATGATTTCATCATTGGTCCTTCGAGCCCTCCCCGCTTCGGTCCAAACGCGATGATGAACGAGAATGCCACGAAAGACTGGTGAGCGGGCGAGGCGTTATTAAAGGATAAGGATAATGCTGGAATCCTTTAAAATAGTGCAAAATGATTGGGGTTATGGGTGAACTTCGCCGAAAGACACTACGCCGCTACGTTCCGGCCCCTCAGCGAATGCTCCAATCAAATTTGCATAAAACATTAATGGCCACAAAGTAAAAGCATTTAACGGTATTAAGGATTTTTGCAGCGCACCAGAGTGAAGGGGAGAATGCTGGTGTATCGTCACCGTGCCGCTCCGTTGGGAAAAAAGTAAATAAACCTAGAAGACTATTAGCGACACCTCTCGGCTCGGCAGCGGCAATGGCCGCGGCTCTCGGCGCTCGCTCGTTGAAAATGAAAATGTGTTCAACGCCTCCGGTGTGTTGATGGGGCAAGGATTGTCGAGTGTCTTAAGTCCGCGGGCGTTGCACATTAAGGAATTTAAGCTCCCACCATCGCCCACGGCTGGTGGTTATGTACCGACCAACTCGGGCCGCGATAGGACGTTAGAGGACAAAAAGAATTCCTAAGTGTTTTCGGTGTAATTAAGTTCTTAATAAACCAATTTGAAGACTTACGCGGAAGGTAGCGGTACACGGTGGCGACACTGCCGCCGACCGCTAATGCGCTCGGTGAACTACACTCATCCCTGGCCTCGCAGTCGGTGTCGAGAGGACCGAATGAAGCTGAATGGCGAATGGTTTTCGGTTTTTGTAAAAATATCCTGCACACATTTTGAACTGGCGAAAGTTTCCTAATCCGTGTTCCGACGTCGCTGGTGAAGTTGAATTAAGTGAATTTCACACAGATCCTGGCCGCGGTTGAGGGCGGGGGTTAACGTTGCAATTAGACGAGGTGAACACTGAACACTGAACGGGGGCGTATCGAAACTGGGGTGTTCCTTAGATGCTCAGTGTTGCGGGCAAATAATTAAGTACTCGCGAATACGTTGGATGTCGAAGGAAGAGATTACAAGGGAATGCGGTAAATAACAGTAATGGCAGTGAGCTTTAACCGAAATGGAGTGGGCGGGAGGGCCTTGAGATGGGGATTTCATTAATGGCGGTGTAAGTTTGAAACTTAGCAGCGTCTTAGAGGTAATGAGTTGAGAGTGGGAAATCTGATGAGATTTCTCGCTTCATGGCGATGAGGTTTGGGGGGAGGGGGGCAGACAAGCCATTACCGAGCAAAGATCTAATTCGACAATGAAGACAGGAACCATTCATCGAAATAAGGGCCATGCCTGGTTATATTTACCGTCATTGCCCGAATTGCGCAACACGAGCGCGGATAGTTGAATCTCGAATCGATTAATACACAACACGAAACCAGGCGTGCGTGAGTCGTTCGTAGGCCTAATCGGGCCGCTGTGGCAGTTGGAAGGTGAGTCGTGAAATCCATCAGAAAAGCCTTACTAACCACTGCAAATATTTTTGTGTCAAAATGTCAATGTTGTCGAATGCACTCCAAACTCTCAGGATCGATTGATACACACACCAGCACATGCAAAACGGTGTGCGCAAGTCGTTGCTAGGCCTAATCGGGCCGCTGTGGCAGTTGGAAGGTGAGTCGTGAAATCCATCAGAAAAGCCTTACTAACCACTGCAAATATTTTTGTGTCAAAATGTCAATGTTGTCGAATGCACTCCAAACTCTCAGGATCGATTGATACACACACCAGCACATGCAAAACGGTGTGCGCAAGTCCTTGCTAGGCCTAATCGGGCCGCTGTGGCAGTAGGAAGATGAGTCGGGAAATCCATCAGAAAAGCCTTACTAACCACTGCAAATATTTTTGTGTCAAAATGTCAATGTTGTCGGATGCACTCGAAACTCTCAGGATCGATTAATACACACACCAGCACATGCAAAACGGGGTGCGCATGTCGTTGGTAGGCCTAATCGGGCCGCTGTGGCAGTTGGAAGGTGAGCCGTGAAATCCATCAGAAAAGCCTTACTAACCACTGCAAATATTTTTGTGTCAAAATGTCAATGTTGTCGGATGCACTCCAAACTCTCAGGATCGATTGATACACACACCAGCACATGCAAAACGGTGTGCGCAAGTCGTTGCTAGGCCTAATCGGGCCGCTGTGGCAGTTGGAAGGTGAGTCGTGAAATCCATCAGAAAAGCCTTACTAACCACTGCAAATATTTTTGTGTCAAAATGTCAATGTTGTCGGATGCACTCCAAACTCTCAGGATCGATTAATACACACACCAGCACATGCAAAACGGTGTGCGCAAGTCGTTGCTAGGCCTAATCGGGCCGCTGTGGCAGTTGGAAGGTGAGTCGTGAAATCCATCAGAAAAGCCTTACTAACCACTGCAAATATTTTTGTGTCAAAATGTCAATGTTGTCGAATGCACTCCAAACTCTCAGGATCGATTGATACACACACCAGCACATGCAAAACGGTGTGCGCAAGTCGTTGCTAGGCCTAATCGGGCCGCTGTGGCAGTTGGAAGGTGAGTCGTGAAATCCATCAGAAAAGCCTTACTAACCACTGCAAATATTTTTGTGTAAAAATGTCAATGTTGTCGAATGCACTCCAAACTCTCAGGATCGATTGATACACACACCAGCACATGCAAAACGGTGTGCGCAAGTCGTTGCTAGGCCTAATCGGGCCGCTGTGGCAGTTGGAAGGTGAGTCGTGAAATCCATCAGAAAAGCCTTACTAACCACTGCAAATATTTTTGTGTCAAAATGTCAATGTTGTCGAATGCACTCCAAACTCTCAGGATCGATTGATACACACACCAGCACATGCAAAACGGTGTGCGCAAGTCGTTGCTAGGCCTAATCGGGCCGCTGTGGCAGTTGGAAGGTGAGTCGTGAAATCCATCAGAAAAGCCTTACTAACCACTGCAAATATTTTTGTGTAAAAATGTCAATGTTGTCGAATGCACTCCAAACTCTCAGGATCGATTGATACACACACCAGCACATGCAAAACGGTGTGCGCTAGTCGTTGCTAGGCCTAATCGGGCCGCTGTGGCAGTTGGAAGGTGAGTCGTGAAATCCATCAGAAAAGCCTTACTAACCACTGCAAATATTTTTGTGTCAAAATGTCAATGTTGTCGAATGCACTCCAAACTCTCAGGATCGATTGATACACACACCAGCACATGCAAAACGGTGTGCGCAAGTCGTTGCTAGGCCTAATCGGGCCGCTGTGGCAGTTGGAAGGTGAGTCGTGAAATCCATCAGAAAAGCCTTACTAACCACTGCAAATATTTTTGTGTCAAAATGTCAATGTTGTCGGATGCACTCCAAACTCTCAGGATCGATTAATACACACACCAGCACATGCAAAACGGTGTGCGCAAGTCGTTGCTAGGCCTAATCGGGCCGCTGTGGCAGTTGGAAGGTGAGCCGTGAAATCCATCAGAAAAGCCTTACTAACCACTGCAAATATTTTTGTGTCAAAATGTCAATGTTGTCGGATGCACTCGAAACTCTCAGGATCGATTAATACACACACCAGCACATGCAAAACGGGGTGCGCATGTCGTTGGTAGGCCTAATCGGGCCGTTGTGGCAGTAGGAAGATGAGTCGGGAAATCCATCAGAAAAGCCTTACTAACCACTGCAAATATTTTTGTGTCAAAATGTCAATGTTGTCGGATGCACTCCAAACTCTCAGGATCGATTAATATACACACCAACACATGCAAAACGGTGTGCGCATGTCGTTGGTAGGCCTAATCGGGCCGTTGTGGCAGTAGGAAGATGAGTCGGGAAATCCATCAGAAAAGCCTTACTAACCACTGCAAATATTTTTGTGTCAAAATGTCAATGTTGTCGGATGCACTCCAAACTCTCAGGATCGATTAATATACACACCAACACATGCAAAACGGTGTGCGCAAGTCGTTGCTAGGCCTAATCGGGCCGCTGTGGCAGTTGGAAGGTGAGCCGTGAAATCCATCAGAAAAGTCTTACTAACCACTGCAAATATTTTTGTGTCAAAATGTCAATGTTGTCGGATGCACTCGAAACTCTCAGGATCGATTAATACACACACCAGCACATGCAAAACGGGGTGCGCATGTCGTTGGTAGGCCTAATCGGGCCGCTGTGGCAGTTGGAAGGTGAGTCGGGAAATCCATCAGAAAAGCCTTACTAACCACTGCAAATATTTTTGTGTCAAAATGTCAATGTTGTCGGATGCACTCCAAACTCTCAGGATCGATTAATACACACACCAGCACATGCAAAACGGTGTGCGCAAGTCGTTGGTAGGCCTAATCGGGCCGCTGTGGCAGTAGGAAGATGAGTCGTGAAATCCATCAGAAAAGCCTTACTAACCACTGCAAATATTTTTGTGTCAAAATGTCAATGTTGTCGGATGCACTCCAAACTCTCAGGATCGATTAATACACACACCAGCACATGCAAAACGGTGTGCGCAAGTCGTTGCTAGGCCTAATCGGGCCGCTGTGGCATTTGGAAGGTGAGTCGTGAAATCCATCAGAAAAGCCTTACTAACCACTGCAAATATTTTTGTGTCAAAATGTCAATGTTGTCAGATGCACTCCAAACTCTCAGGATCGATTAATACACACACCAGCACATGCAAAACGGTGTGCGCAAGTCGTTGCTAGGCCTAATCGGGCCGCTGTGGCAGTTGGAAGGTGAGCCGTGAAATCCATCAGAAAAGCCTTACTAACCACTGCAAATATTTTTGTGTCAAAATGTCAATGTTGTCGGATGCACTCGAAACTCTCAGGATCGATTAATACACACACCAGCACATGCAAAACGGGGTGCGCATGTCGTTGGTAGGCCTAATCGGGCCGCTGTGGCAGTTGGAAGGTGAGTCGTGAAATCCATCAGAAAAGCCTTACTAACCACTGCAAATATTTTTGTGTCAAAATGTCAATGTTGTCGGATGCACTCCAAACTCTCAGGATCGATTAATACACACACCAGCACATGCAAAACGGTGTGCGCAAGTCGTTGGTAGGCCTAATCGGGCCGCTGTGGCAGTAGGAAGATGAGTCGGGAAATCCATCAGAAAAGCCTTACTAACCACTGCAAATATTTTTGTGTCAAAATGTCAATGTTGTCGGATGCACTCCAAACTCTCAGGATCGATTAATACACACACCAGCACATGCAAAACGGTGTGCGCAAGTCGTTGCTAGGCCTAATCGGGCCGCTGTGGCATTTGGAAGGTGAGTCGTGAAATCCATCAGAAAAGCCTTACTAACCACTGCAAATATTTTTGTGTCAAAATGTCAATGTTGTCGGATGCACTCCAAACTCTCAGGATCGATTAATACACACACCAGCACATGCAAAACGGTGTGCGCAAGTCGTTGCTAGGCCTAATCGGGCCGCTGTGGCAGTAGGAAGATGAGTCGGGAAATCCATCAGAAAAGCCTTACTAACCACTGCAAATATTTTTGTGTCAAAATGTCAATGTTGTCGGATGCACTCCAAACTCTCAGGATCGATTAATATACACACCACCACATGCAAAACGGGGTGCGCATGTCGTTGGTAGGCCTAATCGGGCCGCTGTGGCAGTTGGAAGGTGAGTCGTGAAATCCATCAGAAAAGCCTTACTAACCACTGCAAATATTTTTGTGTCAAAATGTCAATGTTGTCGGATGCACTCCAAACTCTCAGGATCGATTAATACACACACCAGCACATGCAAAACGGTGTGCGCAAGTCGTTGGTAGGCCTAATCGGGCCGCTGTGGCAGTAGGAAGATGAGTCGTGAAATCCATCAGAAAAGCCTTACTAACCACTGCAAATATTTTTGTGTCAAAATGTCAATGTTGTCGGATGCACTCCAAACTCTCAGGATCGATTAATACACGCACCAGCACATGCAAAACGGTGTGCGCAAGTCGTTGCTAGGCCTAATCGGGCCGCTGTGGCAGTAGGAAGATGAGTCGGGAAATCCATCAGAAAAGCCTTACTAACCACTGCAAATATTTTTGTGTCAAAATGTCAATGTTGTCGGATGCACTCCAAACTCTCAGGATCGATTAATACACACACCAGCACATGCAAAACGGTGTGCGCAAGTCGTTGCTAGGCCTAATCAGGCCGCTGTGGCAGTAGGAAGATGAGTCGTGAAATCCATCAGAAAAGCCTTACTAACCACTGCAAATATTTTTGTGTCAAAATGTCAATGTTGTCGGATGCACTCCAAACTCTCAGGATCGATTAATACACACACCAGCACATGCAAAACGGGGTGCGCATGTCGTTGGTAGGCCTAATCGGGCCGCTGTGGCAGTTGGAAGGTGAGTCGTGAAATCCATCAGAAAAGCCTTACTAACCACTGCAAATATTTTTGTGTCAAAATGTCAATGTTGTCGGATGCACTCCAAACTCTCAGGATCGATTAATACACACACCAGCACATGCAAAACGGTGTGCGCAAGTCGTTGGTAGGCCTAATCGGGCCGCTGTGGCAGTAGGAAGATGAGTCGTGAAATCCATCAGAAAAGCCTTACTAACCACTGCAAATATTTTTGTGTCAAAATGTCAATGTTGTCGGATGCACTCCAAACTCTCAGGATCGATTAATACACGCACCAGCACATGCAAAACGGTGTGCGCAAGTCGTTGCTAGGCCTAATCGGGCCGCTGTGGCAGTAGGAAGATGAGTCGGGAAATCCATCAGAAAAGCCTTACTAACCACTGCAAATATTTTTGTGTCAAAATGTCAATGTTGTCGGATGCACTCCAAACTCTCAGGATCGATTAATACACACACCAGCACATGCAAAACGGGGTGCGCAAGTCGTTGGTAGGCCTAATCGGGCCGCTGTGGCAGTAGGAAGATGAGTCGTGAAATCCATCAGAAAAGCCTTACTAACCACTGCAAATATTTTTGTGTCAAAATGTCAATGTTGTCGGATGCACTCCAAACTCTCAGGATCGATTAATACACACACCAGCACATGCAAAACGGTGTGCGCAAGTCGTTGCTAGGCCTAATCAGGCCGCTGTGGCAGTAGGAAGATGAGTCGTGAAATCCATCAGAAAAGCCTTACTAACCACTGCAAATATTTTTGTGTCAAAATGTCAATGTTGTCGGATGCACTCCAAACTCTCAGGATCGATTAATACACACACCAGCACATGCAAAACGGGGTGCGCATGTCGTTGGTAGGCCTAATCGGGCCGCTGTGGCAGTTGGAAGGTGAGTCGTGAAATCCATCAGAAAAGCCTTACTAACCACTGCAAATATTTTTGTGTCAAAATGTCAATGTTGTCGGATGCACTCCAAACTCTCAGGATCGATTAATACACACACCAGCACATGCAAAACGGTGTGCGCAAGTCGTTGGTAGGCCTAATCGGGCCGCTGTGGCAGTAGGAAGATGAGTCGTGAAATCCATCAGAAAAGCCTTACTAACCACTGCAAATATTTTTGTGTCAAAATGTCAATGTTGTCGGATGCACTCCAAACTCTCAGGATCGATTAATACACGCACCAGCACATGCAAAACGGTGTGCGCAAGTCGTTGCTAGGCCTAATCGGGCCGCTGTGGCAGTAGGAAGATGAGTCGGGAAATCCATCAGAAAAGCCTTACTAACCACTGCAAATATTTTTGTGTCAAAATGTCAATGTTGTCGGATGCACTCCAAACTCTCAGGATCGATTAATACACACACCAGCACATGCAAAACGGGGTGCGCAAGTCGTTGGTAGGCCTAATCGGGCCGCTGTGGCAGTAGGAAGATGAGTCGTGAAATCCATCAGAAAAGCCTTACTAACCACTGCAAATATTTTTGTGTCAAAATGTCAATGTTGTCGGATGCACTCCAAACTCTCAGGATCGATTAATACACACACCAGCACATGCAAAACGGTGTGCGCAAGTCGTTGCTAGGCCTAATCAGGCCGCTGTGGCAGTAGGAAGATGAGTCGTGAAATCCATCAGAAAAGCCTTACTAACCACTGCAAATATTTTTGTGTCAAAATGTCAATGTTGTCGGATGCACTCCAAACTCTCAGGATCGATTAATACACGCACCAGCACATGCAAAACGGTGTGCGCAAGTCGTTGCTAGGCCTAATCGGGCCGCTGTGGCAGTAGGAAGATGAGTCGGGAAATCCATCAGAAAAGCCTTACTAACCACTGCAAATATTTTTGTGTCAAAATGTCAATGTTGTCGGATGCACTCCAAACTCTCAGGATCGATTAATACACACACCAGCACATGCAAAACGGGGTGCGCAAGTCGTTGGTAGGCCTAATCGGGCCGCTGTGGCAGTAGGAAGATGAGTCGGGAAATCCATCAGAAAAGCCTTACTAACCACTGCAAATATTTTTGTGTCAAAATGTCAATGTTGTCGGATGCACTCCAAACTCTCAGGATCGATTAATACACACACCAGCACATGCAAAACGGGGTGCGCAAGTCGTTGGTAGGCCTAATCGGGCCGCTGTGGCAGTAGGAAGATGAGTCGGGAAATCCATCAGAAAAGCCTTACTAACCACTGCAAATATTTTTGTGTCAAAATGTCAATGTTGTCGGATGCACTCCAAACTCTCAGGATCGATTAATACACACACCAGCACATGCAAAACGGTGTGCGCAAGTCGTTGCTAGGCCTAATCGGGCCGCTGTGGCAGTAGGATGATGAGTCGGGAAATCCATCAGAAAAGCCTTACTAACCACTGCAAATATTTTTGTGTCAAAATGTCAATGTTGTCGGATGCACTCCAAACTCTCAGGATCGATTAATACACACACCAGCACATGCAAAACGGTGTGGGCAAGTCGTTGCTAGGCCTAATCGGGCCGCTGTGGCAGTAGGAAGATGAGTCGGGAAATCCATCAGAAAAGCCTTACTAACCACTGCAAATATTTTTGTGTCAAAATGTCAATGTTGTCGGATGCACTCCAAACTCTCAGGATCGATTAATACACACACCAGCACATGCAAAACGGTGTGCGCAAGTCGTTGCTAGGCCTAGTCGGGCCGCTGTGGCAGTTGGAAGATGAGTCGGGAAATCCATCAGAAAAGCCCTACTAACCACTGCAAATATTTTTGTGTCAAAATGTCAATGTTGTCGAATGCACTCCAAACTCTCAGGATCGATTAATACATACACCAGCACATGCAAAACGGTGTGCGCACGTCGTTGGTAGGCCTAATCGGGCCGCTGTGGCAGTTGGAAGGTGAGTCGTGAAATCCATCAGAAAAGCCTTACTAACCACTGCAAATATTTTTGTGTCAAAATGTCAATGTTGTCGGATGCACTCCAAACTCTCAGCACCGGTTAATAAACACACCAGCACATGCAAAACGGTGTGCGCAAGTCGTTGCTAGGCCTAATCGGGCCGCTGTGGCAGTTGGAAGGTGAGTCGTGAAATCCATCAGAAAAGCCTTACTAACCACTGCAAATATTTTTGTGTCAAAATGTCAATGTTGTCGGATGCACTCCAAACTCTCAGGATCGATTAATACACACACCAGCACATGCAAAACGGTGTGCGCAAGTCGTTGCTAGGCCTAGTCGGGCCGCTGTGGCAGTTGGAAGATGAGTCGGGAAATCCATCAGAAAAGCCCTACTAACCACTGCAAATATTTTTGTGTCAAAATGTCAATGTTGTCGAATGCACTCCAAACTCTCAGGATCGATTAATACATACACCAGCACATGCAAAACGGTGTGCGCACGTCGTTGGTAGGCCTAATCGGGCCGCTGTGGCAGTTGGAAGGTGAGTCGTGAAATCCATCAGAAAAGCCTTACTAACCACTGCAAATATTTTTGTGTCAAAATGTCAATGTTGTCGGATGCACTCCAAACTCTCAGCACCGGTTAATAAACACACCAGCACATGCAAAACGGTGTGCGCAAGTCGTTGCTAGGCCTAATCGGGCCGCTGTGGCAGTTGGAAGGTGAGTCGTGAAATCCATCAGAAAAGCCTTACTAACCACTGCAAATATTTTTGTGTCAAAATGTCAATGTTGTCGGATGCACTCCAAACTCTCAGGATCGATTAATACATACACCAGCACATGCAAAACGGTGTGCGCACGTCGTTGGTAGGCCTAATCGGGCCGCTGTGGCAGTTGGAAGGTGAGTCGTGAAATCCATCAGAAAAGCCTTACTAACCACTGCAAATATTTTTGTGTCAAAATGTCAGTGTTGTCGGATGCACTCCAAACTCTCAGGATCGATTAATACACACACCAGCACATGCAAAACGGGGTGCGCAAGTCGTTGGTAGGCCTAATTGGGCCGCTGTGGCAGTAGGAAGATGAGTCGTGAAATCCATCAGAAAAGCCTTACTAACCACTGCAAATATTTTTGTGTCAAAATGTCAATGTTGTCGGATGCACTCGAAACTCTCAGGATCGATTAATACACACACCAGCACATGCAAAACGGGGTGCGCAAGTCGTTGGTAGGCCTAATTGGGCCGCTGTGGCAGTAGGAAGATGAGTCGTGAAATCCATCAGAAAAGCCTTACTAACCACTGCAAATATTTTTGTGTCAAAATGTCTGTGTTGTCGGATGCACTCCAAACTCTCAGGATCGATTAATACACACACCAGCACATGCAAAACGGGGTGCGCAAGTCGTTGGTAGGCCTAATTGGGCCGCTGTGGCAGTAGGAAGATGAGTCGTGAAATCCATCAGAAAAGCCTTACTAACCACTGCAAATATTTTTGTGTCAAAATGTCAATGTTGTCGGATGCACTCGAAACTCTCAGGATCGATTAATACACACACCAGCACATGCAAAACGGGGTGCGCAAGTCGTTGGTAGGCCTAATTGGGCCGCTGTGGCAGTAGGAAGATGAGTCGTGAAATCCATCAGAAAAGCCTTACTAACCACTGCAAATATTTTTGTGTCAAAATGTCAATGTTGTCGGATGCACTCCAAACTCTCAGGATCGATTAATACACACACCAGCACATGCATAAAAGTGTGCGAAAGTCGTTAGTACGCCTAATCGGGCCGCTGTGGCAGTAGGAAGATGAGTCGTGAAAACGCAAGTCGTTGCTAGGCCTAATCGGGCCGCTGTGGCAGTTGGAAGGTGAGTCGTGAAATCCATCAGAAAAGCCTTACTAACCACTGCAAATATTTTTGTGTCAAAATGTCAATGTTGTCGGATGCACTCCAAACTCTCAGGATCGATTAATACACACACCAGCACATGCATAAAAGTGTGCGAAAGTCGTTAGTACGCCTAATCGGGCCGCTGTGGCAGTAGGAAGATGAGTCGTGAAAACGCAAGTCGTTGCTAGGCCTAATCGGGCCGCTGTGGTAGTAGGAAGATGAGTCGTGAAATCCATCAGAAAAGCCTTACTAACCACTGCAAATATTTTTGTGTCAAATGTCAATGTTGTCGGATGCACTCGAAACTCTCAGGATCGATTAATACACACACCAGCACATGCAAAACGGTGTGCGCAAGTCGTTGCTAGGCCTAATCGGGCCGCTGTGGCAGTTGGAAGGTGAGTCGTGAAAACGCAAGTCGTTGCTAGGCCTAATCGGGCCGCTGTGGCAGTTGGAAGGTGAGTCGTGAAATCCATCAGAAAAGCCTTACTAACCACTGCAAATATTTTTGTGTCAAAATGTCAATGTTGTCGGATGCACTCCAAACTCTCAGGATCGATTAATACATACACCAGCACATGCAAAACGGTGTGCGCACGTCGTTGGTAGGCCTAGTCGGGCCGCTGTGGCAGTTGGAAGGTGAGTCGTGAAATCCATCAGAAAAGCCTTACTAACCACTGCAAATATTTTTGTGTCAAAATGTCAATGTTGTCGGATGCACTCCAAACTCTCAGGATCAATTAATACATACACCAGCACATGTAAAACGGTGTGCGCAAGTCGTTGCTAGGCCTAGTCGGGCCGCTGTGGCAGTTGGAAGGTGAGTCGTGAAATCCATCAGAAAAGCCTTACTAACCACTGCAAATATTTTTGTGTCAAAATGTCAATGTTGTCGGATGCACTCCAAACTCTCAGGATCGATTAATACACACACCAGCACATGCAAAACGGTGTGCGCAAGGCGTTGCTAGGCCTAATCGGGCCGCTGTGGCAGTTGGAAGGTGAGTCGTGAAATCCATCAGAAAAGCCTTACTAACCACTGCAAATATTTTTGTGTCAAAATGTCAGTGTTGTCGGATGCACTCCAAACTCTCAGGATCGATTAATACACACACCAGCACATGCAAAACGGGGTGCGCAAGTCGTTGGTAGGCCTAATTGGGCCGCTGTGGCAGTTGGAAGGTGAGTCGTGAAATCCATCAGAAAAGCCTTACTAACCACAGCAAATATTTTTGTGTCAAAATGTCAATGTTGTGGGATGCACTCCAAACTCTCAGGATCGATTAATACACACACCAGCACATGCAAAACGGTGTGCGCAAGTCGTTGCTAGGCCTAATCGGGCCGCTGTGGCAGTTGGAAGGTGAGTCGTGAAATCCATCAGAAAAGCCTTACTAACCACTGCAAATATTTTTGTGTCAAAATGTCAATGTTGTCGGATGCACTCCAAACTCTCAGGATCGATTAATACACACACCAGCACATGCAAAACGGTGTGCGCAAGTTGTTGCTAGGCCTAATCGGGCCGCTGTGGCAGTAGGAAGATGAGTCGGGAAATCCATCAGAAAAGCCTTACTAACCACTGCAAATATTTTTGTGTCAAAATGTCAATGTTGTCGGATGCACTCCAAACTCTCAGGATCGATTAATACACACACCAGCACATGCAAAACGGGGTGCGCAAGTCGTTGGTAGGCCTAATTGGGCCGCTGTGGCAGTAGGAAGATGAGTCGTGAAATCCATCAGAAAAGCCTTACTAACCACTGCAAATATTTTTGTGTCAACATGTCAATGTTGTCGGATGCACTCCAAACTCTCAGGATCGGTTGATACAGACAACAGAACATGCATAAAAGTGTGCGAAAGTCGTTAGTACGCCTAATCGGGCCGCTGTGGCAGTAGGAAGATGAGTCCTGAAATCCATCAGAAAAGCCTTACTAACCACTGCAAATATTTTTGTGTCAAAATGTCAATGTTGCCGGATGCACTCCAAACTCTCAGGATCGGTTGATACAGACAACAGAACATGCATAAAAGTGTGCGAAAGTCGTTAGTACGCCTAATCGGGCCGCTGTGGCAGTAGGAAGATGAGTCGTGAAATCCATCAGAAAAGCCTTACTAACCACTGCAAATATTTTTGTGTCAAAATGTCAATGTTGTCGGATGCACTCCAAACTCACAGGATCGGTTAATACAGACAACAGAACATGCATAAAAGTGTGCGCAAGTCGTTAGTACGCCTAATCGGGCCGTTGTGGCAGTAGGAAGATGAGTCGTGAAATCCATCAGAAAAGCCTTACTAACCACTGCAAATATTTTTGTGTCAAAATGTCAATGTTGTCGGATGCACTCCAAACTCTCAGCACCGGTTAATAAACACACCAGCACATGCAAAATGGTGTGCGCAAGTCGTTGCTAGGCCTAATCGGGCCGCTGTGGCAGTTGGAAGGTGAGTCGTGAAATCCATCAGAAAAGCCTTACTAACCACTGCAAATATTTTTGTGTCAAAATGTCAATGTTGTCGGATGCACTCCAAACTCACAGGATCGGTTAATACAGACAACAGAACATGCATAAAAGTGTGCGCAAGTCGTTAGTACGCCTAATCGGGCCGTTGTGGCAGTAGGAAGATGAGTCGTGAAATCCATCAGAAAAGCCTTACTAACCACTGCAAATATTTTTGTGTCAAAATGTCAATGTTGTCGGATGCACTCCAAACTCTCAGCACCGGTTAATACACACACCAGCACATGCAAAACGGTGTGCGCAAGTCGTTGGTGGGCCTAATCGGGCCGCTGTGGCAGTAGGAAGATGAGTCGTGAAATCCATCAGAAAAGCCTTACTAACCACTGCAAATATTTTTGTGTCAAAATGTCAATGTTGTCGGATGCACTCCAAACTCTCAGCACCGGTTAATAAACACACCAGCACATGCAAAATGGTGTGCGCAAGTCGTTGGTAGGCCTAATCGGGCCGCTGTGGCAGTAGGAAAATGAGTCGTGAAATCCATCAGAAAAGCCTTACTAACCACTGCAAATATTTTTGTGTCAAAATGTCAATGTTGCCGGATGCACTCCAAACTCTCAGGATCGATTAATACACACACCAGCACATGCAAAACGGTGTGCGCAAGTCGTTGGTAGGCCTAATCGGGCCGCTGTGGCAATTGGAAGGTGAGTCGTGAAATCCATCAGAAAAGCCTTGCTAACCACTGCAAATATTTTTGTGTCAAAATGTCAATGTTGTCGGATGCACTCCAAACTCTCAGGATCGATTAATACACACGCCAGCCCACGCAAAACGGTGTGCGCAAGTCGTGTTTCCATGTTGATGATGCAATGGAAAGCATTTTGCGACATCAGAAACTTCAATCAATTTCACGACCCCGGGGTCGTTTTGCATGTGCTGGTGTGTGTATCAATCGATTCTGATGCATTCGCAAGTGACATCGTCTTTTACGTCGACAAAATCAGACTGGCACAAGTTCCATAGTTACCGCATTAGTTACCAGTTGCAAGCGGCGCTCTTGACTGAATTCCAAACGAATGTAAGCTAATCGCAATGAACCTTCGGAACACCTACCGACTAGATTAGAAATGAGCCCCTAATGAGCGACATTGCACCACCGAATTCCGCACAGCTTCTCGCCCCCTTCTGCATGCCGGTGGTAATGTGAATTAATGTGAAATCTTGCCACAACCTATTCGCATGAGTGGTGGATAAATTGAGTTTCCCGCTCATTTGGTTGCAAATGCCGCTGTTAAACACACGCCCACGCCTTTACTCCCAGCCGCAACGCATTAATATAAACATTTATTCCAGAATATCCTCGAAGAATGACATCAACAACACTGATACTCGGATATGTCACTCTGTCGCAGATATGCGGCACGGCAAAAATATAACCGTCTTCTCGTGATAAGGCTCCTTTTGATTTCTTTTCTCGTCTATCATGGAGGGGGATAAGGACCTGGCGGCAACGCACAAATCTCACGTTCGCGTGTGTTCCTGTGGCGACAGGCGACAACTACGACAAATGTGAACCGTGTGCTTTCTTTTTTCCTTTCAGTTTGTGTCCCCGAATGCACCCCGCATATGAATGAGGAGAGGCCCGCCCGCCCATCCACACATCCCCATCCATCGGTGCGACAGCCTTATCACCTCAAACATGTCCCACACAAAGTGTTTGATATGCCAGCAGATCGGCATCGGCGACAGTTAAAAGAAGGAATATGGAGGAACGCCTGCCAGGAATTAACACTCTAGATGTTTATCCAGTGCGTGTGTCGGTGGATGGATGGGGTGGGGGCGGGCTGTCATTCTCTGCAGCCGCCAGCCACAAATGAATCATTTTTTAAGTACATCCTTGATAAATTCCCTCAAAATGCGGTCGGTGGCTGAGGGAGAGGGCGACAACAAAACGGTGCACGAAACACGAACAAAGACGATGATGCACGTGGGGCACATCTGAGCAAATGAAGACAAGCATCTCGTGCTCTCCCATTCGCGCTCTCTCGTTCCAGCTCTGTCATGGGGAAACAAATGTTCCAAGATGAATGGAGACTCACAGTTAAAGTGGCACACGCTTTATTAGAGAACACCAGGATGGATGTTTAATCCGAATGGAACCCGACAGCAACACCACCAGCAACAGGATCAGCGCGCCAGTATCCTCGGGCGCAACCCCACCACACCCGAGAAAGACTGAGTGTTGCGCGACACTATTAGATGCGAAAACAGCCACCACCCATTGAGAGGATGTGCCGCCCTTGCGTCCGTACGTACCACCACCCACCATTCAGAGAGTACATCGAGTGCAGACAACGAAAAAAATCAACCCACTTCCCCAAACATACCCGCGCGCCAAATGGAAGAGCGTATCCTTCAGGGGTGTGATATCATAAAAGCATTTTTCATTTTCAGAAATGAAGCGACATATCGTTTATCCTGTTTGATTTATCTGAACCAAGGAGATTGTGCGGGTGAGAGTGCCGGTCGGCGAGGAGCTTCGCGCCCAATGCAAGGGAGTTTGATAAATGTCATTCTCTGCGTTCGGTGTCAGGATATCAGCGCAGTTTGTTTTAAATGGATGTGCAGCTCGTTGTTTGTTCCTGTTTTTGTTCTTTGCCGTTTTTTTTTTTGTATTTGTTTTCACACTCTGCTTTAGGAAATTCCTTCGCTAGTTCGTTCGTACTTCGTTTTTTTTTCGCGGATCCAGGTCCATCCAAGGACGGAGAGGGGCCCCTGTCCAAGTGAAGCAAAATCAAATAATTGAATTTCCCATTCGCGACGCCGCTATGGCATAATTTATTGCTCGAAATTAATCCTTAATCCCATTGTCAGTGGGTCCTGCTGTGGGTGGGTGCTGGTTGACGCTGGTCTCCTGGTGTTGTGGCGGTGGTAAATAAAGTTGGCAAGTCGGCGTCGCGGTCGGCGGTGGTGCTCGGTGCGATAATAAATGCAAATTGTTGACTGACCCACCACCACCAGCCATCAGCTCGATGATGTACAAAATCCTGTTGCTTGAGTTTAGCTCCCCCTGCCTCGGGTGTCAGCACCACCTCTCTTCAACAGTCTTGACAAACTAAAAGAAAATCCCTGCGACTAACCTGAATCAATATTGCCTCAAGTGATTATCCCTGTTGAACGTTAATTATTAAGATGCTCTCTCTCCCTCTCGGTGTTTGTGTTGCTGTTGCTGTTGGGTATTACGTTTTTTTTCTTCATCATTAATCCAATCAGTTGACACCGCAGAGTCACAGCAGGACGTAATCCCACAAGGAAATGAGCTAAGGACCTGCACAGCAGCGCACAGACTTGGCAAAGCTTTGTGCTGGCTGGCGCGTGATGAAGACCGATTGCGGGGACTGCTTGCTGGAGGGGGTTGTTTATATTTCTGTATTTCATTTTTTTCGTTGTTCTCCTGTTCGCCCTGGGATGCCGTGGGTGAGACACAAAGTGACAACCTCAAAAATTGAATATAAATTAAAACAAAAACCCAGACTCGACCAAGCGGTGTGCGTGTGTAGGCGCGCAGGTAAAAGTTTGACGCCGCAAAATGTACCGAAGCCGGTGCAGGCTTCGTTCGTTGTGAAAAGTCGTCATAACAATGTTATTAAGGAATATTATATGGATTCCCAGGCGGGTCCTTTATCTCTGGCCTAATGATTAAATGATGACAGCGCTGACATGAGACACCAGGAAATTAATGAAACGAAAAACGAATTTCTTGGCTTTTTAGTTGCCATGGAGCGAGTTTAAGGAGGAAGCCAGTCTGTTAACTTCACTTAGCAGTGGGAGTCGGCGAGGGTGGCTATGGCTGCCTGTGGCAGCTTTATGGCATCGATGCAGTGAAAATGTCACGACGTTGATAAAGCTTCATCACATCATCTGAATCTTCTACATCACTCTCACTGTCAATAATACTGCCGATCATGCGATGTATTCAAAACGAAACCATTTATTCGTCCACATAACCACAAAGCCACTTGCTGACGCACTAACTTAATGTCGATTTTTTTGTGAAGAGAGATCAAATAAACACAGAACACGACGGATCCGTCGACTTCAGGGTCTTCTACAAGTGCGTTCACAGAGATGAGCTAACTACAAAGCAGTGGCGTGGACAATTTGAGAAGTTAAGCCTAACAAATGGACACAAACATGCGGACTCGGCCTTAATTCACAAAAAACGGATATCGTTCTCTTCACCAGAAGATACTAAATCTCCCACTTTGACCCCCACTGCTGTGTGGCACTACACTCACGATCGATAGCAAGCTAAACTGGAAACTCAACATCCAGGAAAGGGTCAAGAAAGCCTCCTCTGCCATTTATAGCTGCAAACAAGCCATTGGATGCAAATGGGGTTTACAACCACGCATCGCTCACTGGATTTTCACCTGTATTGTCAGACCGACACTTCTGTATGGAGTCTCAGTTTGGTGGACATCACTAAACGAGACTATTACCTTCAAGGCACTCAACCGAGTACAAAGGCTGACCTGCCTGTGCCTTAGCGGAGCACTGAGAAGTACTCCGTCAGACGCACTGGATATTCTCCTCCATCTTCAAGTCACTCTAAATTTGCTTGTCTCTGCTGACGGATCTCAACTCAAGGACCAAACTTTCTTAAGACAAGCAGCCGTTAAGATTCATCGTGGAGTAGTTCCATTTCCTGCTGTCCGTGTGATATTTCTTCGGAAGGTCGTCTATACTCTTGTTCACCTAGAGAAGCATGGATCCCTCAACAGTTTTCTGGCAACCCTTTTTCCTTCCGATTGACAACCCTTCAATTGGAGACACTCTAGCCCACGGTGAGAGCCAACATATGTTGAGCATCTGATTGAGATTTCTTGTCACTTCCCAAGGACTGTCGATCTGCAGTCCAGTGTGAACTGAACATCCATTTTTAGTCCCCTCAGTTTGCCCTTAATTTACTCCAGCATTCAAGAACGATGAAAGCAGTCTCCATTAGCCCCCGACAACAATGAACATCTTGAACGATTAACCCATGAACAGCGTCATCGTGGGATGGGAGACTACACACGCCAACCCCTGCTCAGTTCTTTCAATTCCTGGTCCGATCCACGCAATGGACCTTATGTCACTGGAAATATCCTTTCAGGACCGGTTCCATCGCCATCATTATTTCCTCGACGACAAGCGGTCCGAATCTCAAGAGAAGCACATTTGCATTGAGTGCCCCTGATTTGCAATCAATCACTGTCAAGTCCAAATGAAGCAGTAACCAACTCCTCACGTGTGTGTCAATACCGCATCCAGCTTGGATGGCTCATGTGATACGCACAAAAGGACACCCCGGCCGGGTGTATGTGTGTCATGCCTAGAGTGATTTGCTTAAAATAGCCATTCTTCAATGTGCCCGGGCTCTTCATTAGCCACCAGCCACACCTCTGTGTGACAGGGTTGTGTGAAGCCGGCCAAAAGGAAAAGAATCACGAGCACAAGGGAGGAGAATAAAGGCGAACGCTTTATTAAAAGGACACGCTACTGAATAGATTTTGTCATTAAATGGCAGCAGTAGCAGCAGCAGCATCGGCATCGGCCACAGAGGAGTGAAGCTGGATTATTCTTCAAGGGATGCTATACGCTCTCGATCATCGTTCCTCCTTCCTCCATCCTCCTCGTTCATCGTTTATCGTTCCTTTGGACAGAAAGCAAAGCAGCACAAAAAAAACCCTTTTCAGCTTTCAATCGACTACTTATGACGGTCCCTCTTCCATTATTCTTTATCCGCCGTCGTCCTCCTCAAGTCCTCCACGCCGAGCAATGATATATGATCGAAGGCGAATTATTAATGGGAAGTAGTTGTCAATTGTCCGATGGGATGTGGGCGGACGCCAGGCGCTGGGCGGAGAATTTACTTTATGCGACTCACAAAGGACTCAGGACTCAGTTTTTAACACTTTCACGATGCACAGCAGCATAAGTGTCCTTTTAATAATTTATTCTTTGTTATTTTTCCGAGGAGCATGCGTTTTTCTTGTTTTTGGATTCGAAGCAGCTGCTTGAGCATCGTCTCAACGGTCAGGAGGTCTCGATGACCAATCATTTTTGCGGCGGAGGACTTGAGACGATGTTTTTCTTTTTTGTATTCCAGAAGCTGCTCTCAATTCAATTTGGGAAATTTGTTCGACCAGCAGATGGTGGTTGGTGGTTTATGCAAGAGTTTAGGCAGAGACTGAGTGGTTCGGAGGAGGTGGTTGGATGGTGATGACGTGATGGCTGCCTACGAGTGTTTTGCATTCGGTAGAGTTACGAGAATGGGAGGCAGAACGATTGGAGTGCCATGTGACGAATAGCGATCATATTGCTCACAAAACGATGAATTTTCTGATCAATGCCAATTTTTGGTTGGGGCTGAAAGACCACAGTAGGCCGATTCTTTACACTACGGCCGATTCTGGCAAAGAGACATGAAGTGCAAATTGACACAATCTCTTCTTCCATTTCAATGCTGCAAATGACAACGTGCATAGTCTTATGTTATGACATTCCTCCCAAACTCCTCAGGTTGTGCTGGATGACAATGGAGAAATCGAACAAAACGAAGTATATGCTGTCTTCAAGAAAGCACATCGATGTGGTAGACAGAGCGTCACAATGGCGAGATATAACTTCAATGTAGTCAAGGACTTTGTCTACCCCTGGCCCTGGAGTAAATTGTACAAATAACATCAGTATCGAGGTATTTTTTTCTTTGGGCTCGAGAGTCAATGACGTAATAGGGCCCTCTCCAGAAGGACCAAGTTGGCTCTTTATAAGACATAGATCATCCCACTCCTTCTATACGGTGCAGAGGCATGGACAGTCTCAAAAGCGGATGAAAAAGTGCTATTTGAAGACAAGAACGGGATTGGACATGTATACGTCCTTGGCGCTGTTTGTGTTAATGACTGGAGGAGGAAATTCAACCTCCAACTGCTCGGGCTCAACATCGGCATATGACCAGCCAGGCGTCTACGGATCTAGCGCCTGCGACGGCTGTACTATGAAGATTATGGGCAACTCAGCCCGAAGAATCTTCGTATCATTGGGGCAACGCAATAGAGGACAACCGCGTTTAAGGTGGCGCCTAAAGGGAGAAGGACCAAAAACCAACTTGGTGTGTCAAACTGGAAACAGCTATACAGTTGCAGCTAGTTGCAGAGGCTTGTTGGTTGAGGGCCATATCCACCCTGGACTGTAGCGCCATTCATGGATGCAGAACAATACTTTTATTTAACGCATGATTACTACAAATTCATATGCATCCTAAATTAAGTACAGGATGGCATTTGTCGTCTTCCAGATTGACAAAATAAAATTAGTTCAATTTATCTACACACTATGCACTCATCTCTCTTAACATAGTAAGAGAGCGAAGTCGGGACCCTAGAAAATTGATCCAGTTGTGTCGCACCATCGGAACTTCTCCGTTGAAACCTGCACCGGATTTAGGCAAGGAGATTCGCTGTTGTGTGATATCTTCAATCTGGTACTGGAGACGATCGTGCGGTGGGCTGAAGACGAAAGGCACTATGTTCTGGACGCTAAGCAAAACTACAGAGGTGATTCTGAATGCCTTCGAAAGAAAAATTGTGCGTCGCATATATGGTTCAACCGCCAGTTCAGCTGCGCCAGGATGCGGATGTAGTCTGAAAGGCAAAGATCCGATGGTTACACTGACTCGCCCACATCGACCGAATGATCACCAGCGCCAGAGAGTCTTCAATCCAACCCTCTGGTTGGAGAAGAAGAGAACAAGGCATCGTCTTCAGGACTGTAAGCGATCGGAGGCACCTGGTCGCTGGTCTCATAAGTAAGTAAGTAACAACGACTAGCAAGCCTGGGCGTTACTAGAGCACTCTCTATCACCCCGATTTGAGGTGCTTTTGAATCTTCTACCAATCGACTTGCTTATGCAAGCTACCGCTGCACAGAGAGTGGCATTCGAAGTATTCAATCGTAGTGCTAGAAGCAAAGCCTCACTGGACATGATAGTATACTGAGCAGACTACAAATTGAACATTTTGAAAGCAACTACACACTCTGTAAATTCCACAGCAAATTTGCGGTGGAAAAACCTTTGCCCCATGTGATTCAACCAAGTACAACAGTGCTAACTCCGACGAACTCCTAAAGAGCTGCTCAGAATGATAGCGCTTAAGGGACATAACCATCTGACCACATCTGCAGAGTTTTTGGCGACGTAGAAGAACGAGAGTGTACTCCTGTGGGACGAGCTATTGGCCGGCCAACCCGCTTACTTAACCTAACCAAAGTTAAAGCAAGGTCCAGGTTCACCTCCGACTGCCGCGTCGGTCATATCCATCACTATAGGATCTCGTTTGATACAGTGGGTAGTCGATCCGACTCATTACCAGCATGGTACGCATGCAGCTCCACAGGTCTTGCTGCTGATCAACTTCCTGTGGCCAAGGGAGTCAGGCGTCCTGAAACCTAGTCTCAAAATGTTCCTGATTTTGGTCAGTTGCGCGAAAGTCGTAGTGGGTGTTCATAAACCTAATCAAGTAGTCTTCTTCATCACGACTACAATTCACTGTAATCCTGTGTGACGGATAAACAAAGGATTATGTTCCGACGACATTCCAACCGGATTCAGCAGAGACATTAGATTATCCTCAATCCGAATTGCTGATAAGAGCTTGTAGTTTATAGGATGAACAAGTGTAAGAGCTGCCATCATCACACACCCTGGTATTAAGCTTTAGCGAGAGGAGATCACAATCCAAACAAACTCATCATACAGGCAAGCAACTCTACAGCCAGGAGCTGCAGTTGACCACTCATCGATACACCAATTCCGTTTAACCAACATTTTTTGTACAACTCTTCCCTAAAACCAGGCCGAATTCCAAAATGTGTGTTTTTGCTTTCCACGCCTTTTTCAGGCATTCGAAAATAACAATCTGAGGCTGACAAGAGGTCTTCAGCGAAGTCGTAAATGAAAGTATTTTGCCGGAGAGCCAATTTTAACCACTCGTTATCACAATCTACTCAGTGAACAATCGAAATCACGTCCCACGATGAAAGGGTCATCAAAATCTAAGCAGACAGCATCGGGTTTAATCACATAATCTGCTCTGACCCGAAATCCATCATCATCATGGCAGCGAAATGTGGAGCACGCCTACACGCGCCCGTCGCCCTCCCACTTGCACCGACACGTGGGTGCAATGCAGCCGTCCGCAATTCAATTGAATTATCTCGGATCAGCTATCCTTTTTTGGGATCAATAACACCTCGACAGCCGTCATTGGAAGCCAATTAAGAGGCAATTTCGAATGCTATTCGCACAAGCGTCCATCCATATCCTTAATCAAAGGATTATCTACAAATAACAACTAATTGTTGGAATTACAATGAAATTAGTTTGGCATCGTATATTTGCGGAACCACTACAAAGCAACAGGGTAATGAAATTAAAAATCCCCCTCCGCCTCTCGGCGCACCGAGTGAGTCTGCTCGACGGGCAATCAATTGTGTGACGCCAGCAGTTGGGGGTCGGAAGGGGCAAGTACACACATGTCTGTGTTTGCGCGCTCACCTTCTGTCCGCGGTCGCTAGACCTCTGCAATTAGTCAAACAGTCAAAGGGCACATTGGGGCGCAGCACCCTCCGGGGGCGCGCAAACACACAATGGCGGCTTATAACTGAAATTGCGATAATTTGGATTCATCATCAGCGCGCACATGGACGTGTCCATATCATCATCATCGCCGACATCAACACCAGCATCGGGCACGGCATCAGCCGAGGCAGCCGCATGAGTTCCAGCGGGGGAGGGCATGTCCGCAAAACGGTTTTGCGCAAAAACGTTCGGGGATCGAAATGCCCGGCGGAGCAGTCCAACAAGTCCGACCTGTTGAGCGGGCGATGCCCGTGGACTCTTGATGAGCGCAGACGGATGGCAAATGAGTTAAACCGCGATAAATTTCAAATCTACCCTCCAGGAGGTCACGGGGGATGGAAATGCGGGTGGAAGCCGTGTGTCAAGAGCGGAATGTGGGGGTGTTAGATGCGGTCGAGCTTAAATTTCAAAGCGGATCACAATAAATTGCAACCAATGCCTAAGCGGTCGCACATCGCAGAATCGTAGTCCGTCATGCGGCTAGAGGTGGGCAATGGTACGGGCATGGTAATCGATTCCATAGATTGGTGGCGGGCCATCTGCAAGCGGATTGATGGTGAATGACACCTTAATTCGTTGGCAAACATTGAACATTATTCTTTTGTGTTATTGATTTGTTTGTGTGGCAAGTGCTACGCCAAGAATCCAGTCAGTCCATGTGAGTTGAAGTGTACAGTACAAATCAATTCAGTAGAAGTCAAAGTCAGTCCAAGTCCAAGTCAGTCCTGGTCTTAGTCAGTTCATGTCTAAGTCAGACCATATCCAAGTCAGTTCAAGCGAGTAGAAGTCCAAGTCTTTCCAAGTTCCAGTCCAAGACAGTCCAAATCCGTCGAAGTCCAAGTCCAAGTCAGTCCATGCCGAAGTCAGTCCAGGTCCAAATCAGTCCATGTCCAAGTTAGTCCAACTCCCAGTGTGTGTCAGTCAGTCCCAGTCAGTCCAAGTCAGTCCATGCCCAAGTCCAAGTCAGTCCTAGACCAAGTTAGTCCAAGTCCATGTCATTGTGCCCCACAACGCCTCGTCACATGGGTCTACACAAATGCGGACCAAATGAATTTCCTTCCGGATCCGCTGCACCTGGATACATCGCGCCGTACCCTAGCGCTGGTGTTGGGAGTGCAAGTGCATGCGACTCCCTCCCCAACCCCAACTGGCAACACACATCAACTGTTTGCACAACTAATCATGTCTTCCGGTAGATTTGGTCGCAACACAGAACATAAGGGTTGCGGATGCGACTATCAGTCCACGGTGACGGCTGCCAGCAGAACTGTTGCACACGCTCGCCACCATCGCCCCGCACCAGCAACGGCAAGCGCATTCAATTATAAATCGCTCAATTAAATCGAACAAAAAGTGAGCAAATTAAATCGATTAAACATTAATCATGAATGATGATCACGGACAAAGCGAATTGACACGGGAGCGAGACGGCCAGCTGGGGGGAGGGAGGCGGGTGGCTGCCCAGATGGAAATGGAATTTTCAACATTTTCATGCATTTCATAATTTTCACGAATTTCTCTCGATTTTCCCCGGCACCTGGTGGCGATGGCAACGAGATTGGGTTATCACCTGCCGCTCGAAATGAATTCGAAATCAATGCGAACTGCAGTCGCGTAATCGGACGTATCCGTGTTTGTGAGTGTGTTGATTTTTCGGTAATGAGTCACGCATGCTAATGGAGTTGAGGGCGACGAATTGGTTCGTAATGATGCCCTCGCTGAATGGGAATGATGGATGGACAAAGGATATCGGCCGATGGCAATCGCCACGTCGCATGACAGCTGGGGTCCTTACGCTCGAAGAATGCTCTTTCGAGTGTGACACGATAATGCTTTTTCTTCGTGCACTCTAGTAGTTCAACTTCCAGGTCGGTGTTGCACAAAATGCAAGCGGATTCACTTGGTGGTTGCGTTTTAAATTTTGCAATTAAATTCATTAAATTTTCACTAACACGTCACTAGTGGATGATGCTCTGAAGTAGCAGGTGAAACACGCCCGTGTCATTGGGTGGGTGGATATGGGATGGATGTACAGAAAGTCTTATGTTCTCAACCTGGAAGCACTATTCGTAGTGAGTTAGTTTACTGAGAAGGACGTGTTCATTGCACTTTGGATTGGCTCAAGACGGAGCAGGATTTTGATTTTGGCGACTTGAGCTAGAATGCCATGGTTGGGTTCTCTTAACAATCCGTGAACTCCTTGGGGCAGGTTAGGGAGTTGTAGGTGAGCCGAAGCGTTGCCCAACGTGGCCGAAACCGAATATTCATTGAAGGCTCTAAGACCAATGAAGGGCATGGCACTGGAGCCCTCACGGCGATTGTACACCTTGATCCCAATGGCCACGAACTATATTGTGAAGAACATGTGGAAGGGTGTAATTCCGTCTTCAGTGACAGCAAAGCTTTGCTTACTTTAAAAATAGTGAATAGAAAATAATGTCATCTCTGAGTTTGATCGGTAGGCTAAGTTCGCTAAGACTTATCTGGTTCGCAGTCGACCACGAAATGTGATACTCGATGAATTAAGTAAACAAGAGACAGTGTAGACATTCTCCGCGACATTCCATTCATGATGGGGCCTCTCGGGAGCACAACCGTAGATGGCATAACGTGCATGCTCCCTAATATTTGTAACGAAAAAAATAAAGCGACACTGTTGTTATTTCTGTACACGCACACATCTCTTTATCTTCTTCGCTAGCGGTGAGATCCTCTCCCATGCCCCGACACAGTAGAGCACTTGCTCTACCCTTGGCACTCTTTAAATCGGATAGCAACTATTGGGCGTTGATTAGGTCAGAGCTGATGGTCTAGGTGTTGAGAAATCACCCCAAACCTTAGGCATTACATCGGGAGGTCAGTCTTGTCCATCCCATTGTAGCACACTCTTGGGGCTCATGTAAGCGACCCATCATGCTATGTTTCTGTAACAAGCTCAAAACGGTGGATGATCTTCTTGACGATCCAGCAAATGCGCGTGTTCCTCTGTCATTGCTGCTGAGAAGAACTGAATATTGGAGATTCCAACCAGCGTGCTCGCCCTGGGTATAGTTATTATTTGGTTTGTGTTGTGAGTGAAGATGAAGATGAACTGATCATCTAGTGGCGCAGTGATATTGCCTCAAAGATCATGAGATGTCACACCATGAGTAGATGGAAAAAAACGAGATGTTATGGGCTACTTAGTAGAAAGTGAAGTTTTTGGAAATGGTGTCTTCCCTTTGTGGGGCTATATACCTTACCGCATTGCTAAGGCTTAGTTGGGTCATTAATTTGAATACTTCTGCTCATAAGCCTTTTTCTTTCTCCATTGACATATCTCTTTCATATATAGCCATGAAATGCCAGGAGGTGACAGTCTCTAAAATCACAGACACGACATGTCTTTAGCTCCAATGGTTTGGCGAGTTAAAAAAATAAAACGGCGACACTAAAAATCCATGTGAAAAGAGACCCCTTTGAGTGCGCCAGCTATCGAGGGATCAGTCTCCTTAGCATCGCGTATAATATCTTCCCTGGCGTTGTATGTATCCGCCTGAAGCTGTTAATTAAGAATCAGAAAGGTTCGCATCAGTGTGGCTTAAGGCCAGTAAAGTCCACAATAGACCAGACCTTCCCACTACAGCAGATCCTGGAAAAGACCCAAGAAATGCAATTCGACACTCATCATCCGTTCGTCCATTTCAAAGCCGCATATTACAGCGTGCACCGAGACGAGCTATACAACGCCATGTCTAGTTTTGACATTTCTGCCAAACTCGTCTGGCTGTGCAGGATGACGATGGAGAAATCTCGCTGCTCCATCAAGGTCGGTAACGAACTTACCGAGATCTTAAATGTCAAAAAGGGTTTTAGGCAAGGGCGACACGTGGTCATGTGATTAGTTTAACATTGTACTTGGAAAGGTCGTGCAAAACTCACACGCCAACACCAGAGGCACGATCTTCCAGAAGTCCGTGCAATTGTTAGCATACGCCGATGACATTGACGTTATTGGCAGAACTCATCGAGCCGTCAATGAGGCATATGCTATCATTGTGACGGTCTGGCGGTGAGTGAGGGCAAAACGAAGTACATGCTATTCTCAAAAAATGACATACAACATCGACGTCTTGGACAGAGCGTCACAATGGGCAGCTTTAACTTCGGGGCAGTCAAGGACTTCACTTATCTCGGCTCCGGAGTACCATAAATTGTACTAATAACATCACTACCGAGATCAAGCTCAGGAGGCAATTGAGCAATAGAGTCCCCTCCATCGAAGAACCAAGCTGACTCTATATAAGACACGAGCATTCGGATAACAGAGGGAACAGACTAAAGACTAAAGCTCAATAGTCAGGCAGTAAGTAATCGACCGGTCATGTAGGAACATTTAAGACAAAGCACTTCCATTCTGCATGTCTCCTTAAGTTTACCTCTTAAACGAATACTACGAAGTATGTCCGCGTGAAGAGGAGATGAAATCCCTGCAACTGGCAGAACTAACGTCTTTGATATAAGCCACACGGTTGTCAGGACACAAGTTTGTGATCCAACTGTGGGCATCCTCGGATCGTGTGGACAAAGCCATCGGACTCAAAGTCTGATCACGTCTATGTCGATGGGCAATCCAAATAGTTCTCGTTGACTCTTATGTACATTTGTTAATTTCATCAGATAGCCTTCTTAATGTATAATGCCAAACCCTCTTTGTCGTGGCATCATTTAAATAACTTTTCTTTTCTTCAAATTCCCTATGGTGACATTCTTCTCTGGACAAACTAACACGTATTCTCTTCCTTCTCCATTGCAAAATTCTGTTACCTTCCTTCCTTGAGTGCAGTCAACACGCTGGTCACTCCATCAGACATATACATGTATCGCGCTGAAAATATCGAACACGGTCGACACTGAAGACACAATTTCCATTTGTCATCAGTGTTATCTCCCGCGTTGCAGCCCTGCCAGCACCCATCAGCGCCATCTAGTAGTATTTGTCTCTTCTACTACATCACCACTGCATACATTTAGGCACTCCCACACATTTGTGTTAAACATTTACCATCAACCACAGCTTCTAAGTCTCTCCACCTTCCACTTCAAGTAAAAATCACGCAATTCCTGCATGCTACCACATTGAAGCCCGAAATTCCCCTCATCCTCGCCCGCTCCCATTGAATTGAGAAAAACCTTCGCGATAAAACTGTGCCAAAAGTAATTTCAATCCGTGGCCATAAATATTTCATCGAGTGCTGTTACCGCCGCGCCGCCAGCAGTACGCATCCAACTGTAGCGCATGTAGGCACAGGAACTGCACTCTAAAAGGAATTCTCATGCAATGCAGCAGTGGCATAGGAACGAGACCGAACACCAGCCACACCAGCCACACACTGGCACAAAATGGAAATCCTTGTGCGCCAGCAAGAATACTTTTGACTTCCATTTCCTGCCGCTGAAGTGGCAAGCCAAAAAGAAATGCGCGCTGCAGATTTTCCACCGAAAAACCCTTTATCTCCCGTTGGAGTCCTCTCTCCAGCTTGGCCCGGCCCGGCCCTCACGCTCTATCTGTGCCGTCTCACTGCGACTGTGTACCGCCGTGCCGCCACTTGATGGGGTGGCCATCACCATGAGGGATGCTGGTTCGTTTTCGCTTCACCCGGAAATATATTGCTTTCGTGATCGCATTTAGATTTAAGCCACCCTCCGACGGGCGGGCGCGCCTCCTCAAGCGAGTCGAGTGAGAAGCGAACAGCTCGGTGCATCCTTAGCCGACTTGAAAGGCAGTAATCAGATGAATGGAGCGGTGGTGGCAGCAACAGCAGCCGCTGCTGCACGATGCCGGTGCTCGGCAGGGAGTTGAAAGACAAGATAGCCTCTCCTGAGTAACTGCAGCAGCCGCGCGGTGGCATGTGCCCCCGAACCAATAGATTCAGATAAAAATAGAAGCAGAACGGCTTAAGAGATTAAAGAAAACACACGAGAGAAGTATAAATCTCTGCACATTTTTTCCCACTTTCCCCATTTCCCGGCCCCCTCGGTGTGTCGGTGTGCGCGCTGTGCATGTGTCTGGCAGGACTCTTCGTGCCGCTGGCAGTGAGTAAGATGTACGTCCTGTTACATTACGTTTATCTTCTACTTATTCACTCGGTACATCCGCGAGTTGGCCTCTCACTCTTGGCTGCTGCTGCACTGGTCCCCTGGAGACGGACTGCTCGAGGTAAGGCATTCAATGCATTTCGCCATGAATATCCTTTTCGTCTTGTATTCAGTGAGTCGGCCATCTTGTGCGGCGCGTCGGCGGGCAGGCTCACTTCTCCCTCCCCCCAGTAGCTGGCGCGATTTGCGTGTTTTCGAGTTGTGCAGCCAAGAGGGCATTACTCATTAGAAACGAGTTGAGTTGTTCGCAGGGGCGACACACCAAGACCCCGGGGGCAGCCTTTCGACGGTTGTGGCTGAATTTATGTATAATTCATTCGGATGAAGGATTTGTGCATTAAGGGGGATAACGCTTTGGACGTCAACTGTGCAGACAGCCATGCAGGAAGGGGTACGAGCATCATCGCTTCTTGGACAGAGACCTGTGACCAGTCAGAATTCGTCCGTGTGCAGGTGGCCATGACAACCATTGAGTGGAAGCGAAAGTGTCTTCTGCAAGCAGGGTCAGGCGATGGGACTCACTAATGGCGGGGAAGACCACTAACGCAAGGGCGATGAGACTTGAAAGCGAAGGCCGTGATGAAGTAGAGGGAGCAACAGGAAAATGTGTCTACGGCGGCACCAAACAGACTTAAGGTGCCTCATCGTATGTCTTCAACTGGATGAGGGACAGGAATAAAAAGGTTAATAGCTACGCTGGCCACAGAGTTCTTTTAGATGCAATACCAATCAGCTCAGCTAGCTTTGGGAGCTTTAATCACTTATCGGAAGACTACTGCGATTTAATGAGTGGTCTAAGCTTAAACCGCATCACGAATACAGCTGCCAGGATGGACTTTTATCTACTGTTGTAAGAGTTACTCGCCGGCAGGACGCGAGGATTTCAATGTTGGCACGAACATCTCCATCGTCACTACCCTGGAAGCGTACCTCAAAAGTGATTCAATGAAGTAGGCGATCAGGCCAGAGTTGCCTGAAAGTGATCGCGATGGTGGAGATTCGGGTAGCCTGGAGATCGCCCATGTCTGCGTTGCCCCTGCAATCGCTGAAGTGAGGGCTTGAAGTGTATAAACAAGGCCGACCATGTTCTCCAACTAAAGCAGTTCTTTCCTGCTTCTATAACCGGACCTCGAAATAGAGTGTCTTCCAATCCACTTATATGGAGAATTGGTGGCCCGTATGCGAGGAAAGACGATTCCGGAGACACTAGAATCACGGACTGTATCCGATCTACTTCGAAGCTAATATTGTGACAAAAATTAAGCTCAGTAGACTCCGATGAAGGCAGCTCGCCTAATTGAAGAGGAACGAGCGCGGAAAGTCCTTTGTATAACTTTTTACGAAGGACGATAGCATGGGTCTACCAAACCATACTTTCCCTGGGGAGATCAGGAAGTTTGACTCATCCCAAGTAAAACCTATGCAGCAAACCACGAATTGCACGATCGCATTCGGAGCCAATAAAATGCGAAATCTCTAACCGCCTGCGAGATCACTCGGATGTCCTTCCCCAAAATGAACAGTACAAAAACAGCGCAAGAAGTGGCTAGCTATGGTAGCGCACTGTGGGACTCGCGAACGATTAAATTTTCAGAGGCTGGGTTGGCAAAAGCTGACACTCCTAAATACCACAGTATCTACACCAGTCTCTTCTAGATGAGACATAGGCAGTCGTTGGGAAGGAAGTTCATTTAACTTCGGTGAAGTGTGTGTGGTACTGTGGTGGTTGTTACTTCTCTGGCAAATAGTGGAGGATGGTGGCGGATGTTAAGTTATGTTAAGTACATCACACGGACAACACTCCGCGAATCAGACAGGTGAGTCTTGCACTCTTTGAGGTAAGCAGTTTTGCGTAGTGACGTCCACCTAAGTGAGACATGTCCATTATCGCATGATAATGTCTGCTGTTCTTTGGAGCTTTGCGACGATGATGTCGTCTGCAGCCTTGATATGTTTAAAACTATTGAGTGCCCATATGGCAGTTGTGTACTTGATTTGGATGGAACTGCTTGTGGGATCAGAAGGACATACATTTTGGCTCTTATGAATAGGTACCTTGGAAATGCGCATCAAAAGGGCGATAAGACTATCTATCTAGTCGGCGATTTGGCGATTGAATCGCAAAAAGAGGGCACATCCGCCGGTGTGGGCGAAATCCTACGAGAAATACTTAAAGCAATGGGTAAAGGGAAAGTTTTATGGCTTTCTCGTGTCATTAAGATGACCTGGAAGCGCGGCGCAATACCTACAGGGGGTAGGAGTAGAGAGCTTGAGAGTATGCCATTACATCCTCCCAAACGGACACCTTTAGTGGATCATGCGGGTCAGAAAATGATGGTGAATATTGAAAGGGAGTGGGAAGCTATTGCCTGGTCACTATGGACACGATAGGTCTATTCTGATTTCCCCCATTTATGTATGTTTTTCGATGAACTGGCGGCAATTTAGTATCCGCCTAGGTGCTGATGTGTTCTGCAGCTTCAATCGCCCATGTTTCCATGACTCATGGTTTTCAGATGGATGTCTGTTGTTATACGAATGTGACTCCTTGTGAGCCTTGTTCTACTAAGACAAATAGTTGACATCAACATTTTGGCATTATCTGACAATGCTTGGCCATTTCTCGAGGTAGTAAAGGAGTTTGTCTACCTCGGGGCAAATTTAAGCTCCACGAATGACATCGTAGTGGAGATCCGAAGTAGAATCGCCCTTAGCAACCGATGCTACTTCAGTCTGTCAAAACAACTGGGCTCGAAACTCCTGACTCGAAGGACCAAAGTCATGCTCTACAAAACCCTTATCCTGCCAGTCCTACTTTATGGAGCCGAAAGCTGGACATTAAGTAAGGCTGCAGAGCTGATTCTTGGTGCCTTCGAAAGAAAAATTCTACGTCGGATATATGGTCCCGTCTGCGAGGAAGGCGAATGGAGGAGAAGACACAACCGCGAACTCTACGAGCTGTACAAGGATGTGGATGTAGTCCGGAAGGCAAAAATCCGTCGACTACACTGGCTCGGCCACATCGAGCGAATGGACAACAACGCTCCAGCAAAGTGGGTCTTCGAATCCGAGCCTCCTGGTTCGAGAAGGAGAGGAAGACCGAACCGACTCCGGAACAAAGACCAAGTCATCGCGGATGCAAGACAGCTTGGCCTTGATGACTGGAAGCAGCGTGCCCAGGACCGTCACCGATGGAAGGTAGCAATTGCTCAGGCTCAGACCCTTCATGGTTCGTCTGCCTGATAAGTAAGTAAGTAAGCTTTGCCATGTCCCTGATCCAATTGTTTAGATAGCTCTTAGAGGTGGTGACAGAATGGTAGTGGCATCATGAATGGTAGGTCTGTTCTTTTATTTCCTGTATGACCGCTGTGACCTGGTATCAAAATGAGGTGGACTCTATATGTGTTGGCCAGCTGGTGTAACAGTTGTAGGCAATCACAAACTCGATTAGAGGTGAGCTCGTAGCTTTTGAGAGTTAGAAGACCAGCTTTGCTAACAGAGAGAATTTTGGTGGCGATGGCTCAGTGTATATTTTCTCTGAGGCAGTTGACTCCGTATACTCCAGCTTTATCTGTTTTGGAGCCATCTGGGTTGTCGTAAGGGGACCTTATTAACTTTGGCTGAAGTTGTATCTAGGAAGTTTAGTTCGACTAGACAAGGGGTTAGGTTAGGTTAGGATATTGGGTACAGCCCGGTATAGCAACCACTCGTGTGATGCGTGCAAGTGTTCTCTCACGAGTGGAAGGGACCTACAATTTTATGCCGAATCAGAAGCCAATTTTTAAAATTATTTTCTCAACAGAGAATACTCTTTGAGCAGTTGACTGACTCGAATGGGGTGAGGCCGATTTTCGTACAGACCAGGGATCGAACTTAAGACGTCGAGCTTAAAATGCATTCTGATCGACGCAAATATCCAGAACGACACGGGCTACCACCAAATTTGAAAACCAAATGAAATCATGTTAACTCTTGCTCTTACTGGGATTCGAACATGGCACCCCTATAACCAAGACCAGAAAAAGTGTTCCCTCAATAGGCATCCCCTTGAGTCCAAGTGCATCTAAGTGTGACGTGGCTCACTCCCCGTTTAGGCGTTCACCCTAAGATAGAGCAGATTCACCTCAGTGAGCCACACCCGTTGTCAATTCACTCCTATACCCGCCTACCTACCTATGAGGCTGATGACTGATACGAATAATCTGACGGCTGTAATCCCCATTCTCTCCTTTCAAGCCGCCGCTCTAGTCTAGTAAGGTGAATGTCATTTTTAAATTGCAGACGTCATCTCTTCCCCCCGTGACATCTGACTTCAGTTCGAGCTTCAAGTTCAATGATGCCGCTTCCAGCAACTTTAACTTTCTAACAGGAAGCACCTTTGTCAACATCGCTTAAATTTAGACGGAAATTATCCTCGTTTCACACTTCGTATATGTAAATAAGTCTGGCATATCTCAAAATGTGCACAAGCAACGCCTCAGCTTGAATAACGCACAACATAAAAAGTGACGAAAAAATGAAATAAAACAATTGTCACGTGGGGTGCTGCCACTCCGGTGGACTGAAATCCTAAGGAGCACGACTCCAGCCATCCGCAGAGCCACCTGCAGTCGGGATCCTCCTTAAGGATAAATCCATTTACAACGCGGCCGCCCGTTTCATTTCACCACTCGTCGAGCTTAATGGTGGCGCTGAGCATTCATCGCTAACTGCTCCGTCTCCGCCCCCGGCTCCTGATGGTTTATTAGCGGCGTTTAATTACGGTAATAACTTAAGGTATGATGATGAGCTCGCTTTCACATTTGCATTCGTGTGTTCTTTTTCCTCATTTTTTTTCGCTCCTCTTCTTTCGCCTTTGTTTTGTCTGCTCGTCCCCGCCGCCCGCCACATCCTTGGCTCGCGTGATTTTTTTCCCTTTTTCCTTGTGTTGTGTGCTTTTTTTTTTCCTTGCCGCTTTTTTTGACGCCCCTACCTTAAGCGTTATAATATGCTTTCATCTTCACCTGGCTGACTGACTGCGCCGCAGGATATTATCAGTCGAATGGAATTCCGAGAAGCAAGCTACACCCACCTGCCGCGGGACTCCGTCTCCACTCAACGACTGGCGTCTACATGGAGGGGCACATGGCAAAAGAACGCCTGCAAAGCTTGAGACACGCCGCGGTCGGCGGTGGGAAGATGCAAAAGAGAGGAGTACAAAAAAAAAAACGAATTGAATCCAACAGGAAAGCAGGACGGACGAAAAAAAGTTTATGTGTTAGCGGCAGGAAACCGAACGGAAGGAGAGCGTAAAGCAAACAAAAAAAAAAAAAATGGATGAAAAAAATAACTTAAGGGATTATCCTTTTAATAGTAATGATAATTTTTTTTTACGACGAAGGGATTTCTTGGTGGCGTGTGGGGAAGGTGAACGTTTCATTTGCAAGTCTCCGTGCCGTGGCCGTCGCTCGCGCGGTGAAAACGGGCAGCAAGTATAATTGAGGTGTAATTTCCGCTGAGAGGATTGGTAAGAGGATCCGGTAGGATTTTCCGAATGGAAATGGCTTGAGAACTGTTTTCTTCTCGGTGCCGGGCACTTTCTGTGTGTTTTCGTATGGATTTCAGTTCCCTGTTGCTTCTCTCTCGCCATATTATTAAATTTTTCCTTGTTTCCGGCTGCTGACTTTTTTTGCGCGTTTTTGCAATCACACCAGTTGCGTTGGGGTTTTTTTCTGTTTCCGTCCAGATCCTTGGTTTCATTGATTAATTTTGCAGTTGCTTGTGCTCGGCAGTCTCGGTTGTGTTGGAGGCGCTGCAGGGATGGGTGGGCTTTGGTTGGTTGGCTTCATATTTTCGAGAAAGCAACACGTGCATATGCCGGTGGGTAATGGGATTACATTTTGTTTGGTCCACGAACCGTGGGATCTGTGGATTATTTCAAATCGACCAGAAGTGGAAGAAGGATGGTTGATGTTTTTTGTTGGAGCTTTTGATACAACATCGGAGCACTCACATTGAAGACTGGTCCACTGTTATACCAGACGGCAACCTGCAACTGCTGCATTTTCCTTGTCTTCCGAAAGGCCTTTCGAATCAGCTTTCACCACATTAGCGCAGAAGACCTAGCATCTGCTCCGAGCAAAGTCGGGACAGTGATCGATAGAACCTGGTTTTGGATCCATCCGTGAAGGTACGACTGCATTCCTTTCCTGGCTCGAATTCTGGCCAGAGCCATTTCTGGGTGCAGGGAAAGTCTGTGTAGTGTTCCGGTGTCCGTGACCCAGACAGAATTTCCATAACTTGGTGTCAAAAGAGATGCCATTCGCAAGGTCTTCGAGACTCCAGTGTGTGTTGTACCAAAGGCCACTTCTTTTAAGACGAAAAATGGTCTGAGAGTGCAGCCCATTATGTGAATATCGAGGGGGAGAAGACATGTACAGCAGAGCCACTCTAACTAATGAAGCCTCAATGCAACCAAGACAGACTGCTTTTTGAAGCTTGATGAAAGCAGCAGTTACGTTTTTATGCGAGAGCTTATTCCATCAAACGACCGATGCATAGGAGAAAAGAGGTCTCCCATATCAGTAAGAAATCTATTACACTGCCAAGCTAATCGCAAGCTGTCGCGAAGTGCTCAAGAATCTTGGCTAGCAACATTCGATCGCTCTATGCTGGGTCCTGATTCATAACGGTGTAATCCGCAATGATTTAGCAGGTGAACTTGCTGGGAATGGGGCCGAATCAGACCCATCGCAAGTTACGCCATGCCTCCATCCACCAATTGCTGATGTGAAGAGCAAAGTGGACAAAGGAATCAAGGAACTAGCTAATGAAAAGTGTGACTCTCTTCCCACATCTGAGACCATTCGGACATTATGGTGCGGACATGCTTCTCCTATGCAACAAAAAGCTGCTGAGAATAGTAGTCGGGGCGCTTACTGGCCATAGTTATCTGAGACACCATTAACAAAAAATGGGGCTCACCCATGACACCATATGCATAAGCTGTGGGGACGAAGAAAAGACTGACACTTCCCACTACCTCTGTCACACCTCGCTGAGAATGTGAATGACTGCTCCTCCGTGACAACTCTAAGTCCCGAAATGACCTTGGAGACAACCATTTCGATCTGAGCTCCGAATATGGTAGCGTAGCTCTAAAAGGGGCTCTAAAGGGTGCACCAGGTAGCTCTATATGTCTCATTGGCTTATCTCGTTAGCAGCCGCCAATGACATCCCACAGGGGTTGAGTACCCCATCTTCGGTCAAAGGTGCTCGACTCTCGGATTTTACCACGTGGAGGTGAGAATAGGAGTTCATTGACAGAGTTTATGTAGCCTCTATGCAGACGACTGTGCCTGCATGAGACTCTGCATCCTACAAGGCAACTCTTCATCCAACAACGAGAGCTGTTCGCGGGCTCTGCAAACAGAAGGGAAGGAATGAGAACCGGTTTCTCAGAAAGAATAAAAAGACCATAGAGGTGTTATGGCAAAATTCGAAAGTCTTACCCTAGGGTGAAACAATTACAAAATGGATTTGAATTTAGGACAGAAGCCTGTCGGGATAAAAATGGACAACTGGTGTTAGAGTCGCAGTCTATAGTGAGAATCTGGAAAGATAGCTCCTGTAGACTGTTAAACGGCGATGATTGCCAAAATACCGCTGTCAGGCAGAATGTTCCACTCAATCAGGACGATGACAGACGAAAATTCTATTCCCCAGACTTAGGTAGCACTGAAGTCTTACAAAGCAGCCGGAGCGGACGGTCTGTCTCCTCAAATATTTAAGGCAGCTGGAGATGATATTGTAGCGATGCGCCTTACCTAGCGCACCAGGTTATCTGACGACGAGTGGAATCACAGTAACGTTTGTCCGATCTTAAAGACAGGAGACCTCTTTGACTGCACCAACTATAGAGTCACTTCAACATCTTCTCTGCCGTTTTGTGTGAGCACCTGAAACCATTTATCAATAAACTGATTAATCCTTATCAGGGGTCCATCATCCACCAAATTTTCACACGGTGGCAGATCCTGCAATAGACCAAAGAGGTATAGATCGACACCCACCACCTAAGTATTCATCGATTTCAAGGCCGCACGTGACAGCGTGCATAGAGACGAGCTACACAACAGGAGATAGCGTCACAACGGAAAGCTATACCTTCGAGGTAGTCAAGGACTTCATCTTACTCGGCTCCGGAGTGAATTGTAAAAATAACGGCAGTACTGAAATCAAGCGTAGGATAACTTTTGACAACCGCTGTTTCTTTGAGCTCCAGAGGCAATTGAGTAATAGAGCCCCCTTTCGAAGGACCATATTGGGTTAGACCAGTCAATTTCCTTCTCCTCGTGAAGAGAACCACAACGTTCTAAGGGGGTTGACTGAAAGTTACACCACTCGTCGATCACGTCTAGAGCTGTCTGCCCCTTCGAGCCAACATCTCCTAAGCCGGACCCGAAGGGCAGTGCAGTTATATCATCCGCGTGGCTTGGGCTATGGTTCAGTGTCTGCACTCTGCCGTCGAAATATAAGCTTGCTTTCACATGCTGCGGCGGAATGTAGCCGAAAATTAAGTCTCGCTCTGTGGCATAGACTGAAACAGAGCATCAGTTTACAGGCACTTCCTTTTCAATCCAGTCCATGACACTTTGATTCCAGATTCCAGTCATTCCCACACACAACTCCAAACCTCCAGAGACCTCGAAGCCCTTCAAGTGACTTAAACCACCGGCACAGCGATACCATCGCCACTTAGATCCCCCTTTACATGGCAATTGCGTCACAAAAAGCACTACAAACACCTCCCCGGAGAGGTCGGGTGTAATAATGTCACGTCGCATTAAACTGATAATAGCAACGCGACACAACATGCAATATCAATTAAGCCCGGCCCCACTCCGTTCCGTGAAGACGGAGTGTGCAGTAAATTTGTGAAAATCACTTAATTGCCCCAAATTAAGCCGCAATACGAAATCATCAGCGACACACGCACGCACGTCGGGCGCTGCCTCCGAGTGGGGTGACTGAAGTGTCACAAGAGCGCGATGTAATTAAAAACCGTTTACAAACATAATCCACCTACAGCCTCACTACAAGCTCACCCACAAATCGGTTCAAAAAATAACCTCGTCTACACCCGCCCGGCGAATCACATCGCACTGTTGGTGTACGGCTAGGTAGGCGACGCACGGTCGAGATTAGAGGCAAAGCTGAAGCAGATCCTGATGGCTTCATGCTCCTACCGAAACCAACACAACAAGGTTAAGACGTATGAGGGTTCGCATAAATATCTAGCTTACTCTCGCACACATCTCATTCCACATCTCCAGCCGGAGCTCCTGCTGCTGCTTCCTAATCCCAATGTGTACTTTATAACCCGAGCTCTTAACGGCTACGTTTTAACCCTTTTATTTTTGCATAATTAATCTTTAGTTACATGACCTGGCGGGAATGGGGAGGGACTTACCCACCCCGTTACCCACCCCACTGAGAAGAGATACACACAGCCATTCGTCCCGGAGCACTCGTAATTCCATATTCAGCTCATATGTCCTCGCAATTTACAATTCCAGGCAAATTAACGTCATTCAACTAATTCCGCTCCCATTTCGCTTGAAGTGGAGATGTGATACCCGACTTTCCGTCCCACAAACAGTCGCTGGCCCAGTCGGGCAAGGAGCTTGTCAAGACGCTCGGGTGCGTGCAGCAAACACACACACAGACACAGTCCCACCCCACGGCACGACCGCTCTCGACAAGCCAGCCAGACGATGCGAAGGGGCCTTGTTCAGAAGGGTTAAGTAGTTTTGGGCGCTTACTGGCGTCGTGAGGGGGAGGATGATGGCGATACCCGTGTCGAGCGGCGAGTGAGAGTGAGCAACGAACACAGAGCAGTCCCTTGAACTTCATGAAGCCACACATAATACGAAGTGCGTGATCCCGGATCACAGCGTTGCCTCTCTCACTAATTCCCGGAGTATTTATGGGATTTATTAACGAACATTATCGCACACACACACACGCACGCAGAGAGCTATCCTGACAAGGGGTGGGTGTCGACAGGCAGACCATATTTGTCTCTCCTTGCGACAGTCGTGTTCCGTCGCCGAACATTCCTGCAGAAAAGGATTAATTCCATAAGTAGACACACACACACACACATCCACCTCTGAGAAGAGACATTTATAAAGGGGGCAGCCGGCTCGTCCCCACGCCCGTCATGCGGCACTTCGGACTGTTGCGTCCCATCGACGACGACGACGGGACAAGGACACACCGCTGCCCGTGGGGTATGCGTGAGCGTTAATTATTTCAAATGACACTTTAACTGTTCGGAAATGTGGCCTTTTTCTGGTACTGGAATTCGGACAAAACGGATTAGGATTGAAATTAATACCATTAAACGAGGACACGCACACACGGAGCAAGCACACATGTGGTTCGCCGGCGGCAGGGCGACAAGGAGGCGTATCATTTCTTTTTTTTTGGGAGGGATTTCGAATTTGGTCGGAGATTTATTTTCGTCCCCGAAGTGATTAATTTGATTTGGCTCACCTTGTGGAGGAGGATTTCTTCAGGTACTTATGCTGATCCATGAGACGTATTGGGCAAATCAATTGGATGTGGGGCGGAGCTAACGACTCGGAATGGGGGAGGCGATCAATTTCTGAGAGAGGTGAAAGGATTTCAATTTGTGCTCACTAATTGCTCGAGGGGGTGGGTGGGGGCACGGATATGTGGTGGAAGACTGTAATCATATGTCATGTGAGGCAATTAGGTAGCCGTAGTCAGGCTGCTGTGTGCCTGGAAAACGAATTGAGGGCGAAGTCACGTATTGCACGCAAACATTGTCAGATAGCCCCTGCAAATGGGGGGCGAATTTAAGTGTTGTGACCGTTGGTGAATGGTCTCGTTTCTCAATTACTTACTTACTATGTCGGCAGGCGTGCGGATTTCTGAGCTTAGGCAGTCAAGTTCAATCGATTATGACAATGGTTTCGTTTTTAGTTCGTCCCTCGATTGTGGTTTTCAAGGTATTGGATTTGGTGAATTGTTTTTGCGCATAACTATCACCATATTGACGCTACAGTTCACATTTGTGGGCAATGGCGTGTCGGTTGGAAGGACATGTGTCAAAGAGTACTGGTCATTTCATCATGACATGTCTGGTACCCGATCAGTCAAAATTCGTGCTCTATGAATATTGCTTTCGAAGCTAGTTGGCAGTCTAGATTGCCTCAAAGTTTACCGCGAACACTATGAAGCAATCCAAAGTCCTTGGTAGTCTAGTTGAACAGCCGAGTCACGATGAGATATGTAATTTAGTAATGCTATCTACCTGAGCCCTAAGCCTACTCGAGGATATAGTTTCCTTTTGTATCCAGAGAAGCACAAAGCACTACATTCTCTAAAACTCTCAGTATCGCTTTACACAGCGGATATATACTGCGCGACTAACGATTACATACGACATTAAAATCAATAAACAATGGACAAACTAACTATTTAACCTCGTGACATACCAAAGTCAATTGCAAAGATCATTGAATGTGTCCATGCACCTGGTAATCGGTTCAATGTCACAGAGTGGGACTCTCAACCGAAGATAACATTGGGAACATATTTGTGAGAAGGAGCAATTTTGGTAAATTTATGCGATTATTCATAATGTCGCCAATAGACATGACTGATGATGCCTTACGTCTGAAACTTAAGGTTTGCAGGCCAATTGTCTTACATCTTTGGTCATAGTTAGGAATCTCTTCAACAGAATATAACGAAAGAATATCTCGTAAAATTCTTTTGAACTTTTTCGAATTTAAGTTCTAGTGTATCAAATGCAGAATCTCAAACGATGGAATACTATTAGATGCCCCTTATGCTCGATATATCCAGGAAGTTCTAAAAAAACCTGCGACTTCTTCTTCTTCTTTGATTGGCGCTACAGTCCGGGGTGGACCTGGGCCTCAACCAACATGCCTCTCCAGCCAGCACGATCTTTCGCCAGCTGCCTCCAGTTGCGCACACCAAGTTGGTTGAGGTCCTTTTCCACTTGAGTGCGCCATCTAGTGCGAGGACGTCCTCTGTTGCGCTGTCCCAATGGCTCGGTGTCGAAGACTCTTCGGGCCGGAGCTGTGGTGTCCATCCGCTCTACATGACCTAGCCATCTTAAGCGTTGGATCCGAAGACGCTTAACTAGGTGCATGCCGCTGTACAGCCCGTATTGTTCGTGGTTGAACCTTCTCCTCCAAACGCCATCATCGCAAACAGGACCAAAGATCGTACGCAGAACTTTTCTCTCAAAACGACCAAGAGCTTCTTCATCCGCTTTCAATAGCGTCCATGTCTCTGCGCCATAGAGCAGGACTGGGATGATCAGAGTTTTATACAGGGTCAATTTGGTGTTTCGAGAGATGGCTCTGTTACTCAATTGCCTCTTGAGCCCAAAGAAACAGCGATTGGCAAGAGTAATTCTGCGCTTGATCTCGGTACTGGTGTTGTTGTCCCTATTTACTCCGGTGCCCAGGTAGACGAAGTCCTTGACTACCTCAAAGTTTCTGCTGCCCAATATGACGCTCTGTCCGAGACGTCGATGTTGTGCGTCCTTCCGTGATGACAGCACGTACTTTGTTTTGCAGTGGTTTACCGCTAGACCCATCTTAGCCGCTTCCGCTTCAATACCAGCAAACGCCTCATTGACGGCTCGCTGTGTTCGTCCAATCACGTCAATGTCGTCCGCGTAAGCAAGCATTTGAACGAACTTTTGACAGATCGTGCCTCGGGTGTTTACGTTTGAGTTTCGCACGATCTTCTCAAGTCCCAAGGACCCAAGTATAAGTATACTACTATACAAGTATACTTACTCATCAGGCAGACGACCCTTCATCCGAGTCTGAGCAATTGGTGCCTTCCATCGGTGAGGGTCCTGGGCGCGCTGCTTCCAGTCATCAACGCCAAGCTTTCTTACATCCGCGATGACTTGGTCTCTATACCGGAGGTTCGGTCTGCCTCTACTTCTCGAACAAGGAGGCTCAGATTCGAAGACCCTTTTTACTGGAGCGTTAATGTCCAGCTTTCACCTCCATAAATCAGGACTAACAAAATAAGAGTCATGTAGAGCTTGATTTTGCTCCTTCAAGTCAGTTGGGCATCCATTCGCCTTCCTTGACCCCAGTTGTTTCGACTGACGGCAGTACCATTGGTTGCCAACAATGGTTCTACGTTGGATCTTCACTGTAAAGTCGTTGCTTATGAGTTGTACATTTTTAACATGAAACAACGCGCGCAAGCAATTCTATGGGCTCGGGCATTAAGGTGGCTATCTAGGGATCATAGACAGCTTAATTGTGTGGGACAAAATAACAGAGGACGCATGCGTCTATGGGGTAGATCAATGGTAAGTAGAATGCTTCTAGGACGTTGCGGCCGTGGCTCATTTGTTGTGTATTGTGCACTTAATTGTAAATTTTCTGCTACCATGAGTCCTTCAATTGTAATAAAACAATCCTGTTACGGTTAAGACTTTAGCATCCTTTTCGTATTTAGTTTTCTTTTCTACTACCAATTAGGTACGTTCGCACTACCGGGTAGTACGATTTTCTAGTGCTAAAATCAACGATTGTGATGTGCTAAATAAATAAACGACCCCAGAATCTACTCAAGATCCATATTATTTTCATTCATCCGATGAAATCTTAAACGTTATTCCTTAGCTTAGGAGTCGACGTAACTGGCACTGCGCCACGTCCAAGTTAAAAAAATTAGTGTCGCTGCAAATAATCAAAGCTGGATGAAATCTTGTTTCCGAGTGTGTGGCGCTACAGCCGTACTTGATATTAAAGGGTGATTTTTTAGCTATTATCTTTTGGGAAACACTGGTTGAAACAGCTGACTCACGTTTCGTGTTTTGTTTCACTGTCAAACATCTTCAGTTTGGTCTATAATATAACCATGAATCGTCTTACAAGCGAAAAACGCTTGCAAATTGTTGAATTTTTTATCAAAATGCGTGCTCTGTTAAGAAAGTTCATCATCATCAAAATTGTGTTCAGCGATGAAGCTCATTTTTGGCTCAATGGGTACGTAAATAAGCAGAATTGTCGATTTTGAGTGAATATCAGCCAGAAGCATTGCAAGAGCTACCAATGTATCCAGAAAAAGTCACAGTTTGGTGCGGTTTATGGGCTGGTGGCATCATTGGACCGTACTTCTTCAAGGATGATGCGAATCGTAACGTAAATTTGAATGGTGAGCGCTACCGTGAGATGATATCCAACTCTTTTTTTGGCCAAAATGCAAGAGCTTGACTTGCATGACATGTGGTTTCAACAAGACGGTGCCACATGCCGAGTTCGGTGAACATTTTATTTAACGCTCGGGACCGGTCAATTGGCCGCCTAGGTCGTGCGATTTAACGCCTTTAGACTATATTTTGTGGGGCTATGTTAAAGCGCATGTCTATACATACAAGCCCGCTTCAATTGACGCATTGGAAGACAACATTGAAGCATTTATTCGTGAGATACCGGCCGAAATGTTGGAAAGAGTATGCCAAAATTTGACTAAGCGGATGTACCATTTGAGGCGCAATCAAGGTCAACATTTGCATGAGGTAATCTTCAAACATTAAATTATATGGAGCGTACTATCGATTCAAATAAAGATTTCATGCATTTTTCTGAATTTTATGTGTTTTTCTTTGAACAACTTTTCTATAGCTTTTGAAAAGTCACCCTTCATATCGTTCAAATCTAAAACGTCGTTCGACAAATGTATCTTGTGGCTTAGCTTTGGAGTCGAAGTAAGTAACACAACGCCACGGTCAAGTGCAAAAAAATGAGTGTCACTGGATGAGTGACTAGCCAACGAATTTTGTTTCCGACTGTGTGGCGCTACCGTCCCAAGTACGACTGAAGCGCTACTACAAATGCCACATAACTCACACGTCGAGTTATTTGTTTTATAATTCCATTGTGTCCACCTTTTAGATGCTATCAATCAAGCAATCTCCCCAAAACGGTAAAGCCCTAGTCGAGTACACAGCGACCTACAGTATCGGACGAAACTAAAGCACCGCCATAATGAAAAAGAATAGGAAGTCTTTGAGCATTTTCCTAAAATGATGTCATAGAGAGAGATTTTTCCCCCCATTTATTATACTTTATTAAACAGAACACACAAGCAAACATAACAAACATTCATGAATAATCTTCTTCATTATGCGGATTCTTTAGTTTTGATCGATGTTGTATGTACACCGAAAACATGTAACATGCTAGTTCTCACAGCAAACCATCCCGCTCCGTTCAATGACACTACACAAAGTGGACAATCGCACAGCTTGTCGCCTCACCTCTGAAAAGGTGATCCCAAGCAGAATATCCAAATCGCATTGAACTCATGTACAGCTCCAGCCGCGCCAGTAAAAGACGCGTAAATTTCGCCCATTGATGGCTACGTGCGAATGCGTCTCATTCAAATCGCATCTTCCAACACCCCGCGCTTCCACTCCATCGATTCCTAATAAAATATTCAAAGCGTTTGTCCCGACTTTACCACCACCACCCCCGGCCAACGGTCGCACCAACACTGGGCAAAAGAACCCAGAAAAAAAACGAAATTGCCAACAACAACTCACAAACAAAATCTCATTTAGAAAATAAATCCACCACTTGTGCGCGGCGTGCTATCGAAAATGAATCATTCATTGCTTCCGATATTCCTTGGAGATATGAAGCCGAGCACCAGCAGCCACGCTAGGGACCCGCCAAACTCAAAACTCCTGCAACCCACCGTTGCTGCCGCCTAGTCGCACAGCGGGCATTAGCTGCCGAAGAGCCTAAGCTACATCTGGGAGAATTTTCCTGTTTCTAAATCACATTAATAGTCGTTTAGAGCACGTGAATCGCGAAAATGTTTTTTTAAAAATCGTTCATCACTTTTATTCGCGCCAAGAGGCGGACCTTTTCGAAAATAAAAACGAAAATAAACCAAAAAAGGATATAAATCTCTGAAGGATAAAGCCACTGTTGTTGGCCTACGCCAGGCCGCCCGCCCGCCCCCGCTCACCCACTCACCCGTGTATTTGCGTGTGTTCTGGCAGCGATACGTCTCTAAGTTATTTTCAATCTCAGATAGATGCCGGAGCACTCTGGCGGGTCTCTGGCTTGCGCCCGGGCTTAGGACTGTGTGCCAATTGCAGATTAATGACTGCCTCCCAGCAGAGACGCCCGCGGACTGGCGGCAGTTGGGGGGTGACTACAGGTGTCAAGATGTTTTAGGGCGATTAGATAAGACTTTGGGGGGTGGTGGCTGGGTTGCTGCTTGCCGACCCGTGCCGTGCTGTCGTCGCAGCGAACCCGTCGAACCGGGTACATTATCGAAAATGGCGTTTTTATTGGCCCATAAAAACCGGTTCGGGATTTTATACATTTTTGATTAACGCCAAGCGACTCGGGCGTCGGAACAGCGGCGTAAGCCGCTCGCTGTTCGCGCCTGTAATTGGGACAAGCGTCAGCAGCGGTGTCCCTGGGATTACCGCCCTAGCGGTGGATTCTGATTGTGGATTCCCTTGACATCCGCGCGCGTGCAATCGGGTCAGTGATTTGCATCGCCCGAGGAGAGGGCTGGGCGGGCGGATGCTGAACCAGCAGCATACACCTCGTAGTCTGTAATTGCACGTAGCGCATTGCACGAAATGCCACTAGAATCCGAAAAGTTATCCTATATGCTGTTGGGAATCGGAAAACAACAGCAGCAGCAAGTGCCACAAAGGATGCCTCGGCAGCGGTGGGCGCTGAGGTTCGCCGATGCGGGGGCGGGTTCGTCCTTTGCTGCTGGAAACTTCGCCTGAGCCAATGCAGGCAGTGCGAGGCGACCTGCTTTGCATTCAGAGGCGGTGGTTTTCAACTTAAATGGATCCACAGGAACGCTTGACGTAAACACCAACGACAGCGACGGTGGCTCGGTGGGTGGCAATGTCTAAATATCCCAAAATTATCCAATTCGCCCTCGCCCGGAACTTTGCTAACCCGTGCCGGTTCACCTGGTGAATGCAAAGAGACGCCGCTGCCCCGGCGCGGCGTCGCCGCACATGAGTGCAGACACAATGCTCCCGCCCGCACGGAGTCGAGTGCCTTTTTCAATTTCACCAAGCACAGCTCTGCAATTCCGCGCGCAGTGCGGAAGCGGAGAGCGGTGAGCGGATGCTCACCTCAAGACCTTAGCTTATGACTAAATCCGAGTTAAGATTAATTACAAACTTAAGATGTTAATTCGTGTCTAAACATGCGGGAAGGGCGAAAATTTGCTGTTTGTCTTTCCGGGGATGCCACGGATAGCAGTGGATATGCAAAGCAAGCAAAAGTTGTAAGCTATCCTGGGTGAGCCGCTGCAGAGGTGGTACGGTTCGACGAGCGACTTCCCGGGACGTGAGCTCAATCATCGTCGAGATCTTTTGGATTATGCTACGTAGGTACGTACGTATCTTTCGAATGGCAGAAGCATAACAGTAAACACAACATAAGATTGGTACTTTGTCGAAACGGTAAATAGTTGGTAATTACTGGTGGAATCGATAGAAGTGTGGTTGCGTCTGAGTGTGGTGCTGTGGGCGAAAGCGTGTTGCAATAACGTGGGAGGGGGATGAATGCTCTATTGTGGCGCCCGGTACGTGACCTGGAGTGGAGATACAAGGGAAGTGATAGGGTTTTCCTGCGAATGGAGCACACCTTGGATGTGATTGGAAACTGTTCTTGACTCGGAATTGTTTTGTGAAGTTGCAAAGATCAACGCAGGGAACGCGATAGAGAGGTGGTGTGTTATCTGGGTGGCGTGCGGTAGAATTGAAGAAGTTTCGGGTACTTTGCTTTGTTTGAAAACACTATTTTTGTATATTCACCGTCTTGGGAGTGTGGAAGCAGCCTTGGGAATGCACAATTTTTGTGTGAGTCGAGGACTGTACTAATTGTGGAGCCAAGGATGTCTTCGATGGTTCGCATTTATGGTTACTGTATTTTCACGTCGCTTACTGAGTTTTGTAGCGCAAGAATTTTTTGGCAGATCACAATGTGGATTTGCATCCTCAGAAGAATATACAATAACGACAAGGGTCAACAAAGGAATACAAAACAGTAAATTCCGAATCCGCTCTTCTCCTTTTTTTCCTCTACAGTCCGAAGTGGACCTAGGCCTCAACCAACAAGTCCCTTCAGCCAGGACAATATTTGGCAAGCTGCCGCCAGTTGCGTTGAGGTCCTTCTCCGCTTGCGTGCTCCATTTCGTTCGAGGACATTCTCTGTTGTGTTGTCTCTAGGGCTCGGAATCGAAGACTCTTCGGATAGGAGCTGTGGTGTCCATCCGCTCTACATGACATAGCCATCTTAAGCATTGTATCCGAGGGGGCTTGCCTAGTTGCATGTCGATGTATAGCGGGTACAATTCGTGTTACATCCAAAAGTCACCAATACAGTCTAGAGATCGCTTCACATCGCTTGACCTCATATAAGTCGAAAGAATTTTTGCCTTCTTGGTTCAATCTTCTCCTCCAGACGCCATCAACACAAACCGGACCAAAGATCTCAAGCCGAACTTTTCTTTCAAACCGAGCAGGATCTTCTTCGTCTGCGTTCAATAGCGTCAATGTCTCTGCCCATAGAGCAGGACAGAGATGATCAGAGTGTTATATAAAGGCAGCTTGCTGTCTCGAGAGATGGCTCTGTAACTCAAATGCCTCTTGAGTCCAAAGAAACAGCTATTGGCAAGACTAGTTCTGCGCTTGATGTAGGTACTGGTCTTATTGTCCCTTTTTACTGCAGAGCTGAGGTACACGAAGTTATTGATTACTTCAAAGACTCTGCTGCCCATTATACCACTCTGTCCGAGACGTCGATGTTGTGCGTCCTACTGTGGTGACACAATATACTTGTGCGTTGCTCCTTTGTTTATCCCTGGAGCCATTTCAGCTGCTTCTACTTCAATGCCAGCAAATGCCTCATTGATGGCTCGCTGTGTTTGACCAATCATGTCAATGTCGTCCGCGTAGGTAAGCAGTTGAACGGACTTTTGTAAGATCATGCTTCTGGTGTTGACGCTTGAGTTTCGCACGATCTTTTTGGAATTGAAGGTGAATTCGTTTGAGGTGCACAAAAAGGCACAGAGGACCTTAAAGTCGATGTTAAGGAGACCGGACAGGACAAACGACGCTGAGATTTCCCTAATCGTGCATGCTTTCCTCCGACCATGGTTTACAGATGAGCTAGTGCATGCGCTCAACCAAATGAGGTCCAGCTGTTTTAAAGTGTTTCGTGGACAGTCCAACCGCCCCTGCAGCCTTGTTCGACTTTAGTCTCGATATCGGTATCTTGACTTAAGTCTAAATCGGGCGGACAGAATTCTGGTTCGGTATCGTCCAAATGAGTGAAATATTCTGCCATGCAGCGAAATTTTCTCCATTTAACAGTCGTCTGCAGAAGTGATTTTTTCTAAATTCTCAGCATCAACTGCGACTCTAGCTCTAGGTTATTTTCTTTGTGGAACCGTAAAACTCAGCACATCAGCGGTAACATCTATGATGCCTTCTTGACAACGTTACCAGATATATTGTGAGTGTAGGCAGGAACGGAGTTTCAGAGATTCTTTGAGGGACTTTTTCGGTGGTCAATTTCAATTATAACTTTCCAACGTCAAACTTTAGTGCCTCGACTCCTTGCTTCTCTCGATATCCTCATCCTTACCATGACCACAGCTAGAAAATGGTCCGAGTTGATGTTGACTCCTCGGAACGTTTGGACATAGAGAATACTGGTGGAGTGCCTAACGTTGATAGCGATGTCTGTATTCGGATGCTTTGTCGTAAAAGCTTCGTTTTCCGAAAGCCAAAGCAAAGATTTCTCCCTTGCACAGCTGTGCGAAGAGATCTCCTAGACGATCTTGATGTCATAGCTGGGGCATCGATCGTATGTCCTTTCTAGGCCTATGACCGAATTTAGGCTTGATGCGGATGAAGCTGAAGCGCTGGCTTACGTATTTAAAGCTTGAGACTTCTGGTTAAGGTCTGCCTGGAACAACAAATCCGCGTCCAAATAAGCGTTGCCCTGTAGCAATCGCTATTGTTGAGGTCACACTTTCTCATCCTCTTTTTGCTCCGCCAATTCCAGCGCACTTTGTGGACTGCTGTTGTGTCTGCTTCGCAGACTAGAGGCCCCCGCGAGTTCATCTGCTACACGTGGCCTGGACCTCACATTCGACGGACAGAAAGGAAATTCGTTGTCCATGGTCGTCAGCAGTAAGGTGGGTCATCCGTATCCGAGGTTGATGAGGTTTCTGAACAGTGATTTATTTACACGGTGGATGAAGTTAATCCCACGCGAAACCCCCTGAAGCTGGAGGGCGGGGTGCTGGTATGAGCCCCTGAAAAAGGCACCGCTGAATACAATGGTTCACCTCTAAGCAGTAAAAACTTTCCAGAGTGCACCACGAGGAGGCTGAATGTCAACTTGACCTGTGCAATTACAGGGATCGTTGCAGTCACCTTGCCAAGTTGAAAGAATTCAACAGCCTTGCCCTGGAAGTATGGGCATGTCCTGCTTGGACACTGTGTAATGTCCAGAAAGCACTGCGGCGAAGGACTTAGGTAGGGACAGCTTTTAAAATTGGGGGGGGAAGGGAGTAGAACAAGGTTTACTTTCGATATGCACACTGACTTGAGGCATCTCATGGCAATTATCTCAGTATCCGCCAAAGCCACTCTCGTAGTTAGTTAGTTCATGCCAAAACTTTCCTGTTTGAATGGATGTCTCCAACGGACTAGTCTTCACAAACAATCACGTTCCACAGTCCCTCCCCGAAGCAACATCAAAGGATTCTCACTCGTCCTTACCGACAACTCTCAAAAGTCTCTTACGTCGAACAAATATATTCCCTTCATCCAATAATTTTTTGGGATAACAGGTGATGTTCACCATCCACCTCTCACTCATCCGTTTCACAACTCGCGCATTCACACCCACTCAGCTCTAACTAACCATCGAACCCCAAAAATGAATTCAATTTGATTATTTCACTTGTAAGTACATGCGGCGACAACATGGCGCAGCACGGGAGTCTCAATTGAGTAAACATCTTCCGCCAGCGACAGAATATTCATCTCGGGAGTAAATAAAAATGTTCACCTTCACTTACCTCCCAAAGGACGAAACAGCCGTGTAAGATACCAAACAGAAAAAAAAAATGAAACGCGGAATAATAAGGAATCTTGAGGAAAACAGGAATATCGCCCCCGCACCCATCGATAGACACAAACAGGCACCATTGGTAAAAGTAAACTTCCTTAATGGGCCAAGAGGAGAATAAATAAGCAAATAATACGAAAAGCGACAGCGAAAATGATGGAACACAAACGTCAGAGCACCCGGCCAACCCGAACGTCAACAAAAAGGCCATCCACCAGCTAAAAACTGACAGAAATTGTCACTTTTGATTCGTGTGCAAATATTAGACTTCTCCGAGAGTGCTATCTTTATTGGAATTTTCTTCGTTTCGTCGCATATTTTCTGTTTTTGTGTTTTTTTTCTGCCTCTCCATCCTGCAATCTGAGACCCGCGGTGACGGAGGCTGGCTGGAATTCTCCCGATGGGGCAGACGATGTGGCAACAGCCTCAAGTGGCTTCGTACAGTGCGAGTAGAGTACCTCACAACCTTATCGCCTAACAACCCCACAATCTCACACAGATCGTGCACGGGGCGGCGGAGAGAAAAAGAAACGTTAACTTGATTTTCTTTTCAGTAAGAGGGTGTGTTGAGGGAAAAGAAACGAGGAAAACAGGACGAGAACTTTGAAGCGTAAAGTGGAAGATGGAGGGAAATTGGATATAGAGGCGCATAAAGAGGTTGTAAGGGCGACAGGCGTTATTATCCCATCAAAAGGAGGCTAACTGAGCCAACGAGCAAAGACTTTTCACGCTCACTCGTTGCTCCGCCGGAATGAGACTGTGTCGGTGAAAAGTGGCAAAAATTAATGTAAACAAGGCTTGCGCTGGAATAGTTGCTTTATGAAGTTGACTTCGGGTAGGAATTACTCGCAGCAAGTGAGAAATGTGTCACAGTGACTGAGGCCGCCTTTCAACTCATGGTGTCACTCTTTGGGTGTTGTCTCTTGCGTTGTGACCTAGTCTTGACGCTGCTGTGGTACCTGAGGTACGTCGCGAAGGCTTGCAGAGGAACAACTCAATTCTTGATAAATTCTTGGATTTTAAGTTTCTCAATGATGTTGATTTATTCTGTACTTGGTCACCATACTGATCTTTATGGATTTTTTGTAGTCAACTAATTATGATAAAAGTCCAGTCATTTCACCGGTGGCAAGAAAGCTATCATCTCAGCCCTATCTGCTGATGGGCCAATTCGGTGTAACAAAGTAGCGCAACCATAACTTCGGCATTTTTGAAAGTCTGGTGACCATCTTTGACTCAACCACCGCCACCCAAAACGACTGCTGATTGTGTGGCGCCATGATTGTACTGCTGCTCAGAACACCATCCTAGCTGTCCGCCTAGTCTCGGCAACACAAACTCACTCTCATTTCCTTCCATGTTTAGTTGACTCTACCCTTCTAAAGGGTGCCATTTAGGAATAAATCCATCAGAAGGTTAAGAAATCCACCGATGACCCACTCAGCAAGAGGTGTTCTCATGTGATTTCATCACAGTTGTTCAGCAGTTCATCAGCAATCTGAGATGCAAAGGTGGCTATCTCATTGAACGACAACTTTGCCACACTCGTCGCATGGAACGACATCGAATTCGGAACTCGGATACTCCAATCGAGTCAAAGACGTGGCCACGTGATTAAGTAGCTGCTACAATGTGGTACACAATACAAACCACTTTTTTGTAGAACATTTTAAATGCTACCAACATTTGTAAGTTTTTTCCCGGTCTTCGGGAGGAAGATGTGGATTTCTGTTCTACATGCTATCCAGGCTGGATACAAGTCAAAGACTTTGAGACGATGCATGGGCTTACAATACACAGTCCACAACTGTTAGAACGTCAACCAACAGACGAGTATGGCTGTGACTCAGAGAGAGCAGAGATCACTAGCTTAGCTAATTCTTCACTCAGCGATTTTGTTCCGGAAATGGTGTCAACAGATGTCTACCTCAGCTTACACAACTTATTCGGACCTCATTACCACCTCATCCCGAGGTTATGGTGGATCAGTCTTCCCAAGACGATGCTGATCGATCCAAGTCCTCGCAGTGTCATCCTCCAGCAGACCTTAATTGAGTTCGCTTAGCTTTAACTGCGATGTCAAGTTCGATTTTTCCAGAAAGGGTGATTCTGATTCGATAGTAAAGTTCTATTTCAAAGAAGATGAAGAAACTTTAACACTAAGAACGGAATGGCTCAGATCTCGAGAAGAGGAACTAAAAACGAAAGGCTACCGTGCCACCAATAACACCAACAGTAGCGCAGCACCCCAGTCCCAGTTTGGCAGAGCGGGGGTGATCCCAGGTTAAAAAATTTCTTTTCTAAATGAAAAGAAGCGCCTGAAGTTGGAGTAAAAATACTTCTAACAATTAGTAAGGCGACTTTGGGGGAACTGATGAAGACCTCAAAGGAAGCGTCTTATGAAGGGAAATTAACAGGATTTGAATCTGCAGAGCTTGGCATATCTACACCCTGAACAATTTTAACACCTCGGGCTGTGCTCTCGGCGAACCTTACCCTCGATGGAGCCCTCTGATCCATGTCTACAAAGTTTTCCTTGATCCCGTCGTGGCACAGACAAGACTGCTAATCAAAACCAGAGGAGACTTGTTTTCCTGAATTACTCTGTGGTTAAGGCGCTGCGCAATGCCCAGCTTGGTGGTTGCTGCAGACACAAACTCTGGACCTCCACCTGTTCTCCACAATATGGTTCGTGATTGTTAGGATCGATCAGTTCATCAGCTATCGCGCTCCACGATGGTGCCAGTGCCAGACGTTAAGGTTCGAGTGTTCTGTGTGTGGAGTTCAATCACATTTATTTGATTCAGTATGAACCCGCTTCGATCTACTGTGCCTCTATTGCAGGATTTTCTACGCGGCAATAGTAAAGTTACACTTGAGAACACAGACAACTTAATGCTGCTTAGTGTTTAGTTACATTACTGACTCTATATTGCGTTTGTATACAATACGTATGCAGCTAGTGTTACGGCGCGATTATATACCAGTTATACAGGAGTGAAGTGACCTAAAGTAAGTGAAATTTTAATTTAATGATATACAGGTATGAAGTGAGCGTCAAGATACAAATGTCTCGATAGGGAACATTTGTTGTGAACGAGCCCTTATTTTTCGTTTTGTTTGTTTGTTTGCTATGACATCTGTGAAAAATATTTAGTATACATCAAGTCATTGAACAGACAAAATCATATTTTTTCATCGTGTTAAAAATGTCGAATTTTGTACCAGAAAGTGATGATTTGCGGAAAGCATTCATTTTTTGTTTTCATTTGAAGAAAAGTGCTGCAGAGTCGCATCGATTGCTTGTCGAGGCAAATGGTGATCATGCTCTATCAGGAGCAACATGCAAAAGATGGTTTCAACGGTTCAGAAATAATGATTTTGATGTGAGAAATGAAGAACGTGGAAGACCACCGAAAAGTTTGAAGACGCCGATTTGCGAACGATATTGGATGGAGATAACACTTTGAGTCAAAAGCAAATGGCAGCAATGTTAAATGTTGCACAACAAACAAATTCTGACCGCTTAAATCCTATGGGAAAGATCCAAAAGTGTGGAAAATGGGTGCCACATGAATTGAATGAAAGACAGGTGGAAAACCGAAAAAACCCTTGTGAAATTTTGCTTCGAAGACACGTAAGAAAATCGGTTTTGCATCGGATTGTTACTGGCGATGAAGAATGGATTTATTTGAAGAATTCTAAACGGAAAAAATTATGGCTAAATGCAGGACAACCATCAACATCGACTGCAAAACCAGATCGATTCGGCAAGAAGACAATGCTGTGTGTTTGGTGGGAACAGAAAATTGTGGTGTACCAGGAGCTCCTAAAGCCTGGTGAAACCATAAACACTGATCGCTGCCGACAACAAATGATCAATTTGAACCATGCATTGATCGAGAAACGACCAGAATTTGCCAGAAGACACGGCAAGGCACAATGCACCCGCACACAAAGCAAAACCGGTTCAGGATACAATCAAAACACTTTGCTGGGAGCAGCTACCCCACCCACCGTATTCACCAGACTTGGCTCCTTCCGACTACCATTTGTTTTCATCGAGGGGACACGCATTGGCTGAGCAGCACTTCGATTCCTACGAAGAAGTCGAAAATTTGGTGTCGGATTGGTTTGCTTTAAAAGACGAACAATTTTATTGGCGTGTTATTCACAAATTGCCAGAAAGGTGGTCAAAATGTGTAGAAAACAATGGCCAAAACTTTGAATACAATCTTTTTACTTTCCCATTAATAAATGGTGTTTTATTTTCAAAAAAATCATTTCATACCGGTATGCCTGGTAAACGGTTACGGTCATTATCCGCACGCATGGTTTTGTCTTACACTCTAAGTCTTTACTAGCAATAATCGCACTTCGGTTGTTGCTCGCTGATTGCGCTTGCGCATTATTCCTGAAGAGTTAGAGTTGGATGGGGGCAGCCGTAAAACGGATCATGCGGCCGCTGAAAATGTGATGATGATAAGACACTCGCCTTAATAAGTATAAATACATAATTATTATCCAAAAATGTTCGGTTAAATCGGCTTACGAGGAGGATGAACGATTCCGATTCAGACTACCAAAGCTACTCATGCGAACAGTCCACTGAAATATTTGAGGCAGCTTGATGAGATCCAGTTGAGCACGCTTTGACAGTGCAAACAGTACAGTGTCAGTGCTTTCAAGCAAGAGATTTACATCTCCTTAACAATGCGCACATGATTTACTTTGGCATAATCTACTTTCTGTATGAACCTGATGTCGTTATTAAAGTGACAAGTGGTGTTGATACTCCACTACAGATCCTATTGCCGCGGGCCGCGGTCGCTATCAACGCGGAAAACTTCAGTGCGGACTGAGGTGTCGATCCTTTTTTGTGTTATTCGCCATTTTCCTTTACCTCGCAGGATGATGCACAATACGAACTCTATTGTTGTGTGCACTTGATGTTTATTCACCTTCCTCGCTGACGTGATATGGGCTAGGGCATGCAGATGAACCCCATGGCTCTATCCCGAAGAGGCGCAGTCAAACACGCGAAACAGAAAACGAACACCTCAGCCAACTTGTTGAGTGTAATTAGAGGTATGTAGCAAGCTAAAGATCGTGACAACTCGACCGATTAGTTTGTTGTGGACAAGATCACTGACTGTAGTGACAAAAAATCAGAATAGAGGGAAAAACGGTGGTGGCGCTACTGTCCACAGAAGCCAGGATCCAATCGGTTGTCACATGGCCAAGTGCAGTGCTCTCTAATATTCCAGACACATCAATTGTTACACTCTGATCATTGTCAGGCGTTATGATTGTTGTAGTGCCGACAACCCATCCAATATATGGCATGTAGGTTCGACGCATAACCCACAACGCTTTCTACGACAGCCAAAATCGAGGGAATGCGCACGAAAAAACAGATATAGTCCCTTATCCTTACTCCTAGTTCAGGTAACCTCCACTTAGCAACACATGTCTTCCTGCCTAATTCACGTAATACCCGATAGGCACCACAGTCGAATACCGATGCTACGTACATTTTTCTCCTCTTTTGAGAAAAAGTCAAAATTTCAATGCATTTCTCGAATGTTTGCGCGCCATGTCGATTCGTGAAATTGTTGTATCCGAGTGTGTTTTGTATGTTTTACGCTACCGTGCGCCCGGCCGCCCACTTTAAAGCTGTACCCCATTGATGGCATTCTTTATCACATAACTTCCGAGGAGTAATCCAGCCGCCTCTTCCCCGGGCGCTCCGATTCCATAGCTCCTACACGCAAATTGCGAAATTTATTTATGGGAAAATTCTATTTGAATAATTTCACTGCAAACGAGTACCACTGCCGACGCCGCCACTGCTGCTGTTGCTGACGGGATACAGGCGCACAGGAAAAAATAACACATTACAACAACACCGACACGGCGTAAGGACGAGGACGCGAACGGGGTTAAGAGAGAGAGAGAAGAGCGCAAAAGTAAAAAAAAATAAAAATAGAAAAAGAAAAACACAAAAATACAAACGAAAATGGCAAAGACGATGAATCCTGGCTTTCATGTTTTGAATGCCTCGCTATTTGGAGGGCTTTTTCGAGAGATCTACGAGATTCGGATAGTGAAAGAGATTGCCGGGAGATTAGATGTAATTCGATTCGCTAGGGTTGAGAGGAGAATGTCGTCTTTGAGTTGTCGATGGGGGTGGCTTCAAACAGGGCACCCGGTTGAAGGTTGAATGGAAAAAATGGCAAGAGAAAAAAGAAACGGAAAACTCGTGAATATCCTTGAGTGTGTTCCCATCCATTCGACGGCTGTTTGAAGTGTGTGCCGTGAATCACTGTGCAAAGCCAACAAGTTTTTAAAATGCTTAGACGAAATGGGATATGTGTATCTTGGAGTTACTTGAATAAATTGGACACTCTATTCGTATTCGTGGAATCGAGAGATGGAGTCAACTCGTCTGGAGTGGGCGGCGGCAGGCGACTGGCTCATAAGCAAAACCCATTCATACGAGAAATGTAAAACAGTCTGAATACGTGTTCAGTGCGTCCACAGTTCCTGGCTGGACTTCAACCCATTCACCCCTGCATCCCAGGAAAATTCTCAATCTAATCACGAAATAAGCTTTTAGTGCAAGCGTCAGTCCAGTGAAACAATCTCCCAATGACTGGGGCAGCTTGCTGTCCCATTGTCCATTTCACAACCATCCAGCCCGCATCGAGGTAAACCACTCAAACTACAAGTTGTTAGTCTTTGAACTCAATTTTCTAAATTTGGCACACCCAAGAACTTTTGTTTTTCTTTTTTTGCCGTCCAAATCAAACAAAACCCCACGCAATGCACTCTCTCTCTCTCCACAGTTCACTCCACGCAAACAAACAGAAGCCCCCAACCAGTATGATACTTCAAAATCCAAGAAAAACTCAATCAAAGTAAAAGCAATCGACCCCAATGCCACCCCACCTCTGCATATCGACTGCACTTCGTAGCCAGAGTAAACACATCCAACCTCACACACACATCCAATCTGCAGCACCCGAGTCAGAGGTCAACTGCTGCCAAAGTTCCAACACGTTTTTACCGATTAAATTGGTTAAACTCCTTCACAAAAGAAAAATACCGCTAAGGACATTACTTTGTTGTGTGCGGCCATATAGCCCCCTGCTCGACATGCAAATTCGAACAGAAACCATGAATATATCGCTACACGCTATCCGCTACAAGCTACAAGCTCTGGCCATCGCACACATAAGTGGATTCTTATAATCATTTCAGTTTTTTGTTTGTTTGTTTTTTTTCTTCCTTTTTTCAGCCAGTTCCTTCCCACAGTCTGTACCCCCCGCTGCGGAACCGGAAGCGACAGACTTTAGCCAGACGCAGGGGGCAGCATGCTCGTAATAAAAATGCATCGAGTTCAAAAACTTAACATTTTCCTACCATACGTCCTTCCTGAGGGTACTGTTCCTGTACTCTCTGTCCCGATCCCCGTTTTTGATTCAATGTGTTTTCATCTTGTTGTTGTTGCTCTCTGCTCCCGCTCCCGTTCGTCTGAGGTGCGACGGCAACGACGGTGGCGGCGGCGGCCCTAGTGGTGGTCTGACTTTTTGAATCCACCTTATGGGCAGTGAACATCTTGACGGAAATGCCCAAAACAAACTTTGCGTTACGGTCTTAAATTTTTTCGCTGCCTTTTTTTCACATTCCAGCACTCTTCGTGGCTACTCGTCGAAAGGGAAAAGTTTGTTGGGGTTTTTTTTTTGTTTGTTGTATCGGACGGGGTGTTCAAAAATGTTTTCTGTCATACGGCATGTGGATTATGAAGTGAGCAGAGTGCATACACTCGTGCACACACAGAGCACTCGCATGCATCCCGTGCCGTGTCCTGTTGTGATACTTTATGATTATGGGATAAGTTTTGATTTTACGTAAGGTCGGCAACAAAAGTTTCGAACGGGCGGCATAGCAAAGTAAGTAGATTCAAGATTAAGAGCGAATAAAATTGTAAAAAATTTTGTTTTTCTGCTAGCCTGACAGAGTGCGATGTACTGGGGGTGTGAATGGAGTGAGAATAAGAAAAAGTGCTAGTGGCTTTGGGGATGTGTGATAATCTTGAATAGTTGGGAGATCATTTGGCAGCGATGGACCGTTAGTGTTGACATCTGTTGGGCGGCTGGGGAAACAAGTCAGCGAGGGATTGAATCTCTGATGGTAGGAATTGCCAAATGTGTGTCGGCAGCTTAGCAAAACGACTGAACACGGAACAGAAGTACAGATTTAATCAAGATCCATTGTCAGTAAAAGAGGCAGGCTTCTCAAAAAAGGCTTTCCTCCTGAGTGGAAGGCGCTCGCATTCTTATTTCTTGCATACGGTGAGCAATTTTATTTTTCATTGAATATCTGTGTAACAAGATCTGTCATGGATCAGTTCTATAAAATAGACAAAGTTACGATCTGTCCGCTGTCCCATCATCGAACGCATCTTCGTGAGACTTCTGCTGATGGCGGAGTCAACTATGTAAGGAGACCTTCGATATCGTTTGGACTTTGATGTCATTCACAGAAGTGCCTTTAATTTAGACTAAAAGCCTACGACGTCAGGTCAAGCTTCAACATAAACAACAATCGTCTATCTTCGTGTTGAGCCCGTCCTCATCTTTCAGCAACTTCCTCAAACGGAAGAGCTTTGTTCGCCGTCACAGCCCCTGGCTGGCTCAATTATTAACACAGACCTCCACCAACTCCGATTGATTTATGAGCACCCAAGATGGTTTTCTAAGATGCAAGTTGACGCGCTGTGCAAATTTCGTTCCGCCTCCCAAGGCGTTCAGTTGCTGCCTCTGCACCAGCAGCCAGCCAGTCACACGGCCAGTGAGCCCAGCCATTGCCAGCCGTTTATTATTATAAATCCGAATGTGCCGTCAAAAGGAGAGGAAACGAGAACACAAGATGCCTCTCGATCGCTTCGCCCTCAAAAGATTAGAACAATTAACTCAGCAAACGACATAACAGAGCCGCGCGAAGCCGCACCAAGAAGGGACCTTCTGCGAGCCACTCGCTGCATGAAGGTCGATTTCGCGTTTTGGTCGCTCTCTGCTTTGCACTTTGCACTCGGGGCTGAGCGATGGTGCGGCTGGAGAAGCTGGAGTGCTGTGCGTCGTCATCGGCTTTGTCGTCCACATCGCCATTCGTCGCCCTTTCTCGGCTTTCTGACCGAAGAGACACCACACGACACGACGCATCTTACATTTTATGTGCCATGGAATCTAGAATAATGCACGTATAAACAAATAAATGTCAAGTGGAGGAGCCGCGACTGGAATGGAACAACCGAAACGAGCAGGTTTAAATGCTACTAAGGAAATGGGGAAGGATGTATGATGTCCGGGGGCAGGAATCGTTTCAGAAGAGCTGAATTTCTTTTCAGACCTAAGACGAATGTCGCCAGCATCCTTCAGACAGCTATCTTCATCTATCCTCATTGATAGCCGAGCACCCATCAAAGCTATCCATATCCCCTAAAAAAGTTCGAAGAGCTTGCTAGTTTGGCAGACAAATTGAAGAAAACCATTGTCTGGGTTCCCGAGCACAGTTATATCAATGCTTATGAAAGAGCTGACGAACTAGTTAAGCTAGGTTCCACACTCAATATCTCGTCTGCAAGGTAGGTACATATACCAATGGAACTTGGTAAAGCTAGAATCAGTTCATACTGGTCTAAGGTAGTCTCAACTTACCACCTGCTCCATTTGCAGGAAAACACGGCCGATATACAATAATACACGGACTAAGTAACTTTTAATTTGTACCCACTGACTGACATCGCAAGAATAACAGCATTCATCATGGAACACTGGCCGATAATATACCACGCAGTCAGATTAAGCATTCCACACAACAGTGACTGTCTTCTTCAGAAAAGGAAACACAGCTGGCCAGCGAATCACACAGCGAGCATGCGCCTTCTTCGAGTGCATCGATGAAATATCCAACAAAACCATAAATAAACTAATCAACTGTCTAAATGCAACACGATGGTTGTAAGAAAGCACTTAAAACTTACATAACTATATAACCTATAAAACGAACATAACCGAGGTCCCAAAACGACCGTCCGTCATTGGGTAACACACACAATGTCAGTCACCATCTGAGATGGAACATCACGATAGACCGCACGATCAATTGCAATGCAGAGGAATTCATCAACCTCAGGTGCAAACTTGACCTCCACAAAGCCATTCAAGTGAAGACCCGCGTGGAAACTGGCTTGGTCACTGATGCAGCCAGATTCTAAGCAAAGCTATTACCCGTGAAAGGCATCGTACAATGAAAGTGAAGAAGGCGTATAGAGGACAAAACAGTTGCTGAACTCCGGCAGGGATTCAGCGACTGCACTGCCTCCGTCGCATCCAAGTTTACTGACTATGGTATCATCTCTTAGACAGAACATACAAAATCAATAGGTCAGGTCGTAAGTAGTTCCGTGGACAAATTCATGTTCAGTTCAAAAACCCCTCTTAATGGGCTGTTTTTTTAACAAAATGGTGCCGGAGAATTGTGACATACGAGGCTATTGCAAACCCTTTGAACTCGAGATGCTAGCTTTAATCTCCTCTCTCACAACCCGAGGCGATCCCTTTTTATACAGATCGCTACAGCTGACCATAATTTAAAAAAACACTCAATTAGAGCAACCAACCACTAAAGCCCATGAGACACCCACGTTAATGCAAGCGGAAGATGACCTTCACGAAATCTCCACAGAGAACGCTCATCAGCGTCAAGACCGCGCACAGCGTAATTGGCATACTCGCCCGCAGGATGGATGTCATGATTTTTGCTGGAGACAACATCACCTACCCTGCCCTGACCAAGTAATGTAAGTGGAGGATACTAACACCTGGGAGGCTTCTAATTGAGTAATCTCAGGGAAACGTAAGCATTAGCCAGCTATTTATGTTATCAACTGGTTTCAAGCTTAGGAGTTGTCAATTCGCGTTGTATCACATTTGGGTTACCTTAGCCTTATTATTTGGTGTATATGCGCTAAAATTCAGAAAGTATTTTCGACAATAAGCCGGGCCATACAATGTCTTGTACAGAAAATGAACTGATTCATCTGGTTCATGTTCATCACACCAACTACTAATTTTTTCCGCACAGTGACCGAAGTATTCTCAATAACACTGTATATGTAACGCTAAACGCTTTCTGATAAATATCACCGAATGCGGATGGCAAAAGCGTGTTCTGCCATTGCCTGAATTCTTTTTAACATAGCCTTCAGTATATACGTTCTATCCAACTAACTCTATGGAAGCAGTCCCGCATTTTGTTTGAGAACGCTAACGTCCCATCGTCGAAGCAAACCCTAATTTTAAAAAAACGTTACAAGAATCTATGACAAATACGTCACAGACTGTCTGTTGTATCTACTAAGCCCTAACTCTTCGTTCAGCAATAAAAGACGACATGACTGTATGGCGCGGTTTATTAAGTGCCTGCCCTTGGTTATAGGGGTCCCAAGTTCGAATCCCAGTGAAAGCGCAAGTTAATATGCTTCACAATGGACAGTGGTGTACGTGAGCTGAAAGTTTCGCTAGCAGCCTAAAAACTTAACCTAACCTAAGACTGTATTTATCCAGTCACCGCATGGATCAAATGAAGACTAATCGAAGCCCATTTCTTATTTCGTATGTTTTATTTTATAATTTGCGCGTACTCAAGGGGTTATTAATATCCTTAATTGTCCGGCCAAGACACAGCACGGGCCAAAGGTATAGAGGGAGAGAGGGAGAGGAGGTACCTGCGCACATTGGTCTTAAATATCTGCGCATTATAGTCTCATAGCTTAATCGATTGTTGCGTACTATGCCTGATCAATCGTTGCATGAACATAAAGACCAAGTTTTCTTGCGTCCGAAATAATACAGCCCTCAAAGGGCCTGGGCCTGGTTTCTCAGCAACCACTGTGTTGTGCTTGATATTGTTCTCTCACGAGTGGAAGGGACCCACAGTTTTAATCCGACTTCGAACGGCCAAGTTTGCAAAGCTCTTTCTAGACAGAAAATACTCTTTGAGCATTGTCATTGACTCGAAAGAGGTTTTTTTGGGGTACAGAGCATAGATCGTCGAGGTTGGGTCAACGCACATACCCACAACGCCACGGGCCACCACAATAACAAAGCCTGTTATATTCGATGTTCTCCCCTTTCGAGACTAGAGACTCTGCATGGATCTTGAATGAGGCAGTTCTGCTATTTTTGCTTGATCATCAGGGACTATCTTTGAGAAACTTTTCTAGAGACGCTTTATATCAAAGCAAATTTATATTGCTATCATCTCATCAGCTCAGTCTTACCGTCTTAATACACCACGGGTCTACAGGCCTAATCCTCTTAGCCCCCATTTTGCTGCTGTTTAATGTGTGCCATTCACGAAAGAGCATCCCCGTCAACCCACACACAGCCACAACACGGATAAGTACTCGGTTTCAGAAGGCCGTCCACTACCATGCCAGTCTGGAGCCTTCATTAGGGGAGACAAATGCAAATCATTATCATCATGCCCACGCTAGTCGTCGACCCAAACTGGAGAGCACCATCGATTGGAGCTGATTTCATTTCTCGAGAAACCTCCTTAATTAGTTTGGAAAGTCGCCCGTTTCGCGCTAATTAAAGTGTGCATAACTTGTTGCCACACGAAAGAGGGTCTGCGCTTCGGCATGCACATGCTGCCCTGCCACCCTCCCAAAATTCCAGAAAATGTGAAAACGTAAATCCGACTACGGCGCGGCGATGGCGGCGGCGTCCTTTCTAGCTAATGAAATCAGTGCCAGCAGCGTGCTTTAGTCCTTGTTCAAATCGATTACTGTGAATGACAAAGGAATCCCTTAAATCTTCAATTACTCAAGTTTTAAGGACGAGTTTTAAAATCTAAGACCCGTACGACCGGGGGTGGCGCCCGTCCCACTACTCACTCAGTAAACCAGAAAAAGGGGATAATGAAGAGAGCGCAAAAGTGTTAGACTGCTAGGCGACACCAGCACCAACACCAGTACGAATACCAGCAACAGCAGCGGCAGCAGCAGCAATATCAGCGTCAGGGTGCTGACTTAAACACCCTTAAACCGAAGTTTTATAGCATCACCCCGCTGACGGGCGGCATCACAGCAGCAACAAGAGTGCATTATCATCTGAGAGATGGCAAAAGAAAACAACTCGGGATAAGGAAAAAAGCACTAAAATCAGATTTGCGGTGAAAGGATACTCTCTTGCACACCCTCCCACTCGTACAGCTCAGCCACAGCCACAGTGCCAGTACTGAGTACACCCCTTCGCTCCATGACGCTGGAGGAATTTCCCTTTGAAACGAAGAAACAAAAAAAAAACCATTTCCCACCCGTAAACGCTGCTCCTTTGTTTTTGTACCAAATTCACTCGAAATCTCATTATCCGTTGCGTAGCTAGAGCGTACAGCAAAAAAAAAGAAAGAAACGAAAAAAAAAAGAAAATGAACTGCAAACCCCCGGCCGGGTGGCTCACTGCAGGATTCCACTGAGAAGACGTTCTTCTTACATCCCGACGTGTGGGTTTGTGTGGCGCGATGCCTTTTGTCTCCTTCTCTGCTGGTGTTCCGAGGGAAAAATGCGACTTATCTAGGATCGAGGAGGTTTAAAAAGTTGAACAGTGTCGAAGCAGGAAATTTGACGGAGCCATGTGAACGGCTGTGCGGTGATGGGGTGGTGCGGTGGTGGGATGGTGGGCTTGTGGGTGGAGAGAGGGCTGTAGTCAAGACATTGTTTCCCTTTGAAGATTGATTGATAGCTGCATGGGATTTTAAATTGTTGTTGAGGTGGAGTAAGTGCATTCGCTTCGACTGGATAAACACTTAAAGATGCGACGCGAGTCCTTCGGGGACGATGAGACGTTCCGGTGATGCGATGTGAAGTCCAAGGGAGATTACTGATTCGTTATGCGGTAGACGTTTCGGAATTGGATTAGGGTACAATTTGAGGAGCCGGCAGTGGGAAGAATGAAAAGGAAGAATGAATTCTGAAAGTCGCTTGTGGTCCTTCTTCGCTGCAGTGGGGATAAGAGCTAGGCGTCTACCAACTAACCTCTCACTATGGCATGATACTTAGTCAGGTGACTACTTTAGATAAGATTCTTCTATATTTGTGTGTGCCATTAGTTTAGTAGTCGCAGAAGCGAAGGCTTCTCGGGCTGTAGCATGCGCTCTACATCGCCTAGCTATCCCAGAAATATTATTCGCTGAAAATTACCTAGACTCATGCCACCGCTGTACAGCCCGAGCATTTTGCGACTGAATCTTCTTCTGCCAACAACGCAGAGCAGGCCAAGGCGACGATTGAGTGCGTTGGAAAACCCTGGTCTGCTCTATGACACTACGGGCTGGACATTTTTAAGAGCAGTCGTTGCATCTGCTGAGCAGGTGGACAGAGATGATCAAATGGTTATATAATGTTGACTTGGTCTTTCCCAAAGAGACCTCGCCTACTCAATTGTGTTCATAATAAACAGCGGGAATCATACTGTAGCCCACATATGCCACGTGGTCGGGTCAAAGCTCTAATCGAGAGGTTCAATGCCTACCTTGATAGAGGATCGATAATTCTTCACGAATCATCCGAAAAAACGTAAGAACCCAAGGTGGATTGGTCTTGAGACTAGAAGTAGCGTAACGAGTATCTTGTCTGCTCATCCATTCGTATGCATTGGAAAAAATGAAGATCTTTCTTTTTCATAGTTACACTAGAAGCGAGCTTAACTAATGGCCGTTCTTTTTCTAAAAACTCTCTGAGAAGAACCTGGAGATTTGCTGGTAAAAATAACTGACTCCAATTACCAATGGCAGGGCATAAGCTAATCGATCCCGCGGAACTGCGACATGTCGCAGGCATCATCTCTCCTTGGCTGGTCCAGAGCTGCATAAGTCTAGATGACTAGAATGCATACAGACTCTACAGTTTTACCAGCGTGGGGTTTTTACTGAAGGAAGGTGCCTGCACTCCAAGGCAAAGGATTTATGACATCCAAGACTATCATCCTACTGCTAAAAACTCAGCAATAACGGACAGTCTTCTACATCAGCAGTACAGTCGGAATTTACGACCTCTCACAACAAGAGCTAATCTGTATGGCCTATGCTCACTTGTTGTCAATAAGAAAAATCTCTTGAGCATAAGGCACTTGTGCATACTGAAGCAGCTAATATTGTACGTCCAGCAATAACCTCAGCTCTACCATATACCCATGGCTTTTCAAACTGCTTAGGAATAGGGGCACAGGGGAACAAACTTGGTAAAAAAAAGGTCTGCAAAGTGGGTAAACAGAGGCACACCACAGGGTGAAGTGCTCTCTCCTCTACGGCTCTATACGTTCCTGCGGCTATTTACATCTGCAGCCAAGACCTTATTTCTGTTTGAAATATGAATTGCGGAATGCAAAAACAGCTCACCCTGTCCTGAATATACTCCTTAATCTCCCGTCGATGAACCTATTTAGCAGACGCAGCATGCATATGTTGTCAATTAAAGGAACTCCGCTCCGGACACTCAACTGTTCTTGCAGATATATGTACATATCTTCGAGAAGAATTTGTCCCCCGGCATTCTCCTCACGATCATTTTGGAAGTCTGAACATAGGCGTTTGGAGATCCATAGCGAATGGGCATTTGTGACATTTCAGGGAATTTTGAATTTGCTATAAAGGGCATAGGGTCTGTACTCATTCCGGATGCAGACCTGCCATCCATGCCATTCGTTGCTGTACACTGAGGCTTATATGCAAACGCTTATACACTTACAAGTCGTCGTATATGGTCCACTGCCACAGGTTTCTCAGTCACTCATAGTGTTCAAAGTTAATAGACGGACTCTCAGAGCTCTGAACTACCTTTGGAACTCAAGTCTGCTGGCATGAGGAGCAGGACGAGACAAATGTATCTAGTTTGTAATTGCAACGCTCCCTCAACTGGCTTGAGAAATAGGGTCAGTTATATTCGCGTGGAAGCACAATGGACCGAGAAAACAGCCAACCACAACCAGTTAACCTAACCTATTGTGTGGTTATACCATGGTCCCACCTGGGAGTGTTGTGACCCAGTGCGTCTGTAAGGACACCATAAAACATAGACATCGACGATCGTTTGGCTCATCTGGGTCAGTAACCATGACAAAGTTGATTCAGCCAATAAACGCAATACTCCGTGTAAAACTACATCATTTCTGGTGATCCCCTTCTGACAGCCGGATCTGCTCTGATTTGCGGTCTAGGTAACTAGGATTAAGAAATAAATGATGTAACAAGAAACGTGGATGAACACTGTGCCCGGATTATCTTTTAGCGTTACCTCAGGACTCGATCAATCTTTTTGGAATCAACTCGGTACCCCGAGCTTGGTTCTTCTTCATGAATACACCTGCCATCGTTTGTACAAAACATGAGATGTAAAGAAGGTCACACACCAAAACATGTCTTGGCCGAGCAAGCTTCTGCAGGACGTGGCAATAAATGAAATATGGAAAGCCTTATGTTTTCAATGTCACTTAAACGCAGACATGAGAGCGGCCAACACTTGAATCCATTCATTCGGGCAAAATAAAGAACCCTCAGTTCCCATAAAGTACACTCAGCCATTCAAAATGTTTGTCTATAAAAAGAACCCCAACCCGACCGGATATCTCTTTGATTTACGATCCAGTCACACGAAAAAGCCAGAAAGAGATAGAGATAGACACCCCAAGCGAGTTAGCGGCTCAGGATTAATTATTCAATTAAGGTTCCCCCATCAACGGCTCCAGCTCAAGCTGGCTGCTGAGTTAATTTTATGCTGCGAGACTGCAGCGAAAAACTTGCAACATTTTAATTTACTTTCGCCGGGATTGAATCTGATTATTTCGTCCTGGCGCTCGTTTTTATTCCCTGCACATGGTTAACATTTAACCTTCGTTTTAATTAGGATCCACCATCGCCACCCATTCAGAGCGAATCCGCTACCGTCTACCATTACCAGCCGACAACAGCAGCAGCAGGAGCGGCAGACGCATCAGCGAATAGGACGATAGACGACGAGCTGGAGAATGAAGTAAAATCAAAATAAATGTATCTGCCGTGCACTTGAAGATTGCAGATAAATCCTTGCTCTAAGTATCTTTGAGAATGTAATTATCTGCACCGCACTTTTTTCCATTCCCCCTCACTCCGCCGCAGGCACACACGCGCACAGACATCCAATTGCACGCGAGAGTGGCTCGTTGGTTCATTGTTGCTCCCACAGGATGCTGCAGATAATGGCTCACCGTGCTGCTGTTGCGCTGCATCCAGCCGCCACGACGTGTGTGTGTGCGTTGGTGTGCGATTGCCTCGTTTCATTGCAATCCATCTAGGACGTTTGTTAGGTCCTCCATGGGAAATTAAAAGATCGCCACGCTTGAATTAACAAGCAACAAATTAAGTGCAGGATCTGCCGGTCGGCGGTCGCTAGTCAGCAGTCAGCCGTCAGCTGTCGTTACTTGCTCGCACAGCGTTGTTCAGCGCCGCGGCCACCGAGGCATTCTGAGCGGAGATTTAATGTGAACCAAAATGTTGCCAGAGTTTTATTTTGATTAAGTTATCAACGAATTGAAAGCATCCCGTTTGGTGGGGATGAGTGTGCTGTCTGTCATAAATTCCGATTAATTAACTTGGAATAGGGCGAGTGGTTGGTTGAATGGTGATTTATTCCTTTCTACTGCAGTAACGTTCCGAGCTTGCTGTGGAAGGACTATGGGCGCTCTCTGGAAGGAGAATGATATTGCTGAGATCATGGCTTCACCTATCGTAGGTGCGTTACAATGTCAACCTTGTCCAACCGACCACCCAAGACTTTCCATTAATGGCATAAGAGAGACTAAGGGGTTTAGAATCCCTTCTGAGAACGCAAACTACATTGAGAGCAAATCATTTTACTCCCACTTAAGCAAGCAACAGAAAACGCAACTTAACGAAACCTAACGAAACTTAACGAAACTCAACGAAGCTTAACGAAACATAGCAAAAAAGAACTAAATCCAGTGGTTTAATGTTGTCTGATTTATTCCTTGCCTCTAAAATGACTTCCCGACTCTTTTTATGTCCCCTCTTTCACTTCCCCTTTTGGAAGGACCATACGATATCCTCTTTTGACACATGTCTTCACTGACCACGAGATCCTTCCATATTCCGAAGTCATCCTTGGCCAAATTCACCACACAATCCCCGACTTTCCAGCGTCCATGCACAAACTTCTCAATTTACAGTCCTGACGTCTGCTGTAATTGAAACCATAATTCACCGAAATGAAATAATCGCAGCGAATTATCTCGCACCATTAAATCCGCCCCAAACATCTCTCCCCCTCTCGTCGTTCGTATGCTACGCGGTTCCCCGAACAGGGCGACAATCCTCGCTCACTCGCGTCACGTGCTTGCACTTCATTTACTTGTGCAATGTATGCGCCATTGTTTGTGCGTATCCTTCCTGTGATTTCGAAATTACTCCGTGAGGCCCATCGCGAACGGAATAAAAGGAAGACTCATCCTCTCCCTCGTCGCGTCGCCGTGGATAACTCACCTAACGACTCAACCCTTTTTTGATCTCTAAGCCGAGCCGGCCGTGCTATCTTCCACTGGGTATCCGTTATTTTTATTTTTTACCCCCACCCGCTCCACGGCCACGCCGGGTGAAACGATAAAGAATACATTTTTGAATGTCCCTTTTCATAACGGAATTATTTTCACGTTCGGGGGGTTTCATTATTATTCCCAACGGGGAGCGGCTACGGCCGATATCTGTTGCTGATGATGGGCTGCCGGTGCTGGAGTGGCGGTGGGTGTGTGTCGCATACAAAAGGGACGATAAGGTGAGTGGAACATCGCTCACTGTCTGTGCAAGGACATTCTCGTACATAAAAATGGTTTGAATTCTTCTCTCTGCGATGAGATGGCTCTGCTGAATGCTCTTGGTGTCCCTCTATTCGAACGCACCCGTCACCCCTTGATCCCCTTGATGATGTGGCGGTGAATAACAATGGATCATGGTGGCAGGAGCGCAATGATATGGTTAACTCTCTCTCTCTCTCAAACCCCTCGCATGCATTTGCTAGACACTCAGGGCACCCAGAACACATCTCTGACAGCATACAACACGTTATCGGATTGTGAACGGTTTTTTGGTGGTATGCTTTCGTGACAGTGTTCGTCTATTGTGTGTGCTATGCGCACGTATGTGTGTCGGCGTCTGTGGCGGTGAATGCGTGGATGGGCTGCGCTATCTGAAACTACCCAATCTACAATCAGATACGATTGCCTCGTTCGAGTTAGTGACGGTTCGATGCCATCGTTATTGTTTCGCCTCCTAATCTAGTCCTTCTGGTGGTTTAAGGCTATTTGGCTTTGGCGTTGAGTTGTGTTGACTGGCTACTGGAGTGAACAGTACAGTGGTGGTCAAGGGTATTGCATCACTGCGGAAAATGAAAGGATTTTAGGTTCATTTTTTTCTATCCACCTTCTCCACAATAAACCCATACTCGGCGTAAGTAAGTACGGGACATCGGCGCTGTGATTGACGGAAAGCTTCGTTTTCTGACCAGTGTCGACAAAAGAAGCCAAGCCAAGCCAAGCTATGGTCCAAGAAATTCATAAAATACTGTATTACTCTGCATAACCGTAGTGCGTCACCTTCCTGAGATTTCAAAAGTGTTATTCCAATTAGCTCAGGACTGGGTTAGAACCGAACGTATATCGGGCAGAAGCAATATCATTGATGACCATAAGTGTGTTGAAGTGATTATGCAACGGTCTGCTCCTGTCATTTACAACCATGAAGAGCAATTTATATTGATCCAACTTAAGTAAGCTGTAGTGAACAACCTTTTAACTAAACTTAACGAAAGTAAACCAAATTTGACGAAACTTAACGAAACTAAACGAAACTTGACGAAACTCAACGAAACCCAACGAAACTTAACGAAACTTGACGAGACTCATCGACGTTTTTGTTAAGGCTTCCTCATATAACATTTCTTCCAATTAGCTTCGATTGCTAAAATTTACTAAATTATCCCTAGGTACATCCATTATGGTTTGGCCTTAAGTTTGAGCAAGAAAAATTATTTATTTAACATTTTTATCCATAAAACAGAGTGCCTTTTGAATGACTATGTCCACATCCGTTGTTACACTTTCTACCCCAACTGTACGTGTAAATGGGAGAGGGCTTCTCTTCTGGAACGGACAGGCATCACAGCTTCTCCGGCTAAAAGCTAACTAGGAATGGGACCGTTGTGCGCAACGATATCTCACAATGAATGGCATTCCCGAATTTATGAAGCGTCTCTAATTAGCAGCAACCCTTTGGGAGCGTAGTCGTCCTCGTCGTCGCAACCACCGTCATCGTTGTTGCGTCCATTCGTACTGCTTACGCCATCATCCCTGCACCCCTCAGTCATTATCATTCATTCTCGGCCTCCCCTCCCCGCCCAGCATGCGTTCATAAATGACATTAAATATGAAACGACCGCCACTCGCCGAAGGATAAAGCATATCGACTCCTAATGAAGTTTCAGGATAATTTTTATCGGAATTATTGAAATCGGTGTGCGTGCAAATGTGTAAAGGCATTAGGTGCTAGCTGCTGCTGCCACAGCGTCACCGGTTCCATTGTGCTGGCGCAATAGAGTGTAGTGACAAACAGATTTTTTGCCTTTTATTCACTCCCACCCCACCCGCAGCCGGAACAGCCCGACCCATTGTTCCAAGGACACACTGAGCAATGGAGAGCTTCATTGAATGACATCAAGTTAGTTGTGTGCTTCCTCGCCATTCATTGTGTCAGATCCATAAACAATACGAAGGCGTCGAGTGATTTATGGAAGTTTGCAACTTAACTTTCGGGGAAATAGTGTGACACGAGCCTTAAGATTTTCCCTTATTCTCTCCTTTTTGTTGGATTTAATTTGCACAAATAATGGTCGGCGGGGATTGGATGGAATGTGGGGTTGCCCCGAGCCGCTGTGGCTTGAGTTGGGTGACGAACAAAACAACAACAACAAAAAAAGAAAAGAAAAACGAAATAAATGCGAACCACATGAAGCCATCAACGATGTAGCACACAAAGCAGAAGAGAAAACTTGTCGAAAGGCGGGCTAGATTAAGATGAAGGGGATGGATGGAACAAAGGGAATTACTCAACAATTGTTGCTGACTTTTCGCTACTTTCCACTGCCACCACAGTCACACCACAAGGCTGGCCCGGCTGCTGCCAATGCTGCCAACCCTGCCACTGCCTATTGTTGTTTACCCAACCGCATAGTCATGGACTGACTACGTGTATGTGTGTGTGTGTGTGTGGAGAGTCGTTGCCGAGGGTGGTGGTGGCTAGTGCAAGGGAGTACAATTTTTAGCCGTTCATCCTCAGGAAGTGGTGGGTTGTTGATTCCGTGAAGGCGAAGGAGGAAAGAAAAGTGAAATAAAAATGAGGCGACCACTGGAAGGCGGGTCCCAGTGGCTGGAGACGACGACGGATGGCTGCCGAGTTGCGAGGAAGATAATGTTTGAAGTTGAAGGTGCTCCTCTGCTGCCGCTGCCTATGCACTGTGGTGTAATAGAAAAGCGTGACGATAATAGGCACTGAAAGTAATGTAGTCTTCAGAATGGGACACAGGAAGCCATTTGTTGCGAGACAACCGAATTAATGAATTCTGACCCGCGCTGCGGGAGCCACCGCTTATTGGATGGCGGAGGTGGCCGTGGATTCTTGGCGACAAGTAGAATGGAAGTTCGTGTTTTGGGGTTAAGTTCGGTTGCTATCACTTACAGACTGGCTAACCGCGTGCAGGTCTATAGGCCCTAAAGGACTTCAGGGCTCAAGTGTCCTAAAAAATGCAGATCAAATGCGATACAAATTTTCATAGGGCACCTAATAGTTTGCAAGAACTTATGCAAGGTGCTGCTTCTTTCATTTACCGCGGTGGAGAGTAACTTATGTTGATCCGAATTAAGTAAACAAGAGTAAGCTAACTTTAACGAAACTTAACGAAACTTGACAAAAGTGATCTAAGACATGCGTTGACTAAGTGTGACGATTGAACACTGTGCACAGTCTGCTGGCTTCAGTATTAGCGTCAACTTCAGATTGACTGACTTATGATGGCGCCACATTCTGCTGCTTCGAGCAATAAGCGTCTCATATCAGCTTCAACTTCATCTTATCGGCCTGACTTAAGATGGCGCCACATTCTACGTTGGACCTAGGCTAGGAACAATAAGCTCCACCGGACAGCTGCAACTTCATCTTATAGGACTGACTTAAGATGGAGCCAAATGCCGAGGTGGACCTGGGCCTCGACCAATGAGCGTCTCCAGTCAGCTTCAACTTCATCTTATAGAACTGACTTAAGATGGAGCCAAGCTTCAACCACATCTTGTGGGACTGGGCCTCGACCAATAAGTGCCTCTAGCCAGCTTCAACTTTATCTTATAGGAGTGCCTCAAGATGGCGCCACATTCTGTGGTGGACATGGGCCTCGACCAATAAGCGTCTCCAGCCAGTCTCAAGCTGATATTTTGAACTATTTCAGCTCACTCTCCCCAGTAAACATAATTATCAGATTAACGACACCCAAACACCTGAACCTGAGCATCAGTCCTGCTATTTCAAGTTTTTAAGGCTAATATGTTGTAGCCTTGTATCCAAGGCTTCAATTGATGATAACAGCCTTACCCTCGCCGTCTTCTTTACCCGGTTCATTCAGACACTGATCGCACACCAATAGCTCCACGTCGTCATCCTGATAAAATCATCCTAATAAATAGTGCTTTCTTGGAATCTACGTCGATCATAACCCAGTCCCTTGTCCGTACTGCCGCAGCAACAACTTTCCCCGTCTGTCTCAATCAACAGCAACTGAAAGGCATTTCCTCCACAGTCAAACTCTGCCCCCATTCCTCCTCGGCAAGATTTAATCAATTCACTCAGGAGACCAGAAGAAGGTCACTCTGCCCCGCGACACACGCCGCCTCCCACTCACTTAGAACTTCCTTTCCTTATTAGATTTACCGTGTAACCCCTTCCGACTGCATGGTTCCCGCCTCCACCGCTCCAATCTGTCGACATGGCCAAGACAGACGAGATTCAACGCTCGTTAAAATCAAAATAATTGCGCTCGTCTCTTCATCTTCATCTCGTTCCTACTGCTTAAAGGACCATTTCGCGGAAGAAACGCACACAATAAATCGATACAACGACATGCCGGCGTCCGAGAATGAATTTGAAATGTCAATGATAAATTATGCTCTGCAGTTCAACTCTCACAGATTCCGATGCCAAAGTCGAAGCCGAAGACGAAGCTGCTTGCCGGGCTGTGTGTATCTACATACAAACTAGAAACTTCACAAGAAGTAATGGACATGCTAAGGACCATTGACACGTACATTCTGAGAAGGAATGACAGAGATGACTTAAATCGATTATTTGCCTGGAGGGAATCTTCTTTGACTTTGTTCTAAATATTTAACGATGACCCTCCATCCTCGTGACGAATATGATTTCACGAGAAAATTGAATTCTATCTCATCCCCAATTTGCAAACAACGGGGCCGGTATTCTATTTAGTTCCTGTTGCTGTTGCTGTTGCCGACGTCCAGGACTCCACTTCAACTCACCTTGCATTTGTAATTCGATTTTTCCTCAATTCAATAACCAATATACCGAGATACGTCTGTCAGTCTGAAGTGTACGGATACGTGAGGAAACCCTTCCGGTGACGGACCCGGGTGCTCCCATATGTCATCTGCGTGTATCCCAGAGTCCCCGCCCCAGACCCAGTTTGACACTTTCTTAAAAAAAAAACGGAGAGAGTGCTCGGTCGTGTTCGAAAAAATTTGAAATTCAGGAACAACGTCGGCAAAGCGAGACTGTTGAATAGTGGGTGAGTGGTGGGGTATTTGCTTATTTGTGTTGCTGCATACACACTCTCCGCGTGATATGCACCCGTTCATGTCTCAGAATCAGTTGCAATATCGTCCTCCCATCGTGTTGAAAGCCGTCAAGTCGTGTGTCGTCCGTGTCGCCGGGGGGAGGAGGGACGAGGGAATTTTTCTCCAACACTGAAGGGCATTCAATAACTTCAATTTCTCATATTGTGTTTGGAATTTGAAATGCATTCTTATGATATGCAGCGCATCCTTTCGTGACTCCTGCCAAGACTGAAGAAAAAAAAAATAAACTACACCCAAACACATCGTTTTGCTATTTTAGCGAATCAGCGAGTGGAACACACATTCGACAGATCGAATGGAGATGGTGACAGTACAAGGACGACAGTGCGACAACGGCTGGCTGGCTTATCTATGTCCTGTTGCGCTGTATCTGTTCCTTCTTCGTGTGTGTGTGCCTGCGTGTGTGTTGATTTTGAGGAGACAGAGTGCAAGACGAGAATCCTTTTCCCGTTCACTGCGTTCGACATGTGAGCTTCTTCATTTCGATTTCCTTTCTTTTCAGTTCTTCTTTTTTCGCTCGGTTCCTTTCCGCATTCGTCCTTCCGACCACCCACCACCCTGGGCGAGAGTGTAAACTTCAAAAGAGTGCGAGTCCTGTGGGCGGGGCGGTCGCGTCACATGGTGTGGTGGAGATATGAGATTCACAAGAGAATTTATGAAGAATGACGATGGCATGGCATTCGTTGTGTCTACAAATGTCACCGCAAGAAAAATCCATGCCCATGTATGGTTGACGGGGAATTTTTGCGCATAATTCTATGAGAATTACCAGACGATTGCCGGAGGGGAGCCGAAGACGTTCGAGGAGGAAAACGTTTTACATCTACAAACTATCGGATGACTGTGGCATACAAAGTACACGAATACCGGGCCGGGCGGGAGGGTGAAGTGAATGTTGAAGCATTGAATTCGAGGACACAGTGCCAGATAACACCGACGGAGAGCTGTGCCCACAATGGGATTATGTCTTGGCATCGAATGCATATGGATTTTTGACGAACGGCAAATGGAGAGGGTGGCCGGTCCTGTCGGCTTTGCGGGGATGACTTGAGATGCGATGACGAACGCGCTCGACGCGTGGGGGTTGGAAGTCGATTGGGTTTTAATGGTTTTGGGAATTCAAATCCGTTTTGAACATTTAAACCTAGACCAGAGGTGTGGTTTTTGCTTTTAGGACCGGCGACGACGGAGGCTTGTTATTTATTTGGTTAAGGACTTTGGGGAATTGGCCGGCATTAATCTGAGGGGATCAGTTAAGGCTTATGCTGGCTTAAAGGGTTGTCGAGTTTGTCTTTCGAAGACCCCTCTATCTCTTCAATTTGTAGTCGGACGTGGCGATTTGTGACATTTTTCGATTGAAATTCGACCTCATTGTCAGCATTTCAACTGGATACAGTGCAGCGGTAAAGGGGTACTTCACAAGGTGGGCCGGCTGGGGTGGGAGATTGTTTTACATGTTGCTCCGCAAAAGCAATGTACATTACAACAGCGTGACTGTGAGTATATTCAGTTATAGATGCGAAGCATCTCATCTTGAGAAGTGTAAATAAATGGCAATAGCAGATATGTGCTTAAAAAAATTGGCGAATGTTGTCAGTTGTTGGACAGCACGCGCAGCCACCATCTCCAAGAAGTATTTAAAAATACCGGGGGTATTTGATTGTGATTCAAGTCAGTTCATTCTCGAGATAATGTTGCAGTAGGGTATGGCTGGCATTGAGATGCAAACGACTGGAATGGCTCTGGCTGTGAATGAGGGCAAAACGAAGTGATTTATCGAAAGTCCATACAGCACCTATGTCTTAGGCAGAGCATCACAATGGGCAGGTTGGTAAGGACTTCGTTCACTTTGACTAGACAGCAAACAGTACGAATAATATTAGCATCGAGATAAAACGCAGAAAAACTCTTGTCAATTGATGTTTCTGTGGACTCAAGAGGCGATTGAGTAATGGAGATGTCTCTCGAAGGATTCTGTATAACACACTGATCATCCCACTCCTGCTGTACGGCGGAGATCCAAGGATAATGTCAATAGCGGATGAAGAACACTTCCGTTGGCAACCTTTGGTCCTGTTTGCGACGGTGGGAACTGGAAGAGAAGATTCCAACACGAACTGTTAGTGCTGTAAAGCGACGTAAGCCCAAACAGGTGTACGTTTGCAACGTCTAAGGTCGCTGGGGCATGTTGAATTTATGGACTCTATATATGAACTAAGACGTGGACCGAAGGCTTTTCGATCCCGAATCTGTAGGTCAATGCAACTGAGGACGGCCACGTCGAATGTGGCACATCCAGATCAGAGATCGTGCTATTTGGAGAGGATTGTTGGTGACGCCCAAGTCCACATCGGACTGTAGCTCAGTACAAAAAAGGAGAAGCCAATGCTGAAATGAACGTGCTACTCTCATTACACCTTAGCTCCTTCCCCTCCCCGATGTCACCTTCGAAGTAATTTATTACGGCTCTCTCTCTCGAGGTAGTAGGTTCAATTTAGCTCCACAGGAATGTATCTTAAATATAGTGCATTCCTCCTAAGTCGATTTTCACGGAATACCATAAGACTGAAGCAACAAGTAGATACCCTGGCTCGTAAAAACATTGCTGCCCACTTATTTCCTCACGGCGCTCCATATTCAAGATGTGATGACATGTTTGAGAAGTACTGCCAAACGATAAATGTGCCCAAATATTTATCATTTTAAGAACAAGGTCGAACGTAAGCCGGTTAATAGATAAAGAATAGTTAAACTATCACCCGAACAAGTGAATATCAATCGTGAGGTCAAGGATCAACCAATTGATCTTGGTTTTTTTCGTTGTACGTATTCGTCCAACAAAGCGCAACCACGAATTCTTCCGAAGAGCGAATGTACATGTACCTCAGCAACGAATGCATCCATTCTCTATTTATAAGGAATGGAAGAGTTTTCAGAGAGTACTTCTGGTGGCCTTATTATTATTGGCAGCGATTCTACTGATCTTTCGATTTAAAATAATATTTTTAATTGTGGACAATCTCCTGACAATTATATGGTGGCACGTTTGACTTCCAACTAAAGATGATCAACTGGACTTGGAGTTGAAGATTGTGAAGGCCTTTGACTTCTAAAAGTCCGTTCGACTGCTTTCCTACGTGGACATTGACGTGATTGTACGAACACAAGGAGCCGTCAGTGAGGTGTTTGCTGACATTGAAGAGGATGCCACTAGAATGTGTCTAGAGGAAAACCAAGGCAAAACAAAGTACATGCTGTCATCAGGGAAGGATGCACAACATCAACAACTCGGACATAATAGGCAGCAGAAGGTCAAGCACAGAATTAATCTTGCCAATCATTGCTTCTTTGCGATCAAGAGGATATTGATTAACAGACCCATCTCTAGAAACAGCCAGCTGTCTTTGATCATCCCTGTCCTGCTCTATGGCGTAGAGACATGGACGCTATTAAAAGCGAATGATGAAGCTCTTGATCGTTTTCAGAGAAAAGTCCTGCGTGCGATCTTTGATATTGTTTGCGTTGATGGCGTCTGGAGGGGAAGATTCAACCACGAACTGCACGGATGTACATGTACAAAGGCATGCACCTAGTTAGCGTCTTCGGATCTTGGCTAGGTCATGTTGAGCGGATGGACATCACATCTTCGGCCCCACGAGTTTTCGATTCTGAGCCATTGGAACAACGCAACAGAGGACGTCTTCGAACGAGATAGCGCACACAAGAATAGAATTTCAACCAACTTAGCGTGCGACATTGGAGGCAGCTGGCGAAAGATCTTTCTGGCTGGAGACGCATGTTGGTTGAGGCCAAGATCCAACTCGGACTTTAGCGTCAAAAGAAGAAGGTATCTGAGAATATCGATATTTTGTTCAGTTACTGACGTATAGTGCAGGGTGGTCTAAATACAAGTTCTTTAAGGTGTACCTAATAAAAAACTAATTTTGTCCATGCGTTTTTACTAAGAACAAACAAAATCCCATTAATTATTACACATCCTGTGTATGTAGATGGCATTTTGATCCCACTATTCCTGCACAAATCTTACTCCTCCTTCTGAGGTCGAAGGATCTGTATTAAATTCTTGTTCATCGTCCATCTAGGGATGGTTGTAAGCCCTCCCTTCTTCTTGCGATCTAAGTCTACGACTGGGGTAGAAGTAGCACTATTTCTCGGGTGGATGGCGCAGTTGGTTGAGTGCTTGCTTAGTGCAGTCACCGTTGTGGTGGAATCCTGGTGGAAGCGAGGTTAAAACCCTTTCACCTAGTTTTCAAATCTGGTCCTGTCATTATTTGACGTTGCAATCAAATAAAGGCACTATCACTGAAGTTGTCGATCGGGTGCTAGAGAGTAGTCTGACTATGGATATCACAATGGATGCAACAATGGACTAAGTGTGCCATTGCAGCCCAATAACCTAGCCTAACCTAATACTCTTCGTCCAACCAGTTTTTAAGCATTTTGTTCTGGTACTTAAGTTCACTGTAAGTTAGTAATGTGTTTTGTGTTCATGTTCCCAATTGCAAGGTCCGTCTTCCAAAATTGGGATGCATTGAGCGACATTCATAAGTTCTTTTACCCTAACGCATTGACCATCCATTCATGCACGGGCATCCGCAAACCTTAACTTTTCCACCTCCAAACACCAGTGTTAGCTTGATGTTGTGATACCTGATTAACTCGCCAGTCTTTTTGGACCAACGACGGGTCTTTTTTTCCATCCTACCAAATCACCATTCACTACCACTGTAATATTCATTCCTTCGGGCGTATTGCATGGCCATCAATCAGAAGGCGCATCTTCGTTTTAGTCCGTTGTCCTTGCGTATGTATATTTTCTAACAGCCTCAGTTGTACCCTGCAGCAACTTGGTCGTTTTTGTACTTTGGTCAAAAGGCACTCAAGATCTCTCAAATACTGAACACAGTCGTTGGCAAATATCAGAATCTGGTGGGAGTTCCCTTCAAATTTGATACATTCATTGCTAGTCGCTGAATGTGTCTAAGAACCACGTTAGCGTGCACCTTCAGAGTCGAATGTCATACAACAGAAAGTCCGACCACCACCCTCGCCCACATCTAAAAATATCTCAATCAATGATGAAAAATACAATTCCAACCGAGGGAAAGTTCTGCTTCTTCACTCAATTAAGTCGAAGGCCAGCGCTTAGTTCATTTGAATTATACTCGTATAGCGTATAGACCATAGTAGGCCTCGAACGAGTCAGGAATGATGGGTGTATCTGCTGCTGTTGCTCATCGTACAAGGGGATTGCCGGCATCGGTGGTGGTGGTGGTGGTGGCGGATGATGCTGGCCCTGGGGGCAAAATCAACATCTATTAGTTTTTATGTTCGCCAAACTTGTATCCGAGTTAATTGATTGGATTACACAAAACCCTCCGACACACAAGCACGCACACACACACACACTCACACAGGCACAAGTTAATACACACAATGACCATGTCGGAAGCACTTTCATAACCGGGGCGGACTTTTCAATTAACATGCGAATTAGGAGACATGTGTATTTGCCAATCCGGATTTATCTGGAATGACTTGAATCGATGTGTGTATCCCTGGATGGTGGCGGCAGGCAGAGTTGTTTGCTTATTTTTCTCATCTCAGCAGGAGCGGGAGGATAATAGAATTGAATGTTGAATATGTGGACGAATTACAAAGAAATATTGACATCTTGACAATAAACAAGTGCTGGAGGAATGGGGAATGTGGGCGAATGCTGTACATCAGACGTGGGGGGAGGGATGCCAGAAGCAATTAAAGATGATCAATGGAAGTGAAATTTGGTCAGAGTGACGCATGACAGGCCTTCCTGGAGATTCTCTTGCCTCAGGTGGAGCTGTGAATTAGTCCGATTCTCAATTGATTTGAGTCGATTGAAATGCGTTCGATTTAGAGACAGTTGAATAGGACGTGGGAAGAACGTCTGGGTGCCAGATGTGTTGCTCGTGTAAATTAGAATCGGACAACTCGATGATGTTGTGGTTTGAAGAGTAGGAGGCTAGCCAATTCAAAGTTTTCAGTCTCACGGATGTTATTACGCTTCGTTTTTAATTATCTTGGTTGTTGAATGTCATACACCGGCCTCTAGCCATGTATCTGTTGATGCTATCTCCGTGTGAGACGTTCGTTGGCAGCATGGTTAATATTCCTGACTGAGGATGTATATCAGAACCGTACTTACAAGGAATTGGAAGTTGGAATAGTACAGCCAACATTATTAAGATGTTCTTCCCGAAGTTTTCAATGTAGGTCTTAGAAGAATATTAATGTCCAATATGAACAAACTTAAGCATGGGCGAAAAAAGCGGAAAGCAAATTTACGTTTGTATGAAAAATCCAGGTTAATTTTCATACGTTTGACTTTCTGTTGCAACCGCTCCTTCTTTTTCCTCAAAATCCACAACTCATGTGCGGATGAATTGCGTTTTCTATAATAGCATCTTTTTTACATTACTTCACCTACATCCGGATGAGACAATTTTCCCTCCGCAGTCAATCCGCCGGATTCCACAATCGGCATGATCGGTGGTATTTCCGACATAAAGACCATTCTGGCTGCTTGTTTGTCTTATAGGTCTTCGGCTTGAAAAACACTGTTGTATTCAGAAATTCTGATACAGCAGTGTATGTTTATGTACCTGTGTCCCGGGCAACAGCAAAGAGCAATCGAGTGCTGCTTACTAAGAAATGAAACTCTTCGCGACAGCTTGGACTTGATCTGCGTTGGAGGAATTGATTTTACGGCTGCTGTCAATAAGAACGCTGATATCTCCTCCTCTACATTCCGGAGTGAACCTGGGCCTCAGCCAACCAGTCTCTCGAGCTAGCTCGTACTCTTAGCTCGCTGCCTCCAAGTTCGCAGTCCAAGTTGGTTGTGGTTCTTCTCCGTTTGTTGTGTGCACCATCGGCTTCGGGGTTGTATTCTATTGCGTGTGACTCCTCGAGTTGGAACAGTGTTGTCGACGAGCTCTACATGGCCTAGACGTCTTAGTTGTTATTGAATCCGTAGATTCCTGGTTAGACTCATGCCACTGTACAGCCCGTTCAATTCGTGGTTGATTCTTCTTCTCAGAAGAACGGTGATATCAGCCATTGGTCAACAGTGATATCGTTTTGGGGCTGGTTCTTTGAATGACAGGACCTACGCTTGAAAACGTCTGTCGTTATCAGGGACTCTGATAAAGCAGTGGATGTTTAACAACTCGGAGTACATGCCCGCGAGTGTACCAACACTCATCATCGAGCTATCTGTTTAGAGGTGAATGATCAAGTTATTGATTGGTTCGTTTGTATCTCTCCCCGCCCTTGTTGGGTAATGACACCGGACGAGAGTTTTATACTGATCCTTCTTCTTTATCCTACACAACTACCATTTTCTAGACTCTTAATATGACACCTGTGGCTTAGCAAAAAAAAATACATTTTGCTCTCGTCGTTTTCTTCCTCAAGGCTTAGAAGAGTAGACTATCCGTTTGTAGTACAGGGGCAAGGTCTACCAATTCAGGGCAAATTCATTGACTGCTTCCAACTTGCCGGGATGCCACCGCCGACTCTTGTAAATGCCAAACTCCTCGGATTGTGAACAAAAGAAACGTGCCACAAACTGCAACATGGCGTACTAAAAGTTGCTGCAATGGAAATGAATGAATGAATAGACACAAAAGTAGTAGCGGGCTAAAACATGACATGAGAGGAAGCATCAATATGGTACATGAGGAAAAGGTCTTTTGCAACCTACCAGCTCAAGGAGTCTAAGGACACATAAGAAATACAGTCCTGTAGAATTATCGGCATAGTATTATTTATTGTTAGAAAGTAGTTTACCCGTTTGCGATCAGAGGTGAACTCCACAAATGACATCGCAGTGAAGATCTGACGTAAGTAAACGCTGCTCTTCTCACTTACTTAAAATGCGCTACAGTCCAGTACAGGTGGATGTGGGCTTCAACCAGCAATCGGCTCCAGCTAGCTCTATCTTTAGCTAACTGCCCTTTTCGCACGCTTAGTTGGCTGAGAACGGCTCCAATTGCGTGCGCCACCTGAGGCGTCGCATACCTCTATTGCTCTATTTCTCGAGCGTGGATTTGAAGACTTTCCGGATCAGAGCATTGGTTTCCAACCGCTCCGACCTAGTAATCTCAATTAATGGATCTTCATTCGATATCGCTGAACAGCTCGAAAAGTTCGTCGTTATTTTCCCTCCTCCACTCACCATCTAAGTAGACGTGACGAAAAATCGCATTAATTCGAATTCCACTCAAACCCAAGAGGAGCTTCGTCGGCTTTTGACAGTGTCCATGCTTCTGCGCCATGCAGCAGAACGGCCACGATTACGATTTTATAGAGGATCACTTTGGTTGCTCGGCTTTGTATATCATCTGCTTTCTTAGCCAAAAGAAGCAGCGATTGGCTAGAGTTTGATTTCACCAACAGTGTCCTTGTCTGAATTTAAGGCCGTGCAAAGGTAAACACAGTCTTTGACTACCTCTATGCTATGTTCATCGTGACGCTCTGGCCTACGCGCCTGTGTTGTGTGTCCTTTCATGTTGACAGCATAGATAAGGCATTGCCCTCATTTACCGCTAAACCCATCATCCCCAACTTCTGAAAGACTCTTCCTCGGTGTTGGTTTTCGAGTTTTGAACAATTCTTTCAAGAATGGCGTTGAAGAAGTAGCATGACAGCTTGTTGTACACTTTTTTCGACATCAATAGCTTCCTTAAAATTCTTACTGACCTTGATAGAACAGCGTGCATTCTCCATCGTCATCCAAAAAAAATCCTCCTTGCAATTCTATTCCTAAAAAAATAGAGAACTGAATTCGGAAGTGACGCGACTAGAAAGAGTAAGATGTTGTCGTCACGGCATCATTCCTTGCAGAATCATTAGGAATTCCTCACGCGAAAGCTTCTTCCTTTGGCTTCATGACGAAGCTTGAGCTACTTAACCATGATCACGGCCAATCGACAGATTCATCGTTTAACCGACACAGAATTTCTTATCCCACTTCGCCCCCACGGAGAATATGCACAAGTGCATCAATGAAAGTCGTTTAGCTTCTGATTACTATGCATGAGAATCGTGGCGAGATCAAAAATCGAAAAAAAAGAACCACACACTCCACCAGGACACCAGCATCTCCACTCTCTCGGTCGATGGCAAGCGAACGCATCCGCACCGCAAGAGCATTTCCTCAGGAGGTACTTGTTTCAAACTCAGTACATCTGCCACCTTTTGGTAATAAATTTCAAGTATCGTGTAAACAGGATCTAACATATTTTTGAACAACGTTTCGTTGAATAATTTTACAACCAACCCATGCTGGGTCGTCTCTCGACACCAACATCAACAAATATTATCATTCCATCTTTTAGTGTATGTAGTCGTGCGTCGTACAAGGACGAAGTGACGCCAAGAAGCGCTGAACCAGAAACGCACACGCAAACACTCCACTGCTGTTGCAGCCCACAAAGAAGCTCAGGTGACATGCACTACAAGCAGTCACCCAAGGCAAATATCCTGTGTGGACTGGAGGACACCTATCTTCCACTTGCATCCTCCTCCTCTTGGGGATGTTTGCTTGTGCAACATCAAGGTTCAAGCAGTTACCACGGGTGACACAGGCAATATCTCCTCCTCCGCCCCCGTCCATCGTTGCCGCTCTCAAATCAAAACATGCTCACTTCAATCTTGTAGTGTGCTGCTGGGTGGGCATTAGCTTCTCCCCGTAATCCGCCGGGGATCCGTTTTTAAGTATAATTGTTCAGATTATTGTTTCGACCGCATTTCGAGAGGGCACAAGCTCGCACACACGGTCCACCCGGTCGTCGTCGGCTAAACCTGTAATCAGCGTGTGTGTGTGCCCCGGTGACCATTACTTAAAGTGCATCGAACACGAAAACCCCATCTCGAGGAGCACCTGACCCTAATGATCAGTTGCCAGGACCATCTGAAGGTGGTGGTGCTCTGGTGGGGTAATTTATGGCCGAGGATTCGAGTTCAGCCATCGCCCAATCGAGGATTGTAAATCTGTTCTGCCGCCTTGCCATCCCTCGCCGCAGTGTCCGTCCGACTGACTGAAGAGTGTGTGTGCACTCGCATGTGTGCGTTCGCATCGATTAAGGACTCAAATGGCAGTAATGCCGGTTTGATTTGTATCCACTTAATCACTGATTGTTAGCATTTAATCAGAATAACTTAAATTGAAATTGATCCTTCAAAGGCTTCCCTGCCGTCTGGCACTGGCTGCGAGTACGAAAGTCTGTGATTATAAATTCCTGAAATGCCTCGTGTTATCCTGTAACATTAAACATTTATGCACACGTAAGCATTTAAATGGGATCGTTTATTTAATTGAAATCATGTCGTCCTGCGTCGCGTCCTGCCGCACTCACACTCACACACACGCACCGCAACGGAGTGTATCACAAAAATAATTGACCACCTCTGTGCAGTTGATGGCCACTTGAAGTGCTGGGACGGTGTGCGGTGCGGTGCGGTGCATAATCACACACAGGACTGCATGCGAATGTTGGCCAAATGCAGGGACACGTACACCTCCGATGTCCTCACAGGATTAATACCTCCTGATTGCATATGAAAGCATGTTTATGTGCTGGCCGGTGATTTACTTTATGTCTGCCCGACCGGCCAAGGAAGCGTGTCTGACGAACTTCGTAATCATCTCTTGGGCTGTGTCGTCCCAGCCGCACAGGTGTCTATTTACTTAATATCGGCATCGTCGTCGTCGTCGTCGTCGTTAGCGCTGCTGTCGTCTCCGTTGACCCGGACTTTAATAATTTGAATAATTGAATTCACTTAGTTGCATTTATCCGGGAATCGGATGTGTGGTCGATGCTTGTAGCTCGTGTGGACGGGGAAGAGGAGGAGATGCACTGCGACTGCGAGAAGAGGATAATCTGCGACGCATCGGGACGTTGACTGACTCGGATTAAAGTCCAGTCCACCCCCGGGGAGGATGGTTTATCCGTAATTTGTGGGGAGCTCGCCTCTGCCCGATTGTCAGGTGATAAATATTAAATTTATAAATTCCACATGAAAGGGGATTTCGAGATTGCTGCCCGGTTGGCTCTGAAGAATGGCTGTGCAGAAGCCAGACAAATGAGAAGAATTTAATAATTTTCAGACACACACGATGGTTGGTACTCTCGTGTGGGTAACAGACTGTGGGGGGCCTTGCAGAGGGAATGCAATATTCACTGATTGGTGTTCGTCATTTCGAGAGGAACTTACAGAGAATCGGGAAAATTCGTCTCCTTGGAGATGTGTATGTCTCTTTCGGACTCTCCTGCGTCACCGATTGTGAACGGGGTTCGGACGTGTTCAGCAAACATGTAGGTTCCGATTGTGTAGAACTCTTACATGGGGTATACCGTTAATGATCGATGATTCCAGCGCGAGCTCTATGAAAAATGCCTTATTGAAGTGTGTGTAATTAAGACCATGACACTATAAGAGCTGCTCCACAGTTTTGGATCTAAGACGAAGCTGAAAGAAAGGACAATTGAGGAGATGAGTTGTGAGCCTCAAGTTAAGGGACTCTCTAGCTAATAAGTTTTTAAGTAAGCGTCCTCGAGTTGAGCGTACAATTTCAGAGCATTTCGCGACATCAGAAATTTCAATCATTGCATAGCCGGCCTCGTGAAATTTGATGATTTTTGGAGCTAATCTTTCAACTGCCACAGCGGCTCACGTCCATTTGTCCATGTTGTTCCTTTTAGCATGGGGTGGTAATGTGGTAGCCAAATAGCCTCGATAGTCACAGCAATGCCAAGCCATGTAGGTCGTTGTCCATATAGCAGATTTGGTTCGGGAGTTACCTATGAATGTACATGTTCACGCACATGTCTCCAGATCATTTGAAAGAGAGACGAACAAGTGTCAACCGCAGTTTGTTGTTGTCTTTCTGGAAATGGGAATTGACTTGTAATGTTTCTTAGAAGTTCAGTTCTGTTCTGATGATCGAAGGAAGTAGTTACTCATAGAATTAGTATAAATAAACGTTTTATGAAAAAAATAACATTGTGTTTTATTTAATCAATAAAATTCGGGGATTATGTCTCTCGAGTTCCTCTTGGGATGGTTGCTGTTTCGTAAACAGTAACACCATGTACTGTTGCAAGAGGATGAAGCGAGATGGCCAGGGTTGCCTCTGACGTTGGTAATACAATGTAGTTTATAAAAGTATCACATTACGAAATAAAAGGAGTTATACTGTGTCTACATTGCACCGAAATCCAACGTTTCAGTTGTACAGACATAAACAAAAACAGCTGTCAAGAAAGCAATCACTCTTTTCAAATGAGGTTAGGTTAGGCTAGGTTTTTGGGGAAATTGCCAGCACAATTAGACAATTGTTGGTCCATTGAGACACCCTTCCTTCTTCTTTGTATGGTGCTACAGTTCGGGGTGGAGCAGGGTCTCAGCCAACAAGCCTAAACAACTTGCTGCTCAGAATGGTCTCCTCACTATCTTGTGTAAATAGAACTATGGGCGAATATTTGTTCTAAGACCTTCATGATCAGAAAGACATGCCACGTACATCTTTCTACTAGTTCATTAGCACATCGGGCTTTGGACTGAGCCATCCAAAGAAACCGGAACCAGGAACATCGTGATCATAGGGCTCGAGTTATGGATCCGAGAGGATATCTCCGTTCTCCCCCCTTTTTCGGGCATCACAATGTGTCTGCAAAGACGTAAGTGTCACCTAAGTAAGATGGAAGTGTTAGATAAGAGGGTTAGAAAACCTAACCTAAACCAATCGTGGTTTCGTTTACGAAGAGTACCTCTTTTGATCCTTGCCAAGTAACTTCATCGGCGATCGCGTTTCCCGTGATCCCGTGCTGCCATTAGACCCCTAGAAAGTCCAACCGAATTCAGACTGCCTAAGGGTTTGAGGTGTGTCTAGTGTTGTCGCCCTCCTCTGCTGCTACTGGAGCCATCCATGCAATTTCGACCACAGTTCTATACTGGCTCAGATTCTGTCTAGAGCCAGTCCCGAGCGCGGGAAAAGTGGACTTCATATGTAGGTGGTAGCTCACATCCAGAAGCCATTCCCAATAGAATTATGCTTTGCCGGAGTGGTCCTGGACTTAAAGCAAAGACTAGAGTCAAAAGAAATGCGGTGCGCAAGATCATCAAAGCTCCATTGCGAGTGCCAAGAGCCACTCCTTCTTAGGTAGAAGATGCATTTTAGTTTTTCTTTTCAGTTTTCAACATTGTCCTTCGAGTCCTCTCCAGCGCATCATCAAACGACCTCGGCCTTAGTGCCCTGAGTACCTTCTAGCATTCGGCGTCATCGATAATATACTTCGTCAGGATACTCCCCTGAACATACCCTAGTGACGCGATCATTTTCATCTCGAAGATGTGCTCCTCCGTATCTTCCGCTGGTCGTTGCCTTCGCTATCGCAGTCTACTCGGTAAGCGTGTGTTCGAGTCCCACTTCTGAATTGTTATTGTTTGGCGATCTCCGCAAGGTGGAAACGCCAATCAAATCGACCATGTGCTCATTGACGGAAGTCTGGGGACATTCAGGCGGTTTAACGTCGACTCTGAACATTTTCTCTTGGCAGCAGGATTCTTCTAACTAAGGAGAAAACACAACCACGAACTGTACGAGCTGTACAAGGATGTGGATGTTTTACAAAAGGCAAACATCGTCGACTACACTGGCTCGACCACATCGAGCGCATGGGCAACAGTGGCGATCTTTGGCTCGTTGGTTGAGGTCTTCCTCCGATTGTGTGCGCCACCATCTGTTGCTTTGCCGCACAGGTTCAGATATGAACATTCTTCTGACCGGAGCCAAGTTGTCCACTTACATGACCTAGCCACCGTAGGCGTTGGCTTATGTCGCTGTACAGCTCGTACAGCTCGTGGTTGAATCTTCTCCTCCAGAACCCGTCAACACAAACAGGATCAAAGATCACACTCAAATACCAAGGACTTCTTCATCCGCCTTTGTGACTGTCCATGTCACCGCGTCGTGTAGTAGGACTGGTATAAGTGTCTTATAGGAATTCAACTTTGTCCTTCGAGAGAGGGCTCTATAACTCAATTGCAATTGTTACTCAATTGAAACAGCGGTAGACAAGAGCTATCCAGTAAATTTTCGTACAATTTACTCCTGAGTCGAAGTAGATTAAGTCCTTGACTACCTCGAAGTTATGGCTGCCCATTGTGACGCTGTGTCCAAGATGTCTTCTCAGGATATATTCATCGTTTTGCCCTAATTAACCGCCGGACCGCTTTCGCTGCCATCTTAGCCGCTTTCGTCTCAATATTGGCAAACGCCTAATGCTCGCTGAGTTCAGCCCAATCACGTTAACGTCATCGGTGTATACTATCAGTTGTACGGCCTTCTGGAATTTGGAAGATCGTGCGGCTAGTGTTGACGTTTGAGATCGATCGTCTTCAGGACGATGTTGAAGACATCACATGACAGCACGTCGCCATGCCTAAGATCTTCTTACATTGAGGATCTCGGTGAGTGCGTTACCGACACTGATGGAGCAGCGAGATTTCTCCATCGTCATCCTGCACAACCTGACGAGTTTGGCAGGAATTTCAAAACTAGACATGGCATTGTATAGCTCGTTTCTATGCACACTGTCATATGCGGCCTTAAAAACGGCAAATAGGTGATGGGTGTCGATCTACATCTCTTGGGTTTTTTCGAGGATCTGCCATAATGTGAATTTGATCGATAGTGGACCTCCCAGGCCTGAAACCGCACTGATAGGTACCTATCATATTATTGACGAATGGTTTCAGGAGCTCACACTAAACTGAAGAGAAGATCTTATAGGCGATGTTTAGGAGACTTATCCATCGATAGTTGGCACAGTTGAAGGGCTCGCCTTTCTAGTGGAAAATGGTATATTTTATTGTTCCAATACCAGGAAGCCCGTGGCGTTGTGGGTACGTGCGTCGACCCCAACCTCGTCGTCGTAGGTTCGATTCCAGCTCTGAGCGACAGAAATAATTTTCACGGCCGCACCTCTTTCGAGTCACTGACAATGCTCAAAGAGTATTTCCTGTCTAGAAAGAGCTTCTCAAACTTGGCCGTTCGGAGTCGGCATAAAACTGTACGTCCCTTCCACTCGTGAGAGAACAATAGCACGCACAACACGAGTGGTTGCTGAGAAGCTAAGCTATGGGCTGTAGCGCCACCCATATTATTATGTTATACCATTCCTGATTTCAGGCACTTAGTTTAAGTCATCAGCGATTGAGTTTATGTGAACTGCAATCAAAGTAATTTGGGTGTGGACTGTAAGGCTTTCGCACATCATTCCTGGCATAACAACTAACGATCTCCTACATCGCTTCTTAGGAGCCGTGTCTCGTTTCGTTTCTATCTGTAAGGCTCACGAATAGCTCTAGTTATCGGTTGCAATATGGCTTTGTCAAACCCTGGGTATTTTCTTTAACAAATCGTAAAACGCATCAGTGGTATCTTCTTTGACCGATTCTTGCCTCTACTCCGTTATTGTCTCCATATCCAATTGCTTACCCAAATGATCCAAGTCGATATTAGCGGAAGGCCAGAATTTGCAACTAGAAGCGTGCCTCACATGAATTCTAACGTGATCCGTGATTTACCAGGCGACCGTTAAATCTCTTTATGGAGGTTAAGGTGTGGGAACAGCTTGAGTGTTAGACAGAGTTCCTCGTCATCAGATGCGGTGTCGTTCAGCCTGTGTTTCCCTATGACTCTAGCAAGAATGTCTTAATTGCTCAGCTCACCTCTATGGCGGCTGTCATCAACATCACAATGGTGACTAAGCCAAAGCAACTGAAAACAGAAATACAATTCTGTTTCTACTGCTTTCTAGAACTAGCCATCGACTCTTTAGCAGGATCCACACGAAAGGAATCTCACTAACAACTTCAAGATGTTGGTCCAACGTGGAGTGGAATCGGAGCCAATCACGTCTCCCAATTCAAAGATGTTGGCTTATCCTTGTAACGCAGTCTTTGACTTCGTCGCTATGAATCACAGCAAAAGAATATGGCCACGATGCAGCGCATGCATGTGTGGAAACAAAATTTTTGCGACCAATTTGAGGCATGCCACTATATAACACATCGATTGGCTTGCCACCTACTCCTTGTCATGCAAAACAAATCCCCTTGAAACGTTGCCCCGCTTAAGCTACAACACCCAACAAGTAATCAAAGCTCACCTCCGGACGATAAGTCACCACGTAAGCCCCTTCACTCGATCTGACGAACAGTTGAAGGCATTCATTCACCCTCTCATTGCATGAATCTCCGAAATCCCCAAAACACCAACCTCCTACCGTAGGCACTGCACCAGCAGCCTTCACTGAGACTGAATTCATGGATCGATAAAAATGTCATTTCAAGCTAAAATATGAACACACTCTCTCTCAAACACACACACCCTTAGTCTGCTCGGTAGGCATGTGCAGCGCCATTGCAAATATTTAAAGCCTGTCGGCGTTTTGAAATAAATTTAAACTTCCGCCTAGAGAGGGGTCGCAAAACAAAGAGCAGCAGCAGCATCTCAGGTTCTCGTGTTTCTCACTTCTCGGTTGGAATTATTTAAATTTTGCGAATTAAATTTCCACTTTGCTTTTGAATAGCTAAGCACATTTCATGACCGGCTACCCATCTATCTCTCGTCCATCCATCTGTGTGCATCATTCATTCATAAACAGACGCCTCGGCAGCAGGACCAGGCACGGCAGGCAGTGTTCGTTCTTCGTTCATCCTTCACATCGTGTGCCGGTGCCGGCGTCTATCAATAGGCACAGCGATCTGCTCGCAAATGCAACAAATGTGCATCACCCCCACAGACAGACACAGCCACAGACGCAACAACAAACAGCAACGAAAGGACGATAAAGAAATGGATATACAAAATGAAGCAAGTCCTTTGTGGCATTATGAACAAAGATTCCCTTCCGGAATATTTTGAGAGATCCCACGAGCCGAACACCGCCCCACCCGTGCCGCCCGCTGAGGGGCATCAACACTTGCTCGGTGCTTCCTGAATTATTTCTTCTCGTGACCCTCTCCCTCTCTAATCCTCGTCCGCATCCACTCCAGACTCAGTGTCTCACTCGCTCGGAGGATGATGCCGCATGGAGTACACAAAATGAATATCCTGTACTGGTGCACTTTATCCCTTTCATCTCCTTCAACTCTCGTGCCGTGTGTGGAACGGTCGAACGATTATTTTATTCCATTTTTCCCCATCCCCCAACGTAGCCGTCGTCGTCCGCCGGATGTGTTGTCCTCCGCTAATGGATGAGTTATACACCAGGGCCCGCCGTATATCGTGTGCTATACCATGCACGAGAAAATTATGAGCATAAGTGTGTGCCGACGGCGGCGGCAGCGACGGATTGGTTGCAGTCCTTAGTTTCTCGATTTGCCACATCAGCATCATTAAACGTAGATCCCTCATGGCTGGATACCGGGAATGTGTCGGGGGATGGATGGCAGAGCGTCCCAAGACATCCGAGACCGAGTGCAAGATGGCCCCATCACCGCTGCGGCATGTCAATGAGCCGGAACAATTATGTGCCAATGGGAGCGGCAGCACACACGAACACTGAACGCACCCTCAGACACAGGCCACCCCAGCCCACAGTCAGGTGCAAAGAAAAAGAGATTTTGAAGGATCTCCTCGCTGCGGAGCAGCTACGTTAAAGACATTTTACAAATTACCAACCAATAACAATGCGAAGGTATCCTCCTGCAGAGGAATTCATTCGCTTTAATCTCTCGTCACAAATGACGAACCAAGGGTCGGAGGACGAGGACGAGATGGGTGGGAGGTTGATGGAAATAAAACGACGACTCATGTAACCGAACGTGAAAGGATTTCATTTCATTTTGTGTGTTAAACACAAAGCGCATCTTTCATTTTCTTCATCGTTCTCCTTAGACTAATTTTTCCTCGTCACTTGCACGTCGCTTTGGCGAGGCGAGGTACCCAGATAGACAGACACGATTGTGGATACTAAGAGGAGGGAAGCTGCTCTTCACATTTTTTTTTTATTTTTTTGCTTCTGTTCTACTCTTTTCACTTATGGAACAGCAGCTGCAGCGGAACCAGAAGGACGACGTTGATGAAAGAAAATACATCATCAGTTATGTACCCATGAAGGATTGTGCAGGTTTTCTCAAGGAATGCTGTGCTTCAATTGCTTTTTCATTAGTGTTATGAGCGCGCGCGTGAGTGAGAGAAAGAGAGAGATCGTCTCGGTGAATGATATTTCGAAGCGACCGAGGGAAAGGCAATTGAAATTAAAGTTCCATTACCGTCACACATTCTTCGGCTTGTCTACGTTGGGCAAAGGATATTGGTTTCTCTATGAGGGACACACACCAGCTCTAAGTTTTGCGATTGAATAGCAGCGTCAAAGACCAAGACTGCGTCTGCTGCGAACGATACGATTGGGCAACAATGCAGGGCCTGAATGCATTCGTTTGCAGACCTCAGCGCTCTGTGGCCTGATCAACGTCCTAGTGCCACCGTAGGTAATCATTCCCAGATCAGATCTATCCAGATTCTCAGTACTGATCTGTTCACATCTTTGATTAAACAAAGTGGGATACTAAGTCGATTAGGGACGTTCGCTCTGTGGCAGTTGGAATTTAACTAGTAACATGCCAGAAAACGCATACTTTCCACAGTCAAGTTTCTTCTTCTTCTTTTCTAACCCAAATGCTCCACTAACGGGGTCGGTCGATGGGCGTGGGGAGGGAGGGATCTGCATGCCACTCTATCATTCGCCATCGGCTATAACTCATCAGGACCTTATGAACGGACGAATTTTGGGACTTAGTCCAAACCACCTAATTCTGCGTTTGCTAAGGGAACGCCTTCCTGATGGAGTCGCATGTAAGCCACGACTCGGAAGTCGTGAAAACACATATATATAGTTTGAAAACGGCTAACTTGGCTTCGACAACAAGTTCGGCCTTTCTGATTTCGTATCTGCCAAGCTGTTTCAATATTGAGCCAGCCTGGTCAATCCTACACAAATGCTCAGACTTACTCCTCCCATCACTAGTGGTAAAGACCCCGACATACTTGAACTACTAAACCCGCTTCAATGAGACTCCACTTATGGTACACGTAGAGTGCATGAACCGGCGTTCTGGAAATAACCATAACCTCTGATTAGTCCACGTTCCATCTCAGCATCTGAACATACTGTAGAAAACCTATCGATTGCCTGCTGGAGTTCCAAAATGAAAAAAAAAATCCTTATATCGCCTGCGTTGCAACATCCAATCCACTTATTATGAAACGGAGATGTGACAAGACGGACCCCAAGACGGAAGTCCAACTCCCATGGTGAAAGGTTCATTCAGCGCTGTTTACCAAAATACAACTGCTACAGTTTGTGTGTTGTGACTAAATGGGCCGCAAAAGAGGACAGCTGTATATTGGTCTAGCATACAAGCCTTCTCAAATACCATTCATAGAGTGAAAAGCTTGTGCCCTGCAGGGACGAAAGCCGCACAATATATCGCCAATCCTCGACTCGACCACAGCTCTAGAGCGCCCCTGTAATACCGTAGTGTAGTATTTCCCATAGACTATTCCAGTGATAGTCATATTCCAGGCAACTGTGAAGCATACGAGCTAGCCGGAAATGGAACAACAATCATTGAACAAAAGGCTTAAAACATTTAAGTGTCAACAGAATTTAAAAAAAACCAAGATTATAAAAAGGCAATCTGTACTGCTCGTGAAAGATGGAACAGCATCAACACAGGCCTCATACGAGAAAAAGTATTGCCAAAAATGGATTTAGAAAGAACCAGGGCAATCATCAAATTATTTACTTACTTATAAGGCCAGCGACCCATGGAGAGTCAGAGCCTGAGCACCGGAGGTTCCGTCTTCCTCTCCTCTTCGAAGCAGGAGGCTCGGATTCAAAGACCCTCTTAGCTGGAGCGATGTTATCCATGCGCTCAATGTGGCCGAGCCACGATTCTTGCTTTCCGGGCTACATAAACATCCTCGTGCAACTCAGCGAGCTTGCGGTTTTCATCCCCATTCATGATGGAGCCATATATCTAACGTAGGATTTTGGTTTCGAAGGTGCCAAGAATCAGCTTTGCAGTTTTGCTTATAGTCTATCAGCACCAAAAAGCACGGCTGGCAGGATAAGAGTTAAGAAGATCATGATCCTTTGAGTCAGGGCTCGAACAAAGTTGTTTTAACAAGCCGAAGTAGCATCGGTCGCCAAGGGCAATTCGACGTCGAATCTCCACTAAGACGTCATTCTTGACAAAATCCTTCACTACCTCAACGTTGTAGTTGTCGACTGTGATGTTTTGGCCAGAATGGTGTACGGTGGATCGTTTAACGCTGGACAGCATACATCATTGTCCTTATTGACAAAGAGACCAGCTCGTTTCGCCTGTTTCTCAATAGCCGTCAAAGTTTTTACTACCGTGCATTGGGATCGCGCAACGATGTCGATGTCATCTGCGTGTCCCAACAGCTGGACTGACTTAGAAGATTGTGCCGTCATCAGTTTACGCAGAAGAAAACCTGAGATAGGAAGTTCTTACATGACACTGCCCAATGGGTAAACACTCGGCAAGACTAATATTACCACAAAACGACTTCTGCAGCAGATGCATGGACCAAGAAGAAGAGATAAACCTTTGCAACTATTCTGCAAATACATTGCATTCCATTAGGAAACCAAGAAACCAACTCCAGGAGCGGACTTATCCGATAAGGATGTCAAATCAATGTGGAACGGACGGTAACGGGCTTAGTCGCAATACAATGTGCACAGTGCCCTGCTCGGGTTTGAGCAGCTCCGAAAACTCCGCCTTGCGTAAAATATCACTCTGTAAAATTTTTTAGGTAGAAATTTCGATATCGGCAATTGCTGACCAGACCATGTGTCTCAGGTTCGATTAATACACGTACGAAAACGTCACCAGGGATGTGCAGGGCGGCTGTGGCAGTGGGACGATGAGCTAGAAAATTGCTAAAACTGTCATACTAACTGAGTACCGCTTGTAATTTCAATCGATGCGTGCACGTCTGACGAATTTCCTTCCATGTTAGCGCCGGAGCAGCGACTACATATTAGGTGGCCTAAAAGGCAACCAAGCACAACCAAATATATGAGAAAATAGGGCTCGGACCGCCTCATGTACAATCTTCACTGAAAAGCGAATTTACTGAATTGAATTTTATTCATGAGGATGGCTTCTTATTTTGCAATGAAAATGAAAGGATATTTTTAAGTTTTGCCAACGAGTCACATAAACCATCCGTCATCCGCTGCGACAGGTCAGACCTTAGTTAAGCTCGAAGACAACTTTAATGAACGTTTTATGTCGCCTTCGACCTCCGTTCTCCCGGTCTCTCTTCATTGTTCGCCAGGGCTTATTGGACATTTTCCACAAAAGGTCCCACAAGCACGCAAAAAAACGAGAATACCGTTATTCTCTCAAAATTAACTAGAACGTCAAAAGGAATTGCCACAAACGTCAACTAAGCACACCCATTCCGACATTCCGACATTCGGGCGAACCGAAAGAACCATCAACGCTCGCCCTAAGATCTTGTCAAATATTCAAAGGACCGCGTAATCCTCGGCGTAAATCCTTCAAATTGAGCTCACATTGACAGCGGGCGCGAGTGCTAATTTAATAAATAGACTAACGGTCCTCCCAAAAAAGTCATCCCCCGTCGAATTTAATTAAAACGAAAAACCGTTGCCGTTGCGTGTGTATTGGCGAATGGCGAATGGCGAATGGAATAGCGAATGCCCGACGCAATATGAAAATTCAATTACGGCCCCGCCAAACTGCAAGGACACAGCAAAGAAAACCAACGCAAATCCACCGCAGTACGCCTTCGTCGACTTCAGGGGATACAATATGGACCGTCCACCGACCGGGAGAGAGCGAGACATAGAGATCCCCAAAAAATACGAGAGAATAATTTTCAGATTTAGTTGGCTCAAGCTTAAGCCGATGATAATGCGGGGGTGGTGGCAAATCCCACTTCGACAGGCCATGCCACGCACTTACCCATCACCCGACCACCGCACCGCACGCTGGTGCTGGTGCTGGTGCTGGTGGTTATCTCGCCGGAATCTCAAATCCAGGGCGATGTTAATCCGGTGAGGACACAATTAAAACTTCATCCTGCCAGTTATTTTCCGACTGAATGGATTTGGTGTGGAAAAGTTTAGCGCGCTCAGGAAGTGCCGCACCAGGACCTGGAAACTTTAAGACATCGCTTTCCATTTTTTGCGCACCTCCTTCTCGGGCCCTCCGGCTGCCGACGGGGTTCGTGTGGTGTGCTGGAAGCTCATCAAAATCTAAGCAGTACCCTGGGCGGAGGGGTGGACTGGGGTGTGTGTGTGCATGTGTTGGTGCGAAGGAATGCGAAGATTTATGGTCTACGAGTCGTTAGCAATTGTAATAAATAACGTCCTTGACATGTCGCTTCCGCTTCGCCTTTTGCAGCTCTGCCAAGTGCTTGGACCAGCCTTCTCCTCCTCGCAGAAGAGGGATATAGAGATAGGTATTCCAGGTATTAACTGCTGACACACACAGAGCCATTCAACCACCTCTGGAGGTGGGGGAGTTGAATTGTTTGACGGGAAAGAAAAAAAAAAGAAAATTCCTTCGATCATCCCCAAAGTGGTGTGGCACTTGAATACTTGAATTTTGGCAGCACAGCACTACGACTGCATCTGTACGGAGCGGCGAGGCAGTGTGTGTGTGCCAAGGGACGAGCTGTAATGCAACATAATTGCGCAATCCTTTTATGAAAACTATTTATGACTGAACACACAATAAATTCTCCGAGGGAATGTGCTGAGCATCTCCATTGTTATGAGCAGCAGGGCGGTGTATGCTGCTGAGGCTTCTTTTGGCTCCTTCTCTGGCACTGAGTGAATTTCGAATACGCCCTGGATGCAACAGTTAGAGCACTGTCGTCGGTACGCCCCGAACAACGTGTGTGCAAGATAGGAAGACACTTTGTGCACTTGAGGTCCCCTTGCTGGGAATTGTAGGGATTGTGAAGGCAACCACGGCCAGGGTGAGGTGGAAGTTGAAGCTAGAGGCGCCGAACTAATATACATGACAGATCTCCAAGGATTGGAATTTCGGTTTGGGAAAATTCTATTCAGCAATTAGGGACAGAAGGAGCTAAACTAAGTGATGTATCTTGTGGTGATCTTAAAATAAATATTTTCAAAAATACACTTTGCACAATGGACTGAGTGGTGAGTGTCAAGGCAAGATTAAATGCAATTAGCAAAGCAGATTGAAGCAACTGATAGGTCTCTCTACGTTTTCCTGTTACACTGTCTAAGTTAATTTTGAGAAATACACATTCCTGGACTGTGACTGAATCTTGATGTAACTTCCGAAGTGTCTGAAAAAGGTTGAGTCTTATTCAAGCGACAATAAGATTTTATTCGAGGTAGTCTCTTACTTGTGTATTTAACACCGTCAGCTATGAGGTCCTTACAACTTGCACTCAACACAAGGACATATTTCCCCTTCTGTCCATCCATCAAGTATGTCATGAGATGAAATTTTTTAAATATTTTTTAATGAATCATTGAGCCACTTTATATGCCATAGAGCGTGCTGTTGTTGCCAAAAATAAAATGTTGCTGGTTCCCATTGGCACTGTTTCCCATTTCAGATCAAAAAACCTTTTGAACACAAGCTGAGGATGAACAGCCGGTTGGGGCAGATGGTTGACTGACTGCCCTCGGCTATAGGGGTCCCACGTTCGAATCCCTGTCAAAGCAAAATTAATATGCTTTTAGCTGGTTTTAAAATCTGGTCCAGACACCATTTGCGGTTGGGATCAATTCAACGGCACAAAATATCATAAAGTTCTAAGTGTGCTGGCAATTTTGCTGGTAGCCCAATAACCTAACCTAACCTAAGTCCAAGAGGTGATTTGTCGTATATAGTATACTTCCTCTCCATACATGTAGCTTCTGCAGAAATCATTTAATGGGATACCTCTCCTGCTGATGGGCATCCTAAATAAGGGTCGGCTTTTATGGAACACAAAAAGTGACCGCTTGTGATTTAGTTAGCCATCATCATCATTTGTTTAAAGGTAGACGGTGGCATCTAGCCAGTAGTGGTTGGTGGTCATACTTGTGCGAATCTTGTTGAGGTGGCCATTAGCTGCGGCAAAAAAGTGTTGTTAGAAAAGAGTATGTACCAAACCAGGGCACCTACATGAGGTGCATGTTGATATGCTCAGCCATTGTTGTTTTTGAATTGAACACACCAACCCATTTTGGATATAATATTGTTTTTTGAGCCAACAACGCACCTCTTCTTCTGTCTTCTAACTCTCTTTAGATGGGGATGATAAAACACCTAACATCCAATTCGAAATGTTTAAAAGTCTTACAAAATGTGAACACAGAGGAGTGTGAGAAGCTGTCATATTTCATTTATTCACTAACGTTGTGTGTGAACGCTCTCAAATCGACCTCTTTTAATTTTCTTGATACAGCCCACTTTGAGTCCCAACACTGTTCAAATTCCAAGTATGCTGCAATAAATAGAGTGTACATGAACAGTTTTAGTTTCGATTGAAAATAGTATGGACCAGTGTTTGAGTCTAAGTGCTTCAAATATGGTATAGTCTTAAAAACCTTCGGCACAAAAATGGATCGACATATTGAATAAAGTAAGTAGAGGTATGTGCAGCAATAATTGTCTTAACGGACACCTCTCTTTACAGACATTTCGTTATGGTCCCGGCTGATGTTAACATAATTTTAAGTACCAATTGGGCTCTTCTCTGTGGTGGCCCGTGGCGTGGTGGGTATATGCGTCGACCCCAACCTCGACGTCGTAGGATCAATTCCTGCTCTGCGTGACAGAGATTTGCACGGCCCCACCTCTTTCGAGTCACTGACAACGCTCAAAGAGTATTTTCTGTATACAAAAAGCTTCTCAAACTTGGCCGTTTGGATTCGGCATAAAACTCTAGGTCCCTTCCCCACGTGTGAGAACAATAGCACGCACAGCACGAGTGGTTGCTGAGAACCTAGGTCCTAGCGCCACCCATATTACACTATTTTATTATTGGTATCTTCTCTACCCCTGCTAATGGACAGACGAAGTAACAGGTATCATAGAAAATTAAGAGAAATATTATATGCAAGCAATTTCTTGTTTTACACATTTTAGAATTTCCAGAATTGACGCCTCTACATATCGGACAATCATGATGGTCCCACGAGTGTTCCATACAGAAAGGTTTCAGTGTTCGTAGAGAACTCAATCATTATTTTGAACTTAAATTGTATTAAGGCCCTATTTGTGGCGGCCCGTGGCGTTGTGGGTATGTGCGTCGACCCCAACCTCTACATCGTAGGTTCGATTCTAGCTCTGAGCGACAAAAATAATTTTCACGACCCCACCTCTTTCGAGTCACTGACAACGCTCAAAGAGTATTTCCTGTCTAGAAAAAGCTTCTCAAACTTGGCCGTTCGGAGTCGGCATAAAACTGTAGGTCACTTCCACTCGTGTGAGAATAATAGCACGCACAACACGAGTGGTTGCTGAGAAGCTAGGCCCTGACCCTCTATGGGCTGTTGCGCCACTCAGATTACTATTATATAAGGCCCTATTTAATATTCAGTCGAATTTATAGTTGTGTCTTCCATTCAGCCAAGAGCGACTCAAAGTCCTTTCTTCAAAAATATATAGACAGATTCTGTTACCTGTAACCTGTAGCTGTCGATCGTGATATATTGTGCTTTCTAACTATCTGATGGCACACACTTTCGACGGCGTTCTCAAAAATCGGCAATTGCTCAGACCACATTTTGGCGTATTTTGCTTAAGGATCTTAGTTTACACGCATATACTATCAAACTGACCCAAGAATTGAAGTTCATGCAAAAATAAGGTGTCAAGTTCTCATATTAAAATATTAAAAGTTCTGGTGACTCAAGCAAAGACTGAGATTACTTTATGAAGACCAAGCGGTCGTGGATCTTAGAGAGTAGTAGGTCTTGAGACCGATAAGAATAAAAGTTAGCAATAGCTCGGGTACCAATGATCAAGGAATAGTATGTAAGTACGTTGAACTGATGACTACTTCTTTGCCTTTCCGGTTTATTCACAAATTTCCCAACTTCTGGAAAAGTTGTGGTGCCTGTCTCTAGGTTGTAGGCACACGATTAAAGAAAGCCGCACTCGTGGTATATATCGAAGGCTGTTAGAGCTTAACTTCATCCCTGACCAACAGATCGCTGCATATTTCTTGTCTATCGGCCTTTTGACCTTGCTATGCAACCCCATATGCGACATGTAAAGATGTACCAACTCGAAACTTTTTAACTCGAGTTGACCCGATTTGAAATTCAAGCGAAACGAGTTGCAATCCGAGTCGATAAACCGAGTCAATCGAGTTGTGTACTCACACCGTGTCGAATGGTTGGCAGATTTGAATGTTGAATGTTCATTTATTCCTTTGATTTTAGTTTCAGCAACTCGGTTTGACATAAATTCAACTTTATTCAACTCGGTTTTGACGTAACTCGGGTTGACTCGGTTTATCAACTCGAGTTCATCCATCTTTAGTTGCAACTCGAAATGCGGAGTCGTAGTCTTGGCGCATCTTCTTCGTTTTTAAAAGGCTGTCGTATAAGATGCAGGCGGTAACAGCTTGCTGTAGGTACAACAACTTTGCATCCTCCTTTCATTACATATGTAAGGCTTTGTCACTCTACGATGGTCCATGTGGCTCCTTGGATAAATATGCCTTTGGACACAGCAATCGGTGCGAAAATGCAGACCAATTATGGAATGAACTGGCTTTTTATTAAAAGAAGGCTTAGAGACACTCGAAAGCTTTCCAAGGTCAGGTCGTCAATCAAATAGTCTCAGACATTTTAATTACTTCATTGCACTCCAATTGGCCTGCTTGGAACACAGCCTATACGATTTCGTCGGATTCACTGCGCTTTCTTGCAGGACAGGAAGGACTCTCTCCGTGGCAAGCTGTTCAACGATTTGACTGAAAATCCATCTTAAGGCGACGTCATCGGGTGTCTGCCACTCAATCAACAGACAAACATCGAATCAGAAAAAACTAAAACGTGATGACATCTAATTTAAGGCGCTCCCACACTGCTGGCGCAGCCACTCCAGGTCTGCATTCCCCAGATGCAGCTGTGGCCAACCTTGCTGGTGTTTCGTTTGTCGTCTCATTGTCATCGGATCGGTTTGGAGTACCCGCCTGGGATGCTCATTTCTACACACACACGACAAAGGAGAGAGTAACTCTTTCCCGCATGATCCAAGGGCGCTAGCAATTTGCACATAAACCCACCCACGCGTCCACGCCCCCCGCTCAACCCATTGCACACAAAATAGGGTGCGAAATAAAATTTAGGATTTGTTTCCCATTTATTGTGTCCTTTTTATATCCAATTTGGTTTATTGCAAAATTCCAGTCCTGTGCTTGAGCTGCTCCTGCTGTTGCTGGTGCTCGTCTCTCACACTCGTCGCCACTGCTCCTGTTCGCCGAAAAGGAAAAAGAACAACAAAATCGCTGAGCAGACAAAACTCAAAACGAAACTGTCAAGCGGTGGTAACTCCTTACAAGTGGCCCCATGCCCATGCCAGTGGGGGGGGGGACTGTGCCATGAGTGAGTGTACAGGACAATTTTATTGTTTCGTATGTGAGAATTTATGGACGTACTTGAACGCGGGCGCCGGTACACTCAACTTCAAAGGAGCACTAAGGATGCCGTAGTTTCTTTCGTTCGTCGGTGTCGGTGTGTTCGCCGTGGCAAGGGGCACCCACCTGTTTAAACGGTTCGTTGCTGATATACCGCAGCACTAAATCGCGAAGGCTCTTGGCTTGAGTTTTATTTTATTCTCTTCTTCGCCAGGTACAAAGGAAATCACGTTTAATATGATGGGGGGTGGATGGGGGGTTGAAGGGGTGCGCCGGTGTTCTTTTCAAATGTCTGCAGAGGGTGGAGGAGGGGAGGAGATCAGTGCCTCTCAAACTAGTTTGTTTCCGAGGCACGTTTCAGCAATGAGTGTGTTTAAAGAATGTTTTTTGTGAATACAAGGAGGATAATGCGTTTTGCCAAGATGGGGCTGCCTTTGTTCTGCTTCGAAATCTATTTGCTGACGGGGAAAATTAATGCAAACACGGCGATTCCTAAGACTTGCAGGAGCTAGACATGAAATGTTGTTCTTCAATGTGACGCAGTTGAATGAGAAGCAGTCGTCGCTGGTGAGAGGTGGAGTGGAGTCCACTGACAGAGTAATTTCGATCAGAAGGCTTGTGTAGAGTGCAAGTTGAGCAAAATCTGCTAACGACATCTAGGACACCACAGAAATGACCACCTTTCCACCAAGTCATTCATACTTTGCGGCGATCTGTCT